>JAECZD010000011.1:392648-1027648 GCA_024349325.1 Pogonomyrmex californicus
ATATTTTGATGATATTCTGGTAACATTTGATGCTGTATAAGAAATGTACGAACATTTGCTTCATGTAAAAATTTGGCAACCTATTTGTACAAAATGAGACCGTAGGAAGTGCAAATTATATGCAGGAACAATGTAGAGTTTTTACAATTAGGCTTGAAAACGTGATATAAAAGATTAGTATGCCTGAAAATTTGTTCATATGTGTATCATGTGTGTACAGAAATGTATGTATGAGTGTATGTATGTGCACATAAATGTATCTATGTATGTTTAGATGTGCATGTGTGTAACCGTTTTCGTCGGAGTTCGCTCGTCAGTTTAACAACTTTATCTTTGATGATATTTATTCAAGATTAAAACTTTTTTTAAACGAAATGACAGATTAATCACGTCAAATTCGATGGTGAATTTGCAAAAAAAAGATTCACGTTATCTTTTACTTCGGAAATTTTGACTAAATTTAAAAAAATTGCTAATGATTGAATTTCAATGCTAAATCTGCGTTTTTTAGTATGAATAAGTGAATGGCATCCGTTTGACTCCGTTAATATTGACCACAGTCCCGATTAACTACCGTCCCGATTGACCACCATTCCGATTGATCACCGTTCAGATTGGCTATATTTTGAAATTAATCATATTCATGTATTGTTGTTATCACTGCGATTAATAATATTTTTTACTTTATATCAAGTAATATGTGTAGTCTACTCTAGTACGGGATATTCGTTTTTTCCTAACTCTGCCGAATCTTATATGTTGCAATAATAATTAACCTCAAATCTTGGTAATATGTAAAAAAGAATTAGTTTTCCAGAGATTACGAAATATATTAGATGTACTATATAATTGTCACTATATCTATATTCATCATTTCGTGTAACGGATAATAGTGTAAGTGTTTAAAACTTAAAAATAATTATTCCTAAAACCTACGTGGAATAGTATAATCGTGGACCTTGTTTCGCCTCTAAGCATTGGGGGGGTGAATTGGACCTCGCAAACCTATGTGGAAACGCGATCTTTTCCCCGATAGCACACATAGTCGTTGGCTATGCAGGATGCGCTATCAGGAAGAAACGCGTTTTTTTCTCGATAGCACATATTACTTGATAATTTAACAACAGTATACATTGAATACGATCAATTTCAACATAGCCAATCTGGAGGGTGGTCAATCGGGATGCTGGTCAATCGAGAGAGTGATCAAATATTATTGTGGCCAAACGGGACTGTGGTCAATCGGGACGATGGTCAATTGCAATGTAGTCAATATCAACGTGGCCAATCGCAACGTGGTCAAACAGGACGCTCCCTGAATAAGTTGAGAGGCATGATCCGAATTCATAAAGATGTTTTACCAGCATATTCCAAAATGAATATAATGTATAAGACCTGCTGTAGTAATTGCAATGCATGCTATATCGAATAAATTATGAGACAATTAAAAACGAGACTGCAGGAACAAAATCACACGTAGAAAAAACAAAAACGCATTCAGTGATTACTAAACAGAATAGATTACGACGATAAATTTGTATGAAGTGATGTTAAAGTATTGGACTGTGAACGGAACTTACAAAAGCGTTTGATCTCAGAGATACTTAAGAAACAAAATAATAACCTAAATTCACAGTTTGATACTGAATTCTTGCATCATGCATGTTTTCGTCTTAAGTAAGTTATTGGTTTGTTTTGGTTATGCGTCGGTCTCGATTACCATCGCATTCAGTCGTTGCCTTGAGCTCAAGGTATGCGTACGCCCTTTGCAATATATATATATAAAACTAAGCGTGAATTATGCTGTGTGTTTTCTGTTTTTACTATGAACTGTATCCATTTAGTGAGTGATAATCATTTCATGTCTATTTCTTTATTTTACTTAAGAGAATGTTGGACTGCTAAGTGAATTCTGATGAGAATGTCCACACATATGCACATTTAAATATATATTTATGTATACATATATACACTCATACATATATTTTTGCACATATATGAACCTAACCTCTTGAACTTTGCATAAATGATAATGTATTAGCACTCAGATAGTACTTTCCTGTTTATTTCTTCTATAAGTTTTCAAATCATGTTTTGGAGGTCTTAAAATATTCTTGTAAATTGAATATAGATGGATAGTTTCTGCTTGAATACACTTGACATTATTTATATCAAGTAAATAAGTGGCTTAGGTTTAATAACAGCAAATTGTAATATAGAACTTTTTGTTTTTTCGTATCGTTTTATAGCTATCCATATTTATTTTGATATTTTCTGTCATTCTGGAAAAAAATTTTTTATTCAAATTAAGGAAAATGAAGAAAATAGAAAAATACTAAATATATATTCTTCTACTCAGTTATTGTCTTGAACTCGAAGTGTGAACTATTGTGTGGACTCTCTTTGCGATATATTGTTGTAGCGTGATGATATCGCTTCTTTGAACGTTTCTTTTGCCTTTCAATGTGAACTGTGTCCATTTAATGAATAACATTTTATGGCTACTCTTTTTTTTTTATTTCATATAATAGATGATAGATGCATATAATATCTTATATTTAAAATTTATTAATTAATAATTTTATTCAGTCAACTGACATGATTGACATAATTATTTTTTATGTTTGAGCTCACCGATTAGACGCAGAGATATACCTTTATTTTATTGTACCATTGGACTAACTCAAATTTGAATCGAAACGTTTGGAACTTTTTATTAATAAACTGAGTTAAAATTGGAAATGTAATTTACGCACCGTCTACAGCTGATTCTCATTTACCCTATTATTGCTCATTATTATAATACCAAGAACCATTTCTGTTAGTATTTAAATTATATTTATTAATATTTATTAAATTGAAGTTACAATGAATTATATCTTTCAATCATATATCCTGCGCACATGCGTGTGTGCGTGCGTGTGAGTTAATTTTGGAAAGTAATAGTGAAATTCATTATGAATTCCACTACCTCTGAGGATGGTAAACCAGAAGAAGAGGGAGTAGAATATTCCGTGTAATGCATGAGATACCGCTGTAGTTGTGGGAAAAGAGTACGGAGTTCTGTGAATCTCTCTTCGAGTTTTTCAGGTCGGG
Source organism: Pogonomyrmex californicus (assembly GCA_024349325.1). NCBI lineage: Eukaryota > Metazoa > Arthropoda > Insecta > Hymenoptera > Formicidae > Pogonomyrmex > Pogonomyrmex californicus. The sequence continues at coordinate 395,745 of JAECZD010000011.1, forward strand.
CTGGGGAGTACAGGAGATCCGACTTGTGCAGATTCGGGAACAGGGCGCTGAAATCCAGCGGGAATCCCTGATGGGATGGGGGCATTGGGAAATAAGGCAGAGAAGGATTATGAGGAGAATATAGGACTTCTGAAGCAGCAGTGATTTCTCTAATTGGTAGCGAATCTTTAAGTATCCCTTTTAAGAGTCGATTACGCGCCCATTTGTTGTGGCGATAACGATATAGAATGCGATATAACGCTTCCTTCTTTAAGCCTCAGAAGGAGGCAAATGTCCTTGATTGGGTCACTACGAAGAATGAGAGAAATAAATAAGCAAAAAAGTTAAGGAGAGATGACTGTGATGGCAACTATTGTTGCTAATCGTGAACCTTAGGACCCACTGAAATGTATCAGGAGATCGAGAGATCCGACGGCAAAGCAAGAAAAAGGGAGAGATGGAGAAATGCGTGTTTTAACTTCTTAATTTTATCTTTCGAAATGTATTCGATCGAATGTCTAATGTTTGTCTATTGTCCGATTCTATTGTGCTATTCGATGTTATCTCGAATAGACTATTATTGAACGGTAGATTTGGCGTTTGTTCTTTAATTTAATAATTATTTGGGATTTTGGACACATGCTTACTTGCATGTTTACTGCATTTCGATATATCAATATATCGATATTCGAAATGTAGTAAATATACACCGAATAGGAATAGTGTGCTGCGCTCGGCGCGCGGCCGCTACACATACACACGAAGCGTAGAAGTGTACGTCCGTATCTCCGCGGAGCGCGAAAGAGATCGCGGAGCGAAGAGAAAAAATAGTGGGGGCAATTCGATGTTGCAAGACGCGCGATCGAGAGAGAAAGCATAATAGGACATGATACCGAATTTCGGTGTCCCATCGCTGTTTCACACACTCAACACTAGTGCGAGTGAGAGACCGCGGTGTCTCTATACGTCGTTTTCTTTCTTTCCCTCTCGTTCTGATTAATTATTGATTATTTAATGATTATTTATTTATTTAATTGATTATTTTAATATGATTATTAATTGTTTAATTATCACGTTATATCTCGAAACCAAATTTTTAAAAAAAGTTTCAGACAAAAGTTGTAGGATTCAAAAAAATTTATTTAATTTTATCAGTTTGATTTGGGATGTAAAATATCTTGAACTATTCATTTTTTGACAATTAAATCTTAATACTTTTGCACAGAATAATGAGATGAAGCAATTGGTGTAAAGAAAATATATAGTTGCTGTTTAAAAAAAATAGAAAGGATTTGTAATATGCTGCAACGTATCTTTTTTTAAACAGAAACTATGTATTTTCTTTACATCAATTGATTCATCTCATTATTCTGTGCATAAAATATTAAAATACAGTTGCCAAAAGATAAATAATTTATGAGATATTTTATATTTTATGTAATTTTGCATATCAAATTCAAGCCTCATAATTCAGAAAGAAGTTACTAAAAAAATACTTTATTATAGCGTTTTGCAGAGCTCTTGAGCTTTTGAGGTCAGCTACAAGAAAATGTAATAAAAAATGGGGATTTCCATTTCCATAGAAAAACAAAGTTGACTTCTATATTGACCTTGGCAAGTTCATCCAAAGTCAAACTGATAAGATCCATAAATAGATCTTTCTGAATTCTACAATTTTTGTGTAAAATGTTTTTCTCAAAAATGATTTTTAAGATATTCGATCGTTTACGGACTTTTCAAAAATTTTGAATATCAATAACCATAAGTTAACATTAAATTTAATATTTTTTCACTTTTGTCAGATTTTTTTCATTTATGGGATTATAGTTGGCGCCGTTTTTTTATATTACATTTTTTATACTAATTGAAAATTAATTTATTTTTCGATGGAATTTTTTTTTAAATAGACTTTTTATTTTGTATATGTCACTGTTGTAAGATTTTCTTTATTTAATGAGATTAAAAATTGGTTTATTTCATTATAGTAGGATTTTTTATATTTTATAAGATTAGAAGTCGACGCCAATTTTAGTTTTAATATCACATGTTTTACTAATAAAAATGAGATAGATTTCTTTTTATATGATTTCAATATCAAGATTTTTTTTATTTGATGAGATTAAAAGTTGGTCAAAATTCAATTTTTAATATTACAGTTTTACACCAATTAAAAATTGATTTCGTTTCTAATAATATATTTTTTTAGACAAACCAAAAAAGGCGCTTGAACTTGGCGTCATTTTTTTACCTCTTTCTAAAAGGTAATTTCTGATATCAAATATTTTGTTACTAATTAATACGTATATTATTGAATATTTATGTGGAATGGTTTTTATATAATAGCAATAATATAGTACTGATATATTATATTGATCAATATTAGTAACTTTTTAATAATTCTTTGTAAGAAAAGCATATAGACATCTTTAGCGACTCATTGCTTTCGTTAATTTGCTCATCATGAATTTCAATCTAATCATTAGATATACCTTCTCTATATATACTTATATAATGACTGTCTTCAATACATAATCCATGATGAAAGATGACGTTCATTATTTCATAGAAGTTTTTTTCTCCTATTGATAGTTTAATAGTTGGAACTGCATGCCAATTAAATTTGTCTATTTTTATTAATTTATCATTTTGTTTTGAAAATAATAGTATATGATGTATCCTTATGTCAATGTTAATTCATTTTTAAGTAGTATCATTTTTTGAACAACTTTTATACAAATCATGTGACTGGTACCAACGCGAAAGTATAATATTTAATAAATTATTAAGATCGTAACTTTTCTTCTTCAAACCATTGTAACGAAAGACATTTCGTTACAACCGCGCGTCACGACAAAATCGCAGAGCCGCCCAAATCTTCCAAAAAGCGCCGAACTTTGCATGCCGCGACCCATGACGTGCCACTCACATGGGCTGCCGAGTTGTTTAATGTCAAATTATTTTGTGGCACGTCAAAAGCATATAACAAATCAGATCTCATAGAATTCTGGTATATAAGCCGATAAATTTTGCTATTCGAGATCAGATCCGACCAGATACTCAATAGCTATACTCGTATGAGAGTTCTCGTATCATCGTTATCCGTACTATATGACGAATTTTCTTGTGCTTCCAGAGTTCTCGATTTTGTTCCAGACCGAGCGTTCTCGATCTATTATTCTGTCGAAATCGAATATTCTTGATTTCGATCCAGATCGAATGTTTTCGATCTGTTCCGATATCCTGAATCAAGGATTCTTGTTTTCGTTCGAGACTGAGTGTCTCAAATAAGAAGGGAGGATATGCATCACGGTGTGGGATCCGACCACGAACCAGTCGTGAAAACTCGTAATTATTTTGCGAAAAAATACCACTTCAACCAGGAATCGAACCTGGATCCTCCTGCTTACCGGGCAGGCATCTTACCCTTTCAACTACCGAGGCATGTGATGATATTTGTCGCAAATAACGTGTTTAGAATAACACGTTAACAATACAATAATACACATATATACATATATTCTCTCGAATCCCCACGACCGATACTTCAGAGAGATGATGGTCCTAGTCTCTCGATGGATGCAGGTCGGACTACAGCGGTGACACCCTCCAACACCACTGGCAAATATACAAATAATCCTTCTGGTGCGCGGCAGGAAAGATTGCATCAAGCATGGCTCGAGCCCCCGAATAAGAAGGGAGAGTGTGCGTCACGGCGGGGCACGAATCAGTCGTGAAAACTCGTAATTATTTTGCGAAAAAATACCATCTCAGCCAGGAATCGAACCTGAATCTTCTGCTTACCAGGCAGGCATCTTATCCTTTCGATTACCGAGGCATGATATTTGTCGCAAATAACATGTTTAGAATAACACGTCAACAATACAATAATACACATATATACATATATCACAATATACATATATATTCATGTATTCTCTCCCCACGACCAGTACTCCAGAGAGATGATGCTCCTAGTCAATCGATAATCTTTCGTTTCTGCTTAAAATTGAACATTCTCGAATTCTCGACAGACAAACATTCAAAATATCGAGCGTTTTCATCATTGTGAAATTTTCTCAAACTTTACGCCGCCACGGGCGTCTCAATGCATCACGTTTGCGCACTGCGCCTCATTACTGTTCCGCGTAGGCAAGTAATTTTCCCGTACAAATATACGTTTGTTCAAGGAGATGATATCACTGTATAATATCAATAATTAATACCGATTTAAACTGACAAGCGAGATTGAGAGCAATCAATATAAATTGGCAATCAATATAAAATTGTAAATTTGTTAATTACAAATTTAGTCTAAAATATTGTTCGGCGGACTTCACGAGTTCTTCTCTTTCGGAGAGAGATAACGGCTGCTAGTCGACGAAAATGCCTCGAACGATCTGGAAAGGCTTTCTCTTTTATTATTGGAAATGCGAAACTCTGAAAAAAATATACAGAATTCCTCTCGAGACACATCCTGTCATCCGGAAACAACAATTTTTTGTGGAGAACAGTATTGCCAGCGCCGAAAGATTTATAGCATACTAATAAAATTTGAAATACTAACAAAATTCCTGACGCGTGAGAAACGCATCGGGATCGTTCGAGGTCGACACCTCCGAAACTGAAGGGGAAACTAAGAAAACGCCAATCAAGAGAAAGCAATCGGCAGCCGTTGGTGAACATGCCAGTGGATAATTAAGGAATAACGGATGAAATTTTCATAAACTAATTCCGTCATTCGCCAGAAAAACCGGAAATATAAAAACAATTACGATCCACAGAGCGCTGCTCCCCTCCTTTCCTTACACTCGCAATTTTTCCTATCATTCGAAAACTAACATAGAAATCCATCACGCTCTCAGATCCTTCCCACCCTTCCAGAACCCTATATAAATCGCAATTTAGAGCAGATCGCTTTCTTCACTTTCTTCACCTTCTGAAGTACGACATCTTCTGGAGCAGTCGGCGAAACCTATTTTTTCACAGTATTAGAGTCTGTGCGCGATCTTATAATCTCGTTGTGAATCTCCAGCACGGGATCTTGCCAATCAGTTCTCAGCCATGACTTGTGTTCAACAACAACAAAAGTGAGTCTCGTCTTAATCATTTTTCTTTACGCATTTGGTTGGCCGTTTGGTTCTCTTTTTCTTCCTTAAGTCATCCTCTCATTCCAGCTGCGAATTCATAGGATTCTCATGTCGCCGATATTTTCGGTGAAAAATCCAAATCCTAACTCCACTTTCTGCTTCATTAAGATTAGCAAGCCGTCGATTAACTCGGATGAAGCTGCCCTGTCCGGCTCCTCAACACTTTTACCTTGTTTAAAACTTTTTCTCTAAACCAACTTTACATTTCTGATAGTGAGCCAAACGGAAATATCAGCCAACATCCCGAACAAAACGGACGTTACGACACCTTCGGGAGAAGCAAAACAAGCGGGCTTGTCGCAAAAATGAACGCGCCGTCGAACTCATGGAACAGTTAATAGAGTTGGAACCTAGGCTTGCAATCATAACATTAGAAGAATACGCCGCCGCCCTCCGCTCCGCGGCAGAATTCGAGCAACAGTGTACTCCAGAGAATTTCGATTTGAAAAAATTTTATAATCTTGGCCGCCAATTCCTTCAATCCCCCATACATCCACCTCCGGGTATCTTTTATGTAAAACGCAAGTTTAAATCTACCCCATCACGCCATCCCCATATACATCTCTAACGATCCCCTTCCTTATCTTATACCAGCTAAATGTTTTTCCAGAGCGCATCCTAATTTTCCGCCACACCTTGCGCCCGACCCTATTGATTCGCCATAACATAATTTTTATCTCAACTCGAGCAATTAGAAATCTAGTAATACGCGAAGTCACAATTATATACCGCTATAAAATTTTCATATAAACCTTAACCTTTGTACCTCGTAATGTAGATCCATGTGATTTCGTTTTTCTAAGTTCAAATAATCAGTATTGTTAATAAACATGATTCAAGTTTTGTTTATGTATTTCTTTTCTTTCATTTACTCATTAAATTTTTGTTAAACTGAGTTACGTTTTATTATTTTAAAATTATTTTAAAAATAAATCTCGATCATTCCCGAGCCCTGAAGATCGAAGTCCTATCCCAGGTTAAAGAGATTCGATTCTCTGATCAAAAAATGAACCACCGACCACGCTAGCGCAGGCAAAAGTTATAGCACCACCGATGTTGACTCGTTACTCTGTGCTCAAAGGGTGCGTTCGACTCACAGGTCGATACCTTAACGATGATCTGAGAGAATAAAAGTTTCGTGCGTTCTCCGAGCTCTCTCTCTCTCTCTCTCTCTCTCTCTCTCTCTCTCTCTCTCTCTCTCTCTCTCGATGTGAAGACGTGTGTCACATCGCTCCGTCAAAGTAGTGAATTTTCATGCGCAAATAGTGAGAAAAGACGTAAAATAAGTGTTTCAAGTTATGTCGCCGTAGATCGAGGTTGGATATGAAAATTATCTAGCCGGGATATGGCGATCGGTGGATGTGAGCAGTGAATTTATTATTCGGGACATTGAAGTCTCACAAGACAGTAGACATTATACGTGGACACAATAGTGCTGACGTGTGAAAGTGGATCACAGGTGACTGATCGATTACGCTGATACTAACGGTTTTGGCCGGTAATTATCAGCATGGACGACGAATATGCAGAGTATCGATGCTCGGCATGTAGGAAGGCAATTAAGAGCAGAGTTGTTAAATGTAAAAATTGCCCAAAGCTTTTTTACCATCCAGGATGTGTAAATAAGCATAAAATTATCGATAGAAACCAAGAGTACGTGCCGTGTAAAGGCCCATTTGAGGAATTTTTAACTGATAGTGAGAAAGCTCCGGCACCGGCAGGGAGAGATAGGACATCATCTACAGGATCTACAGGATCTACAGGAGTGTTCACAACATCGAGCAGTGGAAATAAAGGGTCAAGTATTGATATAAAAATAGACTGGATTATAAGAACTGTGAAAGAAATAAAAGATGAAGCGGTGCGTAAAAATGAAATTAAAATAATGATTAAAGAAGTAGTTCAAGAAGAATTAGGAAGTGTTAAACAAGAGATGGAAAACTTGAAGAAAATAATACAGGAAATAGAGTATGGATCGAAGGGAGGAACGCAAAGAAGCTACAGTGAAGCGGTTAAAGAAAAGAAGAAAGAGAGTCTTATAATTGTTAAACCGAAATTGCAACAGGAGAGTGAAGACACGAAAAAAATGATAAAAGAGAAGGTAGATATAAAGAATATGGCAATGGGAGTAACAAAATTAAAAAAGGAAGCAAAGGAGTAGTAATCATGGGATGTGAAACTGGAGAGGAGGTAAAAAAGTTGAAAGAGACAGTTCAAGCTAAACTGGGAGAGAATTACAAAGTGACGGAGTCTAAATCGAAACCAAAGATAAAAATTATTAATATAAATTTAGAAGAGATGAACTTAGATGATAATGAGCTTATAAATACGATAAAGAAGCAGAATAAAATAGATACAGTAAATATGCGAATTGTGAAGAGAATGGTCAAAGTAAAGAATAACGATCAAAGAAGAGGAAATGAAGAAGGATCAATAATAATGGAAGTAGATGAAGAGACACACGAGATGATATTGCAGAAAGCAAAACTAAATGTAGGATGGAAGAAGTGTCCTGCATTTAATCACATCAGTGTTAAAAGATGTTTTAAGTGCTGGGGATATTTTCATATTGCGGAAAATTGTAAGAGAGAAGAAACATGCTGCAAATGCGCGGGGAATCATAGCTCGCGTGTCTGTACAGCGGCAGAGAAGAAATGTATGAACTGTATGTTCAAAAATCGAACATACTATTTGATGATAAATGACAACCATGAAGCTATCAGCCGAGAATGTCCGACTTTTAAGAGGGCGTTACAGGAAGAGAAGAGGAGAGCAGGCTAGGAGGAGAAGTAGCAACTACAGAAGAAAGAAGAAATCATACTGTATACAAATGCGTAGAGTTTGATAGCGCATAAGGATGAGATTCAACATCAGATTATGAAGAAAATAAATCCTGCGTTCTTAGCATTATCGGAGACCAGATTGACCGAGGATATTGAAGACAGTGAAGTGAACGTTTCTGGTTATAATATGACTAGATGTAATGCTGAGAATAGAAATACAGAAGGCGTTGTTCTATATGTAAGGTATGATATTATTTACGAGACGGTGTTAATACAAAAATTAGAATCGAATTGTTGGTGTGTCGCGGTAGAAGTGAAAGATAAATTATATAAAGGAGTGATAATGGTAATATATCACTCACCAAGTGCACGGGGATTTCATGAGATTTTTCGAGGATATAGTAGAGGAGTTAGTAATAAAGGGTGAATGCATGGTAATAGGAGATTTTAATATAGATCTTATGACGAACTCGTTTTATGCGAAGAAATTGCAAACGGCAATGTTAAGCTTGGGTATGAAACAGTATGTTAACGAACCGACGAGAATCACGAAAGATAGTCAAACAATTATAGATCTAATCTTCGCTAATAGTAATAAAAGAGTGCAAGTAATTCATGAACCCAAAATTACGGACCACGCGTGGCTGGAAGTTGAGTTGAGTGTGAATAAAATTGAAAGTAAATATAGAGAATTTAGCGCTAGGAATTACAAAGAGTTTGATGAAGGTGAATTTGTTATGTTAGTAAAAAATAAATTACAGGAAAGCCAGGGATGGCAGTGTGTATGTATGAGTGTGAGTGAGAGAGCAGAAAAATTTGTCAATAGTATAGTAAATGCGTTAGATGTAATGGCACCGAAGAGGAAATTTAGAATTCCGAAAGTATGGGAAGGGAAAAAATGGTTCTCAGATGTAATAAGAGAGGCTGCAGATAAAAGAGATGAGGCATTTAGGCAAGCAGTGTACGCCGATACAGAACAAAGCTGGTTGCAATTTAAAGTTAATAGGCAGTAGTAAAAAATAAAGGACGAAAAAGAAAGAATATTATGAAAATATGATAGATTTTAATAAGGAAAATCCTGCGACTATGTGAAAAACTTTAAAAGAAATTATTAGAGGCGAGCCAGTATGTGCAAAAGAAATAAAAGATATAGATTTTGAAATATTAGATAACATAGATTATAGTACAATAGGGTGCAATATAGCGGATAAATTTAATTTATATTATATACAGAGTATTAATAGTATAATAAAATCTATAATAGAGGATCAGTCTACAGGCGCAGGTAAAAGAATTATCTATGCTATAGAAAATATGGAAACTATGGAAAATTTTGAGGGAATCACGGTAGAGCATCTAGAGAAAATTATTAAAGGACTGCCAAATAAGAAAGGCACGGAAGAGGGAATAACTAGTGATATATTAAAAGCAACGTTTTGCGTAATAAAAGAGGAATTTGTTGATATAATAAATAACTCTCTGAGAGATGGTTGCTGTCAGAAAGTTGGAAAACGTCTACAATAATACCGATTCCAAAAGTAGATAAAGCTAAGAAGGCGAGTGAATTTAGGCCTATTAATGTGTTACCTATATTTGAGAAAGTGTTAGAATTGGTAGTAAAAGAGCAAATTGAAAGGTATTTGGAAAATAATAGTATTATAACTGAACATCAATCGGGCTTTAGAAAACACTATTCATGTGAAACAGCGATTCAAACTATTGTTGACGAATGGAAACTGATAGTCAGTGAAAGGAGAATGGTGGGGGTAATTTTCATGGATCTGAAGCGAGCGTTTGAAACGATAGATAGGGAAAGATTATTAGGGAAATTATATCAATATGGAATCAGAGGAAAGGTCCTTGAATGGTTAAACTCATATCTAAGGAATAGAACACAGCAGGTGCGATTTAATAATAAATGGTCAAAATTAATGGCAACGGAATATGGAGTTCCACAGGGATCTGTATTGGGACCCTTGTTATTTATACTTTATATAAACGATATAATCAAAGTCTGTCCAGAAGAATGTAAGATAAAAATGTTTGCGGATGATACTTTAATATATGTGGAGGGAGAAAGTAGCGCAGAATTAGAAAGAAAAATGAATACGGTGTTTGTTATAGTAGAAAGGTGGATGAATATAAATAAATTAAAAATGAATGCAGGGAAAACGAAATACATGATAGTTAGAAGTATAAGAAAAGAGTTAAGAGGTAATATTACGTTGAAGTGCTTGGATGGAACTGAGATAGAGCGTGTGGAAATGATGAAGTATCTAGGTATAATTATTGACGATAGACTTCGATTCAACGACCACTATGACTATATGCTAAAGAAAATAGGGAAAAAAACGAGTTTTCTCAATAGAATAGGTAGTTCCATATCGGCTTATACCAGATGCACGATATATAAGTCAATCATAGCTCCTCATTTTGAGTATTGTGCGACGTTGTTGATTGACATGGGTGAAACGCAGTTAAGCAAATTGCAAAAAGCGCAAAACCGAGCTATGAGAGTCATACTGCAGTGTAATAAATATACCAAGGTGGAACATATGCTGCAATCGCTGCAGTTTATGTCCATAAGACAGAGGCTATATTATAATGTGTGTACGTTTATCTTTAAGATTGTGAATAACATGCTACCGGAACAATTAAAAGATCAATTAGAGCTAGTGGGGAGTAAAAATGAAAGACAAACGCGACAAACCGGAGATATTATAATAAGATTTTGTAGAACAAGAAGTGCACAAAAAAGTATGTTCTACGAAGAAGTAAAAATGTACAACGCGTTGCCAGCCGAAATAGAAAGATGTGAAAAACTAGAAATGTTTAAGCGAATGTTAAAAGAGCATATATTAAGTATAATTAGTGTATAATAATATAATTATGTATATGTATATGAAATAGCTGAGAAAGCTAATAAAGTTCAATCAATCAGTCAATCTCTCTCTCTCTCTCTCTCTCTCTCTCTCTCTCTCTCTCTCTTTCAATCAAATCGACTTTTTCTTCGAAGCTCGGACGTAACAATATAATTTATAATTTTTACTATTATACAAGCATCGATTCTTTGCTAATGAACCTCGACATGCGACAATATTTTCCGATCCTCCTAATCAACCGAAACCGCCAGCAAGAACGTACCGTTACACTACTAATAAGTAATGAAATAAGAATATTATCATTAGTAACAGTACAAGTACTCGTATTATTATAAGTATTATTATTCGTATGATGGACGCATTTAATGCTTCACTAGTTTTTTATATTATTATTTATATTATTTATATTTTTCACAGATAGCACAGAACAAGAAATTCAGATGTATCTCGTCTTGCACAGTTAGAAAATTTGTCTCCTAAACATTCTCGTATTGCATGTTCAAATCTATTCCAGCTATTCCATTTCCATACCGATGCATTAATATACTTAAGACATTTAAGATATTTAATTTATTACAAGTGAAGATTTGTTTTTTTAACAATATTTAAATGCAAAAGAAATTGCAATATTGCATTTACATAAAATGAAACTTTGTTCTTATAATGGAAAACAAAGTAAGCCAAACAATATTTTTTCGTATTATTTCATGTGAACTCTCTTGAAGCAATTACTTTTGGCAATGCCCATGAGATATCTTTTATTTTAAAATATCTCTATTTTGAAACAATGATCAGTTTTCTTTCTGGTTTATACATTTGTTTCAATCAATTACTTAATTATACTATTTTCATTAGCTTTTATAAATAAAGTATCATTATTAATTAGATGTAAGCCTTCTTGAAGATGTTACTCGTAACAAAACAACGTTAATTTGTTCCACATTAAATACACAATTGTTAATGTTCATAATAGTATATGTCCATAATATCCATAATAGTCCATAATAGTATTTTGATTAACTTAAATAATAAACTTAATCCTTTTATAAATGATTTTTATAAATAGTAATTCCACTTAATAATAATGGAAATCGTTTTCTGATAAAGTTTAGTAAAGTTTATCCATTACTTGAATTTTCACGCAGGTTCTGTCAATCAAATATTCTAAACCTGATGGTAATAGAAATTTCTTTTCTAGATAATGATAAAAGAATCTTTTCTACATATTTGGTACTTGTATTTTGAATAATTGATACTATCTTAGCAATTGTACTATTTATCAGACCCCAAACTAACATCAATATTATATCATATCATTACTTTTGCTCCAATCTTAATAACAGTTTGTTTCGAAAGTTCGACTGCATTTCTATATAAAAAATCGATTTTGTACAAAAATTTCTATATTAGAAAAAAATAAAACCACCTTCATCATTTTTGCAAACATTTGATATTATCAAAAAGTAACTTGATTGAAATTCATAAATCTTATAAAGATAAAAAAGATTTTATTAAGCGAATAGAAAATTATTTAATATCAATTTACGAGGGTAGTCTGAAAAGTTTTGAGCCTTAACATGAAGATGACGTTACTCGTCAAAACCATTCTAGTACTACAATAGTATATACTTTGAAAGACTTTTGTGAAAATTTCAGCCATTTTGGACGCTTAGTTGTTGTTTGAGTCGTTTGTGTCAGTCGATGTCAGTTTTTGTAAAAATGGAAAAAATTGAATATCGTGCCGTGATTAAATTCTTACATTTGAAAGGCAATACGCCTGCGCAAATTAAAATCGAGTTGCACGCTGTTTACGGGGACTCTGGCCACCGTAAAAAGATGGGCAGCTGAATTTAAACGTGGTCGTACCAGTTTGACTGATGATGATCGGGACGGCCAAAAACTGCGACCACCGCTGATAACATCGAAAATGTTTACCAAATGGTACTGGACGACCATCGAATCAAGGTTAGAGAGATAGCAGAGGCTATGGGCATATCGAAAGAACGCGTTTGTCATATATTGATTGAAGAATTGGATATGCGCGCGTTGAGTGCCGCGCTTGCTCACTTTGGACCAAAAACGAATTCGAATGAACATTTTCAAGGCCCTGTTCAAGCCAACGGTTCAAGCGAAACGAGTCAGATTTTTTGCGTCGATTCATAACTGTAGATGAAACTTGGATCCACCACTACACTCCAGAGACAAAAGAACAGTCAAAACAGTGGACTGCAAAGGGTGAAGATGGTTCCATCAGCTGGAAGGTAATGGTGTTTTTTGGGATAGTCACGGAATTGTGTGTATGTATCGATTATCTTGAAAAAGTGTGTATGTATCAAAATCTTGAAAAACAATAACGGGAGCGTATTATGCGTCATTACTTGATAAGCTGAAGGCAGAAATTATAAAAAAACGGCCGCATTTGAAGAAGAAAAAAGTGCTGTTCCATCAAGACAACGCACCTGCTCACACTTCGGCAGTCGCCATGGCCAAAATTCACGAACTGCACTTCGAATTGGTTGACTACCCACCGTATTCACCAGATCTGGCCCCCAGCGACTTTTTCCTGTTTCCTAAGCTTAAAGTTTCGCTTGGAGGACAAAGATTTTCATCGAACAAGGAGGTCATCGCATACGTAAACGCCTATTTTGCGGAGCAAGACGCCAACTACTATTTGGAGGGATTAAAGAGATTAGAGTATCGATGGGAAAAGTGTATCGACTTAAAAGGAGATTATGTTGAAAAATAAAACTATATTTGACCGAAGAAATACTTGTTTCTATGTTAGGCTCAAAACTTTTCAGACTATCCTCGTATAGTTATTAAAATTTGAAATGTATGATACTACTGACTGTCATAAAGGCTGATTCAGTAGAAAACATAATCTTTTATTTGGTTTTACCGAAGATCGATAAATATGTTAACGAAGAAGTTGTTAATTTATAGATTACATTGTTGAATATAACGAACTGACAATTAATATGCGACAGCAAGGAGATACATTACTTATTATGAATTGTCGAAAATTCGTGTTGGCTTATTAATAAAATCTGATCACGAGATTCTTGAATGTAAAAAAATATATCTTTTGTAAATACTTCTTTTCAATTTAGATTGGATGAATTATGTGATTTTATTGGCAATAATTTGCTACTTGACACTGTTTGTTTATTTTTAACTCGTCATATATGTCATATGTGATATTTTAATACCGTAATGTTAAATCACATTAATTTGAAGAATATTATGAAGATACAACAGATTGTATTCCAGATATAAAAGAAATATTAGAAATATTATCGATAAATGATGAAGATAATTCTAAAACAGTCGAACTTTTGAAACAAACTATTATTAAGATTGGAACAAAAATAATGTGTTACGTCCAAACCCCAGGATTTCCTTACTCAAAAAGTGAAGAGTTTATTATTTAAAATAATGAAATCTAGGAGGGAATAAGAAGGAACTAACGGAAGGACTTACAGGGAACCTCTCGCTCCTCACGCGATAGGCGATCAAAACGAGTCGCTCGCGCGTTTAGGTCCCCGAAGTGAGATCAACGTCACGTTGCGACGCTATAACGTTCTCCTCAAGAACGACGCGACCGTTGGTCCGTTAATCTGAGTCAAGGAATTCAATCCTTCTAACTCGGGATCGGACCTTGTGCGATCTTCGGTGACTGGAATGGTCGAGGTCTTAATTTAAGTGAAAAACACGAATTTTACTTTTAACATTGAATTTTAATTAAAACATAGCAAGGTTGAGAATAGATTGACCATATAATATTACATAGTATTACAAACAAATCAGAGTAAAAGTTTGTTAGAAGGTACATTCCCAAAAAATAAAAAAAAATAATAATAATACAACTTATGATTAATGTTTTAAGAACGAATGTAGTTATTTTCTTAATGTGTGTGTGTGTGTGTGTGTGTGTGTGTGTGTGTGTGTGTGTGTGTGTGTGTGTGTGTGTGTGTGTGTGTGTGTGTGTGTGTGTGTGTGTGTGTGTGTGTGTGTGTGTGTGTGTGTGTGTGTGTGTGTGTGTGTGTGTGTGTGTGTGTGTGTGTGTGTGTGTGTGTGTGTGTGTGTGTGTGTGTGTGTGTGTGTGTGTGTGTGTGTGTGTGTGTGTGTGTGTGTGTGTGTGTGTGTGTGTGTGTGTGTGTGTGTGTGTGTGTGTGGTATGTGTATGTGTGTGTGAAGGGAGGTATGTGTGTGTGTGTGTGTTGGGATAAAGGGAGAGAAGGAAGTTTCATGTGGATTTAGTTGACTTCTCGGATTTTTATAGTCAGCGGAGGGACCATCTTATAGAAGAATCGGATAGGGACTAGAAATGGATAAGGAACTCCGGGGATGAATACAGCGATGGTGTCATCGGGGGAATTCGTGGTTACAAAATTTCGGTTAGATTAATGGATTCGGGGCCTATAGTAAAAATTTCAGGAGGGAGAGTCTCAGTAGTTATGGGGAACTGGGACAAGATATCATGGAACGTGATTTCTTCTCCGAAGAATATCGGTGGAATCGGTGGAACCTCTTCAATAAATTCCACGACGTAGAACTCGCAGGTGAAGGTGGGGTTTCTGGATGAGGCGGAATGCGAGGTGTCGAGACTTGCGATGGTGAAGGGGAAGTTTCTCGGAAAATGGGACGGAGGCGTTGAGACTCGCGATGGTGAAGGAGAAGAAGATCTCGCGCGTCGTAGGTTCTTCTTCTGCTGGAGATAGGGATGGGCGATGTATGAAAAAAAATCGATGCTAAGTTAATCGATGTTTGAATAGATCGATGTTGATTAATCGATTATTCACAAAAAATCGATGAATCAACTACTTTTTGTAAAGGAGCGCTTTGTAAGGAATTTAATAAGAATAACTGAGAAGTTAATGATTTTATAGAAAAATAACACAAATTAATGAATATAGTTCATTTTATTTCTTTTTGTTAAAAACGTTTCCTAGTAGAGGCAGATTTCTGAAATGCTGCGGTACACTTTCCAGTTTTAGGATGTTGCTGTCACTATAAATAATTTTCAGAAATTATTAGTATTATTATTAATCATGATCATGAATGTACATGCCTTCACACCAAATCATAATGCATAAATTCAGGCGCTGTGTGATGAATTGATTGATTGAGTTATTCTCCTGGTGCTCCATGAGTGAGAAAGAAAAAAGTGACAAGTTAAGGAAATAATATTGTATTTTTACACACAAGCACACATATATACAAAAAGATGGAAGTTTAATAGAAAGCATGCATACATAAACATCTTAACAATTTCATTTTAGGTACGGATATTTTAGGTAAAAAAGAATAAAGTAAAAAAAGAGAGAGCAAACAAATAAAAGTACAATATTTTTATGTTAGTTCCCATTCCGTATTTGACATACTGCTCAAAAATAATAGCATGTTGAGATGCTCACCGTAAGACGACTGCGATTGTCAGTTTTTATTTCCGGCATGTGAAAATAAACGTTCACATGGCACTGAAGTTGAAATAACGCTTAGATACTGTAATGCTAATTTAAACAATGTTGGAAACGTATGTTTCAATGATTTCCAATGGTTAAAAGCATTTTCT
Source organism: Pogonomyrmex californicus (assembly GCA_024349325.1). Taxonomy (NCBI): domain Eukaryota; kingdom Metazoa; phylum Arthropoda; class Insecta; order Hymenoptera; family Formicidae; genus Pogonomyrmex; species Pogonomyrmex californicus. Next base: position 412,111 of record JAECZD010000011.1, read on the forward strand.
GAACATTTGATTACCGGTTGATACAAATATTGTTTTAATTCCAAATTCAAATTTTCGGAATCTGTATCAATCATTTCCCTATTCTTTATCACAAGATTATCATGAAAATGCCACAAACTTGGAGTTGAACTTTTCACATTATTAATATCTTGATCATTTTCTTTTGCCTTTCTTTTTTCATAGCCAGAGATCTTTCTTAGCTGACTCAACATCTTGGATTGCTTTTGAAGCTGTTAAAGCAGTTTTAAAATGCAATCTTTTGAAGCGAGGATCTAAAAGGATTGTAGAGATTGCCAAAATTTGAATCGATTCTAAATATTAAAATTTATTATTGATCTAATTGAGCAACTTCGCCTGAAATTCGTTGCCAATTTCTGTTGTAATCACGCAATCAGTAATAGCTACTGTCATGCAATGGATAATTGGAATAATGACGCTTCAATAGTTTTCCCCGCTTATCTCAGTAATTACACTTGCGACTCATCAATGCTACTAAATCTTTTAGAACTAAAATTTCAATTCTTGAGAGCATATCTGGCATATTGGCACATTTCGATATTACTGGAAACATATTCTTCTAATGCCAAAAAACGATCTAACATGTAATAAGTTGTGTTCCATCGCGTTTCAACATCTTAAATAAATTTCAGGATTGTTTCCTCAATTTTCTCATCACGTTTCTGCAATCTTTTCAATTCATCAGATGCGACAATACTATGTCTAATGAGTCTCACAATCTTTTCTACTTTAGTTATAATTTCCATGGCAGATTGGATGGACTATAATGCATTCGGCACCAAATAGGATAAAATGTGCGCGAAACAAGCTAATTGTTTACTATTTCCAACTAATTTGGTAACTGCGCTTTTAATATTTGCTGCACTATCGCTAACCACAGCCATGAGCTTATTTGAGTCCACGTGGAAATCCTCCAGAACTTTCAATAAAAAATGATGTAAGTAATCACTAGTATGATTTTTATGGCAAAACTCCCAAACATCCATTTCTTATCTCATAATCAGCTGACAGATAATATATAGTTACACCGAGATAACTCTGATTGGTAACATCAGTCCAGTTGTCACATGTTAAAGTATATGATAATGCTTCTTTAATTTTCTCTTTGAATTGTTCTTTCATTACTTTATATTTTGCTTCTAGCATGTTGGTTTTCCTGCTTGGAATATTATATAAGGGAGTTGTAGTTTTCATGAGCATCTTAAATCCTTTTGCTTCTATAGCAGAGAATGGTAACTTGTCGACGGCAATCATGTACATAATAGACAATGTTATTTTATCTGCAATCTGTCCACTCTCTGAGAACATATTTAAAATTGTGGAATATATATGTATATTTAAAATTGTTGTACATATATTTTTTAATTTCATTTTTTATTCATCTTTGAAGGACCTCATCCTGTTAAAAGCGTCATCAATTCGTACAACTTTATTATTCTGTAATAATTTTTTAAATATATCAATATAAAATTTTATATCAATATAAAGTTTATATTATATATTTCTGATGACGGTTATATGAATTCACATGCCATACAAATAACAATTTCCAAGATGTAATTGTACAAAACACACATATTTGAAAATAATTATAGATTTGAGAAGGCATCCTTTAATAAGTCACAACAATTTTTTTTTCTTGGCAAACATTTTACAAATCCACCAATCACAAACTCGACACATGTATGATGAAATTCTTTTATGTTCTTTGTTAGAAAACTATAGACTAAAAAATTATAGTTACGAAATTATAGTTACGAAATTACGAATTATAGTTTCGAAATTTACAATAGACTATGCAAAGTCAGCGCAGCGTACTGATAAGGTTGATAAATATAAAGAAAGAGTTAACGCATGACTAAATAACGATAGCATAAAATAATTAAATCTCAACAATTTCAGATATGAAAAAATCGCACCAATTGGAGTTTCATTTTTTTAGAAACATGAAGACTGTTGTTCGAAGATTCAGAACTTTCTTTAAGAGAATCTTCAGAATCAATTTTTTCTTTTATATTATACTTCTTTGTAATATCATTTTATGCTTTCTTGAAAGATATTGCATTAAATTAGTAGTATTTCCACTTTTATGATCTTGTTGCAGTAACAGCATTGTGCTAATCTGTCATTATATTTCCATTATAAAATCTGATGTATAAGAAAAAAAAACGACGTACAAAAACTTGACGCGCCCGGGACGCATTAAAACATGTATATACATACTTATTGTATTATATTGCACTCTTACTGTTTATCTTTTTACATTAATAATGTATATATATTACTTTTCCAATTATTTGTAATAAATTTTTTATATAATTTTTATATATTTTTCTTTAACATTATATGTAAATATATAATATTAAAAAAATTTATTAATAAATATTAAAACATATGCATTTATACTGGATAACATTCTAATAAAATAAATTCTTAAGTTTCTTGCATTATTTACGTAAAAAATGTTTCATTAATTAATAATTAATTATATATTTCACTAATTTTATTTAGTTAATATTAAAAAAGAAAGAAATAAGATTTTTCAAATAAAAATGAACTACAAAATAAAATGTATTTCAATGTGAAGCTCTTTTTATTTTATTAAATTAGAATTTTGGCGCCAGTTCTTCATATCACATCTTTTGTACCAATATGAAATTTATTATTAAAAAGACTTTTGTAGATGAAAATTTTTGTATAAAATTCTTTCTTTTACATAAATAAGAAAACGAGCGCGTGAACTTGGCGTTATTTTTTACCTTTTCTAAAAGGTAATTTTATTAGGATATCACTCATGTTTTTAGTAACAAATAGTATTTATTATTTAGCATATTTGAAACATTTTATTACTTTATATATACTAGAAAAAACAATCAGTATTCAATCATTATTTTTTAATAATCTTTTTTAAAAAAAATATATACACATTTTTTGCTCCTCTAGGCCATTTTTTCTTGTTAATTTGGGTATCATCAATGTCTATCCATCCATTAGACATTTCATCTCTACATACTTGTATAATGACCATCTTCAATAGATGATTCATGATGAAAAATGGCATTCATCATGGCATTCATTATTTTATATAAAATTGTTCCCTTACTGATTATTGTAGTTGTTGGTACTGCACGCAAATTAAATTGATCTATTTCTATTAATTTACCATTTTGTTCTGAAAATAATTGTAAATAAATGATAAGTATTTCTCGTGTTAATTCTTTTTTAAATATTGTATCTTTTCCTATACAATTTTTACATAGATCATGAGAGTGATACCACCTCGAAAAAGTAATACTTAATAAATCATTAAGATCGTAACTTTCTTTAAATTAGTAATGGGAATTGAAATAAGAATATTATCATTAGTAATAACAATTGTATTATTACAAGTTTTGCACCGTATAGTGGAACGTATTTGATGCTTAACTAGATTTTTAATATAATCATATTTTTCACAGATAGTTATGAAAAATTCAGATGCATCTTGATTTATACAGCTAAAAAAATTACCTCCTAAATCTTGTCGTACTGTAAATGTATTCAAATCAGATATTCCGTTTTCATATCGATTCATTAATATAAAACATTTAATTTATCACACTCAAAAATTTGTTTTCTAATAACATTTAAATGCAAAAGACATTGCAAAACTGCATTTGCGTAAGATAAAACTTTATCCTTATTTTGGAACCTATGTATTACCCAAACAGTATTTTTTTGAACCGTTTTATATGATTCTTGGACAGAAGAAATAACTTTTGGTAATGTAATACATAACACAACATAAAGTATCTTTTATTTTAGTATATTTTTGTTTTGAAATAGTAATAAATTTCGCTTCTGATTTATACGTTTGTTTTAATCGATTATATTCAATAATTGCATCTTCACTAGCTTTTATAGATGAGGGATCATAATTAATTAAATACAAACATTCTCTAGATGTTACTCGTGACAAAGCAACATAAACTTGTCCTGCATTAAATACAGAATTACCAATGTCCATAATAGCATTTTGTAAACTTAATCCTTGGCTTTTATGAATAGTGATTCCATAATTTAATGATAATGGAAATTGTTTTCTGATAACGTAAGCTCTATCCATCACTTGAAATTTAACGCTGACTCTTTCAATCAAGTATTCTGAACCTGTAGGTAATAAAAGTTTGATCTTTTCTACATATTCAGTATTTATACCTTGAACAATTGATATTACTTTCGCGATTGTACCAGTCCAAAACTAGCATCAATATTACGTCTTATCATTACTTTTGCTCCAATCTTAATAATAATTTGTTCCAAAAGTCCAGCTGGTCTAGTATCATCTTCATCATTTTTCAATAATACTTTCAATACTTTCTTTTTTACTTTATGTTTTATGGAATACAATTTATCGTGTCTTCAGCAATTAATAATACTTCTTTTGAATTAATACGATTCAACATTGCAGTGTTTAAAATATCACACATATGACAAGTAGGAAGTAAACACACAGTGTCAACTAGTAAATTGATAATAAAATTACATTTTATCCAATCTTGAATTAAAAGAAGTATTCATAAAGGATATTTTTCTATTTTGAAGAATCTCGTGATCTGAATTTATTAATAAACCAATACGAATACGATAACAATTCACGATAAGCCATATCTCCTTGCTGTGGCATATTAATTGTCAATTCATCATATTCAAATAATGTAGTCCACAAATTAATGGTTCCTAAAGTGCCAATATATTTATCAATTTTTTCTTTCAATAAATGAACAAAAATAAAATCTTCAGGAGGTAATTGAAGAAGATCTCCAAATAAAAGAATATGTTTTCTACCAAACCAGCCATCATTACATTCAGTAGTGTCATATATTTCGGATAATCGAAGATGTATATACATTAAAATTAAATTAGATATCATTGATATTTCATCTATTATAAAAAGTATAACATCATTTAAATCCGCTCGTAGAACTTTCAATACATGATCAGATAATTGTTTATATTTAGGAGTATGACTATGTTCAACAGGTAATTGGAACAATCTGTGAATTGTCAAACCGTCTATATTAAATGTTGCAATATCTGTAGATACAGCAGTTTCTTTATTAAGATTTTGTTTTATCCAACATTTAATAGTCTTAATTAGAAAACTTTTTCCAGTACCACCTTCATCGCTAACATATAATCATAATACTAATTTATTTAATTTAATTGTGCTAATAACTTTATCAAATACTCTCTTTTGATCCGTGTTTAATTTTATTATCATTTCAGAAATTTTATTATTATTTCCTCTTCTTTAATTTTAGCTCCAAGATCTTTAAAGTCCTATATGGCTTCACCCGCCTTTATGTTTTGCACACCTGTTGCATTTTCTGGATCATCTTGAAATGCACCTTGTTGTTTTTGCAATTCATTATCTAGATATTTCTGAACTAACTGTTTTGCAGTTTCAAATGCTGTTTTCAATTCTTCTAATTTTTCGTGATATTGTAATGCTTCTACAAGATGTAATTTAATTCTGTGAAATGATTCTTTGTAGGTGTCACATCCATTTTTAAGATTATCTAGTTTCCGCCATGGTTGAAACATAAATAATAGTGCAAAGAAATATTTTTCTGGCTGTGTATGAACGTCATATCTGTAATGATTAATTAAATGTTTACGTTGCCGTCGTTTAAGATAATAATTTCTTCCTATCTTATGGTATTTAAATATCTTCATTTTGTGGTTTAATTTTTGTGATATCATACCATTGCACAAATTCATAAAGAGATGTATGTTCCAATTCTTCTAGTCTATTTGGATAATGATCTATTACAGACGGACAAAATATATCAGATAGATTCATTGTCAAGAATTTCAATATCCTTTTCAATTTTCTGGATCAATTTTCTTCATCTGATTAACATCTAACCATTTAATAATTGTATTTCGATCAATTCCATATAAAGGCATACCTAACAATGTATCGGCAGCTTCAAGAGCGCCGCATTCTCTATTATTCGTAAATCGCATAGCAATATTCCAAAGACAACTTGCTAATGATTTATTTTTATTATTTTTGTAGTTAAGAATAGATTCAGACAACTCACATTTTCCTGCTTTATTCCATATATTTAGTAATGTACCAGGTTAGAAAAGACGACTTTTCACCAATAAATTAAATATCCATGTTTTCTTCTCATGCAGTAAGAAGAACAGGATTGTAATCATTAATGTTAATTTCTTCATTCGTTCTGGGAATATCGTATAGTCTACTTCTGCATTTTAATTATTTTCTACCTGCTATGGAATTACGACATCTCGTATTTGTAATGTTTCTGTCACAGAACGAGGAAATCCAAAACGACATTTACGAATAACTTTGCGTCCCATTTTCTTAGAACGGAGACAATAATTATTATGCACATGTTATTGATGTGTATTAACGCGTCTTAACAATAACGGAGAAATATTTTTATTTGGTATTTTACAACTTATATATTGTAAAATAAATTTCGAAATGTCTTCATTAGAAGATTCCCCAAGAATCGGCGCATTTTTTATCCAAATTATAATATATGAAAATGTTGCATTCCTCTTCCTTGATATTCTCGCCAAAAGTAATGCGCAACTTCTCCGATCGGATGATCTTTTGAACAAATAAAATCAAGCATTGCATGGCATTTTTATTATCCAGAATTTTATTATCCATTTTTTATTATCCAGAAATCTTGATGTTGATACTGGATCTATAACAACAAGTACACTAATAGATAATTAGTTATGATTCTATTTTTATTTTTAAATTAATAAAAAAAGTATAATTAATGAAATTTTTTATATGTATTTATATGAGAATGGGTTTTGTAAAAATATAATACATTTGTTGTCAATAATTTGTTATAAAAATCTAATTCTATTTCTATTTCTATTTCTTATTCTATTTCTTCAATATATTATATATTATATTATTACAATATTACTTATTATTATATGTGACACACATTATAATACGTATAACTTCACACGAAGGACATCTATCAAAGACATATCAAATAAAAAAAATGAGCGCTGCAAGAACTATCATACAGAGACATTCATTAGCGCCTCTTGCGACAAAAAAAGAAGAGTCATGCCGACGACCAGGACGTTTCTTAAATTTATCTATTTGAACTTTGCGTCACGATTGCGTCGCGATATCTCAGTTTGTAGAACACGGAACAAAAAATAAAAACACTTTTCTTATATAATTTGATACTCAGCTATCGATTAAGCGTAATTAAAACTTAATCAATGCAGTCATTGTTGAAAATGTAGACCGAGTTCATCCCGGAGTCTCGCGTAAATAGAGCTACGGGCGTCTCGCCGCCGTTCAACGCGAACTTCGCTGCGCGTGAACTTGGCGTCGAGACACCACCCGTGTCTCTTGATTTATATTGACAATAACGTATAATGAAGGGTGTATAATGAAGGATTCACAACGCGTCCGATAGCCAATAAAAGAAAATTTTCTAGAGACAAAATGTACTATCTAGATACCCTAAAAAGTTAAATCTTTTATTGGATATCGGTCTATATATATATATACATTCTAATCGCTCTCGTTTGCGTTCCACAACTCACCTGCATCTGATTGCATTCTTAAACTCAACGAAATATATCTTTAACGATTTACTTCGAACGATCATGCGAAAAAAATTTTTGATTCTGACAACAAATAATCAAACATCAATATATTGGAAGAAAAAACATCGAACTGATTAATCGATTATCAAAAAAAAACTATCGACCATTTTGATTAATCGGTAAACATCGCCCATCCCTAGCTGGAGAAGCGCGTGATCTGGCCTCGGACGATGGCGAGGTTCCGACACTTGGGTTGATAGAATTAAAGAATTCTTGGTAAGCCTGATCTAACAAGCTTCGCACTGTTTAGCCTCTTGTCTTAGATGCCTTACGGTTTTGCGGTTAATTCTTTGGTTGTTCACTATCAGATTTTAGCGAATGTTAGTTTGGGTTGCGAAGATATGTAAAATCGCGAAAGGAAACCGAAAAAGGGAATAAATAATTTGACTTACTTTTGGATGTCTTGTGGTGATAGTCCGCACTCGTCCGCCGGAACACACTCACTCGGATTAGAATCGTGAAATAAAAAAAGATGTTCGAGAACAGCAGACAACACAGGCGAGGTTCCAGGGAGCACGATGAAAATTCGGGATAGCAGAGAGAGAGATCCGGTCAAAGTTATCGTTTATATAGGATTTTAGGAGGAACGGGAAGGTGTGTTCTTTACACCTAACCAAATTTTTGGATTTTAGGCTTTAATTAGCGGCCGTTTAGCGTATTAAAACTAACTTATCTGCTGAAGTAGTACATATCCCGAAAAATATTTCTCGGCCTTTCTGGATTGATTAAGTTAAGTCTCCGCCCCGAGTTGGGGGAAAGATAAATTTTCAGTTTTGCAAATAAGATAAAAAAAATTTATGGCTTTCGTGATGGAATTTTGACTATTTATTGCTCTATGTTATAAATCCGCTAGATAAATTTTTATCTTTGTTAGGCTTTCCCGTCTTGTCGGGACTATTTGTTTAAGAGAAATAAGCAATATAGTTTTTCACCAAGAAACCTTCGAAATTGTTTGAGACTTTTCAAAATTGTTCGAAAAGGAGGAATCGTGCAGTACGTAACAAATGATATGGTAATATTAATGCTAATTTGAGTCTGGTAAATAGTACAATTGTTAAGGTGGTATCAATTATTCAAAATTGTTTGCGCGTTGTCGAACCGGTAGCGAGTAAAAATTAAAGTTTTTTACTATTAGCGCGATTGAACGCTAACAAACTAAAATGAAAGAAATGCCGGATCTTGGCTGTTTGAAAAGGAAAGTGGAGTGAGTATTAAGTGATTATTAAGACACAATTATAAATACACTTTTGAGCATTTATTGCTCTACTGTTACCCTCACAACAAAAAAAACTATAATTTTTAAACGAACAATTAATTTCAATCTAAATATTTGATTGTTGTATGTGATTTAATGTAGAAAGAAAAAGAAAGCGATAGATGTTCGATTACTAAAGCCGCCACGCGGTTAATTATAGGACACTTATTCGGCACGTGATCAGTGATAGAACAGAAAAGAGCAGAGCGCGAAGCTACGTACGATTTCGATAGTACGTAGCTCGCGAGAAAGAAAAGAAAGTAGGGGGAGAGGGACTAATGCGACAATGCTCTCTCAACCACCGGCAGAGTAAGCTTGATGTGTCTACCTGAGAGAGAGAGAGAGAGAGAGAGAGAGAGAGAGAGAGAGAGAGAGAGAGAGAGAGAGAGAGAGAGAGAGAGAGAGAGAGAGAGAGAGAGAGAGAGAGAGAGAGAGAGAGAGAGAGAGACAGCGCATCTCGTTGATAAATTTGCTGTAGGATTGTTGCAATGGAGGCTTGGACTGCAAACGACGTTCAATTTGTAGAAATCTCGCACGAGCCGTCTGCAATGAACTTCCCAAGTCTGGTGAAGAAAGGTAGTCTCAGCACATATCTTCCCTCTGATTTTTGATGATGAGTGCGTTTATAATGTTCTTCGCGAGCTTCATCATTCCGCTCTGTATTACTATATTCGAAGTAAAGACCATATATATATATATATATATATATATATATATATATATATATCAGGAGACACGGTAGTGTCTCGGGTGTCAAGTCAACCGAGAACACTGCCGTGTGACTTTACGCGAGTCGTCGAGGTTCGAGCATCTGAAATTATCAAATCTCAATAATGGCTATACTGATCAAGTTCTAAGTAGGCTTGATCGATAGCTTGAGTCCGACTTGCATAATAAAAGTATTTTTATTTTTCTGCTACGTGCCCTACAAGCAGAGATATTGCTACACAAAGTCCGATTTGGAAATTTTTACTTTAAGAAACGTCGTTATCGTCGCCTTTGTACGGCTGCAACGTCTGTCACGAGATGTCATTATTAATCTTATATGTTGGATATATATATATATTGGAAGAAATAATAAACTTAAATAATCATCCATGCAATCCGATCAAACAATGTGTATATATATATATATATATATATATATATACACACACATATATATTGTTATTAAATAGTTTAAGATCAATATAAGTTGGAAATTATCAAATATCAATTTTTAAATTCTTTGTAAATTTTGCAATTATATATATGTATGTAATTGTCTAATAATAAATAGTTGATTAGAAATATGATTCAAAATTATAATATATGTATAGTTCTCTAGATATGTTATTTTTTTAATTGACAAATTTTCATTTTTATTCGATTTGGAACTAATTTTTCTAGAGTGACATAATAAGAGTATGTAGATAAGATTGAATAAAAGAATAATATCTTTGTTCTCTGATAAAATGAAAAATAGAACTTACTTGCAAAGTATAGACACAAACATGAGTTACACTCCGAAATTATTACAAATTGTCAAACTCGCCGCAAACGTCAACATCGTTGGCCACCACTCGGACGTTAAAAGAATAATAGTAGTATGCAATTTATTAATACTGCTAATGTTTCCTTTTTAATTTTAATATACGCGTATTTATTATTATATTGATAGACCCGAGAGGTCTAACCAAAAACACTACCGTGTTTACATCAATCAATTTTATCGACCCAGCGAATAAATCAGGCCGATAAATCAGGGTCACTGCAGGACCCAGCGAACATTGACTCGCTAGATTCTATAATAACCCTGACTTATCAATCTGATAATCCGCTGGGTCGATAAGATTAATAATGACATCTCGTGACAGACGTTGCAGCCGTACAAAGGCGACGATAACGACGTTTCTTAAAGTAAAAATTTCCAAATCGGACTTTGTGTAGCAATATCTCTGCTTGTAGGGCACGTAGCAGAAAAATAAAAATACTTTTATTATGCAAGTCGGACTCAAGCTATCGATCAAGCCTACTTAGAACTTGATCAGTATAGCCATTATTGAGATTTGATAATTTCAGATGCTCGAACCTCGACGACTCGCGTAAAGTCACACGGCAGTGTTCTCGGTTGACTTGACACCCGAGACACTACCGTGTCTCCTGATATATATATATATATATATATATATATATATATATATATATGGTCTTTACTTCGAATATAGTAATACAGAGCGGAATGATGAAGCTCGCGAAGAACATTATAAACGCACTCATCATCAAAAATCAGAGGGAAGATATGTGCTGAGACTACCTTTCTTCACCAGACTTGGGAAGTTCATTGCAGACGGCTCGTGCGAGATTTCTACAAATTGAACGTCGTTTGCAGTCCAAGCCTCCATTGCAACAATCCTACAGCAAATTTATCAACGAGATGCGCTGTCTCTCTCTCTCTCTCTCTCTCTCTCTCTCTCTCTCTCTCTCTCTCTCTCTCTCTCTCTCTCTCTCTCTCTCTCTCTCTCTCTCTCTCTCTCTCTCTCTCTCCCTAGGTAGACACATCAAGCTTACTCTGCCGGTGGTTGAGAGAGCATTGTCGCATTAGTCCCTCTCCCCCTACTTTCTTTTCTTTCTCGCGAGCTACGTACTATCGAAATCGTACGTAGCTTCGCGCTCTGCTCTTTTCTGTTCTATCACTGATCACGTGCCGAATAAGTGTCCTATAATTAACCGCGTGGCGGCTTTAGTAATCGAACATCTATCGCTTTCTTTTTCTTTCTACATTAAATCACATACAACAATCAAATATTTAGATTGAAATTAATTGTTCGTTTAAAAATTATAGTTTTTTTTGTTGTGAGGGTAACAGTAGAGCAATAAATGCTCAAAAGTGTATTTATAATTGTGTCTTAATAATCACTTAATACTCACTCCACTTTCCTTTTCAAACAGCCAAGATCCGGCATTTCTTTCATTTTAGTTTGTTAGCGTTCAATCGCGCTAATAGTAAAAAACTTTAATTTTTACTCGCTACCGGTTCGACAACGCGCAAACAATTTTGAATAATTGATACCACCTTAACAATTGTACTATTTACCAGACTCAAATTAGCATTAATATTACCATATCATTTGTTACGTACTGCACGATTCCTCCTTTTCGAACAATTTTGAAAAGTCTCAAACAATTTCGAAGGTTTCTTGGTGAAAAACTATATTGCTTATTTCTCTTAAACAAATAGTCCCGACAAGACGGGAAAGCCTAACAAAGATAAAAATTTATCTAGCGGATTTATAACATAGAGCAATAAATAGTCAAAATTCCATCACGAAAGCCATAAATTTTTTTTATCTTATTTGCAAAACTGAAAATTTATCTTTCCCCCAACTCGGGGCGGAGACTTAACTTAATCAATCCAGAAAGGCCGAGAAATATTTTTCGGGATATGTACTACTTCAGCAGATAAGTTAGTTTTAATACGCTAAACGGCCGCTAATTAAAGCCTAAAATCCAAAAATTTGGTTAGGTGTAAAGAACACACCTTCCCGTTCCTCCTAAAATCCTATATAAACGATAACTTTGACCGGATCTCTCTCTCTGCTATCCCGAATTTTCATCGTGCTCCCTGGAACCTCGCCTGTGTTGTCTGCTGTTCTCGAACATCTTTTTTTATTTCACGATTCTAATCCGAGTGAGTGTGTTCCGGCGGACGAGTGCGGACTATCACCACAAGACATCCAAAAGTAAGTCAAATTATTTATTCCCTTTTTCGGTTTCCTTTCGCGATTTTACATATCTTCGCAACCCAAACTAACATTCGCTAAAATCTGATAGTGAACAACCAAAGAATTAACCGCAAAACCGTAAGGCATCTAAGACAAGAGGCTAAACAGTGCGAAGCTTGTTAGATCAGGCTTACCAAGAATTCTTTAATTCTATCAACCCAAGTGTCGGAACCTCGCCATCGTCCGAGGCCAGATCACGCGCTTCTCCAGCTAGGGATGGGCGATGTTTACCGATTAATCAAAATGGTCGATAGTTTTTTTTTGATAATCGATTAATCAGTTCGATGTTTTTTCTTCCAATATATTGATGTTTGATTATTTGTTGTCAGAATCAAAAATTTTTTTCGCATGATCGTTCGAAGTAAATCGTTAAAGATATATTTCGTTGAGTTTAAGAATGCAATCAGATGCAGGTGAGTTGTGGAACGCAAACGAGAGCGATTAGAATGTATATATATATATAGACCGATATCCAATAAAAGATTTAACTTTTTAGGGTATCTAGATAGTACATTTTGTCTCTAGAAAATTTTCTTTTATTGGCTATCGGACGCGTTGTGAATCCTTCATTATACACCCTTCATTATACGTTATTGTCAATATAAATCAAGAGACACGGGTGGTGTCTCGACGCCAAGTTCACGCGCAGCGAAGTTCGCGTTGAACGGCGGCGAGACGCCCGTAGCTCTATTTACGCGAGACTCCGGGATGAACTCGGTCTACATTTTCAACAATGACTGCATTGATTAAGTTTTAATTACGCTTAATCGATAGCTGAGTATCAAATTATATAAGAAAAGTGTTTTTATTTTTTGTTCCGTGTTCTACAAACTGAGATATCGCGACGCAATCGTGACGCAAAGTTCAAATAGATAAATTTAAGAAACGTCCTGGTCGTCGGCATGACTCTTCTTTTTTTGTCGCAAGAGGCGCTAATGAATGTCTCTGTATGATAGTTCTTGCAGCGCTCATTTTTTTTATTTGATATGTCTTTGATAGATGTCCTTCGTGTGAAGTTATACGTATTATAATGTGTGTCACATATAATAATAAGTAATATTGTAATAATATAATATATAATATATTGAAGAAATAGAATAAGAAATAGAAATAGAAATAGAATTAGATTTTTATAACAAATTATTGACAACAAATGTATTATATTTTTACAAAACCCATTCTCATATAAATACATATAAAAAATTTCATTAATTATACTTTTTTTATTAATTTAAAAATAAAAATAGAATCATAACTAATTATCTATTAGTGTACTTGTTGTTATAGATCCAGTATCAACATCAAGATTTCTGGATAATAAAAAATGGATAATAAAATTCTGGATAATAAAAATGCCATGCAATGCTTGATTTTATTTGTTCAAAAGATCATCCGATCGGAGAAGTTGCGCATTACTTTTGGCGAGAATATCAAGGAAGAGGAATGCAACATTTTCATATATTATAATTTGGATAAAAAATGCGCCGATTCTTGGGGAATCTTCTAATGAAGACATTTCGAAATTTATTTTACAATATATAAGTTGTAAAATACCAAATAAAAATATTTCTCCGTTATTGTTAAGACGCGTTAATACACATCAATAACATGTGCATAATAATTATTGTCTCCGTTCTAAGAAAATGGGACGCAAAGTTATTCGTAAATGTCGTTTTGGATTTCCTCGTTCTGTGACAGAAACATTACAAATACGAGATGTCGTAATTCCATAGCAGGTAGAAAATAATTAAAATGCAGAAGTAGACTATACGATATTCCCAGAACGAATGAAGAAATTAACATTAATGATTACAATCCTGTTCTTCTTACTGCATGAGAAGAAAACATGGATATTTAATTTATTGGTGAAAAGTCGTCTTTTCTAACCTGGTACATTACTAAATATATGGAATAAAGCAGGAAAATGTGAGTTGTCTGAATCTATTCTTAACTACAAAAATAATAAAAATAAATCATTAGCAAGTTGTCTTTGGAATATTGCTATGCGATTTACGAATAATAGAGAATGCGGCGCTCTTGAAGCTGCCGATACATTGTTAGGTATGCCTTTATATGGAATTGATCGAAATACAATTATTAAATGGTTAGATGTTAATCAGATGAAGAAAATTGATCCAGAAAATTGAAAAGGATATTGAAATTCTTGACAATGAATCTATCTGATATATTTTGTCCGTCTGTAATAGATCATTATCCAAATAGACTAGAAGAATTGGAACATACATCTCTTTATGAATTTGTGCAATGGTATGATATCACAAAAATTAAACCACAAAATGAAGATATTTAAATACCATAAGATAGGAAGAAATTATTATCTTAAACGACGGCAACGTAAACATTTAATTAATCATTACAGATATGACGTTCATACACAGCCAGAAAAATATTTCTTTGCACTATTATTTATGTTTCAACCATGGCGGAAACTAGATAATCTTAAAAATGGATGTGACACCTACAAAGAATCATTTCACAGAATTAAATTACATCTTGTAGAAGCATTACAATATCACGAAAAATTAGAAGAATTGAAAACAGCATTTGAAACTGCAAAACAGTTAGTTCAGAAATATCTAGATAATGAATTGCAAAAACAACAAGGTGCATTTCAAGATGATCCAGAAAATGCAACAGGTGTGCAAAACATAAAGGCGGGTGAAGCCATATAGGACTTTAAAGATCTTGGAGCTAAAATTAAAGAAGAGGAAATAATAATAAAATTTCTGAAATGATAATAAAATTAAACACGGATCAAAAGAGAGTATTTGATAAAGTTATTAGCACAATTAAATTAAATAAATTAGTATTATGATTATATGTTAGCGATGAAGGTGGTACTGGAAAAAGTTTTCTAATTAAGACTATTAAATGTTGGATAAAACAAAATCTTAATAAAGAAACTGCTGTATCTACAGATATTGCAACATTTAATATAGACGGTTTGACAATTCACAGATTGTTCCAATTACCTGTTGAACATAGTCATACTCCTAAATATAAACAATTATCTGATCATGTATTGAAAGTTCTACGAGCGGATTTAAATGATGTTATACTTTTTATAATAGATGAAATATCAATGATATCTAATTTAATTTTAATGTATATACATCTTCGATTATCCGAAATATATGACACTACTGAATGTAATGATGGCTGGTTTGGTAGAAAACATATTCTTTTATTTGGAGATCTTCTTCAATTACCTCCTGAAGATTTTATTTTTGTTCATTTATTGAAAGAAAAAATTGATAAATATATTGGCACTTTAGGAACCATTAATTTGTGGACTACATTATTTGAATATGATGAATTGACAATTAATATGCCACAGCAAGGAGATATGGCTTATCGTGAATTGTTATCGTATTCGTATTGGTTTATTAATAAATTCAGATCACGAGATTCTTCAAAATAGAAAAATATCCTTTATGAATACTTCTTTTAATTCAAGATTGGATAAAATGTAATTTTATTATCAATTTACTAGTTGACACTGTGTGTTTACTTCCTACTTGTCATATGTGTGATATTTTAAACACTGCAATGTTGAATCGTATTAATTCAAAAGAAGTATTATTAATTGCTGAAGACACGATAAATTGTATTCCATAAAACATAAAGTAAAAAAGAAAGTATTGAAAGTATTATTGAAAAATGATGAAGATGATACTAGACCAGCTGGACTTTTGGAACAAATTATTATTAAGATTGGAGCAAAAGTAATGATAAGACGTAATATTGATGCTAGTTTTGGACTGGTACAATCGCGAAAGTAATATCAATTGTTCAAGGTATAAATACTGAATATGTAGAAAAGATCAAACTTTTATTACCTACAGGTTCAGAATACTTGATTGAAAGAGTCAGCGTTAAATTTCAAGTGATGGATAGAGCTTACGTTATCAGAAAACAATTTCCATTATCATTAAATTATGGAATCACTATTCATAAAAGCCAAGGATTAAGTTTACAAAATGCTATTATGGACATTGGTAATTCTGTATTTAATGCAGGACAAGTTTATGTTGCTTTGTCACGAGTAACATCTAGAGAATGTTTGTATTTAATTAATTATGATCCCTCATCTATAAAAGCTAGTGAAGATGCAATTATTGAATATAATCGATTAAAACAAACGTATAAATCAGAAGCGAAATTTATTACTATTTCAAAACAAAAATATACTAAAATAAAAGATACTTTATGTTGTGTTATGTATTACATTACCAAAAGTTATTTCTTCTGTCCAAGAATCATATAAAACGGTTCAAAAAAATACTGTTTGGGTAATACATAGGTTCCAAAATAAGGATAAAGTTTTATCTTACGCAAATGCAGTTTTGCAATGTCTTTTGCATTTAAATGTTATTAGAAAACAAATTTTTGAGTGTGATAAATTAAATGTTTTATATTAATGAATCGATATGAAAACGGAATATCTGATTTGAATACATTTACAGTACGACAAGATTTAGGAGGTAATTTTTTTAGCTGTATAAATCAAGATGCATCTGAATTTTTCATAACTATCTGTGAAAAATATGATTATATTAAAAATCTAGTTAAGCATCAAATACGTTCCACTATACGGTGCAAAACTTGTAATAATACAATTGTTATTACTAATGATAATATTCTTATTTCAATTCCCATTACTAATTTAAAGAAAGTTACGATCTTAATGATTTATTAAGTATTACTTTTTCGAGGTGGTATCACTCTCATGATCTATGTAAAAATTGTATAGGAAAAGATACAATATTTAAAAAAGAATTAACACGAGAAATACTTATCATTTATTTACAATTATTTTCAGAACAAAATGGTAAATTAATAGAAATAGATCAATTTAATTTGCGTGCAGTACCAACAACTACAATAATCAGTAAGGGAACAATTTTATATAAAATAATGAATGCCATGATGAATGCCATTTTTCATCATGAATCATCTATTGAAGATGGTCATTATACAAGTATGTAGAGATGAAATGTCTAATGGATGGATAGACATTGATGATACCCAAATTAACAAGAAAAAATGGCCTAGAGGAGCAAAAAATGTGTATATATTTTTTAAAAAAGATTATTAAAAAATAATGATTGAATACTGATTGTTTTTTCTAGTATATATAAAGTAATAAAATGTTTCAAATATGCTAAATAATAAATACTATTTGTTACTAAAAACATGAGTGATATCCTAATAAAATTACCTTTTAGAAAAGGTAAAAAATAACGCCAAGTTCACGCGCTCGTTTTCTTATTTATGTAAAAGAAAGAATTTTATACAAAAATTTTCATCTACAAAAGTCTTTTTAATAATAAATTTCATATTGGTACAAAAGATGTGATATGAAGAACTGGCGCCAAAATTCTAATTTAATAAAATAAAAAGAGCTTCACATTGAAATACATTTTATTTTGTAGTTCATTTTTATTTGAAAAATCTTATTTCTTTCTTTTTTAATATTAACTAAATAAAATTAGTGAAATATATAATTAATTATTAATTAATGAAACATTTTTTACGTAAATAATGCAAGAAACTTAAGAATTTATTTTATTAGAATGTTATCCAGTATAAATGCATATGTTTTAATATTTATTAATAAATTTTTTTAATATTATATATTTACATATAATGTTAAAGAAAAATATATAAAAATTATATAAAAAATTTATTACAAATAATTGGAAAAGTAATATATATACATTATTAATGTAAAAAGATAAACAGTAAGAGTGCAATATAATACAATAAGTATGTATATACATGTTTTAATGCGTCCCGGGCGCGTCAAGTTTTTGTACGTCGTTTTTTTTTCTTATACATCAGATTTTATAATGGAAATATAATGACAGATTAGCACAATGCTGTTACTGCAACAAGATCATAAAAGTGGAAATACTACTAATTTAATGCAATATCTTTCAAGAAAGCATAAAATGATATTACAAAGAAGTATAATATAAAAGAAAAAATTGATTCTGAAGATTCTCTTAAAGAAAGTTCTGAATCTTCGAACAACAGTCTTCATGTTTCTAAAAAAATGAAACTCCAATTGGTGCGATTTTTTCATATCTGAAATTGTTGAGATTTAATTATTTTATGCTATCGTTATTTAGTCATGCGTTAACTCTTTCTTTATATTTATCAACCTTATCAGTACGCTGCGCTGACTTTGCATAGTCTATTGTAAATTTCGAAACTATAATTCGTAATTTCGTAACTATAATTTCGTAACTATAATTTTTTAGTCTATAGTTTTCTAACAAAGAACATAAAAGAATTTCATCATACATGTGTCGAGTTTGTGATTGGTGGATTTGTAAAATGTTTGCCAAGAAAAAAAAATTGTTGTGACTTATTAAAGGATGCCTTCTCAAATCTATAATTATTTTCAAATATGTGTGTTTTGTACAATTACATCTTGGAAATTGTTATTTGTATGGCATGTGAATTCATATAACCGTCATCAGAAATATATAATATAAACTTTATATTGATATAAAATTTTATATTGATATATTTAAAAAATTATTACAGAATAATAAAGTTGTACGAATTGATGACGCTTTTAACAGGATGAGGTCCTTCAAAGATGAATAAAAAATGAAATTAAAAAATATATGTACAACAATTTTAAATATACATATATATTCCACAATTTTAAATATGTTCTCAGAGAGTGGACAGATTGCAGATAAAATAACATTGTCTATTATGTACATGATTGCCGTCGACAAGTTACCATTCTCTGCTATAGAAGCAAAAGGATTTAAGATGCTCATGAAAACTACAACTCCCTTATATAATATTCCAAGCAGGAAAACCAACATGCTAGAAGCAAAATATAAAGTAATGAAAGAACAATTCAAAGAGAAAATTAAAGAAGCATTATCATATACTTTAACATGTGACAACTGGACTGATGTTACCAATCAGAGTTATCTCGGTGTAACTATATATTATCTGTCAGCTGATTATGAGATAAGAAATGGATGTTTGGGAGTTTTGCCATAAAAATCATACTAGTGATTACTTACATCATTTTTTATTGAAAGTTCTGGAGGATTTCCACGTGGACTCAAATAAGCTCATGGCTGTGGTTAGCGATAGTGCAGCAAATATTAAAAGCGCAGTTACCAAATTAGTTGGAAATAGTAAACAATTAGCTTGTTTCGCGCACATTTTATCCTATTTGGTGCCGAATGCATTATAGTCCATCCAATCTGCCATGGAAATTATAACTAAAGTAGAAAAGATTGTGAGACTCATTAGACATAGTATTGTCGCATCTGATGAATTGAAAAGATTGCAGAAACGTGATGAGAAAATTGAGGAAACAATCCTGAAATTTATTTAAGATGTTGAAACGCGATGGAACACAACTTATTACATGTTAGATCGTTTTTTGGCATTAGAAGAATATGTTTCCAGTAATATCGAAATGTGCCAATATGCCAGATATGCTCTCAAGAATTGAAATTTTAGTTCTAAAAGATTTAGTAGCATTGATGAGTCGCAAGTGTAATTACTGAGATAAGCGGGGAAAACTATTGAAGCGTCATTATTCCAATTATCCATTGCATGACAGTAGCTATTACTGATTGCGTGATTACAACAGAAATTGGCAACGAATTTCAGGCGAAGTTGCTCAATTAGATCAATAATAAATTTTAATATTTAGAATCGATTCAAATTTTGGCAATCTCTACAATCCTTTTAGATCCTCGCTTCAAAAGATTGCATTTTAAAACTGCTTTAACAGCTTCAAAAGCAATCCAAGATGTTGAGTCAGCTAAGAAAGATCTCTGGCTATGAAAAAAGAAAGGCAAAAGAAAATGATCAAGATATTAATAATGTGAAAAGTTCAACTCCAAGTTTGTGGCATTTTCATGATAATCTTGTGATAAAGAATAGGGAAATGATTGATACAGATTCCGAAAATTTGAATTTGGAATTAAAACAATATTTGTATCAACCGGTAATCAAATGTTCAGAAAATGCTTTTAACCATTGGAAATCATTGAAACATACGTTTCCAACATTGTTTAAATTAGCATTACAGTATCTAAGCGTTATTTCAACTTCAGTGCCATGTGAACGTTTATTTTCACATGCCGGAAATAAAAACTGACAATCGCAGTCGTCTTACGGTGAGCATCTCAACATGCTATTATTTTTGAGCAGTATGTCAAATACGGAATGGGAACTAACATAAAAATATTGTACTTTTATTTGTTTGCTCTCTCTTTTTTACTTTATTCTTTTTACCTAAAATATCCGTACCTAAAATGAAATTGTTAAGATGTTTATGTATGCATGCTTTCTATTAAACTTCCATCTTTTTGTATATATGTGTGCTTGTGTGTAAAAATACAATATTATTTCCTTAACTTGTCACTTTTTTCTTTCTCACTCATGGAGCACCAGGAGAATAACTCAATCAATCAATTCATCACACAGCGCCTGAATTTATGCATTATGATTTGGTGTGAAGGCATGTACATTCATGATCATGATTAATAATAATACTAATAATTTCTGAAAATTATTTATAGTGACAGCAACATCCTAAAACTGGAAAGTGTACCGCAGCATTTCAGAAATCTGCCTCTACTAGGAAACGTTTTTAACAAAAAGAAATAAAATGAACTATATTCATTAATTTGTGTTATTTTTCTATAAAATCATTAACTTCTCAGTTATTCTTATTAAATTCCTTACAAAGCGCTCCTTTACAAAAAGTAGTTGATTCATCGATTTTTTGTGAATAATCGATTAATCAACATCGATCTATTCAAACATCGATTAACTTAGCATCGATTTTTTTTCATACATCGCCCATCCCTATCTCCAGCAGAAGAAGAACCTACGACGCGCGAGATCTTCTTCTCCTTCACCATCGCGAGTCTCAACGCCTCCGTCCCATTTTCCGAGAAACTTCCCCTTCACCATCGCAAGTCTCGACACCTCGCATTCCGCCTCATCCAGAAACCCCACCTTCACCTGCGAGTTCTACGTCGTGGAATTTATTGAAGAGGTTCCACCGATTCCACCGATATTCTTCGGAGAAGAAATCACGTTCCATGATATCTTGTCCCAGTTCCCCATAACTACTGAGACTCTCCCTCCTGAAATTTTTACTATAGGCCCCGAATCCATTAATCTAACCGAAATTTTGTAACCACGAATTCCCCCGATGACACCATCGCTGTATTCATCCCGGAGTTCCTTATCCATTTCTAGTCCCTATCCGATTCTTCTATAAGATGGTCCCTCCGCTGACTATAAAAATCCGAGAAGTCAACTAAATCCACATGAAACTTCCTTCTCTCCCTTTATCCCAACACACACACACACATACCTCCCTTCACACACACATACACATACCTCACACACACACACATACACATCCCTTCACACACACACACACACACACACACACACACACACACACACACACACACACACACACACACACACACACACACACACACACACACACACACACACACACACACACACACACACACACACACACACACACACACACACACACACACACACACACACACACACACACACACACACACACACACACACACACACACACACACACACACACACACACACACACACACACACACACACACACACACACACAATGTTAAGAAATAACTACATTCGTTCTTAAAACATTAATCATAAGTTGTATTATTATTATTTTTTTTTTTATTTTTTGGGAATGTACCTTCTAACAAACTTTTACTCTGATTTGTTTGTAATACTATGTAATATTATATGGTCAATCTATTCTCAACCTTGCTATGTTTTAATTAAAATTCAATGTTAAAAGTAAAATTCGTGTTTTTCACTTAAATTAAGACCTCGACCATTCCAGTCACCGAAGATCGCACAAGGTCCGATCCCGAGTTAGAAGGATTGAATTCCTTGACTCAGATTAACGGACCAACGGTCGCGTCGTTCTTGAGGAGAACGTTATAGCGTCGCAAC
Organism: Pogonomyrmex californicus; assembly: GCA_024349325.1. Lineage (NCBI taxonomy): Eukaryota > Metazoa > Arthropoda > Insecta > Hymenoptera > Formicidae > Pogonomyrmex > Pogonomyrmex californicus. Next base: position 434,863 of record JAECZD010000011.1, read on the forward strand.
GTGACGTTGATCTCACTTCGGGGACCTAAACGCGCGAGCGACTCGTTTTGATCGCCTATCGCGTGAGGAGCGAGAGGTTCCCTGTAAGTCCTTCCGTTAGTTCCTTCTTATTCCCTCCTAGATTTCATTATTTTAAATAATAAACTCTTCACTTTTTGAGTAAGGAAATCCTGGGGTTTGGACGTAACACATTATTTTTGTTCCAATCTTAATAATAGTTTGTTTCAAAAGTTCGACTGTTTTAGAATTATCTTCATCATTTATCGATAATATTTCTAATATTTCTTTTATATCTGGAATACAATCTGTTGTATCTTCATAATATTCTTCAAATTAATGTGATTTAACATTACGGTATTAAAATATCACATATGACATATATGACGAGTTAAAAATAAACAAACAGTGTCAAGTAGCAAATTATTGCCAATAAAATCACATAATTCATCCAATCTAAATTGAAAAGAAGTATTTACAAAAGATATATTTTTTTACATTCAAGAATCTCGTGATCAGATTTTATTAATAAGCCAACACGAATTTTCGACAATTCATAATAAGTAATGTATCTCCTTGCTGTCGCATATTAATTGTCAGTTCGTTATATTCAACAATGTAATCTATAAATTAACAACTTCTTCGTTAACATATTTATCGATCTTCGGTAAAACCAAATAAAAGATTATGTTTTCTACTGAATCAGCCTTTATGACAGTCAGTAGTATCATACATTTCAAATTTTAATAACTATACGAGGATAGTCTGAAAAGTTTTGAGCCTAACATAGAAACAAGTATTTCTTCGGTCAAATATAGTTTTATTTTTCAACATAATCTCCTTTTAAGTCGATACACTTTTCCCATCGATACTCTAATCTCTTTAATCCCTCCAAATAGTAGTTGGCGTCTTGCTCCGCAAAATAGGCGTTTACGTATGCGATGACCTCCTTGTTCGATGAAAATCTTTGTCCTCCAAGCGAAACTTTAAGCTTAGGAAACAGGAAAAAGTCGCTGGGGGCCAGATCTGGTGAATACGGTGGGTAGTCAACCAATTCGAAGTGCAGTTCGTGAATTTTGGCCATGGCGACTGCCGAAGTGTGAGCAGGTGCGTTGTCTTGATGGAACAGCACTTTTTTCTTCTTCAAATGCGGCCGTTTTTTTATAATTTCTGCCTTCAGCTTATCAAGTAATGACGCATAATACGCTCCCGTTATTGTTTTTCAAGATTTTGATACATACACACTTTTTCAAGATAATCGATACATACACACAATTCCGTGACTATCCCAAAAAACACCATTACCTTCCAGCTGATGGAACCATCTTCACCCTTTGCAGTCCACTGTTTTGACTGTTCTTTTGTCTCTGGAGTGTAGTGGTGGATCCAAGTTTCATCTACAGTTATGAATCGACGCAAAAATCTGACTCGTTTCGCTTGAACCGTTGGCTTGAACAGGGCCTTGAAAATGTTCATTCGAATTCGTTTTTGGTCCAAAGTGAGCAAGCGCGGCACTCAACGCGCGCATATCCAATTCTTCAATCAATATATGACAAACGCGTTCTTTCGATATGCCCATAGCCTCTGCTATCTCTCTAACCTTGATTCGATGGTCGTCCAGTACCATTTGGTAAACATTTTCGATGTTATCAGCGGTGGTCGCAGTTTTTGGCCGTCCCGATCATCATCAGTCAAACTGGTACGACCACGTTTAAATTCAGCTGCCCATCTTTTTACGGTGGCCAGAGTCCCCGTAAACAGCGTCCAACTCGATTTTAATTTGCGCAGGCGTATTGCCTTTCAAATGTAAGAATTTAATCACGGCACGATATTCAATTTTTTCCATTTTTACAAAAACTGACATCGACTGACACAAACGACTCAAACAACAACTAAGCGTCCAAAATGGCTGAAATTTTCACAAAAGTCTTTCAAAGCATATATATTGTAGTACTAGAATGGTTTTGACGAGTAATGTCATCTTCATGTTAAGGCTCAAAATTTTTCAGACTACTCTCGTAATGTTTTAAAACCTGATGCTATATCTCATCTCTATGCGCCATTAAGCATTCGTATACTTTCGTCATTCGTATATCGTTCTAATATGTTCGTCATCTTCAGAATATCCGAAACATACAATTTACACATTTCTTCTTTGTCGCCATACAGTCCATCGAATTATGATTTTCTGCACATTTATGACATGTTTCGTCTCTTGTACAACTTTCGTCTCTTGTACAATTTTTTGCAATATGATAGTATCCCCAACATTTGAAACATCTTTTTAACACTAACGTGATTAAACACAGGACATTTCTTCCATATTTAACTTCGTTTTTTCAACACCAGCTCATGCGTTTTTTCATCCGTTTCCATTATTACTGATCTTTTGTTTCCTCTTCCTCTTGCTTTATTATTATTATTTTCTTCTTTAACTATTCTCTTCACTATTCGTATTTTTACTGCATCCATTTTATTCTGTTTTATTATTGTAACTATAAGCTCATCATCATCTAACTTCATCTCATCTTCATCTATATTAACAATTTTTATTTTCGGTATCTGATGTGACTATTTTGTAATCATCACCTAGTTTGGCTTGCATTGTTTCCTTCAATTTTTCCACTTCTTCATCGGTTTCACAACCCATAATTACTGTTTCTTTGCTTCCTTTTTTAAATTTCATTATTCCCATTGCCATACTCTTAATATCCACTTTATCTTTTATCGATTTTTGGCTTCTTGTTGTATCTTCGGCTTAACAATTATAATGTTTTCTTTCTTCTTCTCTTTAGTCGCTTCACTATAGCTTCTTTGCATTCCACCCTTTGATCCACTTGTTACTCCTTCATCATTCTCCTCAAATCTTCCAGCTCTTGTTTAATATTTCCCAATTCTTCTCGAACTACTTCTTTAATCATCGTTTTAATTTCTCTCTTACAGGCTATTTCATCTTTAATTTCTTTCACGGTTCTTATAAGCCAATCTATTTTTGCTTTAATACTAGATGATCCACTCGTTCCTGATATTTTATTTCCACTGTCCATTGTCGCGATTCTGTAGATCCTGTAGATCCTATGGAACCCGCCCTATCTCTGCTGCTCCGTTCCACGCCGTTGTCAGCGCCTTCTTCATATTTATTTCTTGATACTTTCAATCAAAAACTCTTCAAATGGCTCAACACACGGCACATATTCTCGATTTCTGTCATAAATTTTATGCTTACATACACATCTTGGATGGTAAAAAAGTTTGACACAAGACTTGCATTTGACAACTTTGCTCTTTATTGTCTTCTTACCTGCCGAGCATCGGTATTTTGCATATTCATCGTCTATATCGATAACGACACTATTAATAACAACGTCACCTGCGACTCACTTTCACATGTCAGCACTTTTGTGCCCACGTTTAATGTCTACCTACCTTGCGAGACTTCGATGTTTCAAATAAGAAATGTACTTCTTGTATCCCGACTAGATAACACTTATAGTTACTCCCGGTCTATGGCGCTATAACTTAAACAACTTTCTATTGTTCTCTCTCACTAATGAATCACTAAAAAATTGACATTTCTGTGGAGCGATGTTTTACATATCTTCAAAGAGAGAGAGAGAGAGAGAGAGAGAGAGAGAGAGAGAGAGAGTCGAGCCAGTCTCTCACCAAGAATACACGGCGCGTAGATATAAACGCTACGGCCGTAACAAAAATACAAGTACTGAATATGTAGAAAAGATTCTTCTATTATTATCTAGAAAAGAAATTCCTATTATTATCAAGTTTAGAATATTTAATTGACAGAACCTGCGTGTAAATTCAAGTGATGGATAAACTTTACATTTTTCAGAAAACGATTTCCATTATCGTTAAGTTTATAACGATGCACCCCCCATTCCGTCCAAAACTCCATCCTTTGAACAGAAGCCGACCGACCATCCGTCAGTTTAAAGGCGCAAAAAGCGCCGATAAAACTTTGTATCTGTGCAATATTAATTATACGGCCTACAGGCCGTACGGGAAATCTGCGCTACTTCGCGTGACGCGGCAGAAACATCCGAGCGCGCCCGAAGAAACTCGAACACGCAAGTTCGAATTGTCACCAATGACTGATGTATTATTATTTTTAATATAATAGTCGGGGGTAAAATAATACCCGCGGAACAATCCGAGATATTCCGAAATTAACCGAATTACGATTCGCGGGATATAAAAAGCCCAATCCGACTGTAACAAACACAGATTCTCGGAATCATACGCTCGCATCAGTGAAACCAACTCCGATCCCAACAGAGAATTCGCCGAGAAGAGATTGCGAGTTCGCAACCAGCCAGGAGTACTGGCCAGAGCCGATCTTTGTCTCGTATCTACCGAATCCGCTTGCCGAAGACACTCGAGGTAGCGTGTTCGCTGTCTCAGCCAGGAGTTACTGGCGCCGGTCAAGTATCTCCGCCGCCACTTGATTTAAACGCAATGAACGGCAATCGCCACGCCAAGTGTTTCTGACCGTTGTGTTCCCGGCATTCGCCGCCGTGAACAGCCTCCGCCATTAATGTCCTCTAAGAATTCCTCTAAGAATTAACCCGCGATCCGCGCCAGCGATGAATCGCTATCGCAACCGCGACATTCCGATTCAACCGCGCCCGCGCCGCCCCGATTCTCGACTGCGCCCATTGTAAATATTCGCATATATCCTGCTGTAAATAGCCGCGCCGTCTGATACTTAGTTGTAAATCGCCGTTGTACATAATCACGTCCACTCCGCTGTAAGATAACCGCGCCGTTTCACCGCTGTACATAGCCGCGTTAACCTCCGCTGTAAATATTCGCGTAATAAAACATTGTAATTTTTGCGTTACGCGCGAAGACATTACGCATCGCTGACCATCCAAGATTCGCGCTGATTATCTTGTAAAATACGCTGCAATCGTTGTCATTACGATCGAACATTTAATTTAGTTATTTAGTTATTTAAATAAATCACTAATAACCAAAAACAAGTTATTCGTCTTGCCATCTTTTCATCTCGAACCCTGGATAAACCCGACGAGCGTATTCGCGCATTCATAAAATTTAAGCACACAACGAGCTGATGAAAAGGCGGTCCGTTTTAAGTTATGAAATTACTATTCATAAAAATCAAGGATTAAGTTTATTATAAATTAATCAAAATACTAATATGGACATTAATAATTGTGATATTTAATATAAAACAAATTAATGTTGTTTTGTTACAAGTAACATCTCAAGAAGACTTATCTAATTAATAATGATTCTTCATCTATAAAAACTAATGAAAATAATATAACTGAGTATAATTGATTGAAACAAATGTATAAACTAGAAGGAAAATTGATTATTGTTCCAAAACAATGATATTTTAAAGTAAAAGATATTTCATGGGCATTGCCAAAAGTAGTTGCTTCAAAAGAGTTTACATAAAATAGTACGAAAAAATATTGTTTGGCTTATACATGTTATACAACGTTCTCTTGCATTGTGATTTTGAGTTGCTTTTTCGCTGGAGGATAGGTCTTCAGCCCATTTCCTTTCATCCTTCCTTGCTGATCTCTTTGTTTAATTCCTGCTATATTCTTTATTTTTCTCTCTTTTCGTCGAGTGTTGTAGATGGCGATGAGAAAGTTAACTTCCTGATTCTAGAGCGACACTTGACCATTAGTAATCTGTCTGAGATAGAGTTCCAACTGATCAGGCTTTTCTGGCTTTTTTATTTAACATTAAACCTATTGCTCTTTCATGCGTTTCTCCTCTGCTATACAGTAACATTTTTCTGGTCGGGTTTGTATGAGAGCTTTGTCCGATCTGATTTCCGATAACCCGAAGAGCGTTAGCTTATATGTTTGCATTTTTTTGATTACTTGCGCTAGTTTGCCTGTTTCTAACGTTCCATGATCCAAAGCGTAACCTGTCCATTGTGCGCATAAGAGTCGTTGCTAAAGTATCCGTCTGGTTCCTATTCATTGAGTTTTTATTCATTTCAGTAATAAGACAGTTTATGTGCGATTATTAGTCCACAGCATCCTTGATACATATCTTGATAGTGAAGCAGCTACCTTGGAGCCTTTAAGCTTGTCCTGTTTTCTTCTTTCCCCGTTGGCCTTGCTTCCCACTGGGATTGGTACTCAATCTTCTGTAGGTTACTCAAGTTTTCAAGGTCCTGCTCTCTGAGTGATGGAGATGAGAATTGAATAGGAGAGGCTAGGTTATGCTGACTGGATTCCGCGTCATAACTTGCGCATTACTATCCCTCTGGACTCCGTCGATTGAACTTAGTTAGAATTTATTCGATGCAGTTGTTATTGAGATATGAAAATGTAGGCCGAATTCATGTCAGAATTTTGCTTAATAATAGTCATGGGCGTCTCGTTCTACGCGACTTCGCTGCGCGTGGACTTGACGTTGAAATACTCGTTTATTGAAAATTTTATTAGTAGATTTAATTCAATTCTATAATAATAATGGAATTGAAGGCTGCTTTTTTTAATAAAATGTTTTTTTCCATTTGTTTAAGCAATTACTGTTATAAAAAAATATATAAATATATGATAAAAACATTTTTATAAAAGAACAGCTTTACTTTCTGGTATTAAATCTAATAATACAATTTTTACTATTTGCAATAATTTCGATTGCAGTGAATAATATTTTACTTAATACCGTATGACTATATCTACTTCTAAAAATAAAGCACGTTAGAAGTTCGATAATGTTGATAAAAAATTCGATTTCCATATTAAAATACAATGTTCTAGCATTAATTTCAGTTCTTTTCAAAATCTCTTGCATATCGGATTTGTCAACTACGAATTTTCAATTTAATAAAAAACGTTTTTAAGTAGTTTCAACTCTATCTTTCTCAAAAACTTGATGTAATAAAACATTTTTACTGATGAATCTGGATTTAGTACACGAAAAATTACGGGAAACTACTTACTCTTCTTTTCCAAACTGCAAAATCATAAACCTGAGATTAATGTATCTGTTAATTGTTAATTGATAGCACAAGAGATTCGTACAAGAGATTTGCACAAAAGATAACAGAGATAATAGATCATGGAATATTTCACTATCCCGTGTAAAATATTAATATTAAAAATATATTAAAATATAAAAATATATAAAATATTAAAAATATATTATTATCATTTAATAGTATATTTGTATAATTACATAAAGTAAAGTATCCATATTTTACTTAAATATGTACATTTATACAAGATCTTATTTTAATATAATCAAATATATTCCCTAAATTTGATATTTTCTTTTTTTTAAATGCCTTTTAAGTGTCTCCAAAGACATTGGCGATCAAAAGCAACAATTGAATCTTGTTCATGGTCTTCTTAAACAAGGCTATGTTTTGTCCGAATTATTAGCGCAAATTTTTAAACCACAAGATTTTACGACTTCCTGAACCACATTTATCCTCTATTATACCTTGTATTATGACATACAACATGTTGTATTTATTGTTGTGCATGACATGTCCAAAATATTTTAATTTCCTTTTCTTGATATTATTTAGAGCTTCTTTCTGTTTATTTACGCGCTGCAATACTTCTGTATTTATTACTCGCTATCCAGGAAATACTCATAATCCTTCGGTATGCCCACATTTTGAACTTCCAGTTTTTTGCACATCCGTGAGTGTCTTTCTTTTGTCATCATAGAAGAAAATGCTGAATACATAATATCATAACAGTCAGATTCTAAGAGGAATATTTAAATGTCTGCTGATGAGAACTTTTTTCATTTTAATAAATAATCTGTTCTATTCGACTCAAAGGTTAAATCCCACTTATTATCGATGTGTCACCCAAGATACTTGTACGATGTCACCCGTTTCACAGTCTGATTTCCGACCTTGAGATTTGTCTGATTATATACGTGATTTTTACTAAAGACAAATTACTTTGTTTTCTTTACATTAAGGTTGAGGCCCATGGACTGACTGTGTGCTACAAGAAGCTTCTGTAGTTTAAATTGTATATTAGTAGCTAGAAGAATGGTGTCATCAGCATATCTAATGTTGTTAATTACCATTCCTCTGATACTTATCCCTTCGGATTTTTCATCAAGCAAATTTTCTGCAAATATTCTCTTCGAGTACAAATTAAAAAACAATAGCAAGAGAACACACTCCTGTCTTATTTCCCTTTTGATTATTATATTTTCCATCGTTGCATTATCCACTCTAACGACTGCTGTATTGGTTTTAATTAATAGATTGGCTATAATGCAGATGTCGTACCTGTCCAATCCCAGATTTTTGAGGATTTATTAATTAGTTTATTATGTTTTACCATGTCGAAAGCTTTTTCGTAATCCAAAAAAATAGATAGAAACATCCATGTTGACATCTTGGCAGCGTTGAACAAGTCTTGTATTCTTTTTATAGTTTTTTCTGAGATTCATTAACTGCAATATCTCCTTCGTCATCCAAAATTGTTTCCTTACTTCTGTACTCGAATTTAAATGTCTTTTTCCAAACTCTCGCATTGCTAAATTTAATTGATTCCACATATCCTTATTATATTACTGCTGTGCTGTTAATTGCACATGTTGTACATGTTATTTTTGCTCATAAGTCTCTAATTTTAGTGTCGTACTTGACAATCTTTAGATCTCTAAATGGCATTTTTTGCCACTTAACGCATTTTTTTAGTCGGAGATTTAACGAAGCCACTAATAGATTGTAGTTTCTAAAATCAGCATTAGAGTATGTTTTAATGCTCGTTATCAAATTCTAAATCTTCGGTTAATATTAATATAATGCATTTGGTTCCTTATGTTTCTGTCGACGTTAGATGTCCATATATACTTACGTATTCGTTATGATGAAGTTTTCCTGACAAAACTACATCATCCGACTTCCATGTTCGGTGTTCCCATAATCGTTGACTATATCACGCTGTCCTCTTCTAACTTTGACGTTAAAATCATCTGTCACTATATTAATTTCGCATGATTTAATACTGTCCATTACCTTCTTTATGTTTCCATAGAATGTTTCTATTTTATCGTCGGATGCATTACATGAGAGAGCATACACTTGTATATCATATGTTATTGGCTTTGTCTTCAGTTGCATCAGCATTACAGAAATACACTTTTTATAGCTTTATTGATATCCTGGTTTATAATAATACTCCGTTTAGGTGTCAAGGATCATTATTACCAAAGTAGTAAACATGGCAATCTGGTCATCAATTTGGCATCTATCACAGTTAGGCCATTGCATCTCGTTGATTCCAAGAACGTCTATTTTAAGTTTGTGCATTTTTCTGATTGCATTATGAATTTTTTTCCGCCTTCAAATAAACTTCGAACATTTTAAGTGGCTATCCTCTTCATTGTTGACCTGATGATTTTTAGCAGCCCCTGCTCAATTAGAGTTGCCAAAAATTGGGGGCCGTGTTTTGATTTGTCTCTATGCTTCAGATTTTCCTAGGAATAAATACTATAATTTCTCGTTGCTTTTCTATCACAGTGTCACAGCCAGTATAATCAGAATCTAATCTGAAGCCTGATTGAAAGACACCCTTCTAGCCTCGAGCCAATAATAACATAGTTGCTACCCTATGCTATGCCCTCTGTTGATCCGCAAATGTTTATTTGATAAACATGAAGTAAATCTTATTCGCATCTGTCCTACATATCTGCAGGAACATTCTGTTGTGTCGCTCCAGGCCCAACGGGAATGAGTTACGGATGAGAGGGGAAGAGACCATCTTTTGAGGGCAACAGTATTAATCCCATGTATATTTTTTGAATAAAATTTTTATTGATTAACTCTGCATGTCACTTATTCGGATTAAATACAGATTATTGACCGACTAACTAACAATCTTAGTCACTTAATGTCACTCCTGTTACACACTCCTTGTATATTCATGGCATACTTCAATCCTTGTCCACTCTCGCTTCCTTTTATCAGTTCGCGGTTACGCGGTCTTGGCACTTCCTCGTGTCAATAAACGCTATTTTGGCTCGTCAGCGTTTCGATATGGTGTTATCGGCATCAGCGTTCCTTGCCGAATTGCACATAGGTTCGTCGCAATCGGCACTGACGCATATTGTCTTTTATTTAAATCAATAGCAAATTATATTAAATAATTCTTGGCTGGTCAGCAAGTGTGATATTGGTTGCGCTGCTCGCAACATTCCTTCCCCTTGGGAAAAGAAAACGAGGGTAGAAGTTTTCTTTTAAACTAGTAATGATGCCTAATAGTACAATGCTATAAAAATACAATATTATGAGATACAGCATTATAATACTTAAGCTAATTTTATGATTAAGTTCTTTTTGGTTTTATTATTCTTATTTCTTCATCTGTTCCCTTATTTGGTCACATTTTCTCTTTTCTCTTATACAACATTGCTTCATTGATAATCTTTGGTGCTTCTACGCTCGCTGCATATTTACAATTTTTTTTTTCTCATGATTATACTTATTGCACTTATTACAATTATAATTATTACTATTAAAATTCACAAGTAAACGAAATGTTTGTTTTAAAATATGCTCGACTTTTCTTTTAATTTCCTATTTAAATCGTCTAATTTCATGCCTAATCTTGTTAGGCATGAAATTAGACGGTTAGGAAAATTTTAATTGTGATGTTACGGTTTTTTATTATCGGTCGTAACTTTATTTTTTCTGTGAGCTATTTTATATCTTTCCTGTCTTGTGACATTGACGTTAGTTATATTTCGAAAGTTATATTTTAAATAAATGTGAAGTAAATGTACTCACTAATTGTCGTCGTGTAACTATTGTTATTTCTGGCATCGTTAGTTTACAGTTGCCATTTAATTTTATCTTTTCTGTACTATTTAGCTAGTTTTCTTTCTTCTGATCTATCGCATTGAATTTCTATTTTTTGGCTTATCCGTGTGAAGTACATTCTCGCTGCGTATATTTCGCTAACTATAATTCCATTCGCGTGGTTTCTTAATCGATCCTCGTTATAACTTTACGCACTGTCTCGTCGTGCAGGAAGACCTTGTCTCTTACTTTGAAAGTTTTAGTATTATTTTTATCGACGTAATTTTTCACCTTCTGTTTCGCTTCACGTATGTGTTCTTTTGCCATCTTTTACGTGACTCGGAGTTGCTCTTTCAATTCCTGCGCGTAGTTATCGTACGTGTAATACGGTTGTACGCGAAGTGAGTGCCGTAGGCAGGATCGCCTGATGTACAGTAGTTCGAGCAGCGTATAGCTTGTTGTCACATGCGATGTCGTATTATATGTAAACATCGCGTATGGGATCCATTCGTCCCAGTTTGTCTGATTTTCATCTATATACCTTAAACATTTAGAGTCCTGTGCGATCTCTTCACGGCCCTGTTATTTTCCGGATGATATGCGATGGTTTGAATTTTTTTATCTTCAAAAGGGTGCATATATCCTTAAATATCTCGTTGTCGAAATTCGTTCCTTGATCCGTTAATACTTTCTGATATTCCAAACTCGCAAATTACTGTGTAATATTTGTCGTAAATTCCTTCGCAATTCGTTTCCTTCGGTATTGGTATCGTTTTGCTGAATATTGTGAAATCATCTTGAAACGTACTTATTCCTCAGATACTTATTCTTCGCCATGCTAACCGTGAGTGGTCCCATGACATCTAATGCACATTTTTCGAACGGGCTCTCCGTCGTTTCAATAAGCACCAATGACATTTTGGTTTTTTGCTCAGTTTATTTTTTTGGCAGTATTCGCATTTGGAGATATATTTTTTTACGTCTCTTCTTATTCCGTGCCAGTTATGCGTTAGTCTCACTTGATTTATCGTTCGTGTTATGCCTTAGTGTCCTCCAAAGGGAGCATTATGATACTCATATATCCTTTTCTTTTTTATTGTTTTCGCATCCTTGCTTGTCGCGATGCTATTTACCTATGTGTCGGGTGCGATCGGATTTCTGTTGAGCGTGTCAGTGTTTGTATTGTTTTTGTTAACTTTATGTATTACCTCATAGTCGTACTCTTCTCATTTGAGTCTTCATTTAATCGTGAACCAGGATCTGTTATGCTGAATAGCTAGATCAGTGGTTTGTCATTATTTGGAATTTTGTTTCGTACAAATAAATAAAATGAAAATGCTTGACAGCCCATACTGTGGCTAATAATTCCCTTTCCGTAGTATTGTAAGTTTGTTCCGCCTTGCTCGGAATTCTGCTAGCATAAGCGATTGGTCGATCTTGGTCTACGGGTCCTTGCGATAGTATCATTCCGATTACATAATCGGATACGTCCGTTGTTAACAGAAATTATTTTGTAAGATCAAGATAGCTAAGCACTGGCGCGGTAGTTAATTTTTCTTCGATTCACAGGCATTTTGCTATTCTGTTGTCCAGTTAAACTTTTCGTCTTTTTTTGTCAATTTCGTCAATAATTTTGCGATTTTTGAAAAATTTTCGATAAATCTTCGATTATATCTTATTAATCCTATAAAAGATTGTACATCTTTTATTTTCTCGGGTATTGGAAAATTTTTTATGGTTGTGATTTTCGAAGAATCCGGAAATATTCCATTTTCGGAGATTATGTGACCTAAGTATATCACTTTCTTTCTTAGAAACTCGCATTTATTTGATTTTCAGGTTGTGCTCCCTTAGTTTTTGTGATATTTCTATCGTTTAACTATCGGTAATGTTCGGCAACTGAAACGAGAGTCTCCTATCGTTAAATTATTTAATTTTCGGAAATCTACAAAATGCGTAATTCAGATTTTCCGGACGTATCGACTTTCTTCGGAACGAACTAATATTGCGTGTTCTACTAGCTTATACTCGGACGGATAATTTTTTCTTCGAGCATCTTTTTTTCTTCAAGCATCTGTTCATTTACTTTGGTGTTTTCTTTCTTGTGTTTTTCAGGCAGACGATACGGTCGGACGTTGATCGATGCGCTATTCGCGCGCGTGGCATCTGCGATGTTGCATCGCAATCGTATGAGAGAGTGAGTCCTCTGAATGAAATACATCGCAATAATCATATATGTGCTCTAATGTTTCTTTCTCTTCCCTATTCAAATGTGTAATTGTTCTTGCACTCGGTTTCTTCTTTCGCCTTTTTCACCGTGTTTAATGTCTCCTTTAATGGCATCCTTCATCTCTTCTAAAGTCATCAGTGGTATACTTATCTCTATGGACTCTTCGGTCACATTCATTATACTTATCGGACAAGTGAATTCTTTCGGATCCATCAGGCAACATCCGATAAATAACCCTAGTTTCGGCTCTTCTGGCTTTACTATACCTATTTGTAACTGCTTCAATAATCGCTGCGCAGTTTCAGCATTACTTTTTGGTACAGTTGGAGTTTAAAATTTATATCGCCGATACTTAATGCTTTCTTTCTGTTGTCGCACCTTGTCTTTTGTTTAGCCAAGAAATCGATTCTGAGTATTTTCTCATAGTCCATAGGAAAGTCATCTCTGACCACGTATATTGAATGGCGAATCTCTTGCTTTCCTAGTTTTATCATCATTTTTACCTTTTCTAGCGTGTGGATCTTATGCCCCATCACGCCGGTTAACACAATGTTTTTCATGCATTGGAATTTCGCTCTTAAAATGTCCGACTTTCATCAGGATGGATGAGTAGCGCCAGTATCTAGGAGAAAAGTTATTTTCATTTTTTCTATCTCTTTTATTGGCAATGTTAATAATTTTAATCCATTGCGCGTCTTTCTTCGCGTTACTTGCGTTCCTTGCGTTATTTGATCTTGGCCGCGCATGTTGCCTTCGATCTCTCGCTTTTGCCCTGCTGTTGCTGTTTAACGTTGAGTCAGTGCTCTCCTTGCGGTTTATCTCGTCTTATCTTTACCATTGTATTTATTCGTGTTTTAGTTCCATTATCGGTTCTATTTCGACGAACGGTCCCCTTTTCGGATTTGCCATGTAATGTCCAACATTCTGCGCGGTTATGACCTGCTTTCTTGCAGTGCGTGCAGTATTTACTCATCGTGTTTATACGCGGCTGCCTATCTGGAAACATAGGCAGTACTTCTTTCATGGGAGCTTGTGTATTGCTCATTGCGCCATCATAGCTTCCTTTTGGTTCAAAATAACGCGTAATTAATGAAAATTTGCTCCAATGTGACAATCTACTAGGTGCACTATTCCTCCCTCCGAAAGTGTGCCAACCGGAAGGTTTTCCGCTTCTAAATCATCGTTTTTGTAAAATGGGAATTCGCGAACATCTACTACGTTCGCGGGAGGATCAGATTCGACCTTATCGCCTAAAGCTTCGCGCGTGTGTTGACCTATATCATGGAGCGCTTCTGCCGTTACTCGCACGGAATTTATCGGCCTAGATAGTGTCCTACGCACGAATCTGCTAAACAACCATGTCGAGTTTCTATGTTCGGGAATGTATGATATTCGTTCGCTTTAATACGCATGCATCTATGTATGTTTGGACTTACAATAACGCTACGCTTTGCATGTCGCTTGTCGCTGTCCGTGCTGCTTGTCGTAGATGCCTTCTCCGATGATACGCACTCGCTGGCTGCTCTACAGGGTGCTATCGTTTTTCGGAGCCTGCTTTGTTCACCCTTAATTTTTGTGTGTCCTCTCCTTTTCTATAGGATGCCAGGACATCTCTGGGCGGTGACTTTTTCCGCCGACTCCGATACGAAATCAATCACTGCCACTAAATGTTGTGCCACTCTGGAACCAATGGGAACGAATTAGGGATGAGGGTGGAAAGGGGCTACTTTTCGAGGGCAGTAATATTAACCCTGTGTGCACTTTTTGAATAAAATCTTTATTGATTAACTCTGCGTATCGCTTATTCGGACTAAATACAAATTGTTAACGACGCCCACTAATTGATAGATCTTAATACACTTAATACACTCCTGTTACACATTCCCTGTATTCTGTTTCGCGGCATACTCCAACCCCTCTTCCTTTTATTGGTCCGCGGTTGCGCGTCTCGGCGCGTCCTCGTGTCGAAACATTGTTTTAGTCTTGTCAGCGTTTCGACACGATGTTATCAGCGTCAGCGTCCTTGATGGATTGCATAGATTCGTGGCACTTGGCACTGGCGCATTGTCCTTCTATTTAAAAATAGCAAAATTATATAAATAATAAATAATCCTTAAGTCTTGGCTAAGCGTGTTGCGCGATATTGGTTGCATTGCTGTAACAATTCCGTATCAGCTATTGGGATGCGCCGTGTCGGGGTTGTTTGACTAGAGAGTTTGAAGACTACCTCGCACCGAATCGTTCCACACAATTTCAGGATGACTTCTACTTAGTTTAGAGTCGCTCTTCCGCACACAAATCATACACGGAAACTTGACATCGTACGTAAAAAAATGTCTCTAACTAAAATTTTTTTTTAACCAAGTATTTATTGCAATCTGTTAATTACAAGACATTCAGCAATAGATATATATGTGGAAAACTCGTCGGAAAGAGTTCAACAACTCCATTTACGTATAGTAAGATATTATCATTTAAGTAGATACCAGGTATATGCATAAGTTTTTTCCGGTTTTTTAGTAAAAAAAGACACGTAATTTTCAAGGGAAATTAATTTTTTTTTATTCAAAATATTGGCCATCGGCTTCTACACATTTCGCCCATCTTTCAGGTAATTTATGAATACCATGCCAGAAAAACTGCTTGTCTTTTGCGGCAAACCATTCGTCGAGCCATTTTCCAACTTCCTCGAAATTGCTGAAGTGCTGCTCTGCGAGCGCGTGCCCCATTGATGCGAAGAGGTGATAGTCAGATGGCGCCAGGTCTGGGGAGTACGGCGGGTGCGGAAGGATGTCCCATCCAAGCGATTTCAAAGTGTCTTTCACTGGTTTTGCTGTGTGAGACGGCGCATTGTCGTGTAACAAAATCACTTTGCCATGTCTTCTGGCCCATTCCGGTCGTCTTTCGATTAATGCGTGGTTTAAATTAATCATTTGTTGGCGATAGCGTTGTGTATTAACAGTTTCGCCGGGCTTCAAGAGTTCATAATACACAATACCGCTCTGGTCCCACCAGACACAGAGCATGGTCTTCTTGCCGAAGCGATTTGGCCTTGGTGTTGATGGACCGGCTTCGCCAGGTGAAAGCCACGATTTTTTCCGCTTCGGGTTTTCAAAATAAATCCATTTTTCGTCATCCGTCACAATTCGATACAAAAATGATTTCCTTTCGTGGCGTTGAAGCAGCATTTCACAAGTGACTTTGCGATTTTCCATTTGACGTTCATTCAAATCGTGTGGGACCCATTTACCGAGTTTATTGATCTTTCCCATTGCTCGTAAACGTCTGCTGATTGTTTCTTGTGATACATGTAATGCTTCTGCTAATTGCCGTTAAGTTTGAGTTGGGTCATCATCCAATAACTCCTGCAATTGCTCGTCTTCGCATTTTTGTGGTCTACCAGAGCGCTCACTGTCTTTCACATTGAAATCACCACTTTTAAATTGTCGAAACCATGTCTTACATGTTCTAATCGATGGAGCGTGTTCACCATATGTTTCTACCAGCAAACGATGACTTTCAACAGCCTTTTTCTTTTGATTAAATAAAAAAGCAATGCGTGCCGCAAATGTTCTTTTTCAGGCACAAAACTCGACATGATCACTGAACGATAAAACAAAGACGCTAGTTTTTGGCGGACTCAACTTGTGTGTGTTTGTAGTTTTAAATGTCAGACGAACAAAATGATGTATGTGTCAAATTAATACGCTGCGTACTTTTCGCTGACATCTCTTAGTTAAACCGGAAAAAACTTATGCACACCTGGTATATATATATGGTATATATATGGTATATATATATATATATATATATATATATATATATATATATATATATATACACCAGGTGTATGCATAATATTTTCCGATATATATATACATATATATATATATATATATATATATATATATATATATATATACACACACCAGTAGTGCTATCTTTTTTGAACTTGAAAAGTCCGTGCAAAGTTCAGAAGAATAGCACTACTATTATATCAAAGTTATATTCAATTAATAGCATCTTTTGAAAGAATACACACCAAGTTTCAGCCAGATTGATCTATTTCTCTGTATTTGGCATTTTGTCTGAATCGATGAAGTCGAGTGATTTCTAAATGAAGAAGATTGTGAAAGAGAATGGAAAGATGAAAGAGATTTCGTGTATTAATCAAGCATTACTTTATAAAGATCTTTGATGCAGATTCACCATAATGTTTATCAAACTTCTTTTTAGCCTGAGGCGATTTGTCTTTCATAAAGTATCTGCATCTTTGAACAGTTTATAAATGGTTTCAAACATTTCGGAGTGGCCAGTGAGTACAAGTGATGAACGTTCTGGACGCCTGTTGAACTACTCTAGAAATCATTGATAAAATCCATGATATGGTAATGGATGATAGAAGAATCAAGGTGCGTGAGATTGCTAGTGCCGTGGGCATCTCGAGTGAACGAGTACATAATATTTTGCATCAATATTTGGATATGAAAAAATTATCTGCAAGATGGGTGCCGCGATTGCTCACAATTGATCAAAAACAAAATCGTGTGAAGTGTTTCAAGGAATGTTTGCAGCTGTTCTATATCCATAGGAATTCCACTTTAGGTGTCGTTTCGTCACTGGACGAAACATGGATACACCTTGATTAAAAACATCCAAACGGGTTGCCAGCGTGGAATCTGCATCAAAGAAGGCGAAGACTATTTTTTCGGCCAGAAAAATTATGGCGACTGTCTTTTGGGATTCGCAAGGAATAATATTCATCGGGTGACACCCGTTTGACCACATCCCGATTGACCACTAGCCACTTACAGGGGCCAGCGTCTAGAATTTTTCCACCGTTTAAGCGCTGTGAGTGGCTAGTGGTCAATCAAATAGGTGTCACCCATATTCATCGACTATATGGAAAAGGGTAAAACTATTTCTGTAAATATATTATTCATCGTTATTGGACCGTTTGAAAACCGAGCTGCAAGAAAAACGTTCACGATTGAAGTCAAGAGAGAAAGTCCTTTTCCATTACGACAACGCACCAACTCATCCGGAGTTGTGACCGCAAAATTGATGGAGTTACGGTTCCAACTCGTTCCGCATCCCCCCTATTGTCCAAATTTGGTTCCCTCGGACTATTACTTATTCCCCAATGCGAAAAAATGGCTAGCGGGAAGAAGATTTCATTCGAACGAGAAAGTGATTGCGGAAACGAATGCTTATTTTGCACAGTTAGACCAATCATATTATTCGGATCAACAAACTGGAGCAGCGTTGGATCGACATGAGTGTATAAGCCTAAAAGAAGACTACATTAAAATAAAAAAAGTTTATTCCGAAAAATTAAATAGTTTTCATTTTTGCATGGACTTTTCGAATCACCCTCGTATATATATATATATATATATATATATATATATATATATATATATATATATACGAGGGTGATTCGAAAAGTCCATAAATGAAATATTTAATTTTTCCATATATATATATATATATATATATATAAATATAGTTTTAAAAATGTATATAAAGTGATACTTTGTATATATCATTAAGGTTTGCGACATAAGATAATATTGTGTGTTACCAAAGACAAAGAGGTCATCAAACGTTGTCATAATTATAAGTTATCCATTCTGCTAAGAACTAAAATAAAAATAAAATCTGGATATAATATTCTATTGTTGTCGATATGCCTACAATCGATAAATATATTAAAGCTTAAAACCTATTCAAATAAATTTGTATAGATGCTATACACATATACGAAAAGTCAATCAATGCGTGTAGAATCTTACATTTTTATAGGATCGATTTTTTATTTCAAGAATCGATTCACTGGATTAATCGAAGCTGTAAGATCTAAAAAATCGAAAATCGAATACAAAAGAATCGATTCTTCGAAAGATCCATTCAAGATCGCCCATCCCTACCGAGCGTACATGTACATGCCTCGACTTTGTGTGCGTGCCACGCGTCTCTCCTCATAATCGGTCCTTCTAAACAAGGAAAGATTCCGGCCTTCAGGCCATCGATTTTGCTGAATTTTTGTTAAAATGTTGTATTAATGTAGATGTAACAGTATATAGCAATATATTATTCGGAAATGATATATTTTAAAACTATTGATGAAATTAACTTTACAATAATACGGAAACTAATTTTATATATTCAAATTTTTTTATTCTTTTTGTTTGAATAAAAATGAACAATGCAATATAATAACATATATACGTATATTTATATAGAAATGTATATACATTTATTTATTAGTTTATTTATGTACAAAACAACTTTCTTTACATCATATAAATATCTCGCCTCTATATAAATACATACGTATACGTCTAAACTCATTGTAAACTTGTATTAACACTGTCCACTTTTATTCAAAACAAACCAGAATAAAAAAGTTTAAATATATAAAAAATTAGTTTCCGTATTATTAAATGTAAATATTTTTCTTTGCAAGAAAAAAAATTAACATAAAAGAACGAAAAAAAAAAATTATAAAATGCTGGGACGCGAACACGCGATCTCCACATTTGCAGCGCAGCACTTAAACCACTACGCCACGTCAATCCATGCACTTTACTGCAGTGATACCATACTAAAATGTAACCGTACTACCGTGATACCATACTAAAATGTGGACCGTACTAAAATTCCAACCGTAATTTCTCATCAATAATTTTAAAATATATCATTTCCAAATAATATATTGCTATATGCTGTTACATCTACATTAATACAACATTTTAACAAAAATTCAGCAAAATCGGTGGCCGGAATCTTCCCTTGTTTAGAAGGACCGATTGTGAGGAGAGATGCACACAAAGGCGAGGCACGTAGATGTGCGCTCGGCGTTTCGGCCACCTGGGAACGAAAGAAGAAGCTAGAAATACTATTGTCTCTCTCGCGCTCACGACATAGTATGAGAAGAAAATAGAAATATTTTCGTACTCTTTGGCGCTTTATCGCGCTATGCGATGATCGAGCGTCTCCGATGTTTCGCTCACTATTGTTGACATATTGTTGACGTATGAATTAAAAGAATAATCATACACAATGTATGAAAGAAAACAAAAATCGTTACATATTTATAAAATTTATTATAATTACTTGTTATATAATTTTACGTATAAAAATGCAATGATATATATATATATATATATATATATATATATATATTAGGTGTAAAGTTCTTTTTTTGTAAAATTCAATCTTTAGGTGTACAAAAAAGAGCTTTTTTTGTAAAATTCAATCTTTATTCAAAAACAAACAAAAAAATATTAATCAGCGAAATATTCCCCGTTTGCATCAACGACCTTTTGCCATCTTTCGGGCAGCTTGCGAATTCCTTGACGATAGAAGCTCACCGGCTTCGAAGCGATAAAGTCATCAATGCATTTTCATATCTCTTCAAATCTCACGAAATGTGTATCGGCCAAATGGTGCTGCAGCGACTGGAATAGGTAGTAATCGGAAGGCGCCATGTCTGGGCTATACGCCGCGTGCGGAAGAAGTTAGCCTAACGCAAAGATATGGTCCTGAGTCGCTTTCGCAACATGTGGTCGAGCATTGTCATGAAGCAAGATCATTTTACGACGTCCTTGGCCAGTAAATGGCCTCTTTTCTTCTAATGCATCGCTCAAATTGGTCAATTGTTGTTGATAGCGGTCTGTCGTGATTGTTTCACCCGGTTGTAACAACTCGTAATACAACACACCTTTCCAATCCCACCAGATACAGAGCAAAACCTTCTTGGCGTGGATATTGGGCTTTGGCGTCGATGTCGAAGGTTGACCAGGGTCAACCCATGATTTTCTACGTTTAGGGTTATCATAAAGAATCCACTTTTCATCGCCTGTAATGATTTTGTGCAGAAAATCTGTTTTCCGGAACTTTGAAAGCAAAGTAAGTGCAGTGTCACGCCGACGATTTTTGCTGTCTTCGGACAATTCATGCGGAACCCATCTGCCTTCCTTCTGAACCTTTCCCATCATATGTACGGAAATGGTTTGCTGCGTAACGCCAAGCTGTTCTGCAAGCTCTTTTCCAGTTTGCGCAGAGTTTATATCTAGCAGTGCTTGCAATTCGTCCGTTTCAATCTTTTGAGGGCGTCCAGCACGCGGTTCAACTTCAAGACTGAAATCTCCTTGGCGAAATTTTTGATACCATCTTTTACGTGTAGTATGACTTAGTGTTCTCTCCATATGCACAAATCATTGCAGTGGCTTCAGCAGCATTTTTCTTCAGATAAAACGCGAAGTGGGTGGAAAATCGAATATGCTCTTTTGTTATTGCCATCGTGAACACTACTGATTTTTGAGGTTATGTACATCAAACGCCAAACCGTATAGCATTTTAGAAGGCCAAATGTCAACGCTTTAAAACCGTAAAAGGGCGGGAAGATATATAAAATTTAAATTGTTATTTCGGTTGTATGAAATCTAAAGCTCAGAACTTTTTGTACACTATATATATATATATATATATATATATATATATATATATATATACCAATGTTAATGTTCATCAATATTTTACAACGAGAAAATTGCACAAACGTAAAATAAATATTAATTATATAATTATATATTTAATTAAATTCTTGCTCCTTTCGAATTGTGGAATTAGCACGGACACACACACACCGGAATGAGATTTTATCGACAGTGTCAGAAAATGGAACTCGCTACTTGGCCTTCTTTCACATAGAGCATATTTCACGGAATTTCGAGAAATGTGTAATTAATACAACCAATTGCTGATTAGGGTTTCTGTTGTACTCTCTAACAGAAATGCTAAACTAATTTGTGATTGATTTTTGTAATCTGCTTATCTGGAAAAGTACGCTTTATGGGGAACCGAGACTTTATGTACGAGTATATGTACGAACAAGTAAATGTGAACCTAATCTGTAAGAATGTATTCAGAAGTCATTATGGACCCTGACCCGTTGTTATTAATAATATGGAAGTGATGGCAAAAGTAGAAGAAAATGAAATAATCTCAACAACAGAAAATTAGACGGTATATTTTAAAATTGTTTGGAATATGGAAACTGATGATATATCAACAAGAAAAAATTCGTCATAGAATGTGAGTGCGTCCGATATTCGCAGAAAGACGAAGATTATTACAGAGTGACAGTGACAATCTAGTCAAAAAATGGAATTTGAAGAAATTATGAAATGTTCTACAATTATTATAGAATGTCCATAGAAATATTTAATCACTTGTTAGATATTGTTGGACCACGTTGAAAAACATTATAAATTAATTTATATATATATATATATATATATATATATATATATATATATAGATTCTTGTACTTTTAAATTTAAATAAAGTAACCGTTTTGTCAGGAATTAATGTCCGTTTTTCTAATTATTGTCTATGATTTAATACACGCACTGAGAGAGGTGACCGGCACGTATTGGATACTGGAGCAGGTATAATAACTTTTAACAACAACTTTAATATAATGCGGTATAACTATATTTTCACTGAGTCTACCCGTAATACAACAATTTAACAAATATCGCCAGTAACAATATCTCGACTATATTCACTACAATGGTTTCGACTATACGACTTGAACTCTCGCGGATGACACGTCCGTATCATTCGCCGACTAGGGAGAGAGTTCCCGTCGCTCGCTGCTCCGCGCATCGGATCACGTTCGGTGATTTCAAAGTTAACAAAAATTGCATCAGCCCTTGTCTGATTGGTCCTTTCCTAGTGTCACTCACTCGTGTCGTGTTCGAACGAGAGGCGCTCTTTTGGTTACTGAACAGCACTCATGGCGCCATCCACCGGTTGTCCTAGGGACTTCTTAGTAACTTTCTTACATATATGTATATATATTATTTATTATTAATTAATTTGATATAATGATTTAATTAATCATTATTATATTAATTAATTAACTTATCCTAATTTGATTTTTATTCATTTTGTCAAAAAACTCTAATTATTCGCTGTATGTGTTTCTTCCCCAAAAAAATTAGATTCAACGTAACAATAATAACGTAAACAACATAAAGTAACTAAGCGGAATCTGATGTTCAAGTGAAACGATGTGATTGGTCGGCGCAAGTTAAACTTACGCAAGTTATGCCGCATGTGACGGCATCCTAAGTCTCGGTCTACAATAGTGTCGGTCCACAATAAGTGATTTAAGAATAATCAACTATGATTGGTCAATTTCTTACGACTTAAAGATTAAATATTTATTGTGGACTGACACATAGGTATTTAATCTTTAAGCCGTAAGAAATTGACTTATCATAAGCGATTATTTTTTTCATATTTGATTATGATTGGTCAATTTCTTACTTCTTAAAACTTAAATCACCTATTGTGGACCGACATTAAGGGTCGGTCCACAATAAGTATTTAATCTTTAAACCGTAGGAAATTGACCAATTATAGTAGATTATTCTTTTCATATTCGATTATAATTAGTCAATTTCTTACTTCTTAAAGCTTAAATCATCTATTGTGGACCGACACTAAGTGGTGTCTACAATGAGACTTTAAGCGTAAGACTTAAGAAATTGGCCAACTACAATCGATTATTCTTCTATAAATCATGATTGGCCAATTTCTTATGTCTCAAAGTCTTATGTCTTAAAGTCTCATTGTAAACGCCGCTTAAGTGTCGGTCGACAATAGCTGATTTAAGCTTTAAGAAATAAGAAATTAATCAATTATAATTGAATATGAAAAAAATAATCGACTATAATTTATCATAGTCGATTATTTTTTTCATATTTGATTATAATTGATCAATTTCTTACTTCTATTGATAATTTCTTATGGTTTAAAGATTAAAATACTTATTGTGGACCGACACTAATAATACAGTACCAGAGAGAAATCTGAGAGCGACCATCCCGGCCTTTTTCGTGGGACCATCGAAACCCCCCCGTACACTAGCGCCACAGTTCCATTTTAGCATGTTGAAACTAAGGGTGCTGTCACATGCGGTGTAACTTGTGTAAGCGTAATCTGCGTATTCTAGTATTTTACTAAACACGTTACGTCATTCTGGAAACCTTCTTTCACATAGATAGTATTTCGCAGAATTTCGAGAAATACGTAATTAATACAACCAATTGATAATAGGGTTTCTGTTGTACTCTGTAACAAAAATGCTAAACTAATTTGTGATTGGTTTTTATAATCTGCATATCTGGAAAAGTACACTTCTTGGGGAACCGATACTTTATGTACGAGTATGCTACGAACAAGTCAAGTAGATGTGAACCTAATCTATGAGAATGTATTCAGAAGTCATTATGGCTCTTGACCTATTGTTATTAATAATATGGAAGCGATGGCAAAAGTGGAAGAAGATGAAACAATCTCAACAACAGAAAATTAGAATTACGCTTACACAAGTTACGCCGCATGTGACGGCACTCTTAGGGTGCATATCGCAGATCGCGCGTATCGGAAATCTGACCAATTGTGGACGTTCCGCTATTTTCGATACGCATTCCGCCGAATCCATTATTATAAATTTCGCGATTGTCAGATTTTCGATACGCATGATACGCTCCATAGGACAGCACCCTTAGGCTGGTGTCCCATGACGCGGAAATTCACAGCAGAACGGAACGCGCAAACCAATCACAGCGAAAGAACTAAAAGAAAACTCATTTATTCTGTTTGTTTTTTTGCTGTGATTGGTCCGCGGGTTCCGTTCTGCTGTGGATTTCCGCGCCATGGGACACCAGCCTTACTCCGCACCTCGTCATTACACACAAAAGTTGTTGCTATTGGCGGAATGTTAATTTGCTGTTAGAAATACGCCATATGTTTTATCGCGCATTACGAACAGGTCCATTGATACCTTCGGCGCGCAATTCGCATAATTCGAAAATCGCTACGCAGTTTTGTGACGCGGCTTCACCATCGCGAAAGAAGGTGTTTTTAGGAGGTATAAAAAAATTTGCTACGCGAGATACTCCATTGCACAACGATTGTGCTTCGTCATTTTGTACGGTAAATTTAGTATATTGTATATTCTGTATTTTAATTTCTATGTATATCCTCATTTTGATAATGCAAATCAGCGAGGACAAAGACATCTCGAAGAAGATGGCTGATATAACGATTGCAGATGGTTAATATCTACTAATTATATTAAATACATATAGGCATTATACTTCTATTAAATTATTTTATAAACAGAGATACATCAAGAAAAAATATCGTCTCAGTAAATACTTAGTCCAGCACTTGTAAATATATCAAATAAAAAAGATAAACCCAGAAACCAATTCCTTGGACTCCACAAAAGCGGCTGCAACATCAGATACAAGAGAAAATACCTACAAAAAGTATGTATTTGGATATTTTAAAATTATAAATTGGAAATAAGCAAAAATCGTCATAATGGTTGAGAAATTTGAGAAATTTAAAATTGTCTCTGCTCTCTTTTATTTGGAAGATTATTTGGCATTATTTTTTATTTACTTAATTTTTAATTTTAATTCTTTCTATATACTACTTTTTAGTTAACTTTTGACACTTTCTGCTCTTATAGAGGATGTGGCAGTACTGCCTCCTGAATTATTTAAAGAGAACATGAAGATATTAGCTTTTTTAGAGGAAATTGAATTAAAGTTATATTTAGATGATTCCGAGATTGTTAAACGTTCAAAAGGGTTAATCATCGATCAGAGGATCTCCTTAATTATAATCAGCTTAAAAAACAATTTCAGAATGTACAATTTAGTTGTAGAGTGAGTTTTTTAATTATGTAAACTTATAAAAAGTATATATATATATATATATATATATATATATATAGTATATATGTATATATATATATATATATGAACTTGTAGAGAAGTCTAGAAGACAAGAAACTTTGATTTGAAGAAAATTTTAAAAATTCTTTATGTTCTGATTAGCAATTGGACACACCACAAATTAATCATCCGATATCGGCAGTAAATCTATTTATGCAACCATTGCATTTACCTAAATGTTGGAATGCTAACTTAAAACGCGATTCTTTTGCTCATTCTATTAGTAATGTGACTGATAAACTCATGCAATGTAAAATTTTATTTAAACATTTATTAAATATTTACATTGATGAAATTTTAAATAATTATGTCTTTAATTTCAGCTCAAGAAGTGATATGTATAGAGATAGATACTAGACGAAATCTTCCTATGGAAGATTTGAGTGCATTTGGGAAAACAAATATCATAATTAATTGCTACTGAGCCTACTGTGCCTAGTATTAGGTTTACAAACATCATACCGATAACAAATATAATTCATAATATTTCATGAAATTGAACAGACATCAATGGTACTAGAAATGCCTCCAG
This sequence comes from Pogonomyrmex californicus, assembly GCA_024349325.1. Lineage (NCBI taxonomy): Eukaryota > Metazoa > Arthropoda > Insecta > Hymenoptera > Formicidae > Pogonomyrmex > Pogonomyrmex californicus. The sequence goes on from JAECZD010000011.1 coordinate 461,238, forward strand.
ATACAATGTGACTGTAGAGGAAAGTACTAGGTAATAATCTATTTTATCGCGAATGCTCGTAGCTAATTTGATATTTATATTTGAAACAAGTTGACGAAAATAGAAATTCAATTATTTAAATAACTTTATTATATATTTTATATATGTTTATAACACAAATATGTATGTGCAAGCGTGCGCGCGCGCGTACATACATATTTAATCTATGAACTTGTTAGTATTTTATCAATTTCTTATTTTTAATATTCTTTATGTTTCTTTTATGTTTTAACATTGCAATTTTTTTTACATTAATATCTAATTTAAATTATATTTTAGGATTGTTGATCATAGGACAGGACAAAAAATAACAAGTAAAAATGATAGTGTAGAAAGCTTCGAAGATATAGAATTTTTAAAGAAACAGCAATCCCAGAGCATACATCTTTCACAATCTTGTACCACGTAATTTGAATTTTTCTTTTATCTTGAAGTAAAAACTGAATGTAACAACATTCCAAGTACATATCCGATAGCTTTCATGGATAAATGTTTATATGTGAAAACTTAATCTTGGAAATATGAAGAAAGAATTAGATTTTTATTACTTTGTTTTTTTCTAAGAAGTTCACATAATTCTTTTCTGTGAGAAGGAGTGGCATGTTGTTATCTCAAATCTATTATTTATTAAAAAATTGTTTAATACTTAATAAAAATATCATTTTTACTATACCAGTTCAATTGAGACATCACGGCCTTCACTGACAAGTCAAGAGATTTTGGCTTTGTTGAAAGTTTTATGCAACAAATCATATGTTAAATTCAGTGAACTCATTTCTAAGGAAACGCACACGAAAGATGACGCTGCTACCGCTTTTGACATACCTCTCCGTAAGTATTATTATATTTATAATGTTTATTGTTACTTCGAAAAATAATAAATTTTATTTTATTTTCCTTTGTTGTGCTAATTAAATATTAGCTATACTTTGTTTTGATTTTGATAATTTGTTATTTTAAATGTGTTATTTATAGAGTTACATGCGCAAAAGAAAATTGTTTTGCAACAGAAAAAATGTTAGCGCATTCTGTGGATTTTAAAGTACGGTCTAAACATAAACATAATTGAAATATAAGTTATATATATACTTTAATTATATTTAATTATTAATATAGATAATATAGATAAAGCGTTAATTATAGTATCTTTTATATAACGATATTTATTTAAATTATTTTTAATACATTTAATATTTATTGAAAAAAAAATGCAAAGTTTTATTAACTTTATAGTATGTTTAGATAAAATATTAATTGCAGTGTTCCCTTGAATTATTGTCATTGTTATTTAGTAAAATATTTTATATTTTAAAGTTTGTTTTTAACGTTTTTATGAAAAATAGATAAAAATTTAATACGTAGCATGTATTACCTGATATGTATTTTTGTTATATCTATGTTATAATTTTATTTTTATAAGAGATAGTTCGCATCTCTACTCATAATTATTTTTTTAGCACATTACAAATTACAAATTATTATATTTTATTGTTACTTTATGAAAATTGGAATAATTTAAAAAAAAAAAAGAATATTTGCTTTATGTATTCAAAAGATTATAAATATTCGTGCAAATATTTACGCGAGTGTACGCTTATTGTAATAATCAGTGGCACTTTTTTAATATTGACAATGTTAAAATATAACATAATAAATCGTTTTGTGTTTAGTTGTATTTTACAATATTTATTTAAGAAATGTTTAAGAAAAAATTTTAAAAAGTTACAAAATTTTAATAAAATTTGCCCTAATGTATATAGTTTTCTTAAATATTAATAATTTTTAAATATTATTCTTTATAACAAATTCTTAATTAATACCTAATTTAATTTTAAAATAAATATCGCTAAATATAACTTCTATTAAATTTATATTTTAAAAGATAAATCGACATATGCATAATTATATCCATGATTATATCCAACAAATTGGAAATAGATCAACAGAAAATTGAATTTATCTAATTGTTTGTCATCTAGTGTTTTAATATTTTGAAAATCGCGACATCTTGATCATTTCGATACTTCGAAAATCAAATATTCTTCGGAACATTTCAAATATAGAGATTAGTCAAAATGGTTTTCATTCGAGTCACATCTCTTTCATACTTTTCGCCGTTACTGCGCGGAAATAAATCTTGGGCATAAGATAGAAGATTTCTGCAAAATTTCGATTATATTAACATTATATTGTCATGGGCGGCCCATTGTCCCGCTGATCGCTAATGAAAATACTCGAAGCAATGCCAGTTTCTCGACAGATTTGAAATCACGTTCACGGGATAGAATCACTATGTGTCGTTTCATATGAAGCGCAAAAAGAAGTTTAACGCGCATAAAAATAATAGAAATAGGAAGTATCTCGCGAAATGTTTGAAACTTCTCGTAAAGAAGTGTATTACAGTGAGAAAAAAATTATTGATTTAAAAAATATTTGATTCAACTATATACACTGGTCACGGGCTGTCAAGCAAATATTTGTAAATTAAAAAAAATATTACGTTGTAATAAAAACAAAAATTAAGTTGTGCGAAAAGAAATATTTAGTTGGCCTAACAATAATATATTACATTGAAATATACATATAATAAAATTTACAAATTGGATTACTTCATATAATATTAATTCGTTTCAATTAATTAGATATATAATTAAATTTAGAAAATATTGAATTTATGTAACAAGAAATTCATTTTTATGAAATTTATAACGTTATATATAATACATATTGAGTTGAATGTCATTCATATTTCATTGGATAGAAGTAATATTTATTTAACTTATTATATATAATTATTTATTCTGATTAGTTTTCTAATTTAAGGAACAAAATATTTTATTGATTACCATTAATATTTAGTTTAAAGCAACAAATTTGCTTTAATTGGCCATAAGTTACTATTAGTTATTATTAGTAGGTTCATTTATCTCATGTAGAGAACAATATATTTTGTTCAATCAATCAAATATAATATTGGAGAAAATATATGTTTTTTTTAATATAAATATACATATGTTTTATATTACACAGAATATTATCTCACTTTTACAAAATATATTGTTACATTGAGAGAAAAATATTTGGCATTTCTGATTATAATTGAATGTTAAAACAATTAGGAGCTCCACTTTTACATTCCTGTTATTACTGATAATAACATATAATGTGTTATACTTTTTTGTCAATGTAATACATTGTATGTTATTATTATTAACAATAATAGCAGGAATGAATAAAAATGGAACACCTAAACATAATTATTTTTACATTCAATTATAGTTACAAATACCAAACCTTTTCTCTCACAATCAGTGTGAGTATAGCAAATATTTTCTTGAACAGGCTTTATTGGCATTAATCGAATGCTTTATCTAAAAGAATATACCATCAATTTTCATATACATATATATCATCAACTACGAATGTCAATTTTTGTATTTTTTCACTAATATGACTTTATAATTTTATTTTTGACAAGGAAGCCACAATATTCTCTTATGATACAAGTGAATTAAAACTCTAGATTAGCAATTTCCACATTTGCAACTCTGGCATATATCCGCTGTTTAAAATTGAATAATAACATCACATTAGAGAAAAATCTAACAATTTACATATTCACAATTTTAAAAAACGGAAATATAATTAATGGCAATATAACTATATATTTTGAAAAAATAATTTGATATTAAACATATATGAAATTTACATAAACTAAATATTTTATTTTTTAAATTTTCCTTTCATCTTTCACAAAAAAATTATTGATATAGTAACTTTAATAAAAATAAAATTATTATATAAGATACATAATGACTTCCATCTATCATAATATGTATATGATTAGGAAAAGAAGAAATTAATTTTATGTGAGCAATACAACCCCATATATTTGTTCGCATTACTTCAAATGCATGTACATGCGAAAATCGTAATGTTTCCATTTTTTTATAAACATAATAAATACATTAATTTGTATTTGTTATAATATACTGAATGAGTCCGAAAAAACAAAAAAATACCATCTGTATCTATTTCTATGACCATATCAGGTTTAAATACGGTTCCATTAATATTTAGCCACGATACAGTAAAATAATTTTTATTGATATCTTTAGACAATGTGTTTTTAAAGATATTATAATTATGTATTTGCAGCAGAGTATTATTTAAAATAATACCAGAATAACAACAGAATGCGATTCTCGAAGCCTTTGTTCTTAATAAATCAGTATCATTAATTTTAATTGGTGCTTTAGAGCTAAAGTGTAAGATGGATTTCGTCGCGATGTTACTACTTTAGTGTATTGTTTTAATTCCTTGTGCTTTGCTTCAAAACACATACAAGATAAGTATTTTAAAGGACTCATCCTCGTTATTATTCGATAATGCAGTATGGATGGATAATGCAGTAAATAATGATGCTTTGGTTTTAATGGTTCTTTAAAAAGACTTAAATAAATTTCATGATGTTTCGATATTAGTTTCTGGAGTAAGTTGCAAGAATCTGTTGTTGCCATTATTATACATATAATTTCTTAAAGAATTATATACAGTTCTCAAACTTTATTTTTATGAGGTATTAAATCACCAATTATTAATCCTAGAAAATTTATCAAGGTAGACATTTCTGAAGCCGAAATTAAAAGAGATTCATTTTTTAATGATGATTTATTTATAGCAGGTAGAATATTTTTATTATTGTGAATAGGATATTGGAAAAAACGGATTCTATTATTCAAAGTGTTCAAAGAAAATAACTTTTCTGTATTTATGAAGTAATTTAAAATTTTCGTTATTTTGTACTGGCAGATACCTTCAAAAATGTTATGCATGACATCAAAACACATATTTTCAATAAAGTGAAAATTAAGTAGTGTATTGAAAACACATTCTTATTGAATACCATGAGTATTTGCAGCACAATCAGCATTATAATTTAAACAAGTTTGTAACATTTCAGAATTTTCTGTTATTTGATTTTGAAGAGTGGTTTTATCAACTAGACATGCTCTGCACGAACAAGAAGAATAATATATATACTATAAATATTAAAATTTTTTGATAAACCAAAAATTGTATGAAGCCCTAAATTATCTCCTACGATATCTATTAAAGTAAAATATATTTTATGTTGCTTTTTATTAACTTTTATAATTAAGCCATTTCTTTCTAAGTCTTTAATTTCGTTTATTAGATTCGAAAATATAGCTTTGTTCCCCAGCTATAAATGATCTTTTACATCATGTAATTGAAGCAGAAAGATATTTTCAAGTATACTTGAATACATGTTTGGAATAGTAGGAATAGTACAATATATGGCACCAATTTTATGTATTCCACTGTGAAATCCGAGAGGATTATTAATTTCAAAGTCGTCGAAATAAAGGTATAACAAACTTTTCTGCAAATTGTTCTTCAATACGTTTCCAAACTTTACCAATAATAGAAGTTAATGTATTAGTAGATTTATTTTCACGCATATTTTTTATTATTATGTGAAGAATATTTGGTAACTGTAAAAATTTTATTAATAGAAGGAACAATTTTAAAGGAACAATTTGTAATGTTTGATTGATTAAACTCATGTTTATACATGTTTTTCTTCGCTTTGGATGTAACATTGCACCAATAAGCATCGACTGAGACATTATAAGATAACCGCATTGTATAAAATATTGTAATGTTTGGTGTTCAGTTTTGAACGCGTCAAAAGCACTTTGTAAAATTACGCACATATATTATATTTTATACTTATTACTTTTATATTAGATACTACATTTTCCTTATTCTTTTGACTTTCATATTTATGTTTGATAATTTCTATAGATAATTTATAAAAATCGCTTACATGTTGTATTATTTTATGTGCTAACAATCGTGTTAAAGTAGTATCGGAATATAATTTTGAAATAAATAAAAGCATTTTTTGTTATTATATTATCAAATTGATTTAACGTTATTGAAGAATTATTTATTAATTGTTCGCAAGCTTCTCTTGTTAACAAATCTTCAGAATTAATGTACTTTGCAAATTGATTATCTGCTTCTAGAATTTCGGAAGTATTATTATTATTATTATTATTATTAAGTAGATGCCATTCAGATGAAATAGAAACATTTTCATTCTGATTAGAATATTTTAGTATCTAATGACGTTTAAATGAATACAGATTTATAAAACTACGTGAACAATTTTCCTGTTTACATAGAAAAATAGAATGCAATGCACTGTGCACCATTTTTAAATGTGCTATAAGATATTTAATTTCAAAAGTATTATTATCACAGCACGGACACTTATACATGTTATGGAAGAATATTTTTGAAACTAATCTCTGTTAAATTGCACAAAAACTTTAAAGTAATTATTTATTGATGGAGTATGTTATAATAATATATAATAATATATAAAGAGGAAACATAAAACTTACTTATCATTTATAGAGTTAAGCAATTTAAAAGTATTGATAATTGGCATTACATATGATATTTTTTTATCATACTTTGTAGAAAACTTACAAATAAAAAGCTGAATTATATACCAAATATGTTCACTTTCTGGCGGATAATGAATATCAAATAGATGAATATTTTAAAACAAATCAATTGCTTCTAATGTTGCTAAAACTTGATATAACACCTTATCAATCCAAATATAGAATGCATTCATTTCTGCAAGAGTAAGACCAACAACTATTACATATGGTTGTATAGTTAGTCCTAAATGTTGTGCTCGCTTATTTTTTTTTTTTTAATATGATTTATATTTTCATGTATCTGAAAATAACGCTGTTTGTTACTTTTTGTCTATATTTTTTGTAATAATGAATAATATTGATAGAATATGTGTTTATCCTTATCTGACATATACGCGCGCATGCATGTACATATATGTATGCGTGCTCGCCCACACGGGGACACGTTTACACGGACGCGCACGCACACATGGATACATAGGCACACACACGATGCACATACGAATACACGGGCGCACACACACGCACGGACATGGACGCAAACACATGGATACATGGGCACACACGAATACACGAGCGCGCGCGCGCGCGCGCGCACGCACGCACGCACGCACGCACGCACGCACGCACGCACGCACGCACGCACGCACGCACGCACGCACGCACGCACGCACGCACGCACGCACGCACGCACGCACGCACGCACGCACGCACGCACGCACGCACGCACGCACGCACGCACGCACGCACGCACGCACGCACGCACGCACGCACGCACGCACGCACGCACGCACGCACGCACGCACGCACGCACGCACGCACGCACGCACGCACGCACGCACGCACGCACGCACGCACGCACGCACGCACGCACGCACGCACGCACGCACGCACGCACGCACGCACGCACGCACGCACGCACGCACGCACGCACGCACGCACGCACGCACGCACGTCGATAATTTGATACATATCTTTACATGTAATATAATACTATTTTTACATTTACTTATGGATGATTTAAAATGTTCTTGTTTTATGTGAATTCTTCCTTTAGGAGGAATTAGATGAGGCAACAAAGAACTTGTATTATAACTTTAGCATCTAAAAACATGTATAAAACATATATAAAAGTTAAGTAATTTTATTAATCGATAAATATTTATGAATTTACCATTTGTCAAATCATGTACTTCATGTACTTCAAGCAGAGAACATAATTCGTTTACAATTTTATTTTCTTTCATATGATAAATTCCTTGTATTTAAAAAAAAAAATTGAACCAATTTTTAATACAATCCTCTGATGTCAATTTTAGAAATTTAAAATCCTCGTCTTTTGAAGTATATGCTGTAGGAGGTTTTAGAACAGGTCACTCGGTAAAAATGTCAGTGACACTTTTATTTGCAGACGTTTGAATTTGATTCTATATGACGAGGTTATTTTCCAATAATTTGCAACCAATTGCTACGGTGACAAATTACTTTGAAGCCACAAAATATTTTCGCGGATTACAGAATCATTTAATCAGAATCATAAAAAAAAAAAATAATAAATTAAAATGATAAGTTATATGAAAAAATATATACCATATATATATATATATATATATATATATATATATATATATATATATATATGATGTTAGTGCATGACATATATTCTGTCTATCTATTTCTATTTATTCTGTTCATACCTTCTAACTCGCTATTATAAGCAGATATTGAAGTGGATGTTGAAGATGCAGAATTGTAATCTGTTAACTGTATTCTGTTAACTTTTTATAATCCTGTATTTTATTTCTATATTTATCAAGTTTACCATGTGACGTAATTGATTTGTTATTTTTGGAATATTTCTTTTCTATAGGCGGAATGTAATACGTGCTGTTTGTTTCTATTGTAAATAATTTTTCAATCTCCTTTGATAACGAAACAAAATCTTTATTCTTTAATGGCCTGAAAAATAATTACAATAATTTATTTAAAAGAAATTCTATATAAATTTATTATTTGTTTAAAATTTATTTTATATAAAAGAATTTACCCGTGAATATTATTTAACACTTCTGATAAAATTAAATCCACAATAATACTTTGGCATTTTCTACTTAATATTTTTTGTGTACGATGTAGTAAACGGGCAATGAGACTCAGCGCTGTTTATGGTGCGCAATTTACATTCTTTATTACAATTTAAAAATGCATAATACACATTTCGACTCTAGTTTGAGTCATCCTTAGTGTATACAAAAAATAAAGATAGAATACCATGTTCATCCGACATGTTCACTAACGTTAATTTCGCTAACTTGAATTATTATGATCGCACCGTCATGTCATCCTTAAAGAGATAGGACTCTTTAAGGGTTGTTAATTATCGGATGGATACGGCTCATACAAACCGAACAAAGCACGCGCAGGAGTGCGGCGCGATTTGCACCGAGCAGCACACCAACAACGCGTCCGCACGCCCAGAGCTCCAGGCAGTGGCTGAACGCGGTGATTCTATAAATTAACAACTTATCATCAAAACAAAGCCGGGATTACAGTGCTCAAGACAAAAACGTATACGTGGTGCAAGAATTCAGTATCAGACTGTGAATTCAAACAATTATTCTGTCTTTTAATAAAAAGCATCTCTGAGATCAGCCGCAAGTTACGTTCATAGTTTAATATTTTCACATCGTTCCAGTCAAATTCATGATCGTAATCCAATCTATGTTCGGTAATGATTGAATGTGTTCGTGTTCTTACGTATATGACTCTGTGTTCATGCAGTATCGTTTTTAATTGTCTCATTGTCTGTCCGACATAGTACGCATCACAGCTGCCGCAGCAGATATTGTACATTCCTTTTGGAAATTGTGCTGGTAGAGCGTCCTTATGAACTCTGATCATGCCTCTCAACTTATTCATACTGAAGTACGCGGGTTTTGTGTGGTAAATGTGTCCTAACATCCTCAAGCACGCTCTCTTCCAAATCTCTTAATATTAAATCAGTTATGATCGGAGACAATGGGGAATCATTCCAAAGGTTTGCTAGATTACATTGTCAAAAAAGGTAGAATTTAGGACAAACGAGACTGCACCTAAAAATTCATCCTTAGGGATGTGGCAGTTCTTCGAGATGTCTCCCCAGCGCTTAGCAATATTGTCAATTGATAGGTCGATAGGAACATTGGTGAACAAAGAGATCACGTCGAAAGAAACAAGTGTGTGGTCATCAGTCAATTGTATGCTAGACAACTCATTAGCAAGTTTAAAACTATTTTCTACATGTGTTAAAAGCTTTAGGATACTTCTTGAGAGGAGTTTGTTCAAGAAGGATGCCAGATTGTAAAGAGGACTATCAATTGACAAGATAAATATTCGGAGGGGGCATCCCCGTTTATGTATTTTAAGGAGCCCGTAAGCCGACGCTCTACCAGCACATTCCAAAAGGAATGTAGTGTACAAAATCTGCGGCAACTGTGACGCGTACTATGTCGGACGGACAATGAGACAATTAAAAACGAGACTGCATGAATACCAGAGTCATATACGTAGGAACACGAACACACATTCAGTCATTACCGAACATAGATTGGATACGATCATGAATTTGACTGGAACGATGTGGAAATATTAGACTGTGAACGTAACTTGTAGAAACGACTGATCTCAGAGATGCTTTTTATTAAGAAACAGAATAATTGTTTGAATTTACAGTCTGATACTGAATTCTTGCACCACGCATTTCTGTCTTGAGCAGACTGTAACCTCGGTTTTGTTTTGATGACAAGTTGTTGATTTATAGAATTACCGCGTTCAGTCACTGCCTGGAGCTCTGGGCGTGCAGACGCGTTGTTAGTGTGCTGCTCGGTGCAAACCGCGCCGCACTCCTGCGCGTGTTTTGTTCGATTTGTGTGAGCGGTGTCCATCCGATAATTGACAACTCTTAAAGACTGTCCTATCTCTTTAAGGATGACATGACGGTGCGATCATAATAATTCGAGTTAGTGAAATTAAGTTGAGTTCTGAGATTTTTCTTACCCGTTAGAGCATATTTGTCTTCACTTTCGACATTATCGCTTTCACTTGTTCCTCCATTCTCGTGTTTTTTATCAGATGCTTCACCAATCTCCATTTTATTAACTAATGACCAGACATCAATTTTATTAACTAATGACCTAATGACATAAATTTCCTCGTCTTCTACATCAACATTCTTTATTGATAATATAATAGGTTTTATAACACTAGAAAGCCGTTGTTACATAATTCTAATAAATATATCCCTCGTTCTATCCTAGCGTTATGGTGTTATGGCGTTGTTATGAGGTTATGGGTATAGGGTTCAAGGGTTGCGGGATTAGTACGAAAAGGTTATAGGATTTTTAGTTTGACTGTTTGGAGCTTAATGAGCTACGGAGTTTGATGTTAAGTTGAATGATCTACGATTAAATGAATTTTCCAAAGTATTTTTGTAAAAAAAAATCCTGACGTGTAGGGCTAAAACTGAGGTCATATTCGGTTTCAGCGGGCCAAAATACATAGGAATATCATGATCTAGTCCATGGCGCAGACAACTTTTTTTTTGTGGGCCTGTGTAATTAATCCATTTTTTTTAGATCAATCAAGTCTTTAATTATTGATTGAAATAAGTTTTTATTTCCATGAATCTTAGCATCGGACAAAAACAAACATATTAAAAAAATATTTTCAAGCTTGGACATATATTCTTGCGGTAGACATGCTATAGTATAGTAAAGAGCTCCCAATTGATTACCCGCATGTGATCCAGTGACATTGTCTGGATATATCATCGAAAAAAAGAAATAGTGGAATCACAATTTTACCTTGAAAATTGGCTACTTTTTTTTCCATGTTTTAATCTGAACAACATTAGTCAATGATTCATTTGTTTTGGTCAAATGTTTGGTCAAATTTGACAAAATTGTTTGAAAACAATTTAATAAAATGTTTTATGACTTCCTTCATTGGGATATATTAGCCAATATCGAGTTCATGATTCATTATGGTTTTGTTACTCTTAGTGCTTGGTCGATAAACTACCAATAATATAGCTAATAAGAGCCACATAACAATCACTGTCTTTAAAAACGTTTAGTCTTTGATGGTCAGTTTGTAAACCGTCAAAAATATTTTCACAGTCATAAAAGAAAGTTCCTCAAATCTTCACTTCTACAATTCAAATTTTGCAGTATATTAAAAACTTTTTTTTTAATAAGTTAATGTATCTATTAGTCAAAAGTTCCGATGTTGAATCTACAATTTCTTGAACATGAATTCTATTAGGTGTACAAAAAAGTTCTGAGCTTTTTTTTGTAAAATTCAATCTTTATTCAAAAACAAACAAAAAAATATTAATCAGCGAAATATTCCCCGTTTGCATCAACGACCTTTTGCCATCTTTCGGGTAGCTTGCGAATTCCTTGACGATAGACGCCTCACCGGCTTTGAAGCGATAAAGTCATCAATGCATTTTCGTATCTCTTCAAATCTCACGAAATGTGTATTAGCCAAATGGTGCTGCAGCGACCGGAATAGGTAGTAATCGGAAGGCGCCATGTCTGGGCTATACGCCGCGTGCGGGAGAAGTTAGCCTAACGCAAAGATATGGTCCTGAGTCGCTTTCGCAACATGTGATCGAGCATTGTCATGAAGCAAGATCACTTTACGACGTCCTTGGCCAGTAAATGGCCTCTTTTCTTCTAATGCATCGCTCAAATTGGTCAATTGTTGTTGGTAGCGATCTGCTGTGATTGTTTCACCCGGTTGTAACAACTCGTAATACAACACACCTTTCCAATCCTACCAGATACAGAGCAAAACCTTCTTCGCGTGGATATTGGGCTTTGGCGTCGATGTCAAAGGTTGACCAGGGTCAACCCATGATTTTCTAGGTTTAGGGTTATCATAAAGAATCCACTTTTCATCGCCTGTAATGATTTTGTGCAAAAAATCTTTTTTCCGGAACTTTGAAAGCAAAGTGAGTGCAGTGTCACGCCGACGATTTTTGCTGTCTTCGGACAATTCATGCGGAACCCATCTGCCTTCCTTCTGAACCTTTCCCATCATATGTACGGAAATGGTTTGCTGCGTAACGCCAAGCTGTTCTGCAAGCTCTTTTCCAGTTTCCAGAGTTTATATCTAGCAGTGCTTGCAATTCGTCCGTTTCAATCTTTTGAGGGCGTCCAGCACGCGGTTCATCTTTAAGACTGAAATCTCCTTGGCGAAATTTTTGATACCATCTTTTACGTGTAGTATGACTTAGTGTTCTCTCCATATGCACAAATCATTGCAGTGGCTTCAGCAGCATTTTTCTTTAGATAAAACGCGAAGTGGATGGAAAATCGAATATGCTCTTTTGTTATTGCCATCGTGAACACTACTGATTTTTGAGGTTATGTGCCTTAAACGCCAAACCGTATTTTAACCGGCATTTTAGAAGGCCAAATGTCAATGCTTTAAAACCGCAAAAGGGCGCGAAGATATATAAAATTTAAATGGTTATTTCGGTTGTATGAAATCTAAAGCTCAGAACTTTTTTGTACACTTAATATATTTGACAAATATTCTGAAATGAAAAATAGAATAGATAGATTATTATTAAAAATAACGCCTCTATTACGTATATTACCTTGCCGGATTTCTTTTCTTTTTTGCTGTCGGAGGAATTAATACTTTTTTTATATTTTTTTCTACTTCCTTCTCTGATTTCTGTAAAGAAATTGTAGATTTCTATTACTAAAACATTTTTTTTTAAAAAGGCAAAAGAAAGCACCAAGTGGAAATATGCATTGTTGATTAAATCAATTTTCAATAAAAATTGATTGAAAAACATTTAAATAAAAAATTAATTAAATGAAAGATATATTATATAGAAAGAAACTTATTTTAAATTTATTTTTTTAAAAAGAGATAATATCCAAAATTGATAATATCCAAAAATTATGTCAAAAAGAAAATAAAATATAAATATAAATTTGCGCATTATGATTTGATGTTAAAAATGCAGAAATTATATAAACTTGTATGTAGTAGTTTGATGTTAAAAGTGGAAAAATTATAGTACAAATTAGTATTGATATGAAAATCAAAAGATTTTAAAATCTTAAATACAATATAATTTTACTTTATAAAAACGGAGAGTAACGGATAGTAAACGAAAAATAAAGTATTTTAATAAAAAATATAATTGTACGAAAAATATAATTAATCTAAATGTAATTTACCCAAAAAAGTTATGATATTAAAAAGTTGCACCATAATGAAAATATATAGGTAAATATATAGAAAAACGAAGCCACCTCCAATGACCTTGACCTTGATATATGTTGTCAGGATCACTACTCTGAGAAAGTCTTAGGCGGTCACTGTTCGTTAAAAAATTATTAACAAAAAAATAAAGAATAAAACAATTTATTCATTAATAAGTAACACACAATTAGTTATTTCCATAATATTATTATTGAATAAATGCATTATTAATCACGATTTGGTGAATGGAAATGAGTTATATTATTAAAAAATTTATCAATACGTTTCTCTAAAGAGTAATATTTTTCAAATATAAATTTGCTCAAGTAATGTTCGTAATGATCTTTAGAAGTTCCATATTGAGGTAACACATTTTTTATATCTCTCCAGAGTCTTTCAATATTTTGAGTATGAACTTCTGTACATGGGTTTACAAAATTGTTTTTGTAATTAACTGTATAATGAGTATAAGTGTGTTTTAACAAAAGAAAATTTATTACCAAGAGGCTGTTTTGATAAAAATCGAACATATATATTCAATTGATGTTTAATAGCAAGGGTTAAGGGCAAATTTTTGTAAATTAGTAGCACGAGCTACTTGTTTCAAAGGCCTATGTTTTGTTTCCTATCGAAGACAACATACGAACCATAGCGGACCAACATTACGCATGACTTGAGGATAATGTAACATAAAATAATGTTTAGCCTTTAGTCATATGTAGAACACTTAAATACATTTCATGATTTTGATACCAAAGTAGCAAAGTAATTTAACGATCTAATATTAACATAAGGAGTTGTAACAATATTCACGATTGATTTAAGTTTTATATAAAGAAGCCAACAATCATTTTTTTGGGGAATTAAATCATCAATCATTAATCCAAAATATTTGACGAAATATAACATTTCAGTGGCAGAGAATCTTAGTTTTCCACTAAGCAAATGTTATTTATTTATACGTGACACAGTATTACCCGATTCTGTTGGATCATAATTAAAATAAAATATTCGGTTATTCAAAGTTTCAAGAGACAAGTATTTTTTAACATAAAATAAATTATATATTATAAACAATACATAGGTATAAGCCGAGTACATGTTAACTAACAAACTACAACGCGAAACATGGCATTTCCTCGACAAGCAGGATCTTAGTTGCTAAAGTCTTTTTTAATATGAAATAAATTCAGTTAATTATATTACCAACTACGTGCCGCTTTGGTTTAGCAGATTTTCTGATGGGAGGGATAATAAAAAGGATTTTAATCGATATCAATATTATTGATCATCGAATTATTATAGAACCACTACGTTGAAA
Organism: Pogonomyrmex californicus; assembly: GCA_024349325.1. Taxonomy (NCBI): domain Eukaryota; kingdom Metazoa; phylum Arthropoda; class Insecta; order Hymenoptera; family Formicidae; genus Pogonomyrmex; species Pogonomyrmex californicus. The sequence continues at coordinate 476,343 of JAECZD010000011.1, forward strand.
GTCTGCTAAACCAAAGCGGCACATAGTTGGTAATATAATTAATTGAATTTATTTCATATTAAAAAAGACTTTAGCAACCAAGATCCTGCTTGTCGAGGAAATGCCATGTTTCGCGTTGTAGTTTGTTATATATTATAGGAGCTAAATCATAAGAACATACTCCTTCCAACAAATCATGCATAATGTCGAAGCAAATGCTTAAAATAAAAGAAAAACTAGGAATTTTATCCCACATATATTGTTTTTTAATACCAGTCATTGCCAAGGTCTGTATATTAATATCATCAAAGTAATTTTCTACTGTTCGTAATTTTTTATAATTGAGAACAGTTGTAGTGGTCATTTCACTTTTGTGTGTCTTACACATTCGACACGGATAATTTGCATTAAATTTTTCGGCTAAGCCACAAATGGAATGTATACCTAAATTATCTCCAAGCAATTAGCACATGCTAAAATAAATGTGTTCTTTTTTTTCATTATAATTAATTCATTTTTTTCTAGATCAATCAAATCTTTAATTATTGATTGAAATAAGTTTTTATTTTCATGAATCTTAGCATCAGACAAAAACAAACATGTTAAAAAAATATTTTCAAGCTTGGACATATATTCTTGCGGTAGACATGCTATAGTATAATAAAGCGCTCCCAATTGATCACCCGCATGTGATCCAGTGATGTTGTCTGGATTCATATCATCGAAAAAAAAAAATAGTGGAATCACAATTTTATCTTGAAAATAACTGGCTACTTTTTTTCCATATTTCAGTCTGAACAACATTAGTCAATGGTTAATTTGTTTTGCTCAGATGTTCTAAATTTGAAAATTGTTTGAAAACACCCTGGCAATTTAATAAAATGTTTTAAAATTTCTTTCATTGGGATATATAGGCCAATATCGAGTTCATTATTGTTTTGTTACTCTTAGTGCTTGGTCGATAATAACTACCGATAATATAGCTAATAGGAGCCACATAACAATCACTGTCTTTAAAAGCGTTTAGTCTTTCATGGTCAGTTTGTAAACTGTCAAAAATATTTTCACAATCATCAAACATAAAAGAAAGTTGCAAATCTTCAATTCAAACTTTGCAGTACATTAAAAACTTTTTTTTTAACAAGTTAATGTATCTACTAGTCAAAAGTTCCGATGTTGAATCTACAATTTTTTGAACATGAGTTCTATTTAAGGTATTAGAAGCATAAAGTTTTGAAACGAAAGCAAGAGAAGATGTTACCAAAGCTTTTTTGAAATCATAATTTGTAATATCAAAATTTTTTAAAGTTTTATTCTCATTTATTTCAAAGTCTATTAAAAAACTTGAAGAGTCATTTTTATTTGGATGTTCTAGTACATTTCTTTAAAAAATTGTTTCTAAAGACAATGTCGTGTTATGTGAACTATCACCTGTTTGAGAGTAACATTTTACTAAATGTTGTTTAAAGGCTCGCAATGAAGAATATATTTTAATAAGTAAGTAACAGGACATTTGAGAGCACTATGCGCTTGAAGAGAATGAAATATTTTTATATATGTAATTAGAGTCAAAATGGTCTCTGAAACACATTGACATATGTAGCAAGTTAATCTCATAATGAAAGAATAAATAACAAGTTATTAAATCATATAATGTGAATTTTAATATAAAAACTATTTAAATCATTAAATGAGAATTATGAATCATTGACTAAGTTCTTCAGTTATTACAAAAATAATATATATCATAACAGTTATATATAAACAGCTTAATTTAATTCTATACAGTCTTTTCACAATTGAGATTATTGAACTTTAAACAACTTAAGAAGTAGACGTATTATATAGAATTTGAAATGATTTAATCAATGCAGCTACTGCAGAATTTTTTTTATCATAATGAGTGTATATTCCATACAACGCTTACTAAACAAAACGCCAAGCTCCTTTAGCTTCATATGGATATTCAGTGTTAAGAGAATGTATAGCTTTAAAACAAATGTCAAATGCCTTCACGATGCTGTCAAATCTGTACTTAATGTTGTCTATAACAACATAACATGTATCAAATTTCTCTATAGAGACTCCAACAACAGCAACAAAGGATTGAACTCTTTTATTAAGTTTTAAAGCTACTTCCTGTCTTCTTTTTATAGCAGGTATTAGATCTCCAGACACCTGTATGTTAAAATATAGATAATATAGATAACATTAAAAAAGCTACTATGAATATAAAACATGATAATAATAATAATAATAGATATTCATGAAGAAATGCAAGGAGCCACAGATATGTAGCCTCCTTATAATCAAAATATTTCATATTTTACTTAATATCCAATTAATATTTAATAATTGTCTCAATGATTCAATAATTGTCTCAATAATTGTCTCAAATGGATCATGAAGATCGTAAATTTTATCAAGAATATATAATTGTATTATCTATAAGAAAATATATTATTGAATAAATATAATAATATAATTATAGAGCTGAATATGACATATTTTCATTATAAGGAGGAAATTTATTCCTAATATTCTTTGTAAACATCTAATAATTATAAAAAAATTCATAGGAAATACAAAATACATAATACAAAATTTCCAAAACAGTATGTTAATATAGATAAAATGATCTTATATTTGCGTGGAAGATAAAAGCATTCCGAGTTTCCGTAACATTAGCTTTTAACGTCTCTCCAGAGTGACATTTAATTTTATCTCTGGGTACAATCATATGAGGCAATAAAAGTAACGTCAAAGCAGATGCTAATTCTAATAAAATACAAAAATTATAAAAACATTTTTAAAATAAAAAGAAAGATAAAAATGTGAAAAATACTCTTACAAACCTGAAGATAGCTTTCCATCATTTAATTTTTTTAATAATTTTTTTCCATATATATCTTTAATTTCTGCTTTCATTAATTCTTCCATATATCATTTCCAAGCAAATACTAATGTAGATTCTTTTTCTGGATATTTTTTTGCGAAAGTTGAGTTCAAGCTAACAAAGAAAACACAGATAATTTTTCAGTGAGCAACATTCAAAAAATATGTCTAAAGAATACTTTAAAATAGAGCTCGGAGAATTTTAATCTTTTCAGCTGATTTTTGAGAATTATGTTCACTTATTTTCTCTTATCACTCGAACATGTTTGGCGAACAATGAAATTAATAGTCTTCATTTGCTGTGATTGCTCTCAGTGCTATTTATATTGTAACATATATGAAATCCAGAGCAAAAGCTAAAAATCAAGTTGTTTCGAAATGTTTTTCAATTATTATTTAGAACCTTATACATATTATGATATCAACAGCACTAACATAGCACTCTACAACCGTTAGTTGAATGTCTGCCGAGCAGGTAGGGAAAATAAGTAAGAATAGGTCGTGAAAATCGGCTGGAAAAGTAAAATCTTTCCGAACTTTATTTCAAAATAAAATTATTATGATATTAACTGGCTATGATATTCTATTTTCCACCAGAATATTTTCAGCAAACTTTTTTTTAACATTAAAGAAAAAAAACTAGTTCATTATTTCAGTGTGATGGATCCCTGAAGTATCTTATTTTCTTAATTTTCTTTTTTTTTTCAATTTATTTTGTAATAGTTTTAATTTAAATCCATTTTGTCAATTTGCTTTTATCATAAGTATCTTATTCAGATTGTATATTTTAAATAACATATTCTTAAATAACAAGTGTAAAAATATAAATTAAATAAAAATGAGATGAAAAGTTCAGAGGTCTCATGGAACAGAATGTAATAAACCATACAAGAAAGTATGATGAGTTAAGATTAAAATTAATATATAAATTAGATATAAATAAATTATTATATACAAAAAGATTAATATCTTCCTATTAATAAGAAAGAATAGAAAATATAAAAAAATTTATAAAAGTAAAAAATGTACATACTAGAGTATAACCTGATAAAATATCCCATTCCTCGTAATAATCATTTACTGGCAAAGGAGCACCTTTGTCAGTTTTCTTATTGACAAGCATTTGTTGCCTGAAATCATACGTAATTTTCCAATTTCTCAAAATATCTGGTCAAGGTTCACGGCTAATCTTTAACCATCGGGCTGCTATTTCAATAGTTTTATCATTTTCTACACAAAAAGATACAATAAACATACACTCAATAGATTTCTTTACATACACACGCATGCATACGGAGAGAATTTATAGTATATAAGCAAATAAATAAAGTAAAACCCATTCCTTGTTACCTTGATTCGAAGATTGACCTTCAGTTTCTTCTGAGTTTTTGTTATTTTTCCTTAAGGGATATGCGACACTAACTTTTTTAATAATGATTTGGTATTTTGTACCTTATCTACGAGTTTTCCAGCAGCATTTTTTTGAAATGGTCCATTTGTATATGGCAGATAGTAATAGGTATCCTACAGAATAAAAAAATAAACATATAGAAAACAAAAGACAATTTGAAGACAATACATACTGCAAGCAATAATTTTGACAAAACAATAATTTTAATTATTCTAAAAAAACTACTTTAAAAAGAAACTTCCTTATTTCAGTTTCAGTAAGAAACACTTCAAAAATTTTTTGGCTAATTAATCCAAAATCGTCAGAGGGCCTGTATAAAATAAATTATCAGAATCACACATAGAATTCTGTACTAGAAATATTAAAAATGTTTAAAAAAATAAACATATAGAAAACAAAGACAATTTGAAGACAATACATACTGCAAGCAATAATTTTGACAAAACAATAATTTTAATTATTCTAAAAAAACTATTTTAAAAAGAAACTTCCTTACTTCAGTTTCAGTAAGAAACACTTCACAAATTTTTTGGCTAATTAATCCAAAATCGTCAGAGGGCCTGTATAAAATAAATTATCAGAATCACACATAGAATTCTATACTAGAAATATTAAAAATGTTTAAAAATTTGTACTTGTTATTTATTTTAAGCATGTAATTTGTTATAATATCTAAGAGAATTCCTCTTGCTTCTGCATTTAGGAAGTCATGCCGTTTATAAAAAAATAATACAGCATTACCCTTTATATATTCTTGCAAAATCTGTTTTAAATTACATGAGATAAGAATTTATATACAGTTGTTGTAGTCAGATCTACAACTAATAATAAAAGTAATCCGCATGGCAACAAAATTAATTGGAAATTAAAATTTCCGATGAAATCGGAAAAAGTCTTTCGAAAGACGACATAAATGCGTGATCGCCAAAATTGCGATCAGTCTTTCGAAAGACCGCAGAAATACATCGCGCGAGAACATTGCGAACATTTGCGAAAAGTCTATCAGCAAATTCCTCAATTTGTTGATCGAACCAAGCGTGATATTGATCAATCAATATCACGCGATCAATCGACGCAACCGATCAGAATGCTGATCGGCATCGACCAGTCTATATAATCGACCATACAAGATAGAGTCGAGAGAGTCAAATACTACGTGTCGTCCGGAATCGGACTTATAATAATCGCACGAGATATTACCGAATCTCGTAGCGAAGTTCCCGCGAGCCGTACTATCGGCATCTCAGGTGACATATTCGGTCGTCGGTCGCCAGAGTAACGCGATACGCACCGAGTCACCCGACGACGTTTAACCGTGTGTAAAGTATAATCGTTAATATATCAAGCATCTGTGCACTTGTGAGAATAAATCAATTAAAAATAAGAAAGTGCGTGTTAATGAATTCAAGAAGATCCCTATATTTTTTTGATCCTGCTCGGAGTCCCAACTTCTTAGGCTTAACGAACCCAACTATCTAATATTAACGTTGTAGCCCATCCGGGGTAATGAAACATGTAAAATAAAAAATTGTCTAATGTTAAAAATAAGAAAAGTTATTTTAACGTTATTTTAAAGTTATTTTAAGTTATTTTAAGTTATAGTTAACAACAATAATTAATGAGAGAAGTGGTCATAAATAGACTAACCAGATTTTGATAATTGTATTTTTGCAAACCATTGACAAAGTCTTTTGGATGTACGATTCTTTTTTATCCTTTTCTTCTATTCCTGTTTCTTTTTTTCTATATCCTTTCTCTATATCCTGCGATCTGTTAGAGATCTTGTTCTTCTCTACTTCCACATAATTCTTTTCCTACTACAATATATAAGAAACATAATGTTTTAATTTTTGTCTTAGGTATAATATGACTTAAAAATATATATGCCGTATAATGAACAGTACACTAATTGTTTTTAATAATTTTAATAAAATTTTATAAAATTTAATATACTAACTTCATTATTCATCGAAGAACTTGTATCTACAATAGCATCATTAATAATCAATGGGGTAGTAAATTTATTATCAATATTCACCTAATAAACAAAATAATGCAAATAGAAAAATGATGATTTTTTTATAATATTAGCGAAATAAAGTTATTACAATTATTATGAGTTAATATAGTTAAAACATACTTCTGTTAACTTAATTTGTTGAACTCTTTGGTATTTTATTCTGTATACTTTTTAAGAATACAATCCGATCACCAATAAGCTGAATCAATTCTTTAGCAAAGTCAGGAATGATAAGAAATAACGTATCAAGAGTAGTTATTGCATTCTTTAAAAAAAAAATTTTTTAAATAAAATTTTTATAATTTCATAATTTTAATCATTTTAGTCAACCACCAGCTATAATATTAATCTGTAAAAAGAATTATTTTGTTTGAAATGTGAGGTATAGAAAAAATATAGTATAAACGTAAGTATAAAGTTTAAATATACAAAAACAACATTAATATCTACATGCCATAATATTATACGTATTGTATTTTATTATTATTGCTATCACTATAAAATTACCTTTTTAAAAAATCTTAATTCTAGTTATGATCAAACTAAAAAATAAAATCTAAATGCTAGTATCTTTGTAATCTTTGTATTCCTTGAAGAGTTTTCCTATTCTAACTCAAATAGTACTAGCTTTAATTAAAAAACAAAAAAAATTTGTTTCCACATTACCTCGACTTGAATAATATCATTTGTATAAAATATTTGATATCAATAACTGACGCCAAGTTATAATTCTACTATAAAAATTGCGTTATTCTACTAAACTCAAATAATATGTATTAAAAAATAAAATCTAACTAGCAATATCTTTTATTTTAAGAAAATAGAACCTAAGTAGTATGTATCTTATTGAAAAGTCTTTTTATTCTATCCCACGTGGTAATAGTTTTAATTCTTTAAACAAAAATTTGAATTTTTAATGAAGAATCTTTCTATTCTGATCCAAATGATACTGGCCTTAATTCTTTAAAAAAAAATTTATTTCCATATTGCCAACTCAAATGATTGTAATAATGTATAAAATTTATATAAAAGATTTGATATCAATAATTGGCGCCAAGTTATAGTCCTATAAACATTGAGCTACAAGTCTACTTTAATCAAATTACGTATTTCAATTGCATGAAAGATTTGATATATCACTATTTAAAAAAACTAAAACTCAAGTAGTAGTATCTTTAATTTAAAAATAATAAAAATCAAATTATATGTATGTGAAAGATAATATGTCGTGCAAAAATTTTTCTGATATAGTATTTAAATATGCGAAATTAATCAGTATCATTCGTTTGATTCGATTATAATAAATTATGGATGAATAAATTGTTCACTTTATCTTTCACTTTTTTGTTAATAACTTTTTAACGAACAACTATCTAAAACTTACCGCTATCTAAAACCTTCTCAAGGTCACTCAGGGTAATTACTCTGACAACATGTGTCAGGGTCAAAGTTATCGGAGGTCGCTCCGTTTTTCTATATATTTATCAAATTAGACTCTAAATTTTAATCGAGATTAATAATAGTAGTACTCCTCGGGTAATAAAGAACTCAATATAGAAAAGGAAGGCCTGTAGCATAATAGAAGAGACTGGAGGACCCAGCAAAGTGAAATAGAGGAGTGCACGAATAGTATTCAAAAAATAAATTTAAATTAAGAAGCTTGATAGCTGACTAATGGGATATATCAGTCTATTGGTCAGGAGTTGTTATTTGAATCTGTTGTTATCGGAATTTTCGTAAAAAATATTGAATACTAAAGTCGCCATCTCTACCTAGCCCACCTATCTTCGCGCCACCTATATACAGGTATAAAGATCGACGTGGCCTTTCCCAATTGGACGTAGCGGAGTTTCTGACGAGTGAATTTCTCTTATACCATTTATACCATTAGGTACCACTTTTCTAATAGAGTATCTAAGTCCCAGCCGGCTTTCTCTCCCCGTCAGGCACCCACGAATTCAACTCACTCGACTCACTGTCTTCGAACATCGTGATTTCGTTGTTTTTGATGGAGTCTACTGAATTTGGCGGTTTGGTAATCACGCGAGGCGGATGAAGTGGGCCTGTCATCCGGCCGACGATTGTAACGCGCGTGGTGCAAAACGAACGCAAATACAACGCGCCAGCGACGATAACGGTTTCGCATCGTCTTTGCAAGGATCAGTTCCTGCAGAAGTGGGTTTGAAAGTGGATTTCTTGGACCCGCTCCAGCACCGTTCCTTTCGGTAAATTCGTCCAATATTCTTAGGAGAAGTTTGCTGGAATAATTAAGAAAAACGGGAAAACCGAAACCCCCGTAAGAAGAGATTTGTACGTCTTGCTTGTTTGTACATCTTGAGCATGTTTTTTCAATCCTAGTGTTATTTTCTCTAATTGTTTCATCATTCCGATTAGGAACATTTTCCTCTAAATTTACACCTGTCTCCATATTTGTGTTAGAATCCCTAGGATTTTCCGTATTAACTTGTGTAATTTTTAATCATTCATGAAATCCACATGATTTGTCAAAATTTATCTGCACGTATAGGCGTTTTCTCCATTTTTAACATATTTTTTGTTATATTAAAATTACTTTCCAGATGCACTGCTGGCAGGTATTCTACCAAATTCAAATTTGTCCCTGCACTAATACAAGGCATAAAGGTAATAATTCGACGTCTTTAATAAGATAATCAGGAAATTTAGGTGTGTAATGTGCACTTTCTCTGTCTTCTTCATTATTAATCAGTAAAATCATAACTTCTCCGTCAATATTTTTGGTCATTGATTCTAATTATCGGCAATCGGCAATCTTAAAGCCTTCGCAAGCACATTAGCATATAATTAATATTGTCGATAAACTTCATGCAACTGTTAAGACTAATTTTTGTCCCGTTCTAAATTACTTGCGGTTCTGATCCGAAATGATTTTTGACAATGTATCGATAAATAAATTGAGCGCTTAAATCGATAAATAAATTGAAAGCTTTCGCGTTATACAAATTATCTGAGTGAAACTTTGCTGCGCATAGAGTTGAAAGGTGAATTTTTATATTGGTATTGATTAATTCATCTTGACGGATCAACGAAATCGTAAAACATGAACGCCCTTCGTCCCTTTTTGCATTCTTTCTTGTTCACACATATTATTTCGGTCATCCTGTCTTGCATTTACAGAATGATCTTTGACGGTCTCACCAGCAGAAGATACTTTCACAAAAAAGAGTTTGTATATAGCAAAGATGATATATTGGTTTTTTACTACAAATTTTGCAAAAAAAAAACGCAGAAAGAAACATATTTGTATCTTTTTGATGATTTTATTATTCGACTGCATCCCTCGCAAAGTCTAACAAAATTACAAATACTCGCCGCTATTTTTCCGTTGTACAATTTTATCGCGAGATGATAAGTTCGAAACACGCGTTTCTGTAGAACGAACGTTTGCAGGTTTCGCATCTTTGATTTTGCACAGCGGCACGTTGTTGCATCGCGGACATTTATTCGAGCAGTGATGTTCCTTCGTTCCGAAATTCGATACTACACGATACGCTGTAACCTCTTCTACTTTCCGCGGCTGCTTTTAAATTTATAAATAGGACTATAATGACGTGAACGTTCATAATACATAATATTTAATCAGTGTAAAGATTCATATCTTTACGAGTCGAGTACCACGATTCCGTCGAACAAAGGTCTCACCGTGAAAGTACTAAAATTATAAACTGCGATATCGGATGAAGCGAGAAAGCATTGGAAGCATTCAATTTCATAACTCTCCGATAGCATGATGACACGCGCTTTCCTCGTCAAATCCAACGCGAGATCACGTTGTGACGAAGAATTTTGGCGTCTTACTGCATTCCACCGGTCGTAAAACTCGCCCGTTCACAAAGTTCCGCGTTCATAATAAATTCGTGTGGTTACGAAAGAAGGGGGAGAGCATAAATTGTCAGAATTGTGGATTGTTAAAATTGAACATTTCGCGTCGTTTTTTTGTGTAAGTTTATTCGAATTGTGTCCGCGACCTTTATGTGCCGTAACATTGAGAATGCCCGCATTAAAATTTTTGCGCAATATTAAATCCACCAGCGCTTTGGGCGATTGAACTCACAAGACGCCACATGTCTTCGTGAGTTAAATCTCATGCCGATCGAAACGATAATCCCGTTGGATCGTACGTTAAATCCGCGGAATCGAGCTCACGGATCCTACGTAATCGTATGGTTCTGAGGTATATAACCTCAATATATAACCATAGATAAGAATTTCGCGGAACTGACACGTTTCCAGTCATGAATATTGGCACCAACGGGTATCGGACACAAACGAAATGTCGCTTCACATACACGTGGGATTACAATTATGCAAAGAAAGCATCTTCTAGCCTGTCGTCAAATTGAGCGGAAATTATGCGGAAAGAATAAACTTCTGGACAGATACGTGATAGCAATTTCAAAAAAATATTTATGAAAATTTAAAAATATAAATCTTTAAATAAATTGCTGGACACTGTTTTATGTAAAATATGCGTCTATATTTCAATATATGTTGCTCAATACATATTTTTATTAACTCTTTTGTAGAAGTAATATATAAATATCTTTAGCACCTCTGGGTCATTGATTTTTCGTAACTTGAACGTCATTAATTTTAATTCGAGATTTTCCTTCTTCAACTTATATACTTGTGTAATGATTTTTAATATTTGGATCATGATGAAATACAGCATTTATTATAGTATACTGTTATTCAACTAATAATATTATAATTGTTTGTATAGTAGATAAATTATAAATTTTTGTGGTATCTTTATTAATTTCTTATCATTTAATGAAAATATAGTTAAACAAATAATAACTATTACATATTGTCGCGTTCGCGGTTCTCGGCGGAACGCCTCCGGAAAGGAGAACACAGTTTTTAAGAAAAACACGCTCTTTATTTGATACATCTTGATTCTTCATCTTGAGTTTTGCGCATCTCTCTTGTATTCTTTGGGCAAAGTGGGGGTATTTGTCGTGGACTCTTCGTCTTTAAGAAAGATTCACTGAGCCCCTGCCTCGGCATTTGCTCTACGTCCCCCGGAAAAACTACGACTCGGAAAACCGGGGGCGAGGCATACTTTAAAAAAAAAAAAAAAAAACTTTTTTGGTTCGATGTTTGGCACGAAGTTCCTGCCTGATAAACGGGCTCAAAGATCTTCTCTCAACGTCTCTCCAAAAAAATCGAACACTTGAAAAAAAAGAAAAACAAAAAACAGTAACTTTTTTTTTTTTAAGTACAACTATAATATTTTTTTTTCTTAAAAAAAATATTTGTCGCTATTAGGAAGAACGGGACCGAACAATTAAAACTCGACAAAAGAAACTAAATTATCGGGCTCCGAAAACCTTTCTAAAATTCTTCCCTTTCCTTAAAAGAAGCTAATCTATCAGCATGCACAATCTAGCTTGCTCGACCTCCTAAACGGGAAATACAGAAAACTACATCATTCAACTTTTTGATAACTTCATAGGGCCCAATCGCACTGCAACTTGGGAGACTTATCCTTTTTACGATGAGGATTAAATAACCTTTTGTCCCTTCTCAAAAACGGGATGCCTAGCCTTACGATCATAGCGGCACTTGATCTTCAAAGACCTTGATTTCAATCTCTCTCTTATTCCCTGATGAATTTCATCCAGTTTCTGCTGCAAATCCCGAATGTAGTCCTCCGCTGACTCAGAAAAACCATAACTCGGAGGAGTACCTCTTAGCAAATCTATTGGCAAGGTAAGATCTCTTCCGTAAAACATTTCCGAAAGAGTTACACCTGTAGCCTCATGTTTAGAGGTCCTATAGGCAAGAAGAAACATGGGAATCCAACGATCCCAATCCTTTTGATTCTCTTCAACAAACTTTGACAAATACTGTAAAATTGTCTGATGTTGTCTTTCAACTTGACCATCAGACTGAGGATGAAGAGCGGTCGTCTTCGTTTTCCTAATTCCCAAAATTCTCATTAATTCTTGAAAAAGCTGTGATTCAAAATTCCTTCCCTGATCAGTATGAAGTTCCAACGGGACCCCATATCTAGAAACAACCTGATTAACAAAAATTTCTGCTACCGTAGTAGCTCTCATATTTTTCAAAGGAAAAGCCTCTACCCATTTAGTAAAACAATCTACAACAACTAGGAGATACTTATTGCCTGAAGAAGAAACGGGTAACAGGCCTAAAATATCCATTTGAATCCTCTCAAAAGGAGCTCCCGAATTAAAGATCTGCAAAGGAGATTTCCCTTTATCCGTAGCACCTCTTTCGCAACACAAATCCTACAGATTCTGCACCATTTCTCAACATCCTTCTTACAGGTTGCCCAATAAAAACGCTTCCGGATCTTTTCCAGCGTTTTATTGATCCCGAAATGCCCTCCAGAAGGAGTATCATGTGCTTCTTCTAAAATCTGCTTCACTTTGCCTCGCGGGACCACCAACTGAAGAAAACTTTTTCAAATTAGGAGTCTCCCATCTCTTATGCAAATTCCCATTCTGAACTTCCAAGGCATGCCATTGATGCCAATAAATCTTGGCAGACACACCCCTCGAAGAAACTTCCTTCCAAGTAGATCGCAAATCACTTTCCTTGGCGAGTAAAAACATTGCCAGTTCCTGATTCTTCATTTGGGCCTTACGCCATTCTTCAGAAGAATCCTCCGACGCAAAACAATTCGTGCAACTACTTTATTGTCAGAAAGCCCCCTCTGAACTTCCACCTTAGTACAGTATCTACATTTTTCAACTGCACATGGGCATCTCGAAAGACCATCGGCGTTACCGTGTGTAATCCTTTTACGATGAGCAACATCAAAATCGTATTGCTGTAATTTTTCCGTCCAGCGAGCCAATCGTCCCTCCAAGTCTTTGAAGGACATCAACCATCTCAAAGAAGCATGATCAGTTCAGATAAAAAAACTTATTTCGTACAAATAATGATGAAAGTGTTTCACCGATTTTATCAAAGCTAATAACTCTCTTCTTGCTGTACAATAATTCCGCTCAGACTTGTTCAAAATCCGACTATAATAGGCAATGACCCTCTCACAGCCGTCCTGAACTTGAGAAAGTACCGCTCCTATTCCAAAACCTGAAGCATCTGTATCCAAAATCATCTTTCCTTTCCCTTTTGGAAAGGAAAGAAGAGGTGCAGACGTTAATGCCTGCTTTAACCTCAAAAATGCTTCTTGACATTGCTCAGTCCAATCAAATTTAGTCAAATTCTCAGTTAACTTAAACAAAGGCTTCGCAATTGAAGAAAATCCTTTAACAAATTTTTGATAATATGAGCAAAATCCAAGAAAACTTTGGAAATTTCTTTGAGAGACAATGTTCACATGATTTGTCATGTAACTGATATATGAAAATATATTTAATGAATCATTTAGATTGTAACTTTAATTCAAATTCTTAATAGAAATAGAAAGGACATTATCGATAATAACTTTTTTATCTATTATTTTTTAACTATTATATGATTTGCATCAACTAGTAAAGTAATTGATGTTATATTACATTTTTGAGACAATCATATTTTGTACAAAGAGGAGTAAGAAATTCGAATGCGTCTCGTTTAATAGAAATGTTACGTCCAAATCCCAGAATTCTTAATTTAAAAAAGTTATCGATATTACAATTATAATTTGGCGGGAATAAGAGAGTGTTAAGGAAGAACGTACAGATCCTTTCGCTATTCATGTATTAAGCGATCGTTCGTACCTTAAGATTCTCGATATCAGATCAATACTATGTTATGACGCCTAACGCTATCCTCGAGAACAATGCGAACGTCGGTCTGCTAATTTGAGTCAAGGAACTTAATTTTTCTAACTCGGGATCGGATCTCGTGAACGGTCTTTGGTGAACGGAAATGATCGAGACTATATTTAATAAAAGTTTAATAATTAAACAAATTTCATTTTAACTTAATTATTTAATAAAATAAAATTAAAGTACATAATAAAGAAAATTTATTTATCTCCTACGTCAAAATTTGGATTTAATCGAACAGAAACGAACACGTATTTATTACTTATAGAAAATTAAGAGAGAAGTGTTCATTTATTAGCTAATACGTTTTTTCGCGGATAACGGATTTTTCAAAATTGTTCGAAAGAAAGGAATTGTAGAGTACAAAGCACGTAACAAAGCTAAAAGATACTTTTCTAAAAATTGTATATTAAAGATGTTCAAATTATTCTTTCCATGTTCATATCAATGCGTAAATTTCAAACATCTAGTTTATTAAATAATTGAAATAACTAGCAATTATGACATTTGTAAGGTCCAAACTGGCATCAATTAGCTTATCGTAATGTTACGTCCAGCCCGGAGTAAAATTGAAAAATTGAGAATTAAGAATTAAAATTTGCAAACGGAGTACGAATGGGGCTTGGAAGGACACGAACAGCTGCTCTCTCGAAGGCCAAGCATGGAGAAACGTGATTCCTCGAATCCAAGCGCACTGATAAGTCTCGGCACTAAGTCAGCGATGCGAGAACGCTATGACACTATTCCATAGACGTGCGCTGGTCGGTTATTTTCTAGTCAAGAAACTTAATTCCCATTACTATGGATAGACTTCGTGCAATCAGTGGATAGGAGGAAGGGTTGAGACGAGGGGTTTTAAGAGAAATAAAGAGAAATTAAAATTAAATTGAAATTTAATATGTCTAATATTGTACATGTTCTTGAAAAGCAAGAGAAATGATGTAAGCGAGTAGTGTGCATGCATGTTATCGCGAGTGTTACAGTCGTTCGGCGGCCATCGGGTAGGATTTCAAGTAGGGAGAATGTAAGTGTAAGAGTGTACTAAGCGATGATCCTACCCGATAATACATTACAAAATTATTTGGGAATAAACTTAAATTAATAAAAACGAAAAATTGATATTATTTAATTAATATGTATGTGTGTATAATGGAAAATTAAGGAGAAGAGTTGGCTTGAATTTGTTCTGGAAGAGGGGTTGAGAGATCAAATAATTTCGGAAAATCTATTTCGATATTAGGAAACAGGAGTTCTCCGTCATTGGAGAAAGGACCGGGAGATAGGGTTTCTAAGTCGATGAGAGGTTCAGAGTCAAATGCATAATACGGATTTCCAGCGGAACCGGTAGAAAACTTGGGGAAAAGCTGGGAAAATAAGTCGAGAGGAGATTCAGAAAAGAGATTAATTGAGAGAGAAAAGGAGAGGAACACAAGAGGAGTAGTAGAAGAGGTTGACAGTAACGATTCGATAGATTGTTTCGTTTTGCTTGTTTTTGACTCTGAATGCTCGTCGGGCTCCACTATAATGACAACGGGGTCGTTTTAATAGATGGTCAGTTTTTAGATTTTTAGAAGACGGTACTTCTGTTTGATTCACTACGAGGGAAAGAAAAAAATAAAATAAGAGAAATTTCGCATATAATAAGAGTAGAAAAGGAAACTGGGACAGACAGACAAAGAAATGCGTAGATAAAGAATCCGCGAACTTTCGAGGGCCTTCAGGAAGTCCCAAATAATCCGCACCGGAGAGAAAGAGAAAGAAAAGAAAAGGTAAAATAACCGAGAGCCTTCGAGGGCCTTCAGGAGGTCCCAAGTAGTCCGCACCAGTGTGTGCGCGCGCGCGTGTGTGTTATGTATAACTACGCATACATATTACTGATACAAATTCGCTTTTTTTTTTCTCATAATATCTCCCGCAAACAAGATTTTTTACACGCTTATTCTCTTTAAGCGTGATGTCTGCTATGGACAAGATTTTTTACACGCTTATTCTCTTTAAGCGTGATGTCTGCTATGGACAAGATTTTTGACACGCTTATTCTCTTTAAGCGTGATGTCTGCTATGGACAAGATTTTTGACACGCTTATTCTCTTTAAGCGTGATGTCTGCTATGGACAAGATTTTTTACACGCTTATTCTCTTTAAGCGTGATGTCTGCTATAGACAAGATTTTTTACACGCTTATTCTCTTTAAGCGTGATGTCTGCTATAGACAAGATTTTTTTACACGCTTATTCTTTTTAAGCGTGATGTCTGCTATGAACAAGATTTCTTACACGCTTATTCTCTTTAAGCGTGATATCTACTATGGACAAGATTCTAATAATCTAATATTTAACATTTTTAACCTGCCCACGAGGGACCAGCAATTTCATTGTTATTCACGGCATGTAGCCTTAAAGTACTGCGTTTTTTTTTTAGCAATATTAGCATATAATTTATCTGTTGACATAAGAGACAAATACTTTTCTTCAATCATCATGTTTAAACATGTTTCTCCTCTCGCCCTTAATCCTGATTTTAAAACGCACGTGGCATTAATGGAAGCCGACGATAATTTATTTCGATTTTTTGTTTTTAAATTACTTAAAAAGGAAAACATTCTCTCTGGGTCGGCATTTGAATTTGGAAGTGATCGAACAGCATTCAGAACATTTGTTAAATTTGGATACTTAATAATATTATTTGGATGTTTTGGATGTAAAATTTCCTTTCACGTATTTTCAAAATTTAATTTGGAAAGATTTTGCTTCTCTTCCATTGTAAAATCTAATGGCATCCATTCAATGCAATCCATTCTTTCATTAAAGCATCTTTATCAACACTACCTATAGTTTTAGCTATAAAAGAAACATCATTAAATGAAATTTCTCTATCAGTATTGAATAAGCTTACAAAAGGTCTAAAAACTTGTAATTTTAATAAAAATTTATTATTTATCGGTAATCTTTTACGAATTTCTTCTGCAGTAGTTACATAAAACATCAAGCAATTTTTTCGAATAGTTGTAATTGTATCTTTGTGTCCTTGCATCAGTAATTCGTAAAGATATTCTTTGCATTCTGTATCTAAATTAATTTTATGAAGAATTTTGTGATTCTCTGATAAAGAGAAAACTGTGTTTACAGAAAAAGGTTTTAAATATTCATCTTTTAAAAAGTTTCGGCAAATTTGAAAAAGAAACTGTAAAGATTTTGGCTGCAATAAATGAATTCGTGTTTCTGATGCTTGAAAAAATGCATTGAATGCGTTAAAGAAATTTAAAACGTATTTTAAAAAAAGAAAATAGGCTTTTGTTTCAATATTATTCATTATAGACAACAGATGTTCTCCACGTTGTGTTTTTTCACTTACAACCATTTCGTTCAAAAAATATTTAATTGTTCCCCAAAATTCCAGAAGTTTTTCTACACATAAGTAATGAGAAAGCCAGCGTGTATCACATAATTTTAACAATTTGTGATTTGTTTCTTGGAAACACTCAGGAAATTTATTGTAAACAGATAATCGTTTGGGGCTATTGTTAATAAAACTAGAAGTTTTTCGTAAAAATTCTTCGCAAAATTCTGGTATTTTATTACATGCAGCATGCGCTATTAATGCGGCGGAATGGCAAGAGCATGTAAATGTTAATAAATGTGGACATACTTCTTCTAATTTTTTTTTAAATGATAAAAATTTTCTTATCATGACAGATGCATTGTTGCATGATAGAACTATAATATTTAAAAATGGTATTTTCATTTTCCACATTTCACATTTAAATGCTTGAAACATTTTTCTGCGCTGGAATCTTTGACATCAATATTAATTAATTTAACTAATTGTGAACGGACATCTAATGTCTCCAGGTCAACGTATTGTACCATAAAAATCATCCATTTAGTATTACAAATATCAGACGTTTCATCAATAAATATTGAAAATTTTGTGTTCTGAATTTTGTTAACGACATGTTCCGTTTCAATTGGGCATAAAACGTTTGTAATAATATTTTTACATTTTGTACGACCCATGCTCATGCTTTTTAATATATTAGGATATTTTCCTATATGTTGAAAATAATGAAGAATCTCTTTTGCAGTTTGATGAGAAATATTATTATCGGCAATTAATGCGGCATATCTAATTTCTGCTAACTTTTTACGCTCATCAAACGACAAAAGTGATTCATTATCTTTTGTTTGCAAATTTTGATTTGATTTATTTATCTCAATGAAACTTATATTTATCTAAATGTGTTTTGGATTCTGCGTGACGATATATTTGTGCTAAACCATCAGTAATAATTTTATTGCAAATGGAACAAAAAGATAAATTTGCATTATTAGGTATTTCTCGAACCAACATTTAAATTCTTCGATATCTAACCATTTCTGTTGAAAAACTGGTTGAGATATTTTTTTGATTTTTCATCATTGTTAGGTAATAATGATCCTTTTTTAAGATTATTTTTATGACATGCAGAATCTGCATGGTGAGAAATTAATGAACTACATGAAAAATTCTTATTGCAAATGCTACAATGATACTGACTATTATTACTTGATACTTCGTGTATCCATGATATCTATTAGTAAGCCAAGCTTTTATAAAGCTTTGTTTACGTTTTTTGATTGATTCGTCACACATTTTCATATCAATTATAAAAGGACAAAAAAATCGAAAAAAGATAAATAGAAATATAATATGAAAATTATATGTATGCGTGTGTCACGGAAAGAGATCAGGATTCTGTTATTTGTCAAAATACTTTATGATCCTAAATAGTCTCTCTCCGTATACGTGTGTGTGTGTGCGTGCGTGCGTGCGTGCGTGCGTGCGTGCGTGCGTGCGTGCGTGCGTGCGTGCGTGCGTGCGTGCGTGCGTGCGTGCGTGCGTGCGTGCGTGCGTGCGTGCGTGCGTGCGTGCGTGCGTGCGTGCGTGCGTGCGTGCGTGCGTGCGTGCGTGCGTGCGTGCGTGCGTGCGTGCGTGCGTGCGTGCGTGCGTGCGTGCGTGCGTGCGTGCGTGCGTGCGTGCGTGCGTGCGTGCGTGCGTGCGTGCGTGCGTGCGTGCGTGCGTGCGTGCGTGCGTGCGTGCGTGCGTGCGTGCGTGCGTGCGTGCGTGCGTGCGTGCGTGCGTGCGTGCGTGCGTGCGTGCGTGCGTGCGTGCGTGCGTGCGTGCGTGCGTGCGTGCGTGCGTGCGTGCGTGCGTGCGTGCGTGCGTGCGTGCGTGCGTGCGTGCGTGCGTGCGTGCGTGCGTGCGTGCGTGCGTGCGTGCGTGCGTGCGTGCGTGCGTGCGTGCGTGCGTGCGTGCGTGCGTGCGTGCGTGCGTGCGTGCGTGCGTGCGTGCGTGCGTGCGTGCGTGCGTGCGTGCGTGCGTGCGTGCGTGCGTGCGTGCGTGCGTGCGTGTGTGTGTGTGTGTATAAATGTGTATATGGAAAGTCATACCTTTTAATCTCGAATATATTCTTCAATATTAAAAAGTCAAGATGTATAGGACACGATACACGATGTGATCGAAAGACGGTACACGAAGTTACCGAAAGACAAATGAAATCGTCGCGCATCGTGAGATAAACAATGGAAAATCGAGATTGTTGTTTCTTTCTTATTCGGCGACACAGCGAGCAGCATACTCGACGACGTAATGACAGGTTAGTTACAATTTATTATTATTTAAGAAATATAAATCACATTTTAAATCTTATTTAATATGCTTCATTACTGCGTGTACGTGTGCTTGCGTGTACGTGTGCCTGCGTGTACGTGTGCCTGCGTGTACGTGTGCCTGCGTGTACGTGCGCCTGCGTGTACGTGTGCCTGCGTGTACGTGTGCCTGCGTGCGTGTGCCTGCGTGCTTACGCGTGTACGTGTATACGCGTGTATTAAAATTTTATCATTATCTGATATCAGTAGTATAATTAGTAGTATAATAATGTTACTATTATATAGTTTATGTATTTTACAGAGCAAAAGAAAAAGTTTGCTGATATGCTGCAACAGTAGCAGAAACAGCATAAGTTGCAAATGCAGCAATTAAAAGAGCAGCATGAGCTGCAATTGCAACAGCTGCGGGAGCAAGTAAACTTGCTGATAAGAAAAAGAACGCTTTTGCTGACAAATATAAAAATTTGGACAGATACTGATATGTAAATAATTTTATTGGATCTTTAAAATGATTAAAATGATCTGTGAAATCTGTTATATTCAAATTGGTTGCTAGATCAGAAATTTGTGAACATTATTATTATATTTAAGTGTCTTACATAATAATATTGATGATCCAATAAAATTATTTCCAGATCAGTAGTATAATCAGTAGTATCTGGTTAATTTGTAATCTTTAGATTTTTCAACAAAAGTTTTTTTTATACAGAAACAACAACCGCAGCAGCAACAGCAACAGCAGCAGCAGCAAGATAGTGGTATTATTTATTGAAATAATTATATGTATATAAATACACATATATGTCATGTATAATACATATATATGTATAATAATGTTATATATATATATAATAATTATATATATATATATATATAATATATAATAATTAATATGTAAACATATTAATATTTTGACATTTAATTATTTTCAGTGCCTTATAGACGAAATAGTGGTGGGTGCTTCCGTGCAAGATAGGCCTTGCAACAAGGAGGATTTATGAGGTATAGTTAGAGGAGGGGCCGGAGAGGAGAAAGAGGCCCGGAAGGAAATGGAGTAGGAAGAGGCCGGGGAAGAAATATTGAAAAAAATGTAATTATAAAAAAATATTATTTTAAATAAAAAATATAAAAATACAAACATTTTATTATTTAAAATAATTTACAGTTCATTAAACAGTTCATTAAAATTGTAAAAACTTAATAAAATAAATTAATTAAAATTTATTTTATTCCACAACACAATTAAAATTTATTGTCCCATATTCATATAACCAAATAAAAATTAAATTTATTCAAAAAGAACTAGATATCTTTAAAATTGACTAAAATCTCTTTTCTAAAAAGTTATTAATAATAATTATTTTACATTAATTATTATATCCTTCCTAGCTATTCTAAATTCGAGAATATTTTTATAAATAAAAACATAATTTATTAATCCCTGATACAAAAGGTAAAATAAATAAAATTATCTTCCTTACATTAAAATTTTTTCATTTACATTACTTAACTTTATAATTACAAAAAATTATTTCTTCATTTATTACTATAACTAATTCCCAAACAAATATAATTTTATTTACTAATAAATAATTTACATTATCCTCAAAATAATTAATTTATACATTTAGAATTAAAACTAAGTTTTTCTTAAATTTAACAGTATTATTCCAATAAATTCCTTAAATGAAATTTTATCTAAATTTTCCAATATATTTACTATGTTACGACTTCTCTCACTCATGTATTAATGAGAATGACGGGCAACTTGTATACATTATAAATCTATTATCAATTAATAAAATTACTAAATTTAATTAAATTCTTCCTCAATTAATTATTAAAAATTAATATTCGAATAATCTACTAAACTGTAACTCATTTTAAACCTTGTCCAAACTACATTTTGATTTGAATTTAAATTTAATATCAAAAATTTTTTTATTATTAATCTAATAATATAATTTTAAAACAACAATATATAAATTTATAAACAGGTTCATTCTATATTGTTTATCCTATCGTGGATTATCAATTTACACAACAAGTTCCTCTAATTAATTATATTTAATATATAATATTTAATTTTATATTTTTTTATTGTGTATATATACATATATATATACACAATACTGAATAAATATATAAATAAATATATAAATAAATAATATATATATGTATATATATATATATATTGTCGCGAGCGCCGAGAACGCAATCACGCTCACCGCTGACAAAGCGGATTGCGGCAAGCGATACGTTACCCGACGAATTATTATTTTATCAAACGATAGCAATTACCAACGCTACCGTGCTAATCGCGCGGATATTGAGTAACCGTTCCACATGAAGCAACTGCTAACCGGGTTGCGCGGCCCTTACGCGGAAAACCGCCGCGCGACCCAGAAATATACCGCGAACGCTGACGAACATGTTGATGACACGGCAAGGACCGGCCGCCTGGAACAGGATAAAAACGGGAGACCGAGACTAGGAGAGGACTCGTCTAGATCCGCCGTGCCGTCACGTCTGTCGCGGTCAGAATTAAACAGGACAATCTGTATTAATTATTAAATAAATTTATTGATTCAAAACAAAAAGTGTGAGTGCATCCTCCTCGCCGACTCCTCGATCGGTCCATCGAAACGATCCGCACAACATATCTGGTGGCAGCGGTGGGATCGTTTCGCAGCTACACCCAGTCATCTGGAAGGAACAAACGATCGGAAGTCAAAGAGAAGGCCGGAAAAGAAGTCGACGTCCCTGCGGCGAGAAAGAGCCGGTAGAGCCACAACGCAGAGCATATCAGTGCCACCGGAGAAGCCACGACCTACCGCAACAGTCAGCGCCACGTCACAAACATGCGAATTGCGAGCGTAATGTAAGTCATAGAAAATTAAGCCCAGCGCAATAGATAGCGAGAGTAGCGTGTAGGTAGATGTCGAACGAGGGAGTTAACCAAACTCCTGTCCAAAGAAACACGTCGTGGCTACATAGTGCGTCAGCCAGCCGAGCGCTCAGCCCGAGCCCTCCGAACCCCGAGCAGACGGAAAATTCACGCGATCCGCGCGATAACGTACGCCGCGATTTAAGTAATTATTATTCCGACGATAGTCTGACGAGCCAATCGGAATTACATCTGAACATTGTAATCGAACGCGTGTTTTCGCTTAGTGACATAGATAATAGCCTACTACCGAGTAGTGAGAGACGCGACGACGCTCTATTACAACCAACAGACGCAAGATCTGACCATAGCGACGGCACGAACGCAAGTAACCCTAGCCGCGGAGAATTCTCATTGACATCTTACGATAGCAGCGTATTCGATCCAACCGAATTTTACACCGCTTCACGAAACATAAATCCAGCGGAAATGGCAAATCAACCCTCGGGTACACCGTTAAAATCGATCGCGGAAGAACAACAAATAGTAAACAAAGAATTGGACGACGAAGTAAAAAGGATGAGAGCCACTCTAAGCCAGGCTCACTGGAAACCTGACCCGGCGGAATCTTCGCACGACGCGCGAGATGCAATGTTGGCCGAATTAATAGAAGGCATGCGAGCACTACAGGGCCGCATAAGCCAACTAGAAGTCGTTAATTACGATCGGAGTGCAGAAAATGACGAACCGATAGAAATGACATACGGACGTACACGGGACGATGTCCGAAATTCGCGAGATTCCGCACATACGTTTATGAAACTGAAAGAAGCCCGCGATATGATCCCGGAAATGGACGGATCATCACGGAACCAAGTTCAAAAATTTTTAAATGCAAGCACGTACGCGATGAGCGAAATAAATCCTGCCGATGAAAAATCATTATTAAAAGCGATCTTGTGCACGAAACTAACAGGGAAAGCCATGCACGATTTCCAAACGAGAGATATACGCACGTTCATGCAACTGAAGCGCGAGATCGAGATGTGCTATTTGGCGAAGCGTAGCACTACGCACATTCAGCGAGAGTTTAATATAACCCGTCAAAAACCCGGGGAAAGCGCGCGAGAATACGGACTCCGCGTTGACAAACTAGCAATGGAACTCTATCAATCTATGGTAGAAGGACGCGAGCACACCGCGGACCAACGAAAGGCAATCCTAGATACAATACAAGAATTAGCCTTAGAAAATTTCCAACTAGGATTACGTGACGAGATACAAACAATAGTACGATCCAGAAACTATACGAATCTAACAGCCGCAATGCTAGGCGCGACAGCCGAAGAAAAATTAAAAGGTAGCCAACCTATAAAAACGTACAATAACGAGAAAGCTAGAAGCAACCAAGAACAGTATAGAAACCGAAATCAAAAACTAGAGTGCCACAAATGCGGTAGGCTAGGACATTTGGCGCGCGACTGTCGTTCAAGCCGATACACAAATAAATATCCGCTACCGCGAGCCGAACGGCCGGCGAACGTAAATAACATCGAGAAATACTGCTCGTACTGCAAAAAGGCAGGTCATAAGCGCGACGAATGCTGGTCACTGAACGGCCGCCCGAGAAGGGGGCAGCCGAGACGCACGAGACAGGATAATGAAAAAGGGCGACAAATAAACACCGCTGTAATAATGAGAAAGAATAAGCAGCAAAGGGGGAGCGATGACCTATCGTTCACAAGCAGTGGCGACGACGAAGAAGAAGAGAAACCGAGAACAAAGATAACGCGAACCGTACGCGAGCATCAAGTGACACAGGTGAATACACCTCACACAAACGCCACGTTAGATTTGATTACCCTGCCGATGCGAGAGACAAAAAAGGGAAAAACAAGTTTTCTCCTCGATACAGGCGCCACTTTGACATTAATAAAAGTAGGAAATCTAAAGGGAAACACACTGATGCGCGAAGAGCGTTTAGCCCTAACCGGAGTTACGGGCCACAAGATACACACACTCGGAAAGATAAGAGCAACGATAACGCTAGGAGACCGAGAGATACGGCACACTATGTATGTGGTGAGAGATGACTTCCCAATAAATTATGAAGGGATACTGGGACTAGACTTTTTGAATAAACAGCAAGCGAAATGCGATCATGGGAAAAAACAAGTCCGTATTGGCAACACAACTTTCAAACTCTACCCGTACAAGAAAACCATGCTAACGCCTCGCAGTGAAACCATAATTCAGGCAGTAACCGATCGGAATAGCATTGGAATAGTAAATGCAGTCGAAACTAAACCCGGAATTTTCATAGGAAATTGTTTGGTCATACCAGAAGAAAACGTATGTCCAATAAGTGTGATAAATACCACGGGAGAATCCGTGGAGATAACAACGCCGCTAGTCACGGTAGACGAGATAAAGACAAAAGACGCCGCACACATGTATACCATGGAGGTGTCAAGTAACGAAGCAAGCGACGAGCCCATTCAAGCTCGTAAAGAAAAATTGCACAGACAAATGCGAACCGAGCATTTAAATAAAGAGGAAAAGAAAACATTGCACCAGATTTGCGAAGATTTCTGCGATATCTTCCACCTAGAAAACGACCGCCTATCGTACTAATGCAGTAGCACATGAAATAAATACGCGAGTAGATAGCGCGCCGGTGAATGTCCGACCATATAGATTACCAGAGAAGCACAAGGCAGAAGTAAATAAACAGATAGCGAAAATGCTGGACGACGAGATAATCCGTCCCAGCACGAGTCAGTGGAACGCACCCTTACTAGTAGTACCAAAGAAATTAGACGCATCTGGAGAGCGAAAACTACGGATAGTTGTGGATTTTCGGAAATTGAATGACTTAACAATTGGCGATTCTTTCCCGCTCCCGAATATCACTGACATACTAGACCAGCTAGGAAACGCGAAATACTTTACAACATTGGATTTAGCATCGGGATATCATCAAATCCCCATGCATGAGGAACACAAACAAAAAACAGCATTCTCCACACCTTACGGGCACTACGAATTTAATAGAATGCCTTTTGGATTAAAAAATGCGCCTGCAACATTCCAGAGACTTATGAATTCCGTGCTAACCGGACTACAAGGTCTCAAATGCCTAGTCTATCTAGATGACATCGTAATATATGGACCAAATTTGAAGGAGCATAACAAAAGACTAATTGAAGTATTCAAAAAACTAAGAGATTACAATCTGAAACTACAACCGAATAAATGTGAATTCTTAAGAAAGGAAGTGACATACTTAGGACACATTATCTCTGAAAATGGTATAGTACCGGATCCTGCGAAAATAACGGCCGTAGCAAACTTTCCAGTACCAAAACGGGTAAAAGATGTGCAATCCTTCATAGGATTAGCCGGGTATTATAGAAGATTCATCGAGAACTTTTCGAAGATAGCAAAACCACTGACAAAACTAACAAAAAAGGATGAGAAGTTCGTTTGGACAGCAGAACAACAGAACGCATTCGAAACATTAAAAGAAAAGTTAACGACCACACCAGCTTACCCGGACTTCACTAAACAATTTATAGTAACGACAGACGCATCCGGATACGCCATCGGAGCAGTATTGTCGCAAGGGCCAGTAGGCCAAGACCGACCAATTGCATACGCAAGCAGAATTCTGAATAAAGCAGAACAAAACTACAATACAACAGAGAAAGAATTGCTAGCCATAGTATGGGCCGTCAAACATTTTCGACCATACCTCTATGGAACAAAATTTCAAATAATCACGGACCACAAGCCATTGATCTGGCTATTCAGTATAACAGACCCTGGTTCACGATTAATCAGATGGAGGCTCAAATTAGAAGAGTACGACTATGAGGTGATACACAAGGCAGGTAAAGGCAATACAAATGCTGACGCGCTCAGCAGAAACCCGATCGCGCCTGACACACAAATAAACAGCATCGAGCGCGACAAGGAAGAACGCGAATATAGCAAGGAAGACAAGGAACAAATAATGTACGAATATCATAATGCCCCCCTCGGAGGACACCAAGGCGTAACACGTACCATAAATCGAATACGATTAATGCACAACTGGCATGGACTAATACGAGATGTGGAAGAATACATCGCCAAATGTGAATATTGCCAGAAAAACAAACTAAGCAAGAAAACCAAAATGCCTCTAGTACTGACCGACACGGCAGAAAGACCGTTTCAAAAATGCGCCCTGGACATCGTAGGACCACTTACGGTCACCATGAAAGGAAATAAATACCTACTAACATTCCAAGACAACTTAACAAAATTTAGTAAAGCAATACCGATATCCGACCAGGAAGCAAACACGATTGCCAAAGAGTTCACTACAAAAATAATATGCGAATTCGGAATACCGGAGACAGTACTGACAGACCAAGGAACGAACTTCGTCAGTGAAATGTTCAAGGATGTATGCACCTCCTAAAAATAGCGAAAATTCAAACAACCGCGTACCATCCTGAAAGCAACGGAGCCCTGGAGAGATCGCACAAGACTCTGATTGAATACTTAAGGCATTATATAAACGAGGATCAAACCAACTGGGATGAATGGATTCCATACGCAATGTTCACGTACAATACGATACCGCATACAGCAACGGACTATACACCGTTTGAATTGATGTACGGGCACCGAGCAACATTACCTACGGCCCTGGCAGCGCCGCCGAAACCATATTATACATACGATAACTACGCGCAAGAATTAAGAGAACGACTCAGAGCCACACAGAAAGTAGCAAAAGAATATATTCGCGAAGCAAAACAAAAGGCAAAAATCTATGCGGATAAAAATACGAATACTAAAACCTTCAAAGTAGGAGATAAGGTCCTCCTGCATGACGAAGCAGTGCGCAGAGGACGATCAAAGAAATTGGAAGCACCATGAATAGGACCATATCAAGTAATCGAGAAAACCTCTGATGTTAATTACAAGATTAAACAGAAACGAAAAATTACGACGGTGCACGCGAACCGACTTAAACTATTCATCGAAGATTAAAGCAAAAAGCAAAAGCAGTAAAATAAGGACATTAACAATAATGACAACATAAAATAAAGTAAAAAAAAAAAAAAGGGGGACTCACCAGTCGCGCAGAAAAACGACGAACCGTTGCCCGGTGGCAACGCAAACCCGCACCCGCAGCGAATCGCGGGGGTAGAGCTCCTCACAGACGGGCGGAGAGGGCTCAGGAGACCTCTCCACGCAGATCGCTGGAACATAAGGACGATACTCCCCCGTCCAGACAACCGTGGACGGCCACCTGGACGACATTCGCAAGGCCACCCGTTGGGCCGCCAGACGGTATGACCGCCGCACACACTCACTGCACATAATGGGAACATGTTCCCTACCACATCTAGTGCACTGCATGATGACAAACAAACAAACAACAAAAAAAAATATCGTCCACGACGCGCGAGAGACCACGGTCGACGGCAGACTGAACAAAATAATTTATAATATTAAACGCAGCACATAAAAAAATGCACGACGAGGATTCACGGAAAAGTAACCTGAACCCTAAAACTTGCAGGATGCTCCTTATGTGGGGAAGAGCAGGACAAGCGACACCTGACTCTCAGCATACTCTTGACTGGGAATTGTTCTCACACCAGCCGGGAATCTACTACGAGGAAATCGGTCAGCTGAGACAGGCTGAATCGGCATGGAGATTAGTGATAAAACTAAGCGCAAAAGAATTAGAGATCAGACACCAGCAATTACAAGACTACATGGAGGAAACCGAAATACAATGCCGAAAAGTAATAGGCAACGCCCAGTTAGGTTGCCGAAACATTATGAGGATAATAGAAAAAAAAACACCAAACTGATCACGCTGTTGACACAAGTAGAAACGCTATACAAAACGACTGACAAACGACGAGGACTGCTAGATGCGGTCGGGTCGGTCAGCAAAATATTATTCGGAACGATGGACGCCGACGATCAGAAGCTAATAGACGAGCAACTGCAAACGTTACGAACAAACGGCAAGGTACTACAGCACGCAGTAGCAAATCAAATAAAAGTAATCAACGCCACAATAGCGCACTTGGACGAATTAGAAAATACTTTAAATTATAATAAAAATCTGATAATGAGTGCGACAAAACGACTAGAACAGCGATTGACCGAGTCAACACTACAGGCAGACGTAGACGAACACTTACTAATCCTGACAACGATAATGAACGATTTAACGAAGGACACGGAAAATGTAATAGACTACCTGACATACGGGAAAAACGGAATGATACCGACACGACTACTACCCATCAAACATATAATAACAGCCCTCAGAGAAGCGGCTACACAATTAACCATGGGATTACACTTTCCCTTTAAAATCCAGACGGAGCACTGGCAGACCATACACACATACATTACTTTTAGCGCGTATTCAGATGGTCCATACATATACACAATCTTGCGATTTCCGGTAGTAGCATACCCCACATTTAAGCTAGTTAAAGCAATACCGTTACCAGTACACGACCATGCGAATGTATTCGCCTACATAAAAATAAACCATCCCTTGATAGCTATAGATAAAGAGAATCACCACTACAAATTACTGGAGGAAGTAGAGTTAGAACGCTGCATACGAGAAACAAACACATACACATGCGAACAGAACTTCGCGACATATTATGCGGAAACAACAGCACCATGCGAGGTGCAAATATATACACATACACCGGGACAGCTCAAGTACTGCGAAAAGAATCATATGATATCTAACACACCGTTGTGGATAGCATTGACGGAGGAGCAAGCGTGGCTCTACTCCACGGCACACAAGCAAGAAATTAGCATTAAGTGCGAAAAGCAAATAGAAGAGAAAATTATATTAGAAGAAACCGGAAAAATAAAACTAAAGGATAATTGCAAACTAATCACACCAAACGTAATATTAAAAGCACGAAAAATTGAGGGAACGAAATATATCCAAAACTACCTCCCCGAATACAATATAACATTAGAAATAAAAAATAAAGACGCCGATAAGAATAAGCTAGCGAAAACCGACACGTTACGACAAATAATTAAGAACCCCGTAGATTTAACCAAGTTAAGTATAAGTCTAGAAGAAATAAGAGAAACACTAGAAGATAACGATTATAACTTACTTAAAAATAAATATACTGTATACTCTATGGGAACAGGCACTTGCGTAGTAATAATAACTATAATAGGATTAATAACATAGCGCACAAACAGAAACAAAAATAAAAAGCAAAAGAAAAGCGAGACCGCACAGAGGCGCCGCGACGATGCTATATTATATTAGTCATAAGCACACGATTATGATACAGTTACGCGACAACATATGTAAACTAACAAGTAAGATCACCTTCCATCGAAGGGGGGGAGGGATGCCGCGAGCGACAAGCAAGGGACACATGGAAACCGAAACCCCATGGTTCTCTTCCATCAAAGGGGAAGGGATGTCGCGAGCGCCGAGAACGCAATCACGCTCACCGCTGACAAAGCGGATTGCGGCAAGCGATACGTTACCCGACGAATTATTATTTTATCAAACGATAGCAATTACCAACGCTACCGTGCTAATCACGCGGATATTGAGTAACTGTTCCACATGAAGCAACTGCTAACCGGGTTGCGCGGCCCTTACGCGGAAAACCGCCGCGCGACCCAGAAATATACCGCGAACGCTGACGAACATGTTGATGACACGGCAAGGACCGGCCGCCTGGAACAGGATAAAAACGGGAGACCGAGACTAAGAGAGGACTCGTCTAGATCCGCCATGCCGTCACGTCTGTCGCGGTCCGAATTAAACAGGACAATCTGTATTAATTATTAAATAAATTTATTGATTCAAAACAAAAAGTGTGAGTGCATCCTCCTCGCCGACTCCTCGATCGGTCCACCGAAACGACCCGCACAACAATATATATATATATATATATATTATTTATTTATATATTTATTTATATATTTATTTATATATTTATTCAGTTTTTAATAGCTATATCTAAATCTTAATCTTTATAAGACCACAATAAATTTTTTTTTAATATAGTAATTACTTTTTGCAAATAAAAAGCGTATATGTTGGCAAAGAGTGGATTTTTATATTTACAAATTTTTATTTTTATTTATATATGAAACGAATATATTGTAATAATGTTATTAACTTAATAAAATAAATGTATAAAAGTGTAAAAATAATCGACAATGGCATCGCACCTCGCATGATTAATTCGTGTCATGTCATGAGACGCCAGCTTCAAATCAGCGGTACAACGTTTCTCGAGAAAGAAGAAGACAGCAGTTGTCGGTACTTCTTCTCTACCGCTCGAAGCTGGCCGAAGCACGGAGCGTACACGGACGACCGCTCGCGCTAGTGTGTGTGCCAGTCTATCCCTTCTACGTGCTGCAGCGTGGCTGCAATCGTACATGAAATGGCATCCCTGCCTGTGGCGTGGTCGGTCATTGGAGAGGGGGGGGGGAGATACGACCTGCGTGCTGGTCAATAACGCTAGCCAAAAATGGCTGTGTTAGGCCAAAAAGGGCCTGGACCTCAAAGTACAATTCCTAGCCGTGGACGGGCTTGGTGTGCACTGAGGCCCGAGCGGTGGTGCGAGCCGCTCTTATATAGCGTCAAAGTTGTACTTTGCGCACGAGTAAGTGATTGTGCGGCTGGCTATCTAGCGGCGAGCGCGCGGATCACTGTGATGCGTGGACCTGCAATGACGGCGCGCGGCGGTGCGCGCAGGCGCACTTGTTGGCGGGACGGAGCGGCAGTGACCGCCACAATATATATTAAGCAAAATATTGTTACGTCCGCGGCGAACACTGACGCTCTCACTTAACGTGTTCTGCTAGGAAGCCGTGCTCGGGAATAAACAACACCGTTTAATAAAGTACATAGGTTTTATTCAAACCAAACTACAAAAACAATTTTGGCGGACATACGTCCGTGCGCCGCGAGTTACCGCGCCGAAAATCTGTAAACAACGCACCCGTTGTCCCGCTCTCCGGGACAACGGGTGCGTTGTTTCACTTTTGCTTCAAACTGCGGCTCGATTCCACTCGGCCGCAGAAGACTCACGCTAGCGTAACAATATCATAGGCATCAATCAATATTATATTTAACAAAAACATTGTTTATAAGAAAAAAATGTCAATTATATTTTTTATATAAAAGGTGTCAAGCATAAGCGCTTCTCAAACAGGAAAAGATGCTTAACACTAAAATGTATGATATCGTTAAAAAATTACCTTTTTAAAAAAAGGAGTGTCATATATATATATATATATATATATATATATAGGAGCGCGCTTGAAAAAAAAATCTGTTGTATCAAGTTAAAAATAGAATTTAATTGACTTACGTCCGAGGTTCGAGAGGAGAGATAATATCTTTGGTCAAGAGGGGGAACTCCGGTGGACGCACGGAACTGTGTTTGCTCTCCCAGATCGACGTTGTGGAGTCGATCCGCGAGTCGAACGCGCCCTAAGAGCACAGGGGAACGGGTCAACGTCGGTCTATAACTCTTACCTGCGCTAGCGCGGTTGATAGTCCGTTTTTAGGTCAGAAAACTGATTCTCTTCAACCAGAGATGGGACCTCGTGCTGCGACCTTCAGGTGATTGAGAATGGTTCGAGATCAAAATTTTTTAAAATAAATTAAAACGTAATTCGGGTCAACTATAATTTAATAAGGATAAAAAAAAAAGGAAATACAAACAACTTAATCCTACATTCCTATGTAATAGCAAGCGAAATCACGCAAACAAATGTTGGAGTATACATTTGAATATTTTCGTTTCATTCTAAGGACCTGTTTTACAATGAAAAACTTTCATTTACAAAAAACTTTCGTTTACATTTAAGAAAAACCATAACCATACATAAAGAAAAATCTTACATACTTGAGAATTTCTAAATTTGTATCTCTAAATTTCCAATTGTTTTAGTTGTGGCAAAAAGTCGGTTATGGCAAACAACGGGGTCGGATTGAAAATGTGGCGGAGGATTAGGGTGAGCTCTGCGGAAAGATTTGACGGGAACGAACTAGGGAAGAAGATCACGAGAATGTACACAGGGATGGTGTCGTGTGGTTGATGCTTCGAGATTTTCTCCCAAAACTCGTTGTTGGGCTTGAATTTTCGCTTAATGTAGAAAACTCCTGGTGGTGGATGTGTGGGAGATCGAAGAAATTGGCGGATGAGATGGTAGTCCACGTCAAAGTTCTCTGGGTTTCGAACTCTGCCGCCGGAGTGGAGGGCGGTGGCGTACTCATGTAACGAGATATTCGCGAGCCTAGATTCTATTTCAATCAACTGCTCCGCGAGTTCCCCGGCGTGTTCGTTTTCGCGACGAGTCCGCTTGTTCTGTTTCTCCCGACGATGTTGCAACGCCCGCTTTGTTTGTTGGCCGTTATTTCCGTTTGGTTTACTATGATAAATATAAGTTAAGTTAGAGAGAGAGAGAGAGAGAGAGAGAGAGAGAGAGTGAGTGAGTGAGTGAGTTTGAAAGAGATAAAAGAATTGAGGACTTGTGGTAGGGGCAGCTTCACCGAGTCAGTCGGCGATTTGCCAATTTGGAATGTGAGGGATGATTTAAAGAAACAGTGGGTTAAGATTGCGAACCAAATAGTCAACCGCGGAAAAGAATGATAGAGACGGACTTACTTTTACCCGAAAGATGGCAAAAGGTCGTTGATGCAAACGGGGAATATTTCGCTGATTAATATTTTTTTGTTTGTTTTTGAATATTGTGGCGGGGCGCAGGTGATGAGAGCTGTGATGGGTTGGCTGGATCGTGAATCACAATGGAATTGAAATTTCGCGCACAGATTCTAATGGAAAATGTATTTCGCCAACCGCTCCGAAGGATCCCGGCCGTGTGGAATGAAAAGAAGAGAGAGATCCGCTCTAAGTCGCGATTTATAAAGGAAGAGTAGGAGTATCTGAGGGCGTGATGGATTTCATTGTTGGTTGTCGAATGATAGTTCAGAAAAATTGCGAGTATAAGGGAAGGAGGGGAGCGGTGTTCTGTGGATTGTAGTTGTTTTTATGTTTCCGGATTTCCTGGCGAATGACGGAATTAGTTAGTGAAAATTTCATTCGCCATTTCACACCCTCAATTATTGGTATGCCTAACAACGGCCGCTAATCGCTTTCCCTTGATAGGCGTTTCCTTAATTTCCTCACCAGTTTGGGAAGTGTCGCCCTCGAATGATCCCGATGCGTTTCTCATGCGTCAGGAATTTGATTTTGTTAATATTTCAAATTTTAGTAATATGTTATAAATTTTTTGGCGCCGACAAAGGTGTCTTCCACAAAAAATTATTTTTGGCCAGACGTGTCTCGAGTAGGAATTTTTGTATATTTGTTCGGGATCTTTCTAGATCGTTCGAGGTATTTCGTTTCCCGATTAGCAGCCGTTATCTTTCTCTGAAAGAGAAGAATTCGTGAAGTCCCCCGGACGTAACACCCTGCGCCTTAGACAAACGTTGGGGATGCACAACATTTGCAGCAATAAGATAATGATTCTTCTCTTTCAGTTCTCATCCCTTTTTTTTGCACTAGGAGGATCCACGTGCAACGTATCATTTGCACATGGTTTTCGGATTTATGTGAGGAAGAAGGAAGGAACAGGCGATCACCAAAACCTCTTCCTTATTCCCTCATTCTTTCTTGTCTTCGCTTACATGCTGTTGCATTGTTCGCAATACTGCTTAAGGTTAAATTGTGCGCATCAATCACTCTTTCTTGTTAGAAAAGAAAATTATCTTAAGTGTTTTATGTCTAAAATTTGTTAATACGTATTTATTTTTTGAATAAAAAAGACTTATTCCTCCTTGTTGGAGAGAGTGAGGAATGCGCAAAATTTTGATATATGTGGAGGTGCTTGGATTCGATAGAAGAATATTTAGTATTATTATTACTATTATTATTATTTTCATTGTTATCATGATTACAAATAGATCCAAAAAAATTATAAGAAGCTTGAAAGAATTAACGATAAATTTTGGCTTAACTCTATCGTATTTATTATATAACATTTAAAAGGAAGAAAAATGGTTTGGTATAACAATAACGGACAACAAAATTCTTGTCTCCCCTTTTTTTGAAATAACGTGTTATACTACGTGAGTACCACTGGTCACGTCTCGCTCTGTTTAGAGTTAAATCTTCATGTTTTATACCCCAAGATGGTTTTTCTTCCCCTTTTTGGGGAGGAAGGAGATCTTAGTATGGCCAAGCTATGGCCATTAGGCGTTTTAACGCACTTTGCCTCAGCCGTTACGTCTCGTCTGGTTATATAGAGTTTTATATGATTTGTTATATTACGTAAGGTAACGTTCGCATGAGAAATTATTCGACTGGGCAATTAGATGTAAGGTTATTATCCTCCCGACTGGGCAATTAGATGTAAGGTTATTATCCTCCCAACTTGTTAATATCTATTGGAATTTGTTTATTATTATGCTGTAGGTTAGGGTGTTGGTGCAGGTGAGTAAGAAAGCGCTCTCTCTCCAGTAGGCACTCAAGTAGTACTGATATGAGTAAAGAATTAATCGACTTGGTTACATTTTCTCCCTCTTTATGCCTAAAAAGATGTTTGATGCTAAGGTCGAATTACCTATGATAAGAGAAACGACGAATGCTAAGTTATAAAGAATACAAAGGCCTTAAGAATAATAAAAAAAATGAACTCAAATAAAAATAAGAAAAATAAAGAAAAAAAGAAGAAAAAAAATGAAAGAAGAAAAAAGAAAGAAAAAAAATTAATATAATAAGTTTAGTAATAAAAAGGAAATGGGTAATATATATATATTAGGTGTACAAAAAAGTTCTGAGCTTTAGATTTCATACAACCGAAATAACAATTTAAATTTTATATATCTTCCCGCCCTTTTGCGGTTTTAAAGCGTTGACATTTGGCCTTCTAAAATGCCATACGGTTTGTCGTTTGATGCATATAACCTCAAAAATCAGTAGTGTTCACGATGGCAATAACAAAAAAACATATTCGATTTTCCATCCACTTCGCGTTTTATCTGAAGAAAAATGCTGCTGAAGCTACTACAATGATTAGTGCTGCATATGGAGAGAACGCTGTAGGTCATACTAAATGTAAAAGATGGTATCAAAAATTTCGCCAAGATTACAGTCTTGAAGATGAACCGCGTGCTAGACGCCCTCAAAAGATTGAAACGGACGAATTACAAGCACTGCTGGATATAAACTCTGCGCAAACTGAAAAGGAGCTTGCAGAACAGCTTGGCGTTACGCAGCAAATCATTTCTGTACGTTTACATACGATGGGAAAGGTTCGGAAGGAAGGCAGATGGGTTTCCGCATGAATTGTCCGAAGACAAAAATCGTCGGCGTGATACTGCACTCACTTTGCTTTCAAAGTTCCGGAAAAAAGATTTTCTGCACAAAATCATTACAGGCGATGAAAAGTGGATTCTTTATGATAACTCTAAATGTAGAAAATCATGGGTTGACCCTGGTCAACCTTCAACATCGACGCCAAGCCCAATATCCACGCCAAGAAGGTTTTGCTCTGTATCTGGTGGGATTGGAAAGGTGTGTTGTATTACGAGTTGTTACAATCGGGTGAAACAATCACGGCAGACCGCTATCAACAACAATTGACCAATTTGAGTGATGCATTAGAAGAAAAGAGGCCATTTACTGGCCAAGGACGTAAAGTGATCTTGCTTCATGACAATGCTCGACCACATGTTGCGAAAGCGACTCAGGACCATATCTTTGCGTTAGGCTGGGAACTTTTCCCGCACGCGGCGTATAACCCAGACATGGCGCCTTCCGATTATTACCTATTCCGGTCGCTGCAGCATCATTTGGCTGATACACATTTCGTGAGATTTGAAGAGATACGAAAATGCATTGATGACTTTATCGCTTCGAAGCCGGTGAGTT
Organism: Pogonomyrmex californicus; assembly: GCA_024349325.1. Lineage (NCBI taxonomy): Eukaryota > Metazoa > Arthropoda > Insecta > Hymenoptera > Formicidae > Pogonomyrmex > Pogonomyrmex californicus. Next base: position 512,949 of record JAECZD010000011.1, read on the forward strand.
TCTATCGTCAAGGAATTCGCAAGCTACCCGAAAGATGGCAAAAAGTCATTGATGCAAACGGGGAATATTTCGCTAATTAATATTTTTTTGTTTGTTTTTGAATAAAGATTGAATTTTACAAAAAAAGTTCAGAACTTTTTGTACATTTAATATATATATATATATATATATATATATATATATATATATAAAGGAATCTAAGTAATTGTTATTAAAATTATTTATAATGTTTACGATGTACAACCTAAACATTATCTTATTAATTAAGTGAGTGAGTACAAAGAAATAAAGATTGTATAACTAAGTGTTGTATTTTTATACCGCCGGGAAAATATTTACGACTTGAGCTTTTTTCTCGACTCGTGCCTTTCTCAGAGATACCAATGCATCACGAAGGTTCTTGACCCCTCAGTCGTCCTCGTGCAGCAAGACCAATTTGACCATTGCGGCCCCATTTTTCAGTGGATATTAATGTATCCGCTACGTTCTTCGACTAGGATTCGGCACAAGGCTCTAGTTTTTTTAGACCAAAATCTGGTTGGTTTAGCCGGCCCTGTGTGGGTTAGCCCACAGGTAAGAGCCTTCGTAACTCTTGAAAATGCCCTTCCAAGCGAAAAATTTGATGGAATGGTCTCCACACTTGGCGTCCTACGTCGCTGAGATCCGGGCGGTCCTCTGGGCCGGGTTGACTCCCGTAATCAATCCTTTTTGCTATATATCGCCATCCTTTACGGCAATAGACTTGTCTTCCTCTATTTCATTGGGCCAGCAAATGAGATCTTTGGATTTGCGGTTCGGAAGTTAAGTTCTTCCGATAGGTCTTGCAAGGCTGGTTCTCCATTTTTTTAACCAACACCCAAAATCACACCCGAAACAGGAGTGGAGATTCTATTCTAGAATCTTGTGTAGAATTTTACACTCGAAATGCCCACGAGTCAAACGGCTGCTATCGATGGCTTCCATTTTTCTCTTCTCCCTTTTATTTCTACTTCCTTCAGTTCTAAAAATTTTAATGGCTATTAGATTGTTACGTCATGACGACTGCACGATTCTTCTCTTTCGGGTATCTGTTATTAGAATTTAATTAAGCGGATAAACGAGTGACGCATGTTCTGTTACTCTGTTAGACTGATCTCTTCCGGAGGTCGGTTTCTAGAATTCGGCTAAGCGGATAATCCCTATTATCTTAATCGTGAAAGTATACCGACGTTACATCTTGACGACTGCACGATTCTTCTCTTTCGGATATCAGTTATTAGAATTTAGTTAAGCAGATAAACGGATGACACGTGTTCTGTTACGATCGCGACGGCCACGCAACTGATCTCTTCCGGGAGTCGGTTACTAAGAATCTGGCTAAGCGGATAATCCCTATTATCCCAATCGCGGAAAGACAACACGTGTACAGATGTTTTCTCTCAATGAAATCATATATATATAGTGCCCTTAAAGGCACGGAATACTCACTCTCTGCACGGAACACACACTCTCTGCTAAGTCCTTTTTTTCGGTCGGAACATTCTCAGTCGTCGACAAATCAGTTGTCAATAATTCGGTCGGTGTCAGTCGAAAAAAATTAACAAGTTTAAGTGATCAAGTTCCTGACGACACCATTACCGCCTTCATCTCGCAGCTCTCAAGTCTCCAGAATAAAAGTAAGTTTAATTGCACACATAAAAGTTCCCTAATAATAGTTTTTCGGGTCTCTTCTCCTTGATCTTTCTCATTCCTCCCTTACATCCTTTCTGTCCTCTCCCGTTCTCCTTACATTTCTACTCCCTTTTTCTTTTTCCTTTTTCTTTTTCTTTTTCTTTTTCTTTCTTTGCTTGGGCCGTCGGACCTCTCGGGCTCTCTATGCGTTGCGGAGCACTCGGCAGGTTCATGGCTGCCGAATAATTCGGCAAAAATCTGCTTCTTCTCTGTTGGCTTCAGCTGTCGAACCTCTCGGGCTCCCTATGCGTTGCGGAGCACTCAGCAGGTTCATGGCTGCCGAATAGTTCAACAAAAATCTGTTTCTCCTCTGTTGACTTCAGCCGTCGAACCTCTCGGGTTCCCTATGCGTTGCGGAGCATTCAGCAGGTTCATGGCTGCCGAGTAATTCGGAAAATCTATTCTTTTTCTCTCCTTTCTTACAATTTTCTCTCTCCTTTCTAATTTCTCTCCTCTCGGATCTCTCGGTTTCCTGAAATATTTCAGAGATAGCCTTAAGGTTCGTGATTAATGACATTTCTTTCCAAATCCATTTCTTTAGTGAAAACTGCATCATCCACTCCCACCGACGCTCAAAGACGGAGGCGAGCCCTGAAGAGGCTCCGTTACCGTCGGAACAAGCGAGCTCGCCTGACGGGGAACTATCCTTCGCCGAGGACATCCGAGGTTTCAACATATCAAGAAACCACGAATAGTTCCAGCTGGAGACCCCTTTACTTAGACCTATCTCCTCCATCCTATTCCCCAATCAAAACTGAACCTGGATCACCACCCCCAGATTTCAGTGTCCTATTCCCAGAGCGCCATGATCCTCAAATATATCCAGATTTCCGCACCCAGAAGTCCTTAGACGAGTTCTGTGAACTACGAACTCCTTCCCCTCCTCCCCTAGACCTCACTAACGGAAATCCGACTTCCTCCCGACTTCCTCAGAATAACCACCCACAATCAACAAATAATTTAAAATAAATTAATAACAAAAAAAATCTAAAAATGAATTATACTCAGAAAAATCAAACAATATATACGGCGATTTCTAAAAACACGAATTTCTGTACATAACACCCTTTTTGTCTTATATCTTTATAAATATACCGTCAATAAATATATTCCAACGTAAAACAAAAAAATGTATAATGATACGATCTTGTATACGACTTTGCGTACCCAACCTTGTAAATGTTTTAAATTTATCAATTATATGTAAAATTTAAATTATTCATCGTTTAGTTATTTGCTCCCTCTTTCATTCCTAATCATCCGAGATTCGCGCATGGTCCTGTCCCTGGCAAAAGAGATTAAATTTTCTTGCCTAAATTACGGACCGACGGACGCACGTCACGCAGTCGAAGTCATAGCGTCTTTTTCAAGACGTTGACTCGCACTCGTGGCTCTGCACAGTGTGTCCGACTCGTAGGGACGCCTCAGCGCGACCACCTGCGAGAGGGTATTTGGAGCGTCCTTCCAAGCCCCATCCATTATAAAAAAAATATATATAAAAAATATATTTATCTCGGGTTGGACGTAACAGATAGTTGGAATATATAATATATATACCAGGTGCATAAGTTTTTTCCGGTTTTTTAGTAAAAAAAACACGTAATTTTCAAGGGAAATTAATTTTTTTTTTATTCAAAATGTTGTCCATCGGCTTCTACACATTTCGCCCATCTTTTAGGTAATTTATGAATACCATGCCAGAAAAACTGCTTGTCTTTTGCGGCAAACCATTCGTCGAGCCATTTTCCAACTTCCTCGAAATTGCTGAAGTGCTGCTCTGCGAGCGCGTGCCCCATTGATACGAAAAGGTGATAGTCAGATGGCGCCAGGTCTGGGGAGTACGACGGGTGCGGAAGGATGTCCCATCCAAGCGATTTCAAGGTGTCTTTCACTGGTTTTGCTGTGTGAGACGGCATTGTCGTGTAACAAAATCACTTTGCCATGTCTTCTGGCCCATTCCGGTCGTCTCTCGATTAATGCGTGGTTTAAATTAATCATTTGTTGGCGATAGCGTTGTGTATTAACGGTTTCGCCGGGCTTCAAGAGTTCATAATACACAATACCGCTCTGGTTCCACCAGACACAGAGCATGGTCTTCTTGCCGAAGCGATTTGGCCTTTGGTGTTGATGGACCGGCTTCGCCAGGTGAAAGCCACGATTTTTTCCGCTTCGGGTTTTCAAAATAAATCCATTTTTCGTCACCCGTCACAATTCGATACAAAAATGATTTCCTTTCGTGGCGTTGAAGCAGCATTTCACAAGTGACTTTGCGATTTTCCATTTGACGTTTATTCAAATCGTGTGGGACCCATTTACCGAGTTTATTGATCTTTCCCATTGCTCGTAAACGTCTGCTGATTGTTTCTTGTGATACATGTAATGCTTCTGCTAATTGCCGTTAAGTTTGAGTTGGGTCATCATCCAATAACTCCTGCAATTGCTCGTCTTCGCATTTTTGTGGTCTACCAGAGCGCTCACTGTCTTTCACATTGAAATCACCACTTTTAAATTGTCGAAACCATGTCTCACATGTTCTAATCGATGGAGCGTGTTCACCATATGTTTCTACCAGCAAACGATGACTTTCAACAGCCTTTTTCTTTTGATTAAATAAAAAAAGCAATGCGTGCCGCAAATGTTCTTTTTCAGGCACAAAACTCGACATGATCACTGAACGATAAAACAAAGACGCTAGTTTTTGGCGGACTCAACTTGTGTGTGTTTGTAGTTTTAAATGTCAGACGAACAAAATGATGTATGTGTCAAATTAATACGCTGCGTACTTTTCGCTGGCGACATCTCTTAGTTAAACCGGAAAAAACTTATGCACCTGGTATATGTGTGTCACTCGCGGTGAGTTCACTCGCGTCAAGAAAGGAAGAACTGTTTGGGAAAAGAACACAAACTTTATTACGCACAAAGCACAGGAGCATTAACAAGAACTTTCACAATTAATTATTATTTGCAATTATAATCCGCGTTACGGCTCAAATTCGCGCGCCGCTCCGCCGACTCTCCCGCTACAATAACCCTTTAACAACCGCTTAACGACCGCTTGACAATCGCGTCGGCAAAGAACGATCTTCACGTTGGAAATCGGATAGCGTCGAGTGGAACATCGCTCGGTCGTAACACTACTCCCTCCTCTTCGAAATTGTCGTCCCGATAATTCCAGGGAACTCTTCCGCAGAAAAGTCGGCTTCTTCTTCCATGGTGAAGCTCTCAGGAAATCTGTCGGCTTCTTGCTCTATTCCGAACTGTTGCTGCGGGTTACCGAGCGCCGAACCAGTCCCAAACTTCATCCTTCCCGGAAGTTCCGTGCCGTTGCGAAGTTATTTTTCCTCTTCTTTCTTTCTCCGTGATGTTTCTTTATCTTGTACTTGTGTCTTGCGCACTTCATACTTGAATCTTTAGACAAAGGGGGGGAAGCTTCCGTGGACCCTTTCGTCTTTACGGACAAGTCCCCGCCTCGGCATTTGCCTTAAGTCCCTCGGAAAAACCACGGTTTAAAAAAAACCGAGGGCGAGGCGGACTTCTTAAAAAAAAAAGGATTTTCTTAACCAGATGTCCGGCCAGTAAGCAGAAGATCTTCCTCTTAAGCGATGTTAACAAACCTCAAACAAGAAACAAAAACACAAACAATATTTGTCTAAAAAAAAAGCTCTTTTCAAAAATAATTATTTCCCCCCTCAAAAAAAACGAAATATCTCCTATACTTACAGGCTCAATTTCGATTCTTTTCCTTACAATTTTTTTTCGTTTTCTCAAATGGAGCTAATCTATCCAAATGAATCACTTTATTTTTGTGTCTCTTCGTTTTTCGAATGCAATAAACTACATCGTTCATTTTTCTTATCACCTCAAAAGGTCCTTACCAACTACTTTGCAACTTGGAAGCCCTACCTCGCATTCTTTGAGGATTATAAAACTAAACTTTCTGGCCAGGCACAAAATTTAGTCGCCTATCCTTCCGATCGTAATACATTTTGATCCTTTGCGACCTTAAATTCATACGTTGACATCATACACAAATTCATACGTCGCAACATTATGGATATGAATCATTCTCTCTCTCAATCTAAATGAATATCCTTATTGAAGAACGTTATCGGTTTTAGAAGGACAATCACGAAGAAGATCTAACAGCAATCTTAATTCTCTACCTAAATTTAACTCCGCAGGAATAAAACCTGTGACTTTATGCTTAGAAGATCTGTAAGCTAATAATCCTAAAGGAACCCAACGATCCCAATCTCTCTGATTCTCTGAAACAAATTTAGATAAATAATTTATCAAAGTCTGATGTTGTCGTTCTACCTGACCATTGGATTGTGGATGAAGAGGAGTAGTGCGAGTTTTCTTTATTTCTAAAATTCGGCTAACTCCTGAAATATTCGCGATTCGAAATTCCTTCCCTGATCCGTATGTATTTCCGATGGCACTCCATGCCTAGATACTATGTGATTCACAAAGATTTCTGCCACCGTACTAGCTTTGATGTTTCTCAGTGGAAAAGCTTCTAGCCATTTTGAGAAACAATCAGGAATCACTAATAAATATTTGTTCTCGGATGATGAAAACGGCAAGGGACCTAACACATTCATCTGCACCCTCTCACAGGGAGAACCCACATTATAAATCTGAAAAGCAGATTTTCCTTTTCCAGCAGGATCTTTTTTAGCTACACAAACTTTACAGATCCTGATCCAATGTTCTACATCTTGTTTACAAGTCGCCTAAAAGAAACGCTTCCGAATCTTTTCAAGAGTTTTATTTATCCTAAAATGTCCCCCTGTAGGAAAATCATAAGCCTCCTCCAAAACTTGTTGCATCATTTTATGAGGGACAACAATTTGAAGAATAACAGTTTTCAAATCAGGATACTCTCATCTCCTACAAAAAACTCCCTAATAACCAAAGAATCCCATTGTGACCAATAAATTTTCGAAGAAGCATTTCTGAAAACAATCTCATGTCGAAGAGGGCATCTGCCTAATTCTTTACTCCGAAGAATTTTAACAATCGAAGAATCTTCTAACTGCGCTGTACGCCAATCTTTCGATTCTCCTCCCTCCAAAACTATCTTTCCTAAACATTTCCCTTTGTTTTGCTCCTCTTTTCTTTCCACTCTGGCGCAATAATTGCAATCACTTTCCGCACAGAGTCGTCTTGACAATTCATCAGCATTCTTATGCGATTTCCCTGCTCGATGAGAAATTTCGAAATTATATTGCTGTAGACGTTCCAACCAGCGAGCCAACTGACTTTCCAGTTCTCTAAAAGATATCAATCAACGGAGAGAAACACGGTCAGTTCTTATTAAGAATTCTGGTCCATATAAATAGTGATGAAAACTTTTCAAGGAATCAACTATCGCTAACAATTCCCTACGAGTTACACAATAATTTCTTTCAGTCTTACTTAACACCCTATTAAAATAAGCAATTACTCTCTCCTTTCCTTCCTGAATCTGGGACAAAACAGCACCAATGCCATGATTCGAGGCGTCGGTATCCAAAATGAATTATCCCGTCCCGATTGGAAAAGATAAGACAGGGGAAGAAATCAAACATCGTTTAAGCTTTTCAAAAGCCTCCTGACAATGTTCATCCCAAACAAATTTACACCGTTTCTCCGTCAAGGAAAATAGGGGTTTCGCAATTTGTGAAAATCCTCTAACAAATTTCCTATAATAGGAGCAAAACCCCAAAAAACTATGGATTTGTTTCTTATTCCGCGGAACAGGCCATTCCTGTACGGAAGCTATCTTTTTAGAATCAGTAGAGATTCCCTTCTCCGAGACTTCATGTCCTAAATATTTAACTTTTCTTCCAAACAGGGAACATTTCTTTGGATTTATTTTCAAATTCGCTGTTCTGAGACGAAGAAAAACTTCCCGTAAATTAACCAACAGCGTTTATCTTTTCAAAAGTTTTACTGAATATCACAACATCATCTAAATAAACCAAACAGATTTTATTTAATATCTGATGAAGAATTCTTTCCATTAATCTTTCGAAAGTCGCCGAAGCATTATATAATCCAAATAGCATCACAGTAAATTGCTACAAACCGTTACCTATTGAGAATGTCGTTTTTTCTTTATCTCCTGGGCGAAGCCTTACCTGCCAATACCCACTTTTTCAACGTGGAAAACCAAGAATTTCCCGATAAACGATCAAGAAGATCAGCAATTCTTGGCAATGGGTAACAATCCTTTTTAATGATTGCATTGAGCTTCCTATAATCCACACAGAACCTCAATGTCTTGTCCTTCTTCTTCACCATAACTGTAAGTGAAACCCAAGGACTATGGGATTCTTCAATCATCCCTTGCTGTTTCATCTCTTCAAGAATTTGCTCCACCTCATCTCGCATCTGTAAGGGAATACGTCTAGGAGTCTGCTTAATAGGACTTGATTTCCCTACAGAAATTGAATGTTCAATTACCGAGCAATTTCCCGCTATATTTTCCAAAAAGACATCCTGAAACTCCTCAAGAAATTCAGAAAAATTTTCCTTTTGCAAATCGTTTAAACCTACTGAATTCCTATCGAAGAAATCTAATAAAAATTCAGGAATCTTTCTTTCAGGGAGACTAATTCGAGAACAAGATAGGTTCTCCTCTTTTTTAGAATCATCATTATTAAAGAGCGAATTGAAGATCCTATTCTGCCCGACTTTAACAAGAAAATCTGCTCCCAAGATGCAAGCATCCTCAATTTCCGCCACATACATCGGAAATTCTAAGGAAAATTTCCCTAACTTGATTTTAACATTGGTTTTAAAATCAATGGGAACTTCTTGCCCAGTTGGATATCTCAATTTCCTATTTCCTATTCAAAACTGTTGCCTATCCGGCCTAACCAACCTATTAAGAATCGACACATCTGAGCCCGTATTAATTTTGAAAACACAATTTTGATCATCTATCCTTACTTGGGAACAAAAATTTCCGGATTTCCCACTTAAATTCCCGAAAGAAAAATTTCTTTCTTTTGCGGTATCACATTTCCGCGCCGAACCCTGCGTTACACCGCTGCAAAGCTTGGCGAGTCCAAGTTTCCCTTCTTTGAATTTACTACTGAAGGGCACTCTGATCGGAAGTGTCCCTTAGCTCCACATTGCCAGCATTCATTGACTCCTCTTCCAAGACCGGAAGTTTCCTTTTGTCTATTGCTGAAATTATTAAATTTCCCATGATTTTGTTTATAATCACGTGTAAAAGTTCTTTCTTTATTCAAAAAGTTTCGTTCATGTTCGATCTCAAAACCAATTTTCCCTTTTCGGTCCCTCTCCTGAAATTTGGGAAAACTATTTTCCTTAATAACCTTTATCGCTATCGACTCTTTCTATAGCGACCTTCAACGATGTAAACCCTTTCATTTGAAGGGTCTGCTTAATAAAACCGTCTGCCAACGCAACAATAAATTGCGAGTACGCAATTTTATCCTGTACGCCAGGTGAGCACTCCGAATAAGCCAAACGAGACAAACGTTCCAAATCCGAGCCAAGCGCGGCCAAATCTTCCCCAAATTTCTGCTTCCGATTTATAAATTGCATATAATAATTTTGTGTCGAAAGTTTTTCCCCAAAACGTAATTCTAATCTAGAAACTAATTCGCTATATTGCGAATTTTCCAACTCCGTTCCCCCCTCCAAAACCGAACGCGCCTTCTTTCTCAAACAGGAAGCCAATATAACTTTCTCTGAATTTCCCCATCTATTGGCCCGAGCAATCAATTCGAATTGAGATAAAAATTCCCGCAAAGGAAAATTTCATCATATACGTCGGGCTTTAACTTTAAACCGAGACCGAGACTTAAAATTGGATTTGATTGGCCTGGTAAAGATAGTTCTTGCTCCTTGGTCTGCTGCATCCTCTCTGCTCCTCCGCTTCGCGTCGCCGCTCCGTTCGCTCTTCTCTCAGAAGACGAAGCTCCTCAATGATCATTTGGAGAACCATCTCCAAGCTCGGAGTCGTTTCCGGTTCCTCCGCTCGTACGCAAGCTCTCTTTCTGGCTGAGACAACCTGTCTCCCCGACGCTCCTTCCTATCCCACCTCCGTCACTGTTTCCTTTCCCTTCGATTTCTCTTGACGCTCCGCCATGTTCTTTCTTATTCCGATCCCGGACGAGCCCCCAAAAATGTCACACTCGCGGCGGGTTTATTCGCATCAAGAAAGGAAGAACAGTTTGGGAAAAGAACACAAACTTTATACGCACAAAGCACAGGAGCAACAAGAACTTAACAAGAACTTTCACAATTAATTATTATTCGCAATTATAATCCGCGTTACGGTTCAAATTCGCGCGCCGCGCCGTCGACTCTTCCGCTACAATAACCCCTTAACAACCGCTTAGCGACCGCTTGATAACCGCATCGGCAAAGAACGATCTTCACGTTGGAAATCGGATAGCGTCGAGCGGAACATCGCTCGGTCGTATATATATATATATATATATATATATATATATATATATATATTCATACAAAATTTTGATTAACTTATTAATTGCTTTAATAATACATCCTGTAGGATAGGAGTACTTCTTTTACCATCTGGTTTGGAGTACAGGAGTTTAATAATACAGACATAATAACAATTATATAATGCATCTGATATATTTCATAACCTCTGGAAAGCTAATCTTTCTTTACATATTATCAAGGTTAATTATTATGTATGATTGCAATATGTAAGGTTTGGAAGAGTTAGGAGAACACGAATATTCCGCGTACTGACGTAGACTACACATATTACTTGATATAAAATAAAAAATGCTATTAAACGCAGTGATAAGAACAGAATATTGAATATTATTAATTTCAAAATGGTTAATCGGGACGGTGGTCAATCGGAATGGTGATCAATCGGGACGGTGGTCAATCGGGACGGTGGTCAATCGGGACGGTGGTCAATCGAGACGGTGGTCAATCAGGACGATGGTCAATCGGGACTGTGATCAATCGGGACGATGATCAATTGCAATGTGGTCAATATCAACGTGGTCAATCGTAACATGGCCAATCGCAACGTGATCAATTGGAACTGTGGTCAATATTAACGTGGTCAAACGGGACGCTCCCACTTTGAGTACATGTACTCGTTCTCAAAACGTACACCGTGCGGACTCTCGAACAATCTTATGAGAACGTTGTTTCTACTGCAATTTGTCCGAAATAATCCCATGTATAGTACTCGGTAGCATTTCATCATGCTTACGCTTCGTCGTGATGTCCCCCATCATTCGCGCTTTCTCGTCGTAGTTCATGACGCGTATCGTCTGCGGGTGTCGCACACGAATTTCATGTTCACACCCCATTATCTAAGCTTCGATTGAACGCCTTTATAGGCGCACGAAACCGCGATTTGCTCAGTAGGAAAACTGTATCTCGCGCTATCGCATCTATTCGATATTTGGGACTTGCGCGCTGAAAGTTACAATATATACCGAAGATGATACGCACGTGCGGCGACTATATCGACCACGTGTGGGACAAGCTTCCGAAGCATATAAAAGCGGATTTGGAGGTTCAAACCTATTGTTGCTGTGTCGAGCATTATAACCAATCGTGGCAACATACGCACATAGACTGCACCAACGACAAAGGTACTGCACCAAAGACAAAGGATTGTAACATATATCAGCAGCAACATCGAACGAAGGCTGCGTTAGAGGTCTGCTCAAGCGAGCGATAAACGCACTTCCTTTCGAGTTACATATTCCTGGCTATCAGGTTTTCGGGTACTCGACTGAAAAAGCGATTAGCCAGAGGTGAAATGGGCATAAATCCACTGAACGCGGCGTGCCGTGAACACGACATTACGTATTCTCAGAGCAACTATCTCATCGATAGACACGCGGCGGATAAGATACTCGCCGATAAAGCCCTGGGGCGCGTCATTGCGAGAGATTTGACTCTGGGTGAGAAAGCTGCTGTTACAGCCGTTTGGGCAGCGATGAAAGTCAAGATCGACATGGGTATGAAAGCAAAGACAAAGAAAAAGCCGACAAAAAAAAAACGAATACTTCCGACAGCGAAACGAGGCAGCATATTACTGATTCTGCCAATATTGGGCGCGCTCGGTTCCATGATTGGCGGAGCGGCCAGCATGGCGAAAACGGTAAACGATAAGAAAGCCGTGCAACGTCAGCTAGGAACTACAATGTTACAATCGCTATGGAAACGCGCGGACGGAGACTATATCTTGTTCCATCTTGTACAAAGGCGAACGAGGCGTAATAGCAAAAAAAGAAAAAAAATGCCAAAAAGACAATAAAAATACCTACGGATGTAACCACCAACGTACAATTGAACCAGCTGGCGAAGCGTATGCGCGTACCATACTTTAGAAATATTTTCATTTGTAACGCATTACCGATTAGCGGCGAAAAGAGAGCGGTATCGTAAATCTGGACACGATGAGTCCCAGCACTCATTGGGTAGCGTACACAAAGAGAACGATCGTGTCATATTTCGACAGTTTCGGAAACATGAGATCGTCAAAATCCGGATGAACGTGAAAAAAATGTTAATTCCGTGAGGCGACGACTCATTGAGGAATTGCCCGGCCAGAAGAAATTTTTCACAAAGATGTGTCATAATTCGGGGATACGATCTGTGGCAAGCTGATATCATCGAAATGCGCCCATATTCGAGTTTCAACAAAGGTCATCATATAATCACCGTCATCAATGCGTTGAACAAGTATGGGCCGTACCGCTCAAGAGCAAGGTCAGAAGCGAGACGATAAATTGTGAAAGACTACAGGAATGCAGTATGATTTTTTATAGTTTAAATTGCAATTCGAATGCGCGGATCCACGTGTAAAGTAACGACTGGTAAGGTGGCAATGATCGCATACCCGCGTGTCGTCCGACGCAAATGGTTTTTCACAAATGTGACAACGCGTCGCGCTATTGTACGTCTCCCACTGTTTTCTCGATAACGTTTCCATACAGATATTCGCGGATAATATAATTTTTACTCGATGCGTCAAGTTTTCGAGTTGCCGAACGAATCACGCAACGCAGTTTTCGCCGCGATGAAATTGATATGCCGATAACGCGTCGTCGTACGAGCATTGCACATAGTATCCTACGCTAAATACCTCGTGCTGCTGTTGATATATATGTTGTAGCCAGATCTATAACTAATAATAAAAGTAGTCCGCATGGCAACAAAATTAATTCGCATGAAATTTGGAAAAAGTCTTTCGAAAGACGTCACAAATGCGTGATCGTCAAAATTGCGATCAGTCTTTCGAAAGACCGTAGAAATGCATTGCGCGAGAATATTGCAAAAAGTCTATCAGCAAATTCCTCAATTTGCTGATCGAACCAGGCGTGATATTGAGCAATCAATATCACGCGATCAATCGACGCAATCGACCAGTCTATATAATTGACCCTACAAGACAGAATCGGGAGAGTCAAGAATAACGTGTCATTCAGAATCATTATTACAAACATTGCACAAGATATTACAAAAGCGCAGCGAAGTTCACGCGAGCCGTACTATCAGCATCTCAGGTAACATACTCGGTCGTCGGCCGCTAGAGTAACGCGATACGCGCCGAGCCGTCCGCCGACGTTTTTAACCGTGTGTAAAATAATAAAAAATACTAATCTCAAGAATTTGTGCATTTATTAAATAAATCAATTAAAATAAAGAAAGTGTATTAGTGTATTCAAGAAGATCCCTACATTCTTTTGATCCTGCTCGGAGTCCCAACTTCTTAGGCTTAACGAACCCGACTAGTATCCCTAATAGTATCGTTGTAACCCATCCGGGGTACAACATATGTACGTCTTCCCTCTCCGGCTCCATCCTTCTTCGCAATATGCACTCTAGACGATGAATGGAAGTCGTTCTTTGTTCTTGCAGTGATTCTTGAATTCGAGCCACTTGTCGTCCTCGCTCGGCAGTCGAATGACGCAATCGTTTATCCGTTCACGATCCATCGTATGCGATTGCAATTTCTCGGATGAATTAAAATAATGTAGACATCTGCAAACGAAAAAACATGATTTTTTAGTATTTTTAATATTTAAATTAACAATTATAAAATATTTTACAATTTGTTAAAAAATGTGCATACGTACCGATCACAAAAGTATTTCTTGTGTTCTTTTTTACTCAGTTGCGAGCTCAGTTACGAGACAGGATAAGTTTTTGATATACGCGAAGTGTCTCGCATTATCGTCGTTCTGCACGTACAACAGATTTGTATGTTTCTTTATTTTCTTTGTTGTTAGATGTATCGGAAGAATCTCCTTTCCCTTGATACCGTAGACGTTGATGGAGATGTTGAGATGTTCGAATTTTTTTTAATTTGATTCAACGTCATCGGAAACGTAATGTCTTGGAGATTCAATACCGTTGTATAATGTGAATACGACGATTCTCGATTTGTATGCCTTTCGACCGGATGCAAGGCCGCGATCACTGACCATGCAAAACACGCATTGTCCGTTGACTGCACATTAATTACCGCTCTCTTCAACATAATTTCCCGCGGTAACTCGATGTAACATCCTATGTGCATGGGATTATATTTGTTCACGTTTATTGTGAGATTAAGAATTCGCGACAGCGCCCATTCACTGTGGCGTTCCTGAAACTTTTCGAGCGATGCCAACGTAGATTCGATGACGTACTGCTCGTACCACTCATCCACATTTGACACTCGAAAGAGTTCACTATTTTTAGTGTTTATACTTTTATTGGCGCATTTATCGCCCGACACAAACTTGCCATTGAACGCCGTGTTCACTTTCACACTACCGTGTCTTTCTACAATGTCTCGCACTCGCTCGAGCATTACACCACCAGCGTCTTCCAAAAATCATCGCGGCTCGATATAGTTCACGCACGTTAATCACCGCGCCAGTCAATATACGACTTTCAAATGTCGTATCTCGTGCCAAACGAGAGATCCATTATCTCTACTAGTACTCGCGTACTCGCCATCAAAGTACACAAAACGTCTTTCTAATTAAATTTTTGCATCCGCGAGTCGCGCGATCCTCGCCACCACAGATTGTCTGTTCCCAACGGTGAGTCGAGAACGCTTAACATGACTGAGTTCTTCGAGCTGATCGATGCACTCGTCACATCGTTGCAGCCACGTGAAACATTTCACTAAAGTAACGACCTGGCTGCACTGTTTCAGCAGCTCCCATTCCATTCATTCGAGGTGTTCTATTTTTTTATATATTATATTACGTGCAAGTGCAAGTGCTCCGTGGGGTATATGTGTGTATGTCATTGTATTGTTGACTTGTCGTTCTAAACACGTTATTGCGATAAATATCATCACATGCCTCGGTAGTCGAAAGGATAAGATGCCTGCCCGGTAAGCAGGAGATCCAGGTTCGATTCCTGGCTGAGGTGGTATTTTTTCGCAAAATAATTACGAGTTTTCACGACTGGTTCGTGGTCGGGCCCCGCCGTGACGCACACCCTCCCTTCTTATATCAAATAACGTGACTCGTCCACAATATCGTCTTTCTGACACGGTGCAAATTGGGCACATATTACATGGCATTGTTATATATACGGACTGACTGCAATTGAAGCAAAAACCGTTTAGCGCATGAAGAGTATTTATCTCATGCTTTCTAACGGCATACATTATTTCAATGTCCGTCAGACGAATCATGCCTTCGGCACATACAATTAGAGGACCACCCATCGAATAGTACAAAAATTGTACAATATTTTCTATTACATTCAATGCAAGGAGTTCCGAACGCGTAACAATTTTTTCCGCATAATTCGTAAGCTCTTCACTCTGATCACTTATGCAATTGCTGTCGTCAAACAACGCTCTTCATTTTCATCTTCAATATCAATGTCAATATTTTCAATATTAATCTCTATTTCTTCTTCTTTGTCTCCCAACACGTCCTTTATATTGGTGATGTCTTTCACGTCCATATTATCACATTTTCGATTACAATATCCGCACCATCAGTCATTTTTCTCACACAGTATCGATATTCACACAGTTTCGAGACTTCCGAGATCTACTGTGATCCCGCGTGCCCTACTATATATATATATATATATATATATATATATATATATATATATCATCTGTAATTTTGTTGTCCCTTTGTCGAACTTGAAGCATGGTCATAGATTTTCCGAGTCGCAATTTTCATTTTTTATAGCAGTCAAAGTTTCCCCATTTTTTCACCCCCAATTTTTTCTCTGGTAAGAAGATTCGATAGAAAGGATTTGATGACTCTTTTTAAAGACAGCATAACTTGAAAATAACAGTTGGAATAGTATCAATCGATCTTCGGAAATAGTTTTTTCAACATAAAAAAGAAACTTGGTATTTATGATGGAATATTATTTATCGGTGTAACATCGAAAAAGAGATAATGTATTCATTTTTATAGGGGTAATGTATTCATTTTTATAGTAAAAATGTATTCATTTTTATAATTTCCGTTTCGTGTCACTGCCAAAATTTATTTGGCTCCTACATGAAAACTTGGATTTAAACAGGAACGAGCATGTTTCAGCAACTTATTATTAGGAAAAAAACCAAGGAAAAAATTAAAAGAGGAGAAGGGTCCGACTAATCCGGACCCGGAGATCTCCGAGGAGATTTATTGACTAATACATTATTTTCATTAATAACGGATTTTTCCAGATTGTTCGAAATTAACTTGTTGCAACATGTACATTTGTTTATAGCAGCCGGATTATTGGCGCTTCTCTTAACATGCTGCGACACGTACAGTCGTCAATGCTATTGTCGCGTTCGCGGCGTTTCTTCCCGAGATCGCGATACTCGGCGGAGCGCTTTCGGAAAGGAAAAACACTATTTAAAGAAAAGCTCGCTCTTTATTTAACCAATTGAACAACGGTACAGAAACGCGTCCGGCCAATCTGGCCGTGAAATCTGAATAACAGTCGGAGAATGATGCGTTGCCAAGGGCCGATCCTCTATTCAAATTCTTATCGATTGGTATTGATTAATTTCACGGGGCAGCGCCGAACGGAACACAGCACGGCCGCAACACTGCCCCCCCTCTTCATAAAATTGTCGTCTCGACAATTCTTCCTCTTTCAAGAAATTCCTCTTGGAAAAGACTTCTGGGCTCCTTCCTGGCGACTTCCTGTCCTACCCTGGGCTGCTGCCTCACCAGGCGCCGCTACTTCTAATCCCAGTCTTCTCTACTCTTCAGAAGAATCTTGTTCTTGAGATTTTGCGCGTTTCACTCTTGACTCTTCGTCTTGAGCTTTGCGCACTTCTCTCTCCCATTCTTTGGACAAAGTGGGGGTAATCGTCATGGACCCTTACGTCTTTCTAAAAGACACACTAAACCTCTGCCTCGCCCATCGTCCCCCGGAAAACCACGACTTGGAAAACCGGGGGCGAGGCAGACTTCTCTTCAATACGAAACACGAGGATCTCCCCACGACGCTTCTCTCGATGGAAGAAAGTTTAAAGAAAGATAAAACAGAAAACAGTAACTCAAAACAATCGACAAGAAATAAAAGTAATGTCAAAATTGGAAAACCGGGCTCCGAAAACCTCTACTTAAAATTCTTCCCTTTCTCTAAACGGAGCTAATCTGTCGGCATGCACAACCTTGCTTTTCCGACCACCTGAACAAGAAATACAGAAAACTACATCACTAATTTTCTTAATTATCTCAAAAGGCCCCTCCCAATCGTTCTGTAGTTTGGGAGATCTACCCTTCTTACGGTGAGGATTAAATAACCAAACCTTCTGTCTTTCCTTAAAAACGGGATGCCTAGCCTTTCGCTCATAGCGACATTTGATCTTCAAAGATCTTGATTCTAATCTCTCTCTTACTCTCTCATGAATTTCATCCAGCTTCTGCCGCAAATCCAGCTTCTCCCGAACGTACTCCTCCGCTGATTCGGAAAAACCATAACTCGGAGAAGTACCTCTTAACAAATCCATCGGCAAGGTAAGATCTCTTCCGCAAAACAATTCTGAAGGAGTTACGCCTGCAGCTTCATGTTTAGAGGTCCTATAGGCAAGAAGAAACATGGGAATCCAACGATCCCAATCCTTTTGATTCTCTTCAACAAACTTTGACAAATACTGTAAAATTGTCTGATGTTGTCTTTCAACTTGACCATCAGACTGAGGATGAAGAGCGGTTGTCTTCGTTTTCCTAATTCCCAAAATTCTCATTAATTCTTGAAAGAGCTGTGATTCAAAATTCCTTCCCTGATCAGTATGAAGTTCCAACGGGACCCCATATCTAGAAACAACCTGATTAACAAAAATTTCTGCTACCGTAGTAGCTCTCATATTTTTCAAAGGAAAAGCCTCTACCCATTTAGTAAAACAATCTACAACAACTAGGAGATACTTATTGCCTGAAGAAGAAACGGGTAACGGGCCTAAAATATCCATTTGAATCCTTTCAAAAGAAGCTCCCGAATTAAAGATCTGCAAAGGAGATTTTTCTTTATCCGTAGCACCCCTTTTCGCAACACAAATCCTATAGGTTCTGCACCATTTCTCAACATCCTTCTTACAGGTTGCCCAATAAAAACGCTTCCGGATCTTTTCCAGCGTTTTATTGATCCCG
Source organism: Pogonomyrmex californicus (assembly GCA_024349325.1). Classification (NCBI taxonomy): domain Eukaryota; kingdom Metazoa; phylum Arthropoda; class Insecta; order Hymenoptera; family Formicidae; genus Pogonomyrmex; species Pogonomyrmex californicus. Next base: position 531,257 of record JAECZD010000011.1, read on the forward strand.
AAATGCTCTCCAGAAGGAGTATCATGTGCTTCTTCTAAAATCTGCTTCACTTTGCTTTGCGGGACCACCAACTGAAGAAAACTTTTTCAAATTAGGAGTCTCCCATCTCTTATGCAAATTCCCATTCTGAACTTCCAAGGCATGCCATTGATGCCAATAAATCTTGGCAGACACACCCCTCGAAGAAACTTCCAAGTAGGTCGCAAATCACTTTCCTTGGCGAGTAAAAACATTGCCAGTTCCTGATCCTCCATTTGGGCCTTACGCCATTCTTCAGAAGAATCCTCCGACGCAAAACAATTCGAGCAACTACTTTATCGTCAGAAAGCCCCCTCTGAACTTCTACCTTAGTACAATATCTACATTTTTCAACTGCACATGGGCATCTCGAAAGACCATCGGCGTTACCGTGTGTAATCCCTTTATGATGAGCAACATCAAAATCGTATTGCTGTAATCTTTCCGTCCAGCGAGCCAATCGTCCCTCCAAGTCTTTGAAGGACATCAACCATCTCAAAGAAGCATGATCAGTTCGGATAGAAAAACTTTTTCCGTACAAATAATGATGAAAGTGTTTCACTGATTCTACCAAAGCTAATAACTCTCTTCTTGTTGTACAATAATTACGCTCAGACTTGTTCAAAATCCGACTATAATAGGCAATGACCCTCTCACAGCCGTCCTGAACTTGAGAAAGTACCGCCCCTATTCCAAAACCTGAAGCATCCGTATCCAGAATTATTCTTCCTTTTCCCTTTGGAAAGGAAAGAAGAGGTGCAGACGTTAATGCCTGCTAATTCTTTCAACTTCTGAACGCAAATGTATTGGAATTTTCCTAGGAACCTGTTTAATAGGACGAGAATCCCATTCAATTTTATGTTGAAGAACTTCATACTTTCTCGCAACGGCTTGCTCAGAAAATAAATCGTGAAATTCCTGCAGAAGTTTAGCAAAAATCATTTTCTGATTCTCTTCTAATTCGAGAATTGTTATTGAAGAATTCCTTCAATCCCATAGGAACACCCTCCTTCACACTCGTTATCCGCCGACAGAAACTAACTTCTAATCCTTCTTGAAGAAAAGTCTCCATAGCCGATTGCATTCCTACGCGCGAAAAGAAATCCGCTCCCAGAATACAATCCTCGGTCATTTCAACCGCAAACGCAAAAATCTCCAAAGTAAACTTGCCTATCTCAATTTTAATTAAAACTTTAAATTTTATCGGAACTTTTTCCCCTGTAGGATATCTCAAGTTACTTTCTTCTACAGAAAATTGCTTCCCTTTAATACCTGCAAAACCACTATTTACGAGTGTAACATTGGAGTCCGTATCTAACTTAAATAAACAATCTTTCTCATTTAGCAAACCGCGCGAAACAAAACTTTCTTTTCACAATTTCTTCTAAAACGCCTAATGCTACTTGGGGCATTACCCTTCTTCGTTGAACTCGCCCTCGTAAGCTCAACGAAACCTAATTTCTCTTTTGCGATTCCAACAGGGTTGGACACTCCGAGCGAAAGTGTCCCTGTTTACCACATTGCCAGCACTCTTTTTCTTTGCGAGGAAATTTATTCCTCTCCACATAACTTTTTGATCCCTTATAATTCGCTTCCCGCTTATTTCGTTTTTCGAAAACTTTATTTCTTCCCTCACTAAAGTTTCTCCTGTTAGAAAAAGAAAAATTCTTTATCCCCGCTTGTTCACTATAGACCTTTCTTCCAAAACTATTTTCCCTTATAATTTTAATTGCCATTGCTCTCTCAACGGCAAGCCCCAAGGACGTGAGCCCATCCAATTGAAGAATTTGTTTAATGTTCCCATCCGATAAAGCCACAATAAATTGGGAACAGGCAGTTTTGTCTCACATACCGGGAGAACATTCCGGATAAGCCAGACGAGAAAGTCGCTCTAATTCTGAGCTTAACGCGGCTATTTCCTCTCCTTGTTTTCGATTTGAATAAATTGAAGGTAATAATTTTGAATAGAAAAATTCTCCCCGAAACGCAATTCTAATCGCGCAACCAAACTATCGAGTTGAGAATTTTCCAGTTCCGTTCCTCTCTCCAAAATTGAACGCGCCTTCTCCCTGAGGCAGGACGCCAACACAACGGCCTTCTCGGAATTACCCCAACCATTAGCTCGCGCAATTAAATCAAATTGTGTAAGAAATTCACGCAACGGAACATTCCCATCATACGTATCGGGCTTTAATTTTATTCCGCAACCGAAATTAAAATTTGAAAACGACTGGCCTGATATCGAACGTTGTGGAATCTCTTCTTGCGGACCGGACATCGAAGATGTTTCCGTCTTCCGTCGAGCGCGCTCCTCTCTCAGAGAGCGAAGTTCCTCCAGCGTCAAACGAAGAATCTCCTCCAAGTTCGTCTCCGGCCCTTCCGCTCGAGTACAGGCCCTCTTTCTAGCAGAAATCACTCTCCGTCCTGTCGCTTCTTCTTGTCCGATCCTCGTTTCTTCCGTCTGTCGCTCCGCCATTATCACACACACACACACACACACACACACACACACACACACACACACGCACGCACGCACGCACGCACGCACACGGATCGAAAAAAAAAATTCGATCCCGGACGAGCCCCCAAAATTGTCGCGTTCGCGTTTGCTTCTCGCGATCGCGGTATTCGGTGGAACGCTTCCGGAAAGAAAAACACTATTTTAAGAAAAACACGTTTTTTATTAACGATATACCGGCACAGAAACGCGCCCGACCGCCGCGGCGAATCTGGCCGTGAAAATCACTAAACAACTACAGAACGACGCGTTGCCAAGGGCCGATCCTCACTTAAAACTCTCATTGATTAATATTGATTGATTCCTCGAGGGCAGCGCCGAGCGGAACACCGCACGGCCGCAACAATATATATGTTCTGTTATTAACTTTTGAAGTGATTCATTGAACAAATTTTATAATTTCAAGTATTCTATTTGCGATACATGGTTACTTAATATTGGCTATCTAAATGACATCTATAGGTTGAAGAAAAAAAGAAATACTGGAATTAAAAATTATTTATTATCGAGGATATTAACTTCATGCGATTGTAAAGTTATCGAAAAATCTGTAGTTGACGAAATATTGTATATTTTATCATATTATATTTTAACATAACTTTTAACATTTTAACATTTTAAAATATAAAATATCAATTAATTAATTTTTCGTATTTTAATATTTTTATGTACAGAATAATGAGATAAATCAATTGGTCATTGATATTAACCAATTTTTACTTTAAACATTTTTTTCTATTTCCAAAACTATGTGTTATTCAAGTTGATTTTAAGTGATCCAATATAATAAACATGATGTCATATTTACAATCATTTAATACAATTCAAAATAATTTTAAAAAAGAAAAATAAATTAAAAAGACAATATTAATTAATAAATTATTAAATAAGAAATTTGACGATGAATCATTAAATCATTTTATAAAAATAATAAATGAATTATATTACATAAATATTTTTCTTTTACAGGTCAAATCAGATAAAGCAAAATAATATTATATATCAGCTTCGGCGCTGTATATCGGTTGCCATAATACATATTTTCTGCTTGGCGCTGTATAACGGCTGCCTTAATTTTCTGCTTAGCGCTGTATAACGGCTGCTATAATCGCTGATTATACAGAGTATAATTAATTTAGATTAAAGAAAGAAAACATGTCTATTCACAAAAAGAAACCTATGACTTTAATGCCTATAGATAAAAATATAATTATTAATAGTGAAATGATTGATAGACATACATGTGGAACATTTCCATCATCTATTACGAAATTATTCTGAATATACACCTGTTGAAATGTGGCGAATACAATGTCTCGACGAAACAATACAACCTATACCGATAAATAAAAAACATATACAAATATTACACAGTTTATCTGATCCATATGATGGACATTGGGTATGTAGTTAGTATGATACTAAAAATATTTTTATACCATATATGATTCATTAAATGGCACAAAATTACATATACATCATGAACAATTCTTAAAAAGATTATTTCCAACATATAACTTTGAAAAAAATAGTGCAGTTAAGTTTCCTGTTGTGCAACGTCAATCAAATAGCAATAATTGCGGTGTTTTCGCAGCTTTTGCAGTTTCATTGTTATTTAATATTAAACCTGAAAAGGTAAAATATAATCATAGTTTAATGCGCTTACATTTGATAAAAATTTTAGAAACTAATATAATTGAACATTTTTCTCAAGATTCATAGTGCTGTAATAAAAGTGTTGCCATTAGTAGTAATTAAAGACAGAGAAGCTAGAGCAGCTTATATGCGCTCAACACGTCAAAGTGAAAAAAAGTATATTACCAAAGATAAAGAATGTTTGGAAAGTAGACGTGCTAAAAAGCGGTGTCAATACAATGAAAATCTAGAAGATAATCGTGTTAAAAAGCGGTACCGATACGACGAAAATTTGGAAGTTAACGTGCTAAAAAACGATGTCAATATCAAGAAAATGTTGAACATAATCATATTAAAGATCGATAACGATATGCAAACAATCGTTTAAAAATATGTTAACAAAAATGCATGCGTTATGTTATAAATAAACAATCTGAACAATATAAACAAAAAGTTTTAGATTCTAATAAAAAATGGCTCTATAATAAGCGATATTATCTAAAAGGAACTGCTAAATCTGTAGTTGCATTTAAAAAAATTTGATGTACAAAAAATTATTAAACGATTTGAAAAATTTAGATCAAAAAATTTTATAAAAATTTCTGGTAATTTAGAAACATTTACAAAAAATATTGCAAATAAACTTAATATTAAAGAAGATATTAAAAAACGTTTACAAGCCGAGAAAATCGTACGTTGGAGTACGTCAGAAATAATTACGTTCGTAGTATGTACAAGGTATTAACTATACTTAAAAAAAAAAATCAGAGATATATTTAATTTTGGTTAATAAATGTTCTACAATTGAAGAAAAATTATACGCATTATGTGGAATGTCTAGACATACGACTTCATCAGAGAATTATTTTATAGAATCTACATATGAAAAAATAATTTTACCGAAATCATTAATAATAAATACAAAAGGACAAGTCGTAAATGTGTTACCTTTAATAGCAGCACGAGCGAAAAAGTTGTGGTTGTGCGATACATCAAGTAAAATTGATGAGATTTTAATTGATAAATATCAAAAAGTTCTTGAAAATATAAATATATGCACTTTAAAAAATATACCAAAATTAATACAATGTATTCATAATTATACATCTACCATAAAAACTCCAGGTAAAAGATTGGGTCATCCGTATAAATGTTATATCGATTTAACTAATTGCAAAGCAATGTTTCTGCCAATTCAACTATTATCTCCGCATTTTCCACAAATAAGATATATTAGACGCTTGATATATAGACTTACACATTTTTATCGAAAAATGTTAGAACTTGATACGGCATTACAACTAGCGCTGATTTAAATATATTGAATAAAATTATTACTTCAGCACAGGAAAAAGCAAATACATATAAGTATCAAAATTCTGATACTGTTTTGAGTGAAGCCGATATTATTTATAAATATCATAATGCATTTAAAGCGTTCACTGAACGTTCAATGGATACGCCACGATATGTTTGCGTATATAAATTCAATAAAATTTTTTTAGCAACTACAAATTGACATTAATTTTGGATTGATAACATCTTTTTTCACCTTTGCAAAGTTTCTTTTCTACTTCATATAATTAAAAGTTTGTGCCAATTTTTGATACCATGTTTTTTGTAGAAATAATGAAACGATTTTTCAAATAAAAATGAACTACAAAATAAAATGTATTTCAATGTAGTTTTTTTAATTTATTAAATTAGAAGTTGGTGCCAGTTCTTCATATCACATCTTTTGTACCAATATGAAATTTATTATTATAAAAACTTTTGTAGATGGAAATTTTTATATAAAATTTTTTCTTTTACATAAATAAGAAAAAGGGCCCGTAAACTTGGTGTTATTTTTTACCTTTTTTAAAAGGTAATTTTATTAGGTTTATATATACAGTGAGTCCAAAAAGTATTCGTACACAAGAAGTTGTTTTGAAAAAGATTTTATTCATTAAAAATAATTCTCAATTAACAACTTATTAATAATGAACATAATAGATGATATACATCTTGAATTTATTATAACAAAAATAATTTAATAATTGCTATATATTTCTTAATAATCAACAAAAATAAAATAATTGTGTTAATTCAATGCACAGAAAATATTCGTACACTTTGTTTTTAATTCGCGAACAATTTAATATTTTGGCATCATTTGGTATCCATTGGCACTAATAACAGCCCATAGTCTTTGTTGTATTGATTACATTAATTTTTGTGTGATAGATGCTGAAATGGACTCCCATTCCTCTTGAAGAACTGTTTTCAAATCTTCTCAATTAGAAATCTGCTTTTTCCTGATAGCATCTTCAAGAATGCTCCACAAATGTTCGATAGGATTGAAGTCCGATAATTGGGGAGGTGTATTTAATTGTTTTAAAACGTTATACAAAAGCCATTGCTTCATGTTATGCGCTGTATATTTGAGATCATTATCCTATTGAAAAATGTATTTATCGATCAGTTTTTATGCATTAGCATGAAGATTTTTTTTTCAAAATCTCTGTGTACACTTTGTGATCTATTATCAATAAAGTGTAAATTGCCTATTCCTGCTGCATTCATATACCCCCAAACAAATATAGAACCGCCGCCGTGTTTAACTGTAGATATGAGATTTTGATGGTAAAGTTCTGTGTTCTTTTTTCGCCACACCATACGCCTGCCAATCGGAGCCAAGAATATAAAATTTATTTTTATCTGAGAAAATAACTGTATTCTAATATTTATCTTCTTTATTCAGATGTTATTTCGCGAATTCTAATCATTTATTGTGATTAGTCGCATTTATCCATAACTTTTTCCCTGGCAACATGGCCATGATATCCATTTTCGTGGCATTTCGAACTGTATTAATGGAAACGTGTACATCACGATTTTTGAGTTTGATCGCAATTTTTGGAGACTTATTTTAGGATCCAGCTTTATTTGACGAATTATAAAACGTTTGTCACTTTCAGTTAAGACTTGCGGTCAGCCACTTCTGGGTTTATTTTTAACAGATTTTCTACTATAGAAGCGATCGATTATTGATTGCATTGTCGATCGAGGTTTATCGACAAGTTTAGCAATTTCTTCTAAAGATTTACACTGGTTATGTAAATTAATAATCATTTTTTGTTCTTCTTCGGTACTTTCTTTTCCTTTTGCTCTAAGGATACGACATCGTTTTTGAAGTATTATAACGAAGAAGAGCATGTATTCCTGATGTAAATAAAAGAGTTCTATAAAAACACTTAGGTTTATGATGTTAGAAGTTAAATTTCTCAAGTGTACGAATACTTTTTACATAATAAATTAATATAATGTTATATTTTTGATGATTATTAAGACAATATATATCAATTATTAAATTCTTTTTATTATAATAATTTCAAGACAGATACCAAGACATCTATTATGTTCATTGTTAATAAATTGTTAATTGATGATTATTTTCTACAAATATGTCCTTTTTTTAAAATAATGTTTGGTACGAATACTTTTTGGACTCACTTCCGCGGCGGTCTCTCGCACAACTCACACCCGCGCATTACGCGGAAATAAAACAGAGGCCGTTTAAAAAACAACCAACTTTAATAAGCACAACTAAATACACACAGGTCGTGATACAATTTCGCGCTCGCAATCCGCTCGCGTCTTTTCTCAAACCCGTTTCACAATTCTCTCGAATATCTCAAATCAATCAATCGATAAACATAAACGACGCGTTGGCAAGGAACAATCTTAATATTACTCGGGAGTCAAAAGCGAGCGGATCACCGCTCGGCCATAACACTATATATTTAAACCTTAAGAGTAAGAAACATTGAAGTTAATAAATATCTTTTTTTCATAAAAAAAAAAATGAAAAAATTATAAAATTTATCATTAGGAGATTAATTATACGACTATAAAAGTTCCAGAGAATCGAAAGCCAAATTAAAACGTTTATGTAAAATCTTTATTATTTACATATGCAGGAAGATAACCTAAATAAATACTAACCTTATTTTTAATAACCTCTATATTTCCTGTCACACATAAATCACTTAATTCACGCAATACAAGAACAAGAATAACAAGCTGATAATCGTTCATATTACATTACATTATATCATTTATCATCATTTTGAAAAATTTCGAAACAAATTATTACCAACTGTCACCAACTGTCAAACTCGCCGCGAAACTCAACGAGACATCGACCGCTAATCGGACACGCGGAGAAAGAGCAAGTACGCTATTTCGCTCACTTTTTCTTTCTCGCTTTATTCGTCTAGGCTGCGTTTCGATATTCACTGCAAGTATTGAAAATCTATAATATACGAATCTGAACTATATATTTTCAGTACTGGCAGTGAATATCGGAACGCAGCCCTAAACTCTTTCCAGCATTTCTCACGACAGAAATTGCAACCGTACAAAAGCAACGACGACGACATTTCTTAAAGTAAAAATTTCCAAATCGGACTTTGCGTAACAATATTTCTACTTGTAGGGCACTTGTAGGGTAGAAAAAAAAGTACTTATATTATGCAAGTAGAACTCAAGCTATCGATCAAGCCAACTTAGAACTTGATTTAGCTATTATTGAGATCCGATAATTTCGGATGCTCGTATCTCGCCGACTCACGTAAAGTCACACGATAGTGTTCCCGGTTGACTTGACACCCGAGATACTGCCGTGTCTCCTGATATGCTTTATATTTGACTTATACATATATACTTACAGGTATATTTCGGAACATAATGAAATTTCAGTATTTTTATTTCAGTATTTTGAACGTTTTTTGCACAGAAAGAAAATATTATTACGTATGTAATGAAATAAATTTGAAAAGAAAAAAAAGATAAATAATTATTTACTTATTTAGGGATATCTATAAAACACACATTTATATTTATTTCATCGTTTAAAAAAAAGAAATTTTTAATACCTTTATTAATATTAATTTTAATTAGTAAAATATGTTTTCTGGTTTTATATCTTTTTTGGAATAATTAAAAATTGATGCTGTATTTTTTCTTATTTTTACATAGTAACTACCTTCTAGTGCTGGTAGATGATTACGCAATTGCAAAAAAGTACAATTGTACATTTTATGAAATTTTTTAATTACATATATTATGTTTATGTCCTAGTAGCAAATAAATTACATTACTTTCACTGACGCCCTCTGGAATTATTTTTTTAGTGTATCACCTCGTTTGAGTTTATTACTCGAATGTACGCACCGGCAGGAATGGTGTCCTGTGCTCGGCGCGCGGCTGCTACACATGCACACGAAGCGCGTACGTCCGTGTCTCCGCGGAGCGCGAAGGAGATCGCGAAGCGGGGAGAAAAAATAGTGGGGGCAATTCGATGTTCCATCCTTAACGCAAGACGCGGGATCGAGAGAGAAAGCATAATCGGACCTGATACCGAATTTCGGTGTCCCATCGCTGTCTCCCACACTCAATACTAGTGCGAGTGAGAGACCGCGATGTCTCTACACATCGCACTTTGTTTACGTCCGTGTCTTCGCGGAGCGTGAAGGAGACGCGGAGCGAAGGAAAAAAGAGTGGGGGCAATTCGATGTTGCATCCTTAACGCAAGCAGGGATGCCATTTCATGTACGATTGCAGCCACGCTGCAGCACGTAGAGGGGATAGACTGACACACACACTAGCGCGAGCGCTCGTCCGTGTACGCTCCGCGCTTCGGCCACGTTCGAGCGGTAGAGAAGGAGTACCGACAACTGCTGTCTTCTTCTTTCTCGAGAAACGCTGTATCGCTGATTTGAAGCTGGCGTCTCATGACATGACACGAATTAATCATGCGATGTCATTGTCGATTATTTTTACATATACATTTATACATATATTTTATTAAGTTAATAACATTATATTATTACAATATATTTTTTTCATACATAAATAAAAATTAAAATTTGTAAATACAAAAATCCACTCTTTGCCAATATATACGCTTTTTATTTGCAAAAAGTAATTATTATATTAAAAAAAATTTATTGTGTCTTATAAAGATATTTATATATAATTATTAAAAACTTAGCGTTTGTATATTGTATTCCTTGTACTTTTATTGTATTTATTTTCTATAAATATAAAAACGTATATATTGTTGCTCGACGGAAACCGCGAGAAGGTGGTGGTCTCTTCCGTCAGGAGGGAAATGTAAAAAATTATTTATTTAAATTATTAATAAAAAATAATTTAAATAATTTAATTATTGTAATATTAAAAATTAATTTTTTAATATTGCAAAATTGATTTTTTACATTTCCCTGTGTGTGTGTGTGTGTGTGTGTGTGTGTGTGTGTGCGTGTGCGTGTGCGTGTGCGTGTGCGTGTGCGTGTGCGTGTGCGTGTGCGTGTGCGTGTGCGTGTGCGTGTGCGTGTGTGTGTGTGTGTGTGTGTGTGTGTGTGTGTGTGTGTGTGTGTGTTATGTATAACTATACGCATACATATTATTGATACAAATTCGCTTTTTTGTCTCATAATATCTTTCGCAAACAAGATTTTTTACACGCTTATTCTCTTTAAGCGTGATGTCTGCTATGGACAAGATTTTTTACACGCTTATTCTCTTTAAGCGTGATGTCTGCTATGGACAAGATTTTTTACACGCTTATTCTCTTTAAGCGTGATGTCTGCTACGGACAAGATTCTAATAATCTAATATTTAACATTTTTAACCTGCCTAATTATGTTAACACTCTTATCTTTTCATTATCGTTATTAGTTTTTAAATGTTTAATGCTTCTTTGATAAATTATTACTAAAAAGAATAATTATTACTAAAATATTATAAAATAAAATAAATAAAATTATCACTAATTATTACTAAAAAGAATAATTAATACTTATTTTATAAAAATAATACTTATTAATACTTATTAATACTTATTTTAATAAAAATTTAATCTACTTAAATTAATAATTAATAATAATTAATCCATTTAAATTTATTTTTATATTTTTTATTTAAAGTAATATTTTTTTATTATTACATGTTTTCCTCCTCGGCTTTCATGTCTTCCCCTCCGGCCCCCCCTCCAACTATGCGACATTCGGCCCTCCCTTTGTAAAGCCCACCTAACACGGGAACGTCCACCATTTCGTCTATGAGGTACTGAAAATAATTAAATATCAATTAATATGTTTACATATATATGTATTATACATGACATATATGTGTGTATTTATATACATATAATTATTTCAATAAATAATACCACTATTTTGCTGCTACTGCTGCTGCTGCTGCTGCTGCTGCTGCTGCTGCTGCTGCTGCTGCTGCTGCTGCTGCTGCTGCTGCTGCTGCTGCTGCTGCTGCTGCTGTTGCTGCTGCTGCTGCTGCTGCTGCTGCTGCTGCTGCTGCTGCTGCTGCTGCTGCTGCTGCTGCTGCTGCGGTTGCGGTTGTTGTTTCTGTATAAAAAAAACTTTTGAAAAATCTAAAAATTACAAATTAATCAAATACAGATCTGGAAATAATTTTATTGGACCATCAATATTATTACGTAGGACACTTAAATATAATAATAATGTTCATAAATTTCTGATCTAGCAACCGATTTGAATATAAGATTTCACAGATAATCATTTTAAAGATCCAATAAAATTATTTACATATCTGTCCAAATTGTTATATTTGTTAGCAAAAGCGTTTTTTTTCTTACCAGCAAATTCATCTGCTCCCGCAGCTGTTGTAATTGCAGCTCATGCTGCTCTCTCAATTGCTGCATTTGCAGCTCGTGCTGTTTTTGTTGCTGTTGCAACATGTCCGAAAATTTTTTCGTTTGTTCTGTAAAATACGTAAACTATATATAGTAACATTATAATAGTATAATAGTAATATTATTATACTACTGATTATACTACTGATATCAGATAATGATAAAGTTTAATACACACGTACATGCCTACGCACACAGCACACGCACATGCAGGCACACGTACACGCAGGCACACGTACACGCAGGCACACGTACAAGCAGGCATACGTACACGCAGGCACACGTACACACAGGCACACGCAGGCACACATACACACAGGCACACGCAGCACACGCCATGCAGGCACACGTACATACAGGCACACGCAGCACACGCCATGCAGGCACACGTACACGCAGGCACACGTACAAGCAGGCATACGTACACGCAGGCACACGTACACGCAGGCACACGTACACGCAGGCACACGTACACGCAGGCACACGCAGGCACACATACACGCAGGCACACGCAGGCACACGTACACGCAGGCACACGCAGGCACACGTACACGCAGGCACACGCAGGCATGTGCACATGCAGGCACACACATACGATAATGAAGCATATTAAATTACATTGAAAATGTGATTTATATTTCTGAAATAATAAATTGTAACTAACCTGCCATTGCGTCGTCAAATATTGCTGCTCACTATAATGCTGCTCACTATACTATACTGCTCGACGAAAGAAACAATGATCTCGATTTTCCATTGTTTATCTCACGATGCGCGACGATTTCATTTGTCTTTCGGTGACTTCGCATACCATCTTTCGATCGTGTATCGTGTATCTCCATCTTAACTTTTTAATATTGAAGAATATATTCAAGATTAAAAGGTATAATTTTCCATATATACATTTATACACACACACACACACACACACATACGTGTATATATATATATATATATATATATATATATATATATATATAAATATATTCACATATACGTATACGGAGAGAGATTTAGAATCGTAAAATATTTTAACAAATAACAGAATCCTGATCTCTTTCCGTGACACACGCATACATATAATTTTCATATTATATTCATATTCTATTTCTCTTTTTATCTTTTTCGATTTTTTGTCCTTTTAAAATTGATATGGAAATGTGTGACGAATCAATCAAAAAACGTAAACGAAGCTTTATAAAAGCTTGGCTTACTGATAATAGATATCAATCATGGATACGCGAGGTATCAAATAATAATAGTCAGTATCATTGTAGCATTTGCAATAAGAATTTTTCATGTAGTTCATTAATTTCTCGCCATGCAGATTCTGCATGTCATAAAAATAATCTTAAAAAAGGATCATCATTATCTAATAATGATGAAAAATTAAAAAAAATATCTCAACCAGTTTTTCAACAGAAATGGTTAGATATCGAAGAATTCAAATGTTGGTTACGAGAAATTCCTAACAATGCAAATTTATCTTTTTGTTCAATTTGCAATAAAACTATTACTGGTGGTTTAGCACAAATATATCGTCACGCAGAATCCAAAACACATTTAGATAAATATAAAAATTTCATTGAGATAAATAAATCAAATCAAAATTTGCAAACGGAAGATAATGAATTACTTTTGTCGTTTGATGAGCGTAAAAAGTTAGCAGAAATTAGATATGCCGCATTAATTGCTGATAAAAATATTTCTCATCAAACTGCAAAAGAGATTCTTAATTTTTTTCAACATATAGGAAAAGATCCTAATATATTAAAAAGCATGAGCATGGGTCGTACAAAATGTAAAAATATTATTACAAACGTTTTATGCCCAATTGAAACGGAACGTGTCGTTAACAAAATTCAGAACACAAAATTTTCAATATTTATTGACGAAACATCTGATATTTGTAATACTAAATGGATGACTTTTATGGTACGATACGTTGACCCGGAGACATTAGATGTTCGTTCACAATTAATTAAATTAATTAATATTGATGCCAAAGATTCCAGCGCAGAAAAATTATTTCAAGCATTTAAATGTGAAATGTGGAAAATGAAAATACCATTTTTAAATATTATAGCTCTATCATGCGACAATGCATCTGTCATGATAGGAAAATTTTCATCATTTAAAAAAAAATTAGAAGAAGTATGTCCACATTTATTAACATTTACATGCCCTTGCCATTCCGCCGCATTAATAGCGCATGCTGCATGTAATAAAATACCAGAATTTTGCGAAGAATTTTTACGAAAAACTTCTAGTTTTATTAACAATAGCCCCAAACGATTAGCTGTTTACAATGAATTTTCTGAATGTTTCCAAGAAACAAATCACAAATTGTTAAAATTATGTGATACACGCTGGCTTTCTCATTACTTATGTGTAGAAAGACTTCTGGAATCTTGGGAAACAATTAAATATTTTTTGAACGAAATAGTTGTAAGTGAAAAAACACAACGTGGAGAACATCTGTTGTCTATAATGGGTAATATTGAAACAAAAGCCTATTTTCTTTTTTTAAAATACGTTTTAAATTTCTTTAACGCATTCAATGCATTTTTTCAAGCATCAGAAACACGAATTCATTTATTGCAGCCAAAATCTTTACAGTTTCTTTTTCAAATTTGCCGAAACTTTTTAAAAGATGAATATTTAAAACCTTTTTCTGTAAACACAGTTTTCTCTTTATCAGAGAATCATAAAATTCTTCATAAAATTAATTTAGGTACAGAATGCGAAGAATATCTTTACGAATTACTGATGCAAGGACACGAAGACGCAGTTACAACTGTTCGAACAAATTGCTTGATGTTTTATGTAACTGCTGCAGAAGAAATTCGTAAAAGATTACCGATAAATAATAAATTTTTATTAAAATTACAAGTTTTTAGACCTTTTGTAAGCTTATTCAATACTGATAGAGAAACTTCATTTAATGATGTTTCTTTTATAGCTAAAACTATCGGTAGTGTTGATGAAAATGCTTTAAAGAAAGAATGGATTGCATTGCCATTAGATTTTACAATGGAAGAGAAGCAAAATCTTTCCAAATTAAATTTTGATAATATGTGGAAGGAAATTTTACATCCAAAACATCCAAATAATATTACTAAGTATCCAAATTTAACAAATGTTCTGAATGCTGTTCGATCACTTCCAAATTCAAATGCCGACCCAGAGAGAATGTTTTCCTCTTTAAGTAATTTAAAAACAAAAAATCGAAATAGATTATCGTCGGCTTCCATTAATGCCACGTGCGTTTTAAAATCAGGATTAAGGGCGAGAGGAGAAACATGTTTAAACATGATGATTGAAGAAAAGTATTTGTCTCTTATGTCAACAGATAAATTATATGCTAATATTGCTAAAAAAAAACGCAGTACTTTAAGGCTACATGCCGTGAATGACAATGAAATTGCTGGTCCCTCATGGGCAGGTTAAAAATGTTAAATATTAGATTATTAGAATCTTGTCCGTAGCAGACATCACGCTTAAAGAGAATAAGCGTGTAAAAAATCTTGTCCATAGCAGACATCACGCTTAAAGAGAATAAGCGTGTAAAAAATCTTGTCCATAGCAGACATCACGCTTAAAGAGAATAAGCGTGTAAAAAATCTTGTCCATAGCAGACATCACGCTTAAAGAGAATAAGCGTGTAAAAAATCTTGTCCATAGCAGACATCACGCTTAAAGAGAATAAGCGTGTAAAAAATCTTGTCCGTAGCAGACATCACGCTTAAAGAGAATAAGCGTGTAAAAAATCTTGTCCGTAGCAGACATCACGCTTAAAGAGAATAAGCGTGTAAAAAATCTTGTCCATAGCAGACATCACGCTTAAAGAGAATAAGCGTGTAAAAAATCTTGTCCATAGCAGACATCACGCTTAAAGAGAATAAGCGTGTAAAAAATCTTGTCCATAGCAGACATCACGCTTAAAGAGAATAAGCGTGTAAAAAATCTTGTCCATAGCAGACATCACGCTTAAAGAGAATAAGCGTGTAAAAAATCTTGTTTAGAAAGATATTATAAGAGACAAAAAGCGAATTTGTATTAATATGTATGCGTATAGTTATACATAACACACACACACACACACACACACACACACACACGCACACGCACACGCACACGCACGCACACCACACGCACACACGCACACACAGAATACACAAAATATTACATTACACACACACACACACACACACACACACACACACACACACACACACACACACACACACACACACACACACACACACACACACACACACACACACACACACACACACACACACACACACACACACACACACACACACACACACACACACACACACACACACACACACACACACACACACACACACACACACACACACACACACACACACACACACACACACACACACACACACACACACACACACACACACACACACACACACACACACACACACACACACACACACACACACACACACACACACACACACACACACACACACACACACACACACACACACACACACACACACACACACACACACACACACACACACACACACACACACACACACACACACACACACACACACACACACACACACACACACACACACACACACACACACACACACACACACACACACACACACACACACACACACACACACACACACACACACACACACACACACACACACACACACACACACACACACACACACACACACACACACACACACACACACACACACACACACACACACACACACACACACACACACACACACACACACACACACACACACACACACACACACACACACACACACACACACACACACACACACACACACACACACACACACACACACACACACACACACACACACACACACACACACACACACACACACACACACACACACACACACACACACACACACACACACACACACACACACACACACACACACACACACACACACACACACACACACACACACACACACACACACACACACACACACACACACACACACACACACACACACACACACACACACACAGGGAAATGTAAAAAATCAATTTTGCAATATTAAAAAATTAATTTTTAATATTACAATAATTAAATTATTTAAATTATTTTTTATTAATAATTTAAATAAATAATTTTTTACATTTCCCTCCTGACGGAAGAGACCACCACCTTCTCGCGGTTTCCGTCGAGCAACAATATATACGTTTTTATATTTATAGAAAATAAATACAATAAAAGTACAAGGAATACAATATACAAACGCTAAGTTTTTAATAATTATATATAAATATCTTTATAAGACCACAATAAATTTTTTTAATATAATAATTACTTTTTGCAAATAAAAAGCGTATATATTGGCAAAGAGTGGATTTTTGTATTTACAAATTTTAATTTTTATTTATGTATGAAAAAAATATATTGTAATAATATAATGTTATTAACTTAATAAAATATATGTATAAATGTATATGTAAAAATAATCGACAATGACATCGCATGATTAATTCGTGTCATGTCATGAGACGCCAGCTTCAAATCAGCGATACAGCGTTTCTCGAGAAAGAAGAAGACAGCAGTTGTCGGTACTCCTTCTCTACCGCTCGAACGTGGCCGAAGCGCGGAGCATACACGGACGAGCGCTCGCGCTAGTGTGTGTGTGTCAGTCTATCCCCTCTACGTGCTGCAGCGTGGCTGCAATCGTACATGAAATGGCATCCCTGAACGCAAGACGCATGATCGAGAGAGAAAGCATAATCAGACGTGATACTGATTTCGGTGTCCCTTCGCTGTCTCACACACTCGACGCTAGTGCGAGTGAGAGACCGCGATGTCTCTATACGTCGCGTTTTTCTTTCTTCCATCTCGTTCTGATTAATTATTGATTATTTATTTATTTAATTGATTATTTAAATATGAATATTAATTGTTAAATATCGTGTAATAATTTTTTTGTTATATATTTTTAAAAAAAGTTGTGTGTAAAATTATAACTATCATTGCGTTTGGACATTGAATGTCTTACATCTATCTCAAGCAGCCGATATTAAAAATTATTTAATAAAAGTAATGAATTCGCGAAACTGTATTAAAAAATAAGGAAGATTATATTCAATAATAAAAAATTATTAGAAATAAAAATGTGAAAATAATAGGAAAATAATTATTGAAATAAATATTTTCGAAATGAATATTATATTATAAATTTAAAATTTAAATTTGCAATAATATAATTATAAAAAGTATTATTTTTATACACATACGTTATTTTACGTTCAATTATATCATTTTTATACACATACATTTAATTGTAAATGTAATTCTACAATTTTATTTACGACACAAGAAGTTAACTTTATTTCAACACTACAAATTTATAAATGCGCGGAAAACTATTACTATTAATGAGTCTTCAAATCCACAATGACAGTTGTAATTTATATATAACTTTTTTTTAAATGTATAATGGAAGAAATATTACACAACCATAATTAAATCGATTAAATAAATAATTAGATAATCATTAAGTAAACTATAATTAATTATTTAATGATTATTTAATTATTGATTTAATTAATTATTTAATTATGATTTAATTATGATTGCGTAGTAATTCTTATATTATACATTTTAAAAAGAAGTTGTGCGTAAAATTATAACTATCATTGCTAATTTGAACTGTTACTCATGTAACAGTTTTACGCGCATTTTTAAATTTGCAACGTACAAATAAACTTCTTGTGCTATAAGATTGTAGGATTACATTTACAATTAAATGTAAGTGTGTAGAAATGATACGATATAATGTAACGTGAAATAATACTTTTATGTCTAGAAATAATACTTAATTATATTATTACATATTTAAATTTTAAACTTACAATATAGTATTCATTTCGAACATGTTTATTTTAATTTTCACATTTTTATTTATTAATAACTTTTTATTGTTATTGAATATAATCTACCTTATTTTTCAATACATATTTCGCGAATTTATTATTTTTTTAAATAATTTTTAATATCGGCTGTTTAAGATAGGAAGGCATTCAATGTTTGAATAGGAGTGTGAGCAAGATACTTTAATTTTATAAAATATAAAAAATAAATTAATCGAATTGAATATATAACAGTTAGACTTAATGATATTAGTATAAATAATAATAATAAAACATTATTTTTTAAAACATAAATAATTTCTATAAGTAAATCTTTTGAATAAAATCCCGCTATAAAAGGAAATCCACATAATGCTAATCTTGAAATTAAAAATCTTATTATAGTAAATGGAATAACATTATTTAAATTTCCACTTAAACGAATATCCTGACAATTATTTATAGAATGAATAATAATTCCAGCACATATAAATAATATAGACTTAAAAACTACATGAATTAATAAATGAAAAAAAGATAATTTATAATATCTAAACCTTAAAATAATTATTATCAATCCTAATTGCCTTAATGTTGACAAAGCAATAATTTTCTTTAAATCATACTCAAAAGACACAGTGTTGCCTGCTTTCTATAACTTTTAACAATACTGTTATTATAATGTCATTGCGTATAAAATATAGTTAAAAAAAGCTGCGTAACGACAACATAACGATAACGATCTCGTCAAGAGTTAGCATAGAATAAGCCTACTGGCCAAACACCGCCGATCAGTCAGCTATTCGGACGAGTGAGATGCTTTTATAGGCGTCTCTATCCGCGGTGTGAAAAGTTTAGGGGTTCTGAAAAGGACCGATTGTAAGGCAAGCGCGAAAGCATTTTTTTAATAATCCGTCCAGTATCCAGACCGGTCAATGACTTAATTGAGTCGATTAGGTATCGAATCAATCAAGTTTGAGAGAAAGTCTGGTTGGAACCGAAGTTCTTACCATATTTCTCTCGCGTGATTGATTAACGCTGCTATCGTTTTCTTTCTTCTTGGTTCCCATCGTTGAAATTGTGCCCATTTGTGCTCAGATATTTTTGATCAAATTTAGATCTCTGAACGAGCAGGCCAATTCACTAATTGGATCTCCGGATGATTCTGAAACCATGTTTGTGTTTCACGCGAGGACTCTGGAGGATTCCGGAGTTATCCTTCACAAGTCGGCTAACTGGCATATCCTCTGCAGGATAGACTGCGCGTACTGATGGAAGAAAGATTTCTTCCATCTTCAGTATGTGAATGTACTCCGCAAAAATCATGCGTGTGGGAAAGTCTACCAGTTTAGCGACTGCAGTGTCAGAAATCCAGCCCCACATCACATAAGAAATTCTTCCATTTCTGTGGATAGACACGACATGGTTTGGATGTAACCGTTGATCTCTTAGACGCCATACATGATGTTTGCGATCGACAGACGATATGAAGATCTTTTCATCGGTCCAAATCGTTGCCTCCCATATCTCACGGCTCGTTGCCAGGTTTTTCAAAGCAAACGCGACAAGCTGCTCCCGATGTACACGAGTCAGCGGAATTTTGTGGGCTGGTCGGTAGCAGCGATACCCGGCTTTATTGAGACGTCGCCGGACGGTCCTTTCGGATACTTGAACGTTCGTTGCGTTGATGATCTCTTGAACGGTGCCAAATGGTTGATCAGCAACTGCAGCGACGATAGCCTGAACTTCGTTCTGCCTGGTTCTAAGAGGGTATCCCAAATAAGAAGGGAGGGTGTGCGTCACGGCGGGGCCACGAATCAGTTGTGAAAATTCGTAATTATTTTGCGAAAAAAATACCATCTCAGCCAGGCATTGAACCTGGATCTCCTGCTTATCAGGCATCTTGTCTTTTCGACTACCGAGGCATGTGATGATATTTATCGCAAATAACGTGTTTAGAATAACACGTCAACAATATAATGATACACATATATACATATATCACAATATACATATATACATGTACATTCTCTCGAATCCTCACGACCGATACTCTAGAGAGATGATGATCTTAGTCTCTCGTCCACGATTATACTGACGATGATTATACAAAGCATGATCACAAATGCCTTCAGCAAATCGTCGTATCCATCATCGGACAGTCTTCTCACGGAATTTCAGCAGCAATTTCTGCTACTAATCTTCCGGCCTGAGCCTGTCCAACAATACGACCTCGTATTTTCGGACATAAGTTTCGAGGCATCGTTCACAATTTGTATCACGTTATGGTGGCGATGTGTGTGAGTCGCCAGTTTTAGTTGCGAATTTGTGGTGTGGTGTGACACTTGGTGGCGTGGATGGCGATTGCGCGTTGTGTGTCGCGTCTCGCGCTTGAGTGTGGCCTGTTGCACTGCGTCGCTCGCAATCGACTTTGAAGGCTGGTTCTCGGTCCGTGGAGGGTATCTGTCCTCGACCAGCGGTGTGGCGGACCGGATGTGAGTGTCAGCACCAAGCAATGCGGAATGGTAGCAGCCAAGTATCGCAATGCGTTGGATAATAAGAACGCAAGCTGAAAGATATGTTGCAGGAAGGTTGCATGCACGCCAACAATCAAGGAATGCAAAGTTAAATAAAAGCCATTATATTTATGTAAAAAAACAAAGGAAAATGCTACAAAGGCCGGCGGGACTCGGTCTGGGTCCCGCGGGAAAAGTGTGTAGGCGAGTCGGTCGCGTCTGTTTCTGCGCGTGCGCGCGCCAGTTCCTGCAGCCGCTCCCTACGTCTCTCTCAAGCCCCGGCTCCTCCTCGGCGCGACCGGGGGGTGAGCGTTGTGGGCTTGACCGGTGCCGGTGGCAATCCTGTGGTCTGCGTGGCGGCCTCGGTGAAAAACCGGCGAGTGTCACGGCGCGGCGGCCGATGCTGCACGTGGCCGAGCTCTATTGCACAGAGCTGCCACGAACTGTCTGGTGGTGTGCCGAGCTCCAAGGAACGACCAGGAGTCGGTGGTCGGTGGCGCTCCGGTGTGGCAGCGCTCGAGGAAGTCGAGGGACTTGTCGCGTCCCCTGCGGGCGGAGTCGGCGGCCGAGGCAGGCTGTCCTCGGAGGAGGAATCCGAGCCGAATAGGTCCAGGAGTTGTTGCCTGCGGTCGGGTGAACTCCTGGCTCGTCGCTCGGTGGCTGGTCCCTCCGGGCCGGTGCACGGCGAGGTGTGTGAGCCGACTGCGGCGTGGGTAGCCGCGCAGTCAACAGCAGCGAGCGGTGTGGTGCTGGCGCCTCCGGGATGGTAGGCAGAGCCGACTGCAGCGTGGGTAGCCGCGCAGTCAACGGCGGCGAGCGATGTGGTGCTGACGCCTCCGGGATGGTAGGCAGCGTCGATGGCCTCGAGGCGTAGTGGGCGGCCTCTGGAGATGAGGTGCGCCGGCGGAGATCCTCCGGATGAGCAGCGGCTCCCCGAGCTGATGGAGATCGACGGGCTGCGACTGCGGCCTGGAGCAGGTCGCCCGGACACGGGCGGATTGGGCGGCGTCGCTGGCCGCGAGAGACCTTCCGGGTCGTGATGAGGCTGTGGTGTTCACAGCTGATCGGACCACGTCCGTAGGAGAGAGGCGAGATGGATATGGCGGCGTTCACGGCCGTCAGAGGCAGAGTCGGAAGGACCTGGCGTTCACGGCCGTCAAAGGCAAGACCGGTTTGGCGGCGTTTACGGCCGTCAGACTTAAGCCCGGAGAGGAAACCGCGGCGTTAACTGCCGCGGGGAGTACGACCAAATGTTGGTCGGTAATTGCCAGCAGGAAAAACTGCCGTATGTAGAGCAATGAGGCCAGGGCTGGCCTCCAGAGCTCAGGGACGTCGCAGTGCAAGCTCTTACCAATTACCTTGGTTCGAGGCGACTAAGGCGAAGAGCGATGCCGAGTGCCGCTCTTAGTGTCCGCTGTAGCGTTTCAAATACGAGAAAGTGATTTCTCGTCTTGCCATCTAGTGGCGGGCGCGCGAACCACCATCCGGCGCGGGACTGCGCGCGACGGTGTGTCGATGGTGCGCTCGCGAGGCAGTGACCGCCACAACGTAATAATCGCGTCCGTTCAATGCTATGACACCACGATAAATAATTCAATAAGAAAAAAGTAGTTGAGAAGTCGAGAAAAACAGTTGAAAAACAATCGCGGTCTCTTAGCAGTAAAAACAATAAACAAAGAAATGTTACGTCCGGTGGACTTCACGATTCTTTTCTCTTTTCGGAGCGAATGGGCGAATTCCGATACAGCATAAAAATCATTCTGAATAGTAAACTAAAATAATTTTTACGAGCTCGAGCTCCGTGGACGTCAGTCTGCCGAATACATGAATCTCAGACTGCTGAGGCCCGCTTTTCGAACTAACAAATAAACAATAAAACCCAATCGAATTGCAACTAAGCTAAAATAACACTTAACAGTCATATGATGAACGCCGACCACCTATTCAGCCACAAATATTTAGATAATGCCATATGTTAATAGAGGCTCAGACTCACTACCTAACTATCCTCCCTAAAAATTCCCCCCGTACCAATCAGACTCTTTTTTCAAAATTCAGAACTACGATAGGCTAACTCTCCCCGCATCCCTAATGACTCGCTAATTCTTATTCGTTAAAGACTCGTGAGATACTCTTAATTTCGAACCGAAGCTCCTGCGACAACTTTTTACTAAGATCCTCCCCGGAGGAAACGCACTTTATTACTACTTTTTGACCGGCAGTTTTCACGCGCTCTGATCCGTCAGTTTTTTCACGAGCAATCTTAAATCTTTTTACGGACATACGTATGCATTCATTTTTGTTCGCGGTTGGCTAGTTCCACCTTATATGAAGGAGCCGTGTACCAAGGCGGAAAGGTAGTGGATCGAACAATTCTGTTGTATTGGTAAAAATATGATTTATTCAGCACAATTAAAGGTCAAGGAGAACGAGTATTTCGGTAGTACGAGGTTTTCGGTAGTTTCAGCTGTCGCAATATAGGGCGGTCCGCGACACAGCGGAAATCTTCTCGCGTTAATCAACGAAGATCTTCTTCGAGGCAGAACACGAAATTGGAAATCTTCTCACGGCAAATGCGGCAACGCTAATTTTATTCGGAATACGAGACGACGATAAAGGCGATGCCGGAATGGAAAATGCTATCGAACTATCTAGCGATCCGTATCAATCGGGAGCAAGAAGCGAACGCGAGTCGTGCGCAACGAACAATGTTCTCTTGTCTTAATTTCGAGGATCGTGGGGTGAGCTATGACGCGAATTCCGCGGAGCGTGTTTACTGCGTGTATCCCATGCCAGGTACGCGTGATATACACTTAACTTAAACGTGTAACAGCGATCCGCGAGACAAATATAAAGAATCTACGAATTTCAATTATCCTATTTCTAAATATACCGCCCGCTTCGAATGCATACATTCGAGACGATTTCTAATACAACAATAACGATAGCGTAATTTGACAATAGTTTTAATGCGACAATTAGGTACGATATAACATAATATGAATGTGATACAACGATAAATTACTTTTAATCGGAAACTATAAGAATAACACATGTCTACGTTATGGAACGCTTCCGCCTGCCATGACGGAAATATTTGAATCTTCTACGTTGATATCCACGGGAAGGAAGCACAATTTTGTGATCGGACATTTATATTCGGATCGGCTGATCTTAACAGTACCGGTCGTGGTCCCAAATAAGAAGGGAGGGTGTGCGTCATGGCGGGGCCCGACTACGAACAGTCGTGAAAACTCGTAATTATTTTGCGAAAAAATACCACCAGCCAGGAATCGAATCTGGGTCTTCTGTTTACCGGGCAGGCATCTTATCCCTTCGACTACCGAGGCATGTGATGATATATCGCAAATAACGTGTTTAGAATAACACGTCAACAATACAATGATACACATTTATACGTATATTACAATATACATATATATGTGTTCTCTTATATGTATTCTCTGGATATATTCATGGATTCGAGAGAATATACATGTATACATGTATATATGTATATATGTGTATCATTGTATTGTTACGTTACGACGATTTAGAAAGTTTGGATCGCGAACTGCCTTGCTATACATCTCGGACAATTCTCGATCCGCACCTTGAAAGGTAATTCCGTTATCCGAGTACGCGGCAACCCTCGGCGGGAAACAAAACGGTAATACGCGGCGAGAAAAGCAGACGAACTATAATCGCTAAGTGTCGCAATCATCAAGTTCCAAGTGAATGGCCTTGGTTGTTAAACATAGCGAATAACGCAATGTAGACTTTTTGCGACTTGTGACCTCGGCCTGAAGCAGTTCGGTCCTGCATAATCAACGCCGGCATGCACTAAGGCTCGAATTATGCGATTAACTCAAACATCTGGTAGATCAGCCATTTGTTCGACTGCGGCACTGCAGCTCTTTCGCGCGCACATGGAATGCATTTATATAAAACGGAACGAACGATAGCGCGCGAACGGAAGATCCAAAATTTATTCCATAATGACGCGAGTGAGTTGTGATCCGGCATGCAACGTTCTCAAATGATGATGCTCAATGATCCTCACATTCCAGAAACAAATTCATGCAAAGTACGCGTGATGTACACTTAGCTCGAACATGTAACAGGCAATCCGTGAGACAAATATAAAGAATCTACGAATTTCAATTATCCTATTCATAAACAACCTTCGTTCGCGTTCGCATTCGCTTTTAACTCTCGATTTAGCTTTGTCGATTCGCGCTGAAGTTCTCAAACCGCAGATTTAGTTATTAAAACTTTAATATCGAGACGGATAAATTAAAATAAACCAGTAACTTCTTTTAATCATCATTTTATTATATTCGAACAGGAGTGTTCCTTTTTATGCGCCCTTGCTTTTTCTACTTCCGAAATTTCCTTTGCGGAACCCCAGAAGCACCAGACAAAGAATCTCTTCTTCTCTTGCAAAGAATCAACCGCTGGTCGCTGGTCCCGACTCCCGTTTGTCTTTAGCTGATCCACCTACAACGATATTTCTTTATAATCATTGCAGTAATAAGTCGCACGATTAATATGATCTGTAATCTACCCATCACTTAAATGCTGATCGTTTCCCCATGCTCCCCTCCCCCCTTACTTACCTTTCTGAGCCTACCGTGCTTAAGGTTTAATACTTTTACACTTACATAAATGTTTATTTAAATTATTCTATTATTTTTATTCATTTATGTTGTAAAAACCGGGCTTTAAATATTTTAATGTAGAATCTTACCCCGAACTGCCATGTCCGACGACCTCCGCATTTTTGTAACACCCGCGAGCTACACTTACATGCAATTTTATTCTTTTCCATTCTCATGCGCCCATTCGAAAGGATATTAACCATTACCATTATCTACCGAGTAATTATTATGCGTACCATTTCTTCTTTATATTAAGTATTTTGTGTTTTAATTTTGTATTTTGTTTGTTTAACATTAATTAATTAATTAATTAAATGTTTGCTTTAATAATAAATAAATTTATTTATTCTTAATTTAATCCTCTCGTCACGCTCATTCCCGCTCGCTCTCGGGGATCGCATATGGTCCTATCCCAGGCAAAAGAGATTAAATTCTCTTGCTTAAATTAACGGACCGACGGACGTATGCAGTCGAAGCGTCTTTTTCGAGACATTGATTCGTATCGGTTGACCTGTATGGTGCGTTCGATACGCTACAGAGCGATCATCTGCGAGAGGATATTTGATGCGTCCTTCCTTGCCCCATCTCTTCAACCTTTAAGTAATAATTCCGGGGTCTGAACGTAACAACAGAAAAAAAAACGACGCGCGGAAGCGACGCGCGAAAATAACGCATGGTTGATTGAAACATAAACTGTGGTTCAAAAATAAGGCAGATTATATTCAATAACAATAAAAAGTTATTAATAAATAAAAATGTGAAAATTAAAATAAATATGTTCGAAATGAATATTATAAATTTTATTGTAAATTTAAAATTTAAATTTGTAATAATATTATGGTTTTTTTGGTATGGTCTTTGATGTTTTGGAATGGGTGCGTGGAATCTGTGAAGGTTGACGATTCGAGCACAATAGAATATACTATAATTATGTTTATTTATGCCTCTGATTATTTACAATATTTACAATGTTCCGAATCACTCGTGTGTTGTGTGTGTGCTTTGGTAGTGAAGATAATTAAAGTTGTGTAAGAGAATATTTAGTTGTGTAAGTGTGTATTTACAAGAACGAGTGAACGGATAAGTGAGTAAGTGTGATCGTGAATGTCCTTCGTGTTACAGGTGTAATCCTCCTCGTGGATTGACTAAGTGGTTGAATCCTCGCGTCGCGGCTCGTCCGTTATTCTCGTTGTCTCCTTTGTGTCTCCTAGGCCCTGCGTTCTCCTTGGATTATTTTTTGATTGATTTAGTGTCCACTGGTGGACAAGACACGGACAGTTTAAGGCCTGGGGTGCCCAGAACGAGCTAAGCGCCTTTCTCAGCGCCGCTGGCGTGTTCCGGTTCTTTCTCGGTGGCGTTGTAATAATTATTAAATATTTAATTATAGATTACTTAATGATTATCTTATTACTGATTTAATTGATTATTTAACTATGATTGCGTAGTAATTCTTCTATTATACATTTTAAAAAGAAGTTATGCGTAAAATTATAACTATCATTGCTAATTTGAAGACTCATGTAACAGTTTTACGCGCATTTATAAATTTGTAGTATTGAAATAAAGTTAACTTCTTGTGTCGTAAATAAGATTGTAGAATTACATTTGTAACGGTACGTCCTTGTGCGCTTGGTTGTTGCTCGTCGGATGCCGGGTTCGGGAGAAGCTTGCGGCCGCCGGGTTTTAATTACTTTATAATAATTTATGACGTCTCTCATCCCCCGCTGCGCGGTCGTTCGTTGTCGTTTTTCCGCCGGTCTCTTTGCGATGCTCGTAACGCGATTTGATTGCTGATGTGACGGATGCCGGTGGTCGTATCGGTAACGCGTTGCCAGGCAATCGTCGACGCTGGCCGTGGGGCGGATGTCGCGGGAAAGTCCGAGAACATTCCGACTTTCAGGATGAGATGGAGCGACAATACTGAGAACGCTCGGTATTTTCATGGGGAGAAAAATCCGAGAACACTCCGATTTTTCCCGAGAAGGGAGGAACAAGAATACAGAGAACGCTCGGTATTCTTGTGGAGCGAAAAATCCGAGAACACTCCGATTTCTCGAGAAGGAATAGAACAAGAATACGAAGAACGCTCGGTATTCTTTGAGAGAATCTTCTCTCGCTGTTCTGGTCGGAACGGTTGTTTATAACGGACAGGTCGGAGGAGCGGATAGGACTGTGTCTTTTTCACAAAATTCGTCGGGTATTTATACCCGTCTCCGCGCCACGTGTCAACGTTTAATTGGTTAAGCGTTTGTTAAGTAAAATAGCTGATCATATCGTCGATGCGTTGCCGGCGCGCGTGTGTCGGTCGGTCGCGGTCGGGAGTGTTCGGGCGGCCCCGGATGGTGCGGGCCGCATTAGCGCGCGCTAGCAACGGAGCATCTTTCGGATGCTCCGTTACACATTTACAATTAAAAATATGTGTGTAAAAATGATATAATTGAACGTGAAATAACATATAAAAATAATACTTTTTATAATCACATTATTGCAAATTCAAATTTTAAGTTTTCAACATAATATTCATTTCAAAAATATTTATTTTAATTTTCACATTTTCATTTATAATAACTTTATTATTATTGAATATAATCTTCCTTATTTTTTAATAAGTTTTTAATATAGTTTCGCGAATTCATTACTTTATTAAATAATTTTTAATATCGGCTGCTTGAGATAGCTGTAAAAACATTTAATGTCTAAACTCGCAATGATAGTTGTAATTTTACACACTTTTTTTAAAATATGTAACCAAAGAATTATTACGCGATATTTAAACAATTAATAATTATATTTAAATAATCAAATAAATAATCATTAAATCAATAATTAATCAGAACGAGAGGGAAAGAAAAGAAAGCGCGACGTATAGACACACCGCGGTCTTTCACTCACTAGTGTCGACGTGTCAGACAGGGATGGGACACCGAGATTCGGTATCACGTCCGATTATGCTTTCTCTCTCGATCGCGCGTCTCGCGTTAAGGATGCAACATTGAATTGCTTCCACTATTTTTTCCCTCCGCTCCGCAAAGTCACGGCATACGCGTTTCGCGTGTATGTGTAGCGGCCGCGCGCAGGACACCGTTTCTGCCGTTGCGTGTACGCCCTGCCATTATGATTGGTCGCAACAACGTTGCTTATAAATATCTCGGGACCGATCTCCAATTGCGGGACGTTTTGCTAATCTCGGGGTTTGCGACGTTAATATAGAAGGCGGAGTTCGAGCGTGCGTGGACGGTAATCGTTTTATACTGGTGGAATGGGAGCAGTGTATTTTGCCGTCTTCGGCGCGAAGTCTATTGTAGCCTTGTCGCGAAGAAAATCTGAGCCGTGTATTTCTTCCTAAAGTATAGAGAAGTCGTCCGGTACTACGTGCATCATCACATCATGTCCCATTATCGAGGCGATTATAGATCCTAGGATCTTGATTTTGCTCTTTATGATACCGCTAAGGTAAAGGAGGTCTTGTTTTTTTGCACGAGTGTCCGACATTACATTCCGTCATTTTACTAAATTAGACGCGGCGGCTGTGTCTATCATGAAGTTTACGTTCTTTAGCAAGTTTATGACGGAGACCGTGGGTGCATGATTAAAATCTTTAGGTTTTAATTCGGCGATTTGGGTTCCGTATCGCATGCCGTTTCCACAGGGTTTATCGGACATGTCGACGGATCCGCGTATGCTGTGTTTGTCTCGCGGATCCCATCCGTTTCCCGGCTCGAATCGGCGGCTATTGTTATATTGCTGTTTGTGACATTCTTCGATTTCGTGATCGGCGTTTTTACAATAATGGCACCACTTGTTAGTGCGCTAATTGTTCTGATTTTTTTGGTTATGCGGGCCGTAGCTTTCACGCCGTGGGGAATCATTCGGAGCGGGGTTGTTTCGCGTATTCCAATGCGAAGGTGAAGGAGAATTTCGCATGTACCTCTGGTAGTCACGATCGCGTGGGACAGGATAACGGAGGGGAGGCGGCGGCCTGTCGTCGCGCCGATCTGTAAGCGCGATATTGTATTCCGCTGAGGTTTTGGCGAGACTAACGTTTTCACTACTCTGGTCATCGGACCGCGGGGAGCGAAGGTCTAGCACTCCACAGGTTATCTAGAATTAGAACTTCGTACTCGGGATCGTATTCGACCACCTCATCGAGAATATCGTTGTCGAACACCGCGGCTACTTGTAAATGTAACAATTAAAATTACAAGAGATAATAAAAATTTGGGTATTGAGTACACGTTGCACATTTAACTTAATAGGATGTTTCAACAAAATTTTATGAATTTTCTAAAATATAATCTTTATACTTATATTAGAGAAGGGACCTCCAATATACAATCTTTATTGTTAGAAAAGGTCCCATGAAATACTGTGAAGATGATTTTGCACAGAAGACCTACGAATCCACTCCTGGTTTTGATTAATGATCGCTAATTAGCAAGCAAGTCACATTTCTCTACTTTTTTTTTTCACTTTCTCCGATGTGTCAACCTTCGATTGGCAGTAGTCGAGAGTAAAACGTCTCAATGGAGTTAATCAGTTTAGCTACTGAGAGGCTAAGTTATAGTTCGGGTTGGTGATTATTAATATTGCTTTTTCTAATATGTTTATTATGTATATATTTTTTCAGTATCTCTTGTATTTTTCAATTTCTTTGGGTTGGTTGTAAAAATTTTTATGAAATGATTTTTCACAAAACGGACTTGCAAAATATTTTACATCCTTAATTCTCTGCTGAAATTAATCATATGTTTAGTATATACTGTGACGTCCGCGGCGGTCACTGATGCTCTCACTTAACGCGCACTCACTCGTGTTCTGCTAGGAAGCCGCATTCGGCAATAAACAATGCCGTTTAATAAAATACATAGACTTTATTCAAACTCAACGACAACAATTTGGCGGACACAGCGAGTAACCGTGCCGTATTTTGGAGTAGAAGCGAAGCATTCTCCAGAGTAACGATTGTTTTGTTATGAAAAAGTACGGCGGCTCGACTCCACTCGGCCGCAGAAGACTCGCGCGGGCATAATACTGCCTTCCCTCTTGTAAATTGAGAATCCTTGTTTGGCGTTTCTTCTTTTGACTGCAAAAGATTCTCTTTCTTAATAGTCCTTAGGACGCCAGGTTTCCAGGACGTTTTCCCGCCCTATCCTGAGCTGCTGCTGCAGATTACCGGATTTTGTTCTCCTGGTTCTTGAACACAGGAAGTTTTCCAACCGACGACTGGGAAGATGGTCAGTTTTCTCGCCATCGACTCCAGGGC
Organism: Pogonomyrmex californicus; assembly: GCA_024349325.1. NCBI lineage: Eukaryota > Metazoa > Arthropoda > Insecta > Hymenoptera > Formicidae > Pogonomyrmex > Pogonomyrmex californicus. Next base: position 562,518 of record JAECZD010000011.1, read on the forward strand.
TTTTTCTTCCTAAATTTCGGTCTCTCTTCCCGAGAACTATGACTCTTGGAGAAAAATCTTGCAAATTTCTCTCTTTTTTTGGAGACTTGTGAGCTTCTTTCTTTTGGAGGGAAGAAGCTGACTTTTTCTCCCTCCCGAGGACGATGTTCGCCTCTTCTCTCCGGAGCGTTCTTCTTCATCTTTGGACAAGGGGGGAAGAAATGACTTCCAGAGACCCTGCCTGCTTCAGCACTCTCCAAGTCCCTGCCTCGGCATTTGCCCTAAGCCTCTCGGAAAAACCCTGGTTCAAGAACCGAGAGTGAAGCAGTCTTCTTTCCTTCAAGCAGTATTCAGAGTGTCCAGATGTTCGGACATTTCCTAGAGAATCTTCCTCTCAAATAATCTCTTTCAGGATGACTTCCGTTGATCCCACTTCTTTCCTTAAAATAAATAAACTTGCGCAGTAACATAGAACGTAACTCTTACTTCTTTATAGAAAAAGCACACATTTTTTTTTGATTCTACATTTCCCTTTTTTCGGACGGAAAGAACAATCTATAATACAAACTCCGATAAAAACCGCGATATAATCTAAATCGCCTTTTCGAAACGGAATTCCCCCATCTAAACGAGACCCATCTAACAGACACGACTTTCCGGACACTCGAACGAAACTTCTAAGAATATAAGACTCCTTAAATTACTCGATTTCTCTCCTAACTAAATTCGAGACATCGAAGCCCGTGCCAAACTCGAAAAACATATGCACCGTCCGACAAAATATTCTGAGTCAAAAGAAAACTCATCATAAAATAATTTTCCTCAACTCAAAACTGCGCAGATGCTAATCAAATAAAAAACAAAATTATTTATGAAAGTAAAAAGAAATTAATCAACAACGACTGGCCTGGCATTTACCCTGGAATCGTTTTCCCCTCTCCCACCGAAATCATCCCCGTGAATTACCTTTATCACCTCCGCTCTCTCAATAGCTATTTTTATCAAGATTATCTCTTTTAACTGTAAAGTTCTCTTAACAAAACTATTCGCGAGAGACGAAACAAATTACGCGCAAGCTATTCTATCGCGCATCTCATGTGTACAATCGGTATAAACTTTACGCGCCAGTTTCTCTGTCTCTAGATCGTAAGTCACGTAATCTTCTTTATATTTTTATTTACAATTTATAAATTGGGAATAATATGACTGCGTCAAACGGCTCTCTCCAAAACAAAGTTCGAGCTTTGCTCTAAATTCAGCATAATTTAATCATTCTCCGTTCTGCATGTCGTCTAATACCGTACGCGTCCTTCCCTTTAAACTTGAGTCCAGAGCGACGGTCCTTGTGACAACGCTCCAACCATTCGCACAAGCAATCAAATCGAACTGGGAAAGGAATTCCTGTAACGACGCAAAAATGTCTAGTTTTAATTTATAACCTAACTTTCGATCGCGGATATTCGCGTTTCTGTATGTGACGACGGCGCGTCTCCGCTCTCAACGACACTCAATCTCGGCGCGTTAATTTCACACACATTCGCGACAGACGTGCCCGCGGACAGACTGTCCCGGGAGAAATATTATTGGTGGGACTTAGCTGGGAATTTCCTAGCGCTGTTATCTCTGTGTGGAGTCATCGTAGCTCCTCGTCTTTCAGTCGTAGCTGCGCAGCGCTCTCGCGGTCCTTGTGAGCCATCTTCTCCGGTAAAGAATGGACCTCCGTCAAGGCCGCCTTCAAAGTCGCAGTCAAGGTCGCTACTTCGAAATCCGCGGACTCCGGCTTCGCTCTTTTCCTCAATTGCGACGAAGCCATTTTTTTTCATAAAACATTCGTGTTACTCGTTGTTCCCGGATATCAGACTTCCAGTTAAATCATGGATCTTTCCTGAAGATCCGCTCCGGCATGATCCCCCAAATACGACGAGCCCCCAAAAAATATTACGTCTGCGATAGTCACTGATGCTCTCACTTAATGTGCACTCACTCGCGTTCCGCTAGGAAGCCGCGCTCGGCAATAAATAACGCCGTTTAATAAAATAGTAAGCTTTATTCAAACTAATCAACAACAATTTAGCGGACACACGTCTATACGCCACGAGTCACGCCGCGCCGTACTTTTTCGTAAACAAAACAACAAAACGCCGTTGCCCTGCAGAGCGCTTTGCTTCTACTCCAAACGATGGCTCGATTCAATTCGGCCGCAGAAGACTCACGCGGACATAACAATACAAATACTAACAAAACCTTTAATTTCATAAAATCATAGTGAGAAAATTCTTTATAAACAGATATGCGGAATATATACTCAAGAATTTTTCTAGTTTTGATAATGTTGTTTTACATTCTTCATTTTTTAATTCAGTTTTGTAACGTAATTTCATGCGATGCAGTGCTTACGTTTCAATGAAGAGTGTATCATGTACCCAAAAGTTTTTTCAGAATATGTGGGATTTCTCAATAAAAGTAGTAAGTTTAACAATTTATATTTTTTATTAATGTAAAATTAGTTTATCTTTTAACTCAAAACCACGCCTCGCGATGTTGCAAAAAAAGCCACCATTTTTTTTAATTTTATATTTATTATGTTTAATTCAAATTGGAAAGAAGCATTTGATATGTAATTCTAAAAAGTATTGAACTAAAGTATTATACAATAATTATTTCGCCGCTGTTATTGTCAAATATGCAATATTTTTGTCTATCCAAACTCTTTATGATAGTAAAGAATCTTGGTACAAATTTTCAGTCTAAAACGGAGCAATTTTCCACTACAAAAAATTTTTATGCAGGAACATATAATTATGAAATATGCCCATATATGTTTATATTAATTTCATTTGTAAAACTTTTGTTTGATAAAATAAGAATAATAAAGAGAGAACATAAGAGTAGTAAAGAATAATAATGAGAGAACATAAGAAACACTTAAAAAAATAAGTGTTGCATTAATATATTTTTTTATGTTTTTGCATTAAAAATTTTTTAATGGATTCTTATCTTAATAAACTTTATTTATTGTGGATTGAGTTTGCCGTAAGGTAGGACATACCGCTGCCGAAATGGAACTGCAGACTATTGGCCTCCAGATATAGAGGTCAACTGCGAATATACAAAGAAGCAGTCTGGCAGTAAACAGGCTCTGAGACGAGCAGTGGGCTTTGCTACTCTCGTTTGGAAAAAGTTACTTGTTCTAATGCAGCTTTTACAAGATGAGTTGACGCCTCTCGTCTAAATACAACTTTGGAATTTTCTCTACATTCAGCATACTACTCCCTGTATTTGGGGAGCTTAATTAAGGCGAGCAGTCGGCTTTGCTACTCTCTCTTGGAAAAAGTTACATGTTCTAATGCAGCTTTTACAAAATGAGTTGACGCCTCTCGTCTAAATACAACTTTGGAATTTTCTCCACATTCAGCATACTGTTCCCTGTATTTGGAGAGCTTAATTGAGGCGAGCAATGGACTTTGCTACTCTCTCTTGAAAAAAGTTATATGTTCTAATGCAGCTTTTACAAGATGAGTTGACGCCTCCCATCTAAATACAACTTTGGAACACAAACATAAATATAACTTTTTTTCCACATTCAGCGTATTACTCCTGTGTTTGGAGAGCTTAATTGAGACGAGCAGGTTTTGCTACTCTCCCTTGAAAAAAGTTGCATGTTTTAATGCAGCTTTTACAAGATGAGTTGACGCCTCTCGTCTAAACATAATTTTGGAATTTTGTAGAATTTTGTGAAACTTTCTCCACATTCAGCGTATCACTCCCTGTGCTTTGGGAATTTAAACACTTTGTTTCATAGCGATAAATTGTAATAAGAAATATTATGTTTTGTCAATTACATTTAAAATGATGTCCTACTGGAGGCGGAATTATCAATAATTGTAAATTGACGAGCTCCAGCTTTTATGTATATTCGACTATAACAGCGAATTTATTACATGACTTTTTAGAATTGCATCAGCAGTTTAATTCAATTAAATATAACGAATGATTTAAACGAATTGATATCCAGTATTTGAAATATAAGTGATATTAAAAATTAATAAATCTATAAAACAAAATTATAAAAATTATAAAAATTATAAAAATATATTAGTGTTACGTCCAGCCCGAAAGAATTAGAAAGTTAGGAAAATAACGAGACATAAATGGGCTCGGAAGGATGCAACAAGCTGCTCAATCGAGGATCACTGATAAACGCATTGTCTATGTCTCGGCACTAGGTCAGCGATAAGGACTCGTTGTGACACCGTGACGTGCGCTAGTTGATCCGTTTTTACGTCAGGGAACTTAATCCCTTTTATCTGGGATAGAACCTCGTACGATTTTTGGGATAAGGAACGAAAGAGAGTTGATAAATAATTAAGCCGATTTAAAAAATAATATACATTTATAATCGAGACTTAGTGAGATACAACGTTGTAGACAACATTTTAGTTGTTATTGGTATCGTACAAATTGCAGATTATTGTTTAATTAATATAAGTAAACAAGTAAATGAACTATCGATTACAATTTTTATTAACATGTGAAAGAAAAATTTAGTTCGGAACTGAATTTACAAAAGTTACAATTTGGGACTTATGCGGATAAATATAAGTTTGTGCGCGCGCGCGTGTGTGTGTGTGTGTGTGTGTGTGTGTGTGTGTGTATGTGTTTGTTGATATCGCGGATGTTATGTTAGTATGGAGGTCGGGTAGAATATCAACAACGGGTTGTGTGAATGTTTGAATTGAATTTTAACAATGATCCTATCCGATTATACAATGATAATTAGTCAGTTAACTTAAGCTAATATTATCGATATTTTCATCATGAGATTAACAATGAGTGTATAAAAAATGGAAATGGAAATTAACATTAGAGCGTTAAAGAGGGGAGTGGTGAATTTCCTTTGGAGATGAAGGTTATCAGATCGAGTGAACGGAAGGATTCTTCTAAATCGGGAGAAAGGATTGGTTGTCATAGAACATAGGACCGGGGGTTAGAATTCTAAAATCGATGGGAGATTGTGATTCCGATCGGTGTATGGAAGAATAGCTTGACTTTATCGCATAAATTAAATGTTTTAACGGGTGGGAAGATAAATCAGGGAAAAATTTGGAAAAAAGATTAGAGGGGGATTCTTGAGCTGGAATGGTTGAGTCTAATTGTAGTGGATTAGTTCGTTCTGTTAAGATTTGGTTCGATTGTATAGCGGTGTTCTTGGCCTCCCGTCGATCTCGGGCGTTACAGCGATTTACGTTTGAGAGAGCGGTTAGACAGTGACGATTTAGAAGTCGGCGCTTTTGATCGGTTCACTGTTAGGAGAAAAGGTGAATAAGTAAAGAGAGGCAAGAGACATATTAAGGGAAAAAAAGGAAGAGAATATGAGAAAAGATTCGCTGATTATTTAGCAACCGTGAACCTTCAATAGCCTGCTACGAAATTCGGAAACCCGAGAGGTCCACAGCGATTAGTAAGAGAGAGAGAGAGAGAGAGAGAGAGAGAGAAGATTCGCCGATTATTCGGCTACCATAAACCTTCAAGAGCCTACTACGAAATTTGAAAATCTGGGCGGTCCACAGTGGTTAGTAAGAGAGAGAGGAAAGAGAAAGGGGAAAGAAGAAACGAAAGTAAATGAAATATGAAGAAAAAGGGGCTCAAGATAACAAATTATTGATTATTTTGAACTTACTATTTTGCTGAGTCTGGAAAATGATGTATGTGGACGAGTGGTGTCGGGAAGACCCTTGATCATTTGTAGTGACTGACTTTCAAAATCAGAATGTAGTGTATACCGAGGGTCCTGGGTGTACTAAACGAACTGACTCAACTGAGAGTAATGTTGTGAATGAACTAAACATTGTGCTTTTGAAGGGCGCTATATGTATAATGAATAAAATTCTAATGAGTAAAATTTTTATGTTTTTTTATTTCGTTATTGCTGTCTAGGTAACAACTGCATGCATGCTATTTTTCAGTAACAGATTTTGAAAAGTCTAGACATGCATTTACTCTTAAAATATTTTTTTCATTACCGCTATCTATGTGATCAACTGCATGCGTGCTGTTTTTTAGTAATAGATTTTGAAAAGTCTAGACATGGGTTTATTTATAACATAGAGAAATAATATAATAATAATAGTATAGATGATTTTAATAATCGCTAACCGCGTGTTCAATAGATTTTGATAATTCACAAAAAAAACGTCATCCGATAACGAAATTCGAAACTAATAGATCATTCTCGAAAGAAAAGAATCGTGTAATCGACATGATGTAACACAATAATAATAAGTAATATATACATGTTTTTGTAAATTTATTTTTTTGTATATTTTGTTATGTATATTAACTTTTTTGTATATTTTATTTTCTGAGAAATTTTAAGTTTATATATACATATATATATATATATATATATATATATATATATATATATATACATACACATACTTGATATAAACAGTTTTATAATAAAGAAAAGTCACAATATAATTTTTATAAATCTTAATATTCAATACATATATAAGAAGTCATATTTGATAAAAAAAATCTATCTACATTTTTGACCTGATGTATTTAACATTTCTTTTAATTTATTGTAAGAAGTATCATTTTACTGGCGCCAAGTTATAATCCTACTATAAAAATTGCGTTATTCTACTAAACCCAAGTGATATATAACGACAAAATGCGTGATATTATTTAAAAATTACCTTTTTAAAAAAAGGTGAAAAAAGGGTGTCAAGTATAGGGGCGTACTTGAAAAAAAAGAAGAAATTGTTGTACCAAGTTAAAAAATAGGGTCTAACTGACAATATATTTTTTACTTTAAGGAAATACAGCCTAAATGGTACGTATCTCTATATCTTCATTGAAGAATCTCTTTACTCTAACCAATGTGGTAGTAGTTTTAATTTAAAAAAAAAAAAATTATGTTACGAAATTGCCATACCTAACTCAATTCTAGTTGTGATTAAACTAAAAAATAAAATTTAAGTGCTAGTATCTTTATATTTTCATTAAAGTCTTCCTATTCTAATCCAAGTGATACTAGCTTTAATTAAAAAACATTGTTTTCACATTGCCAACTTAACTCAAATGATATCATTTGTATAAAAAATTTGATATCAATAACTGGCGCCAAGTTATAATCTTATTATAAAAATTGCGTTATTCTACTAAAGTGATATGTACTCAAGTGATATGTATTATTTGCTAATTTAAAAAATAAAATCTAACTGATAGAATCTTTTATTTTAAGAAAATAAAACCTAAGTGGTACATATCTTTGTATCTTCATTGAAGAATCTCTTTACTCTAACCCATGTGGTAGTAGTTTTAATTAAAAAAAAAAAATTATGTTACAAGATTGCCATATCTAACTCAATTCTAGTTGTGATTAAATTAAAAAATAAAATCTAAGTGCTAGTATCTTTGAATTTTCATTGAAGTCTTTCTATTCTAACCCAAGTGGTACTAGCTTTAATTTAAAAAAAAAATTGTTTTCGCATTGCCAACTCAACTCAAATATCATTTGTATAAAAGTTTTGATATCAATAACTGGCGCCTTATTATAATCTTATTATAAAAATTGCGTTATTTTACTATACTAAACCCAAGTGATATGTATGGTTGTTTTCAACAAGAGACACAGAAGGACACAGTATAATACAGTGAATTATTTCATCCTTGTTTAACATTAACAAACAACAAGAATGAAATGATTCATTGTGTCAACTGTGTCTCTTGTTGAAAAACGCTCTATTATTTGTATAAAAAAATCTAACTGGCAAAATCTTATATTTTAAGAAAATCGAATCTAAGTAGTACATATCTTCATTGAAGAATCTTCTTACTCTAACCCATATGGTTAGTAGTTTTAATTCTTTATTTGAATTTTCAATAAAAAATCTTCCTATTTTGATCCAAGTGATACTACCTTTAATTCTTGAAAAAGAAGACTTTGTTTCCACCTTGCCAATTCAATTCACATGATTTAATAATGTATAAATTTGTATTAAAAGATTTGATATTAATAATTAGCGCCAAGTTATAGTTCTATAAAGATCGAGCTAAAAGTTCACTTTATATATTTCATTATATATTTCATTTGTATAAAAAAATTTAATATATGATTATTTTTAAAAACATGCCTCGGTAGTCAAAGGGATAAGATGCCTGTCCGGTAGGCAGGAGATCCATGTTCGATTCTTGGCTGAAGTGGTATATTTTCGTAAAATAATTATGAGTTTTCACGACTGGTTCGTGGTCGGGCCCCGCCGTGACGCACATCCTCCCTTCTTATTCATAAAATTCAAATGGTAGTATCATTTATTTAAAGATAATAAAAACCAAATGATATGTATATCTTTCTACTCATTCAAGACTCTTTCTTTTCTAACTCAAGTGATAGTAATTAGGTTTTTAAAAATTTAAAATATTATTATATTACAAAATTGTTTTACTCAACCTAAGTTTTTATTACAAAGAATTTTAAAGTAACAGTACAAAATAAATGATAAAATTTTAGTTAAATAAAAAAAATTTTTATGTAAAAACACTTGGCGCTGCTCAGACCTCTAACATCAAGAGACACAGGTGGTGGTCTCGACGCCAAGTTCACGCGTAGTGAAGTTCGCGTAGAACGGCGGCGAGACGCCCGTGACTCTATTAACGCGAGACTCCGGGATGAACTCGGTCTACAATGACTGCAATGACTGCAATCAATGACTGCATTGATTAAGTTTTAATTACGTTTAATCGATAGCTGAGCATCAAATTATATGAGAAAAGTGTTTTTATTTTTTTTCTCCGTGTTCTACAAACTGAGATATCGCGACGCAAAGTTCAAATGGGTAAATTTAAGAAACGTCCTGGTCATCGGCGTGACTCTCCTTTTTTTATCGCAAGAAAAGAAGAACGCTAATGAATGTCTCTGTATGACAGTTCTTGCAGCGCTCATTTTTTTGATTTGATATGTCTTTGACAGATGTCTTTCGTGTAAAGTTGTACGTATTGATTAATAAAAAAGAAGATATAACGTGTGTCACATATAATAGTAAGTAATATTGTAATAATATTATATATAATATATTGAAGAAATAGAATAAGAAATAGAAATAGAAATAGAATTAGATTTTTACAACAAATTATTGACAACAAATGTATTATATTTTTACAAAACCCATTTTTATATAAATATATATAAAAATACATATAAAAAATTTCATTAATTATACTTTTTTTATTATTTTAAAAATGAAAATAGAATCATAATTAATTAATTTTAATATTATCAATTATCATAAAATATTTATATTTATATTATATTATATTATATATTTATTTTTATTTATTTTTATTTATATTTATTTTATTTATTTTATTTTATTTATATTTATATTTATATTTAATAATAATTATTAACAAATTATTACATAATTAACATATAACATATATAACATATATAACATAAATAACATGTAACATTTAACATGTAAAATTTAATAATATATATATAATACATTGAATATATAATACATTGAAGAAATAGAATAAGAAATAAAAATAGAAATAGAATTAGATTTTTACAACAAATTATTGACAACAAATGTATTATATTTTTACAAAACCCATTCTTATATAATACTTATAAAAATAAATACTAAATATAATACTAATAAAAAATTCATTAATATAAACTAATATATATATAATATTATTTATGTTAGTTATACTTTTTTTATTAATTTAAAAATGAAAATAGATTCATAACTAATTAATTTTAATATTATTAATTACCATAAAATATTTATATGTATTATATTTATTTATTTTTATTTATATTTATTTTATTTATTTTATTTTATTTAGATTTACATTTATTTATATTTATTAATAATGAAATATATTTATTATGAAATATTATTTATTAACATATAACATATAACATATACATATATTTACATACAACATATAACATATACATATATATATATATATATATATATATATATATATATATATATACTTATATATTAAATAAATTATATATATTAATAAAAAAAATTAAATAAATAAATAATAAATAATTTTAATAATAAATTTAATAATAAATTAATTATTTTATTAATAATTTTAATAATAAGTAATTTTATTTAAATTATATATATTAAATTATATATATTTATTATTTAGAACTTCTGTTTCCGGTGGCGAGAGTGACAGTGATGTATGTGGACAGTGTGATTAGCGAGAGGGTCTATAGGGATAGAAGGGTTGGAGTGGAGGGTGGAGTGGCGTGGAAGAAAGGGAAAGGGCAGGGGAAGCGGGGAGAAGAAGGGAATAACGCAGGGGTAAGGGAGTAGAAGGCTAGAAGAAAGGGCAGGTGCATGGGAAGGCGGACAGGTGATAGTAAGACGCGAATGATAAGGAGTGTAGAGTGAAGGGAGTAAGTAGAGAAAGGAGGCGGAGACAGCGACATCGAGTGGCGGAAGCGAGAAGCGTAGAAGAAGCGGTCGAAGCGGAAGCGCGGGAAATTTGGAAAGGGAAAAGGTTGTATGAAAGGTGAGAGACGGGATGGAGAGGGAGAGGGGGAGAGGGGTAAGGAGGAGAATGGGAAAGGGGAAGAAAAGAGGAAAGTGGGAAGGCCGAGCAAGGCGGAAAGCATGATGAAGGAAAGAGCAAACAGTATGCTTTTGATAGAGCTATTCAAGAGAGCAGAAAAAAAGAAGGAAAGGCAGGGGGAAGAGACGGAGAATGAAGAAAGAGAAGTCTTTAAGAGGAGCTCAAAAATAAAGAGGAAAGGCAGAAAGAAGGAGGGCTGAGGGAAATATTGAGGAAAATGAGAGAGGGCTTTAGGGAAGTGAAAAATGAGATAAGAGAAATGTGAAAGAATAAAGAAAAGTTGAGAGAATGGATGGAGGAAATGAGGATAAGTTGGGAGAAAGAAAATGAGGGGTTAAGGATAAGGTTAGAAAGACTGGAGAAAAGATTGGAAGAATATAAGAAAGGCAGGAGAAAGGGGGAGGAAGATGAAGGGGGAAAGAAAAAAGATAAAGGAGAGAAAATGGAGCAGATAGAGATAAGGAGAAGGGAGGAGATGGAGCTAGAGGAAAGGATGAGGAGATTAGAATTAGAAAGAGAAAAGAAGAAAAGGGAAGAGAGAAAGAGAAACATAATTATAAGGGGGGTGAAAGTAAAGAAGGAGGGGGTAGGGGGATTAAGAAAAGAGATAGAAGAGATAGTGGTGGCGACGGGGGCGGTAAAGTGGAAGGGATAAGGAGGGTAGGGAATAAGGATAAGGATGGAAGGGAAATGGTATGGGTAAGATTTGCGAGTAGGAGAGAAGATAGAGATGATGAAGGGAAAGGCAAAGCTAAGAGATAGAAGGGAATGGATTGAGGATGATTTGACAGAAAAAGAGAAAAGGATAAACTGGTTGTTGAAGAGGGAAGCGGAAAGGAACAAGAGGAAAGAAAAGCAAGTAAGAGTAAGATATATGAAAATATGGATTGGAGGAGAAATTATGGGTATGGGACGAGGTTAAAGATGAGTTAAGGGAATGGCAGGAAAGAGAGATGAAAAACGAGGTAAAAGGAGTAAAAAAGGGAAGTGGGGAGGAGAAAGAGGGAGCAGTTTTTTAGAAGAGAGGCGGGGGAGGAAGAAAGGGAGAAGGGAGGAAAGGAAAAGTATGGGAAGGAGAGGAGTAAAGAGAAAAAAGGAAAGAGTAAAGAGTATAAGATAGGTTTCTAGAACGTGGCTGACATGGAAAACAAGGACGAGGATTTTAGGGAGAAATTAAAGGAATGGGATGTGATGTTTCTGAGTGAGACATGGTTACAGAAGAAAGGCTGGGAAAAGGTTTGAAAATGATTGCCAAAGGGATATGTGTGGGCAGTGCAGGAAGCAGGAAGAAAGAGTAAAAAAGGGAGGGCAATAGGGGGAATGGTGGTGGGAGTAAGGGAAGAGATAGAAAGAGAAAAAGAGGCCGGGGAGAGAAAAGAGATTGCAAGCGGTCAAAATTAATCTGGGGGGAGAGTGATGGAGGCTAGTGGGAGTGTATGTGAATGAGATTTAGAGGAGAAAATGACATGGCTGAGAGAGTGGTTGGAGAATGGAGAGGTGGCGGGGAGGGGGGATTTCAATGCGAGAATGGGGAGGGAAGGGAGAAGAATAGGAGGGGAGGGAGAAGGAGGGGAGGTGGTAAGAGGAGTTCGAAGGACGAAAAGATGAACGGAGAAGGAAAGAAGTTGTGTGGTTATTTGAGGGAGCTAGAATGGTCAATATTGAACGGAAGCAGAGAGTGGACATATACAGGAGGAAGAGGGACGGTAGATTATGTGGGAAATGAGGAGATGAGGGAGAGGGTAAAAATGATGAAGGTGGAGGACTGAATGGACTCTGACCATCAACCGATAACGGTATGGGTGGAGGAAAGAGGACATAGGGAGGACAGGACAGTGAAAGGGAAGAGGAGAGGAAGAAGGGGAGTATGGACAGAGGAGGGAACAAAGAAATTTAGGGAATATGTTGGGAGGAAAGGTAGTGAATGCAAGGTGAGGAGGAATGGAAGAAGCTGAAGAGGAAAGTGGAAGTGGCGTTAGAGAGAGTAGAGAGGGAAGAGAAAAAAGAGAGGAGAGGATGGTGGAATGGGGAATGTAGGAAGATGAAAAGAAAAGTAGGAGAGGAATTTAAGAGATGGAAGAAGGGAGGGGGAGAGGACGAGAAATATAAGGAGATAAAGAAGAGGTACAGGGAGCTGCGTAGGGAGAAGAGGCGAAGGGAGAGAGATAGATAGGAGAGGGAAATTGAAGGGATAAAATCGGAAAGAGATGTGTGGAAGGTAATGAATAAAGAAAGGAGAAAAAGAAAGAGAGTTAGGGAAGGGATTGAAATAGGGGTATGGGAAAGATATTTTAGAGAAGTGTTAGGAGGTCTGGATTGGAGGGTAAGAAGGGAAGGGAAGGAGAGAAGAGGAGAGGAGAAAGAAGAGATAAGTAGAGAGGAAGTTGAAAGGGCGATAAGAAAGCTGAAGGAGGGAAAGGCAGGGAGGGGATGGTATAGTAAATGAAGTGTGGAAGTATGGGGGAAAAGAAGTAAGGGAATGGTTATGGGAGATATGTAAAGTATGGAAGGGAGAAGGATGGCCGGAAGACTGGCGGGAAGGAGTAGTGATACCAATTGTGAAGAGGGGTGAGGGGGAGAAAGTGGAGGACTTTAGAGGGATTACACTGACGCAAACGACGTATAAGATATATGCTGCGGTATTGGCAGATAGACTGAGGGAGGAGATGGAGAGCAAGGGGATCTTGTCACCGAGTCAAACAGGATTTAGGAGAGGGGTAGGAACAATAGACTAAATATATGTATTGAATCATTTGATAAATAAGAGAGTGGCAGAAAGGAAGGGCAAGATGGTGGTTATGTTTGTAGATATGAAAGCGGCTTTTGACTTGGTGGACAGGAAGATACTTGTACAGACAATGAGGAGGAAGGGAGTGAGAGAGAGCTTGGTGGTGAGGTGTGAGGAGATGTTGGAAGAGACAGTATATAGAATAAGGGTGGGGGACAGGGAGGGGGGAAGATTCTGGACGGGGAGAGGAGTAAGACAAGGGTGCCCACTGAGTCCGTGTCTATTTACCCTGCTGTTGGCGGACTTGGATGAGGAGTTAGAGAAGGGCGGATGGGGAGGGGTTAAGGTGAAGAGAAGGAAGATATATTCATTGGCTTATGCGGATGATGTGGTAGTGGTAGCGGAGGAGGAAGCAGGGATGAAAGGGATGATAAAAACACTGGAAAGATATGTGAAACAGAAAGGCTTGAAAGTGAATGTGGAAAAGACGGAGGTGATGAGGGAATAGAAGACAGAAAAAGGTGATGTGGAAATGGAGAGGGAAAGAAATAGAGGAAGTGAAAAAGTATAAATATTTGGGATACTTGATGGTGGCTAATGGGGGCAGAAGGAACATATAGGGGAAAGAATTAACAAGGGAGCGGCGGTGATGAGAGAAGTCTGGGGATTAGGAAAAAGAAAGTTTGGAAAGGATTGGGCAAGAAGGATGTGGTTATTTGATAGGTTAGTGTGGCCAGTAGTTAGTTGGAGTGGAGATTTGGGGATGGAAAGAAAGAGAGCGGGTGGAGAGGATTCAGGATATATGAAATGGGTTTTAGGAATCGGGAGATATACACCGGGGTACATGGTTAGAGAGAAGATGCAGAGAGAAAAGCTAAGGGGGAGGGCGGGATTGAGAGCGTGGAGTTTTGAGAGGAAGTTGGGAGAAGGAGGAAGAGGGGAGTTGGCAAGGATATGTTGGGAGGAAATGAGGGATAGGGCGAAGGAAGAAAAGGTGGTGGGAAAATGGGAGAAGGAGAGGAGAGCTTTTTACGAGAAGAGATGGAAAATAGAGGAGATAGAGAAGATAAGGGAGGAGAGTTGAGGGTGGAAGAGGTAGTGGCAAGAGAGAGGAAGTGGCAGGAAGAGGAAAGGTAGGAAAGAATAAGGAGTTCTAGATATAATAAATGGTATGGTAGGATGAAGGGAAGGGGGGTGCCAGAGTACCTAAAGAGAAGCTGGAAGGAGGAAAGATGGCGAAGGGTTGCAAGGTTTAGGTTGGGAGACGGTATGAAGGGAGGTAAATATTGGGAGAGAGAGGAGGGTAGGAAGTGTAGGGTATGTAGAGGGGGAGAGGAGACGTGGCAGCATGTTTAGGAGGAATGTACAGATTGGGGGTTAGAAAGGGGATGGCAGGAGATGGTGGAGGAAGTACTGGGAGAGAAGGGAAAGGAGGAGGGTGGCTTGAGATATGTGGAAGTATGAATGAGGAAGAAAAAGGAGAAAAAGAAGCGGCGGAAACGGAGGTCCGGAGAAAGTGTGGAAAGATGCGTGAATGGATGAGTGTGGCTTTCTCTCTCTCTTATGCAAATCGAGAAATGCGTGGAATGGAGATTATCCAATTTAACATTGTAAGCGGAGAGGAGGTCCGCAGTGTGCCCCGCAAAGGGAATAAATCACATATTATTATTATTATTATATTATTATTTATTTATTTATATATATTTATATATTATTTATTTCTTTATATTATTTATATATTTATATTATTTATATATTTATATATATATATATTTATATATTTATTTATATATTTATATATTTATATTTTTATTTTATTTTATTTATTTTATTTATATATTTACATATTATTTATCAGGAGACACGGTAGTGTCTCGGGTGTCAAGTCAACCGAGAACACTGCCGTGTGACTATACGCGAGTCGTCGAGGTTCGAGCATCTGAAATTATCGAATCTCAATAACAGCTATACTGATCAAGTTCTAAGTAGGCTTGATCGATAGCTTGAGTCCGACTTGCATAATGAAAGTATTTTTATTTTTCTGCTACGTGCCCTACAAGCAGAGATATTGCTACACAAAGTCCGACTTGGAAATTTTTACTTTAAGAAACGTCATTATCGTCGCCTTTGTACGGCTGCAACGTCTGTCACGAGATGTCATTATTAATCTTATCGACTCAGCGGATTATCAGACTGATAAGTCAAGGTTATTGTAGAATCTAGCGAATCAATGTTCGCTGGGTCCTGCAGTGACCCTGATTTATCGGCCTGATTTATCCGCTGGGTCGATAAAATTGATTGATGTAAACACGGTAGTGTTTTTGGTTAGATCTCTCGGGTATCAGTATAATAATAAATACGCGTATATTAAAATTAAAAAGGAAACATTAGCAGTATTAATAAATTGCATACTACTATTATTCTTTTTCTACACATCCGAGTGGTGGTCAACGATGTTGACGTTCGCGGCGAGTTTGATAATTTGTAATAATTTCGGAGTGTAACTCATGTTTGTGTCTATACTTTGCAGGTAAGTTCTATTTTTTATTTTTCAGAGAACAAAGATATTATTCTTTTATTCAATCTTATCTACATACTCTTATTATGTCACTCTAGAAAGATCAGTTCCAAATCGAATAAAAATGAAAATTTGTCAATTAAAAAAATAACATCTAGAGAACTATACATATATTATAATTTTGAATCATATTTCTAATCAACTATTTATTATTAGACAATTACATACATACATGCATATATATATATATATATATATATGTGTGTGTGTGTGTGTGTGTATATATATATATATATATATATATATATATATATATATATATATATATAATTGCAAAATTTACAAAGAATTTAAAGATTGATATTTGATAATTTCCAACTTATATTGATCTTAAACTATTTAATAACAATATATATGTGTGTATATATACACATTATTTGATCGGATTGCATGGATAATTATTTAAGCTTATTATTTCTTCCAATATATATATATATATATATATATATATATATAAAATATATGAAATAATAAAATTACATGTTTATTTGTTAGGTATAATAGGACATTAATAATCAACTTTAACCTTGTGTGGATTTACAAACTTCCCAATGATGTTTTCGTCAGGCCTTAACTGTAATCTCTCCTTCCCCAGTTGTTTGGGTTATCCACAAGATAGTGAGGAATTGATTCCAAAAATGGCGTGTGAGCCAATTATTTTTAATGTTTATGACATGGTAAGTTGTAATTTGGGATACTCCACTTCTTCATATAATGGCAAACAGAATTCCACAACGATTTTCATCATATATAGGTATATACACGAAATAATATAATATATTTATATTAATCATTAACGATTTTTTGAAGTCGGCAGAGGTGAAAATAATTAAAAGTACAGATGCGAGTATTCATAATACTTTTTAAAAATAAAATCAAATAAGGACCCTCGATAAGAATAAAAAAACAATATTGACATGCTTTTAAATATATAATTTCAGGATAGTGTTAAAATCAGCGATACGTCTGATAAGCGAAACATAAAGAAATATGGCTCGAAACTTGATTCTACTGGCAGTCCATCTCGATCCTGGAGCACCACGAAAGAACTTATTCGTTAGTATATCGCTTTACTATGTCATACCTCTAAGGTTTAGAAATATCAATTGTTTTTTTATCTTTCTATTTCTTTAAATTAACATTTATTTTATAATATAAATTTATTTTATAATATAAAGAATAAAATTTTACAATATTTTCTGACTTCAATATTCCATTAAAATAAAGAACATAATTAACAAAAAGAAAATTTCAAAACCGTATCTTTAACAAAAAAAAAATATTTTAAAAGATAAAAAGATGAAAATAAAAATCACACATAGAAACTTTTAATGTTATAGAAACTTTTAATGTTATAGAAACTTTTAATGTTAAAAAAACATAGAAAGATGCATCATGCTTAATCCGATTTGTTTTTAGCCGTGGAGAACGCTGCTGGGAAGAAGCAGAGCGATGACAAATCGCCGAAGATCGTGAACCATTTAACAAGCAAGTATATGAAAGACGGCGAGGCTGTGACGCTCAGTTGCCGAATAATCGGTGCGAAAAAGTTCGACGTAGTGTGGCTGCACAACAATAAGGAGATTAAGCCTAGCAAAGATTTCCAATACACTAATGAAGCAAACATCTACGAGTTAGTCATTGCCGAGATATTCTCCGAGGATTCCGGCACTTACACGTGCGAAGCTTTCAACGATGTAGGAGAGAGCTACTCGTTGTGCACGTTAAGCATACTCGATGAGAAATCGGCTAGTTATTATCAACCATATCACAGAAAAATTGGCGAAGACGACCTTTGTTCCTCATTTCGATTTTACTTTTAATTTTACTTTTCTATTTCCTTTCTTATCTTAATCTTTACTTTTCCTATCTTTACTTGTCTTTACTTTTCATTTCATTCATTCCATATTTTTTCCAGCTCCAAACGAAGAGCCGAAAAGCCCAGCATTCGCGATATTCCCGCAGTCTGCAACAGTGAGTGAAAGCGAATCGGTTACTTTCATGTGCAAGACTGATACTGCGCCTTTGAAAGGTAAAATGGTTTTACATAGCAAGGACATCGAATGTAGACTGAGCACTACTAATTTAAAATTATTTATTATATTCAAATAATATTTAAGTAATTTTTTTAAATCCAACAAAATTTTTCATAAAATATACTTTATAATTAATTACATATACGAAATATTCTTGTTTATGTTTGACAGCTTATCTAGACATATAAATTTTTATCCTTATAATGATTCTTATCTGAATCTTCTTTTTTATCAGTAAATTGAATTATGTTAAAAATTTTCCAGTGACTTGGTTGAAAGATGGCAAGGCAATCCCCGAGACGAGCAGCAGATATGACTTCAGTTCAGACGGCAATATGTCCTTCGAGTTTGGCATCAAAACATGCACGGCGAGTGACGTCGGTCAATATGTGGCACGTACGATTGGCCAGAAGGGTGAAACGAACTCGGCATTCGCAGTCAACGTCGTCAATCCCAGCGATCTATGAAATCAATCTTGATATCGGGTTACAACGTCGATTATTATCACGGTCGGATGATCGACTCGAAGTATTTATGATATATTCTTCAGAAAATACCTTTCCCGATTAATTTGTGAATGAATATATGTTAAAGAGCGCACGCTTTTCTCAATGGATCTATGTATTTATTCTACGCTGGTTCTCCAAAAAAGAATATATCTTTTCCGCATGCATCCAACTCGCGGGAGGTTGCCCGCTCCAATCGATCGTTATCGCGCTTTCATTTGAAGATTGTTTCAGAAAACTTAACAATAAAATAAAATATAATTAAAAATAAAAATGTATCTATCATTGTCTTTTATTATACTTTTATTTATTATTCTTTATTATTTTGACATAAGGATAATTATTTTGACATAGCTTATATTTATGTTTTGTTTCCTCTTCCTCTTCCTCTTCCTCCTCTCCCTCTTTGACTCCCAAAATGATACTCGGCGGAGGCTAGTTTATATAAAAATTGTAAAAAATTATGTTCGCGTCTTCGCCTCCCCGCCCGTGATCCTCTTCGTCTTTCTGTAACATAAAATACAATTTTTCTTAAAAAATAGTTTATCTTTTAAACACCTGAGTCATTATCGTGTCTTTTAATTATTTAATTCTGATTATTATTATTTGACATTACCTTGAGAATTTGCGAAGACGGGTGCTGTGACGGCGGGTGCTGCAGCCGCGGACGCTGCGGCGGCGGGCGCTGCGACGGCGGGCGCTGCGGCGGCGGGCGCTGCGACGGCGGGCGTTGCGACGGCGGGCGCTGCGACGGCGGGCGCTGCGGCGGCAGAAAATATTCCGTCTTCTGAGAAATCAAATTCCTGAAATGAAAGTTAAAATGTTTTAAAAGATTAAAGGTTAAAGTTAAAAGGTTATATTATTAATATTTAGAATGTTATCTATTATCTATTATACGAATATATAAGACGTGTTTTTAATTCATTGATTGATTAATCGCATAATGTTGGCGTATAATGCGATTTATTAATCGATGAAATAAAAAACTCATCTGTAATTAATAAAATATGAATATAATAATGGATTACTTACATCTTCTTCGATTTCCATCTTAGAAAATAAATGAAAATCAAACAGCGCTGCCACTCTCATATTATCCAAGACGCGGCAATGCTTGCCGCGCGGCGGAAGTTGTCACAGCGATAGCCAATCGTTCTTTTGCTCTTATGAAAAGTGATATTGATTGGCTATTACGGAGACTTCTGCGGCGCTGCAAGCGTTGCCGCGTTTTGTGTGCAGAAGCTATTAGTTCCGACCTACAATGTATGATTTAAGTTTTGAGAAACTGATCAATCATAATCAATTATTTTTTTTCGATTGTAATTGGTCAATTTCTTATGGCTTAAAACTTAAATCATCTATTGTAGACAGGGACTTATGATTCCTATTATCACCATTTTTTATTGCATATATATATATATAAGTATTACGCCACAGGGAGTCGCTGATGCATGCGATCATATCGACTGTAATATCGAATGTATTAAAAAATTCATTGACATAATGCTTGAGTAAATATTAATGCGATTTGTTTATTGTGATATTTTAGTATCTTAATAAATTATATATAATCAGACAGTGAGACGGAAAGAAAGAGAGAGAGAGAGAGAGAGAGAGAGAGAGAGAGAGAGAAAGAGAGCCGAAGATTGCAAGGTAAAAATTTTTTTATTTAAGAACATATAATAAATAAATTCAATTAATTTACATATTTTCATAAAAATCATGAAAAAATACTAAAATTAGTTAATTAATTGAATAACTACAAAGACAGTTACGAAGAATCTGAAGTTAAATTGAAATGTTCTGAATTTGATGTTAAATTGAAATTGAAATGTCATGTAATAAAATGGTAACATTGTTATATTTTTATACTCATCTAAAATCATAATTTTAACTTCATCATTAATTGTTTTATTTGTATAGACATATTAGGTCCTTTTAGAATATCATTTCTCTTTTCAACATTGATACTTTTATATAACTTTTATGTAACTTTTATTTAAACCTGCAAGAAGAAGAAACATTATAATAGATAAATATCTTTTCTTCATAAAAAGAAATGAAAGAATTATTAAATTTATCAATCAATTATTACACGACTATAAAAACAATAAAAACAATTACAAAGAATCTAAAGCCAAGTTGAAACCTTTATGTAAAATGATAATGTTAATATTAACATTTCAACTTCCTATTCTTCTGAACTTTATTCTTTGTCGTTCAATTAATTAATTAATTTTAGCATTTTTTAAATAAAAATTACATGTAAGTTATCAATATCAAAAGAGATGTTATTAAATAATACTCTAAAAGGATCTAATATGTGTGTATAAAAAAACGATGTAAAAGAGACATAAACAATACTCTCAATACAAAAAAGGATATGTATGGGTGAATGAAATCGTTTAAATTAAAAGTGAAATTAAAATATGAGTGAATGAAATCGTTTAAATTAAGAGTAAAATTAACATAGAGTATAAAAATATGTCTTAAAATGAGTATAAAAATATAAATGTTACCATTTTATTATATGAATATTTCAATTTGATATTTCTAGATCATATTCATACATATTTATATAATACATATCTATATAATATAAAATAATTAGCTTTATCTAACTGTGATTGGGAAAAAATGCTAAAATTAATTAATTATTAATTGAATGGCAAAGAAATAAGTTCAGAAGAATAGGAAACCAAGTTGAAATGTTATTATTAATTATTAATATTAACATTATCATTTTATATAAATGTTTTAACTTGGCTTTCCATTCTTTGTAATTGTTTCTGTAGTTGTGTAATTAATTGATAAATTTTGTAATTTATAATGTTTCTTTTTCTTGCAGGTTTAAATAAAAGTTATTAAAAATAATAAGTTAATAAAAATTAGCAATGTTCAAAAGAGATAATACCTAAAAGGATCTAGTATATATATATATATATATATATATATATATATGTAATTATATATAATTATATATATATAATTATATATAATTATATATATATAATTATTATATATAATTATATTATTAATTATATATATTATATATATATAAATTTAATTATATATTTATATATATATATATATATATATATATATATATATATATATATATATATATATATATAATTATATATATATCATTCACTCATACATATCGAGTCCTTTTAGAGTATTGTTTATGATTCTTTTAAACATTGTTTTCTTGTATATATATAGTGAATGAAATCTTCTAAATTTAGGATAACATTAAAATGTAGCTTTAGAGTATAAAAATATATGTAAATGTTTCCATTTTATTATGTAAATTAAAATTTTTGTATGTAAATAATTTCAGGAATTTGCCATTAGCAAGTGGTGCGTTAGGTCTGGAATATATGTGTATAGAGATTTTTTATTTTCACAGAGAGAGAGAGAGAGAGAGAGAGAGAGAGAGAGAGAGAGAGAGAGAGAGAGAGAGAGAGAGAGGAGACGAAGAAAGGAAGAGAGGTATAATTTAGTTTGTAATACATTGCTTAATGAGTATATATGGACATATAAACATATATTTGTATTATTTATTTTATTTGCAAATAATAAGTCTCAGTATACACGATATTCCATAACTACCGACTGAAATATTTATGACTTATTCGTAAAAATGAGACGAAAATTCTAATATGAAAATGTCGAAGCTATAACAGCTTTAAATTATTAGCGATTAAAACCGATAATCAGAGAGCTGACATTTCGTGCGTTCAGACATGATGATATAACAAGTGATAAAGGTGTCATAAGAATCGTTTTAACAATGAGAATTAAAAATATTGATATGATATGCAATTATAGTTTTATTGAGAAATTATTTCTGCTTCTATAAGGAATATTTATACATTTGTATATTAAATACGCATAATTAATATAGAAATATCACAAAATATCAATATCAATTCTATAATGAAATATTACAACATGTCTTAGATGTCAATATATAATGTTGACATACAGTAATATTAAAATATTATAGAAAACAAATATTAAATATCTTTATATGTTCATACACCAATTATTAAGAAAAAGCAGTTGCTTTTCGGCTTGATTTTGAAGGTAATCATATCTTTTGTCAAATTATTATAAAACAGTTTTTATATATTAAATATTTTTATTTTTACATATTATTTTTACATATATATGTTATGTTATATGAATTAATAGTAGTACTTATTATGTTAGAATTCTCTATTGTTAAAACTATTATAAATATTATTTTATATATAACACATATAATACATTGAAAAGAAAATTTTGTTTTGTGGAAATAAAAATTATGTAATAAGAAAACTGCTTTAATGATAATTAGCGGAAGATATAATTCGGACACATTTTTTTTGTGAAACGCTTCTGAGAACGATTGGGGCTCGGTGAGTCTCGATTGGTAGTAGGAATTCAGTAGGTGTCACCTTTGTAATCGGGCCGAAAAGGACATAGTTGTAGAATTAGTATTCTAAACTCAGAGAAAAGTTTAATTTATATATATTTTTTTTTTCAGGTCAGTTTCAGATCACTATTAGTATACCGGAGACCGTGTCTCCTGATATATATATATATATATATATATATATATAGTTTTTTAGCGCTATATATAGCTATTTGGCGCTGTATAACGGCTGCCATAAACGCTAAAAAATATCGATTGTTTGGCGCTGTATAACGGCTGCCATAAGTGCTTAAAAATATCAGCTGTTTGGCGCTGTATAACGGCTGCCATAAATACTGAAAAATATCAGCTGTTATTAGCGCTTTAATTGTTTACACATAGTATATAAAAATTAATTTAGATAAAAATGTCTGTACAGACAAAGAAATTTATAACTTTAAAGCCTACAGAGAAAGATATAATTGTCCAGGGTAGATGGTTGACAGACATGCATATGGAACATTTTCAAAATCTTTTACGAAATTGTTCACAATATGCACCTGTTGAAACATGGAAATTACAGTTACTTGATACTATACCATCCATACCAATGGATAAAAAACATATACAAATATTACACAGTTCATCAAGTTCATCAGATGGACATTGGGTATGTAGCTATTACGATAGGAAAAATATATATATATATATATATATATATGATTCCTTAAATAACAAAAGATTGCACGAACATCATAAACAATTTTTGGAAAGATTGTTTCCAAAACATGATTTCGTAAAAAATCCTGTCAAATTTCCTACTGTGCAATATCAACCGAATAGTAGTGATTGCGGTGTTTTCACAATAGCTTTTGCGACTTCATTATTATTTAATGTTAAACCTGACAAAGTGAAGTATGAACATAAGTTAATGCGTTCGCATTTAATACAAATTCTTGAAACGAATGTAATTGAGCATTTTCCTCAAGACCCGCAATATAGTGTTATTCAAAAAATACTTCCATTAGCAGTAATACAAGCGAGAGAAGCTGAAGCGATTCGTATACGAACAATACGTCAACATGAAACGGAACAACAAAAAGCGACTCGATTAAAAAAATGTCGCGATATTTATATTACTAAACAAGAATTAAATAAAATACAGTTAACGCTTCAAAATACAACAAATGAAATACAATTATCGCAAAGCGTTTCTAAAGAAATACAATTAACACAAAAAATTAATATTCAAACCGAACAAAATAAAAATGAGCATTCTCAAAATAAAGATCAACATTTATATCCAGAAGTTTTACAATTAATGCAAAGCGCTTCAAACAATGTTATGGAAGTATTAGTCAATAATATTCAGACGGAAAGAAATATAATTAAATGTTCTCAAAATAATAAGGAAAATCAAAATAAAGAAAATTTAGAAAATAATTTTACCAGAAAACGTCATCAATACGAACAGGATCTGGACAATCGTGCTGTAAAGCGTCATCGATACCAACAGGATTTAGAAAATAATCGTGCTATAAAACGTCGTCGATATGAGCAGAACTTAGAAAATAATCGTATTAAACAAATGCATCGATACAAAAGAGATTTAAAAAATAATCGTGCTAAACAAGTGCTTCAATACAAAAGGGATTTAGAAAATAATCGCGCAAAAAAGCGAATGCGTTATTTAAAAAATGTTCAGCTTGAACGAAATAGACAAAAAGAAATAAATTATGATCGAAAATGGTTATATAATAAACGATATTATGAAAAAAAGAAATTGAAATCCACTTTTGTTAAAAATAATAATCGCGATATTGCCAAAAATATTATTAAAAAGTATGAAAAATTTTGGTCACGAAATAATATTAAGTTTTATAATCCTAAAGCTATTGAGAAGATTTATAACAAACTTAATATTAAAAATCACGTTGAAAAACGGTTAGAAGCTGAAAGAATCGTACGTTGTTGTATGCATATTCGAGATAGTTATGTTCGCAATATGTATAAAATATTAACTTTACTAAAAAAGAAATCAGAAGTATGCTTGAGTCTTGCTATTAAATGTAAAACAATTAGTGATAAATTAAGTGCATTTTGTGGTAAATCGAGGCATACAACTTCGTCTGAAAATTATTTTATCGATTCTATGTATCGTAATATTACTTTATCACAATCTCTGGAATTAAAAGATCAAAATACAAATGTATTACCTTTAATAAAAGAACAAACAAAAAAACATGGTTATGTAACGAATTATGTAAAATTCATGATCCAATTCTAATTGATCGTTATGAAACATTCCTTCGAATGATAAGTACATGTACTTTCAAGAGAATACCGGAATTATTACAGAAAATTCATAAATGTACAATAAAAGAGAATTCAAATACGAAATTGGGTCACACACATATTTGTTACATTGATACAACTCTTTGCAAAGCGATGTTTCTTCCTGTTCAATTGTTATCACCTCATTTCTCATTAGTCAGATATTTTAAACGGTTAGTTTATCAAATGACAAATTTCTATGAAAAAATGTTAAATTTAGAGAAAGCTTTAACATCTGCTGATTTAGATACATTAAATCAAATTATAACTTTGGCACAAGAAACAGCAAATCGTATGTACAGACATCAGTATACCGATACTACTTTGAGTGATGAGGATATTATTTATAAATATAAAAACGCGTTTAAAGCTTTAACTAAGCGCTCCATGGACACTCCTCGATATGTTTGTGTATCATGTGAAAGACTTTGTTACAAAAGAAATGTATCTAAAATTAATAAGTTTAAAGCACAAATAAATATTCCAGTTTGGAGAGATTTAATGGCATATATAAAGGAACAAGGTATTATTAATTCACAGTATATATGCGATTATTGTGAACGCAAATTCCGTAACGGGTTAATGCCTGCATATTGCGTTTTAAATAATCTCATTGTTCATGATGTACCCGAAGTAATAGCATCTCTTAACACATTCGAAAAAATTCTTATACAAAGAGCTAAGGCATTTCAAACTGTTGTTAAAATGGGAACTGTTATTAACAAAAAATTGCCTCAAAGGCAAATGATACAAAAAGTAAAAGGTAGAACTTTTCATTTACCACTTCCTTTACAAGAAACGTGGAACAAATTATGCAAGGATACCGATCCAATAAATATAAATCATGAATTATACATTTTAGTTAGAAGTATTCCGACAAAATCTAAGATTATTTGGGAAGAAATGGTAAATGTTAAAAAAATATTTGATGCTTTAATATGGTTAAAGCATAACAATCCTCTTTATCGTCATATTATACTGCCAAAAACTCACGATACATTATGCTTAGAAAAATTGAATAATCCAGAATTCCAAATATAAGAAGCGGAAAACAATGATGAATTTGTTTTGGATGACGATTACAAATTATTATTGAGTCCAAAAGGTACAATGGAAGAAACGAACAATAACGTAGAAACTATCTTAAATAATCAGTACAAAGCAATGTTAACTCAGATTGTTGATGACAGTGATGGTTATTATGACCAATATACCATTTATCCTTTATATGAAAAAAAAAACACGCGAATCTGCTACCAATCTATATCAAATGTTAAAAATTCAAGATTTGATAATCGTGAAAAAGATTTAGATATGTTGTGTTTCCCAGATTTATATCCCTTTGGAATTAATGGACAATATCAAACTAGATCAATTAAACTTCATGATCATGAATTTATCAAATGTCGTTTAAAATCAAAACATCCACAATACAGATTAAACCAACAATATTTATTTTATTTATTAAATAATGCGAATATACGTCAATTAAATCGTGGTATTTATCATAAACTGAATATAACTAATTTGCGAGACCGTTACACGGCTTTAGAATATTTAGAAGCATTGC
This sequence comes from Pogonomyrmex californicus, assembly GCA_024349325.1. NCBI lineage: Eukaryota > Metazoa > Arthropoda > Insecta > Hymenoptera > Formicidae > Pogonomyrmex > Pogonomyrmex californicus. Next base: position 589,268 of record JAECZD010000011.1, read on the forward strand.
AAAAAGATTTATTAGAATCTGATTTAAGTACTATTTTTACTGATTTTAGTACTATTTTGAATGAATTAGGCGAATATATTCGTGAAGTAAATGGATGGTCTAATGAGTCTTCTTTATCTACCAGTGTTCTTATTGCTAGAGATCCTGTATCAACATCGAGATTTCTCGACAATAAGTTTCGGGCAATGCTTGATTTTATTTGTTCCAAAGACCATCCGATCGGAGAAATAATACATTACTTTTGGCGACGAGAATATCAAGGTAGAGGTATTCAACATTTTCATTTGTTACTTTGGGTTAAAAATACACCAATTATTGATGAATCTTCTCCAGAAGAAGTGTCTACATTTATTTTACAACATATAACTTGTAAATTGCCGGATAAAAATATTTCACCATTATTATACAGACGAGTTAATACATATCAACAACACAAACATAACGATTATTGTCTTCGTTCTAAGAAGGTAGGACGCAAAGTTGTTCGTGTATGTCGTTTCGGTTTTCCGCGTCCTGTTACGGAAACATTTGTTATGAGAGATGTCATAAGTTCAATAGCAGGTAGGAAACAATTAAAATATAAAAGTAGGCTTTATGACCTTCCTCGAACCGATATCGAAATTGGTATAAATGATTATAATTCCATCCTTCTTACTGCGTGGGAAGGAAACATGGATATACAATTTATAGGTGAAAAATCATCTTTACTTACTTATTATGTTACTAAGTATTTGAATAAGGCAGGAAAATGTGAATTATCTGATTCTGTCCTTGATAGTAAAAATAATAAGAACAAATCGCTGGCGAGCTATCTTTGGAATATTGCTTTGCGCTTCATGAATAATAGGGAATGTGGAGCTCTTGAAGCTGCTGACACATTGCTGGGTATTCCATTATATGGGACTGATCCAAATACGACTGTTAGATGGTTAGATGTTAATCAGATACGATACAGGAAAGTTAAAAGCTATAAGGAAATTAAAATTCTTGATAAAGATTCTACAGACATATTTTATCCATCTTTAATAGATAATCATTATCCAGAGAGACCAGAAGACTTAGAATCGATGTCATTATATGAATTTGCACAGTGGTTTGACATTACGAAAATAAAACCACAAAGTAAAAAAATTGAGTTCTTTAAGATGACTAATGGTCGTTATCTTAAACGACGACAGCATGAATATCTTATTAATCACTATAGATATGATGTTAAAACGCGGTCAGAAAATTATTTCTTTTCATTACTTCTTATGTTTAAACCATGGCGGAAAATAGAAGAACTTAAAAATGGATATGATACTTATGCGGAATCATTTCACAATGTAAAATTACATCTTGTGAATGCATTGCAGTATCATGAAAAGTTAGAGGAATTGCAAAAAGCATTTGAAACTGCAAAACAATTACTTCAAGAACATTTAGATAATTTAGCAAATCAAAATGTGTCTCAAGATGATCCTGATAATCCAATAGGTGTGCAAAATGTTGAAGCTGGTGAAGCGATGCAAGATTTTAAAGATCTTGGAAACAAACAGGAAATAGATATATCTGAAATGATTTCTAAACTGAATGTAGATCAAAGAAGAGTATTTGATAGAGTCATTAATACCATTACGTCAGATAAATTGTTATTACGATTATATGTTAGTGGAGAAGGAGGTACTGGCAAGAGTTTCCTGATTAAAACAATTAAGTGCTGGATAAAACAAAATCTTAACAAAGATACTGCCATAACAGCACCCACTGGTATAGCAGCATTTAATATAGATGGTTTGACAGTTCACAGATTACTGCAGTTACCTGTTGAACATGGTCATACTCCTAAATATAAACAATTATCTGACCACGTTTTGAAAATTATACGAGCCGATCTCAAAGATGTTATTCTTATAATAATTGATGAAATATCAATGATATCAAATTTGATTTTAATGTATATACATTTACGACTATCCGAAATATTCGATACTACTGACTGTAATGATGGTTGGTTTGGTCAAAAGCATATCCTTTTATTTGGAGATTTACTTCAATTACCTCCCATACATGAAGATCCTGCTTTTATACATTTATCAGATGAAAAAATTCGTAAATATCTTGGTTCTTTAAGTGCTATTAATCTATGGACAACTTTATTTGACTATGACGAATTGACGATCAATATGCGCCAACAAGGAGACGGATCTTACCGTGAATTACTCTCGAGAATTCGTGTTGGTTTATTAACCAAATATGATTGTGAAATTCTCGAAAAAAGAAAAATATCTTTTAAGGGTGAATCTTTCGAAGAACGAGTAAATGAATTGTGTGATTTTATTAATAATTTGCCATCTGATACCGTTTGTTTATTGCCTACTTGTCATATGTGTGACGTTCTTAACACTGCAATGTTAAATCGTATTGCTTCAAAAGAAATATTATTAATAGCTGAAGATACAATTGATTGTATTTCATATATGAAAAAAAGAGTAATAAAGATATTAACAGATAACGATGATGATAATACTAGAACAGCTGGACTTTCAAAACAAATTATAATTAAAATTGGGGCGAAAGTTATGATAAGACGCAATATTGATGCTAGTTTGGGTCTTGTAAATGGTACAATAGCTACAGTTATTTCAATTGTACAAGATACAATTACTGACTATATAGAAAAGATAAAACTTCTTTTACCATCTGGTTTAGAGTATTTTGTTGAAAGAATGAGTGTTAAGTTTCAAGTGATGGATAGAGCATATGTTATTAGAAAACAATTTCCATTATCCTTGAGTTATGGTATCACTATTCATAAAAGTCAAGGATTAAGTTTGCAAAACGCTATTATGGATATAGGTAATTCCATATTTAATTGTGATCAAGTTTATGTTGCTTTATCTCGAGTAACGTCTCTGGATGGATTGCATTTAATTAATTTTGATCCTTCATCCATATTTGCTAGTGAAGAAGCTATTATAGAATATAATCGGTTAAAACGAATACATAATCCAGAATCAGAAATGATTACTGTTTCGAAGGAGCGTTATCGTAAAGTTAAAGATGTTCCATGGATATTATTGAAAACAATTACTTCTGTTCAAGTGTCAGATCAAAAGGCTCTCTCAAAAGATACCAAATGGATTATGTATGGTTTTCAAAATATAGACAAGGTTTCATGTTATGCAAATGCAGTATTACAATGTTTATTGCATTTACAAGTTATCAGAAAACAGTTGTTAAATTATGATAAACTGGATGTATTAAATTTACTTGCACATCGATATGAACATGGGATGAACAATTTGGATACCTATGAAATACGGAAATCTTTAGGAGAGAATTTTTCGGTTGCTATAAAACGAGACGCACTTGAATTTCTTACAGCTCTCTGTACAAAATATGATTATATACAAAATCTAGTAAATCATCAAGTTATTGCAACTTGTCGATGTAATTCATGTGGTGATGCAAAAGTTACTATTAAAAATAACACTCTTCTTTCCATTTCTGTTAGCAATATGAAAAAGAAAAGTTTTGATCTTAATGATCTATTAAAAACTACATTTTCATCACATTGGCGTCAATCGTTTGACAAATCATGTGAACGTTGTGAAAGAAATGATATGTTATTTAAAAATGAATTGGTTTTAACGAAAGACATACTTATTATACACTTAATATTATTTTCTTTACAAGATAATAAATTAGTAAAAATACCACACAAATTTAGTTTGCGTGGTGTACCGACAACTAAAATACTAATAGCTGGACAAGCATATAAAGTAATAAATGCTATTTTTCATCACGGAACTTGTATCGAAAAGGGTCATTATACGAATATGTGTAGAGAAGGAACATCTAGCACTTGGTTTGAAATTGATGATGCGCAAGTAATAAAAAAGCAATGGCCTAAAAGTGCTAAAGATATTTATATATTATTTCTACAAAAAATGGTTACTAAACATGTATATAGCAACATATATTAAGCAAAATATCATAGTTATATTTAACAAAAATAAATATTGTTTATAAAGAAAATGTCAATTATATTTATTATATAAAAAGTATCAAGCACAGGCGCACTTCTCAAACAGATGCTTAACAAAATGCGTGATGTCGTTAAAAAATTACCTTTTTAAAAAAAGGTAATAAAAAAGGGTGTCAAATATAGGGACGCGCTTGTAATAAAAAAGATACTGTTGTACCAAGTTAAAAAAATAGAATCTGACAATATCTTTTATTTTAAAGAAATAGAACAAGAATAGAAAGTGATACATATCTCTGTATCTTCATTGAAGACTTGTCTTTTTACCTCTAACCATGTGATAGTAGTTTTAATTCTTTAAAAAAAATTACGAAATTGCAATATAAAATTAAAAAATAAAATCTAAGTACTATCCCTATTTTAACTCAAGTGATACTAGCTTTAATTAAAAAACAAAAAATTTGTTTCCACATTGCTAATTCAAATGATATTATTTGTATAAAAGATTTGATATCAATAAGTGGTGTCAAGTTATACCTTTTTAAAAAAAGGTAAAAAAGGGTGTCAAGTATAGGGATGTGCTTGAAAAAAAAGAAGAAACTGTTGTACCAAGTTAAAAAATGGAGTCTAATCGAATAAAAATGACCTTTTTAAAAAAAGGTAAAAAAGGGTGTCAAGTATAGGGATGTGCTTGAAAAAAAAGAAGAAACTGTTGTACCAAGTTAAAAAATGGAGTCTAATCGAATATATTATCTTTTACTTTAAGGAAATACAGCCTAAGTGGTACATATCTCTATATCTTCTTAGATTGAAGAATCTCTTTACTCTAACCCATGTGGTAGCACTTTTAATTTAAAAAAAAATTATGTTACAAAATTATTTCTTTACTCTAACCAATGTGGTAGTAGTTTTAATTCTTTAAAAAAAATTATGTTACGAAATTACCATACCTCACTCAATTCTAGTTGTTGATTAAACTAAAAAATAAAATCTAAGTGCTATCTTTGTATTTTCATTGGTCTTCCTATTCTAACCCAAGTGGTACTAGCTTTAATTAAAAAAAAATTATTTCCGCATTGCCAACTCAACTCAAATGATATCATTTGTATAAAAGTTTTGATATCAATAACTGGTGCCAAGTTATAATCTTACTATAAAAATTGTGTTAAAGAAAATCGAATCTGAGTTATACGTATCTTCATTAAAGAATCTTCCTCTAATTCATGTGGTAGTAGTTTTAACTCTTTATTTGAATTTTCAATGAAGAGTCTTTCTGTTATGACCCAAGTGATACTAGCTTTTAATTTTTTAAAGAAGATTTTGTTTCCACCTTGCCAATTCAAATGATTGTAATAATGTATAAAATTTGTATAAAAGATTTGATATTAATAATTAGCGCCAAGTTATAATCCTATAAACATTGAGCTAAAAGTCCACCTTATATATTTCAAATTATATATTTCATTTGTACCAAAAATTTAATATACCATTATTTTTAAAAAAGAAAACTCAAGTGGTAATATCATTATTTAAAAATAATAAAAACCAAATATGTATATCTTGTCTATCTATACTCATTCAAGACTCTTTCTTTTCTAATCCAAGTGATAGTAATTATTTAGCTTTAAAATATTATTATATCACAAAATTGTTTTACTCAATCTTTTTATCACAAAGAATTAAAGTAACAGTATAAAATAAATGATAAAATTTTAGTTAAATAAAAAAAATTTTTATGTAAAAACACTTGGCGCTGCTCGACCGAATAAAAAAAATAATAATTAAAAATGTATAACTAATGATGAAGTTATTTGAATGTTATAAAGATATGATTTTTTGTTCCATATGTATGATAATTATAATATTATATTTATATAAATATATACTCCTATACTTATTCTAATTAACTGTATAATAACCTGATTGCATTTACAATTTATAATAAACACGAAATTAAAACTAAAATTCTACATTTAAGTAGAACTCTCTAGTCGCACAAACGCATAATTTCTTCACATTTACATACGCCGATAAATATTTTTACTCTTGTGACATTGTCACATTGTAACATTATTTTTTTAGTACGTAAAAATAAGTTTGATATATATATATATATATATATATATATATATATATATATATATACGTGTTCTTTTTAATTATATGTTTAGAGGTCTGAGCAGCGCCAAGTGTTTTTACATAAAAATTTTTTTTATTTAACTAAAATTTTATCATTTATTTTATTGTTACGTCCAACCCGAGATAAATATATTTTTTATATATATTTTTTTTATAATGGATGGGGCTTGGAAGGACGCTCCAAATACCCTCTCGCAGGTGGTCGCGCTGAGGCGTCCCTACGAGTCGGACACACTGTGCAGAGCCACGAGTGCGAGTCAACGTCTTGAAAAAGACGCTATGACTTCGACTGCGTGACGTGCGTCCGTCGGTCCGTAATTTAGGCAAGAAAATTTAATCTCTTTTGCCAGGGACCATGCGCGAATCTCGGATGATTAGGAATGAAAGAGGGAGCAAATAACTAAACGATGAATAATTTAAATTTTACATATAATTGATAAATTTAAAACATTTACAAGGTTGGGTACACAAAGTCGTATACAAGATCGTATCATTATACATTTTTTTGTTTTACGTTGGAATATATTTATTGACGGTATATTTATAAAGATATAAGACAAGAAGGGTGTTATGTACAGAAATTCGTGTTTTTAGAAATCGCCGTATATATTGTTTGATTTTTCTGAGTATAATTCATTTTTAGATTTTTTTTGTTATTAATTTATTTTAAATTATTTGTTGATTGTGGGTGGTTATTCTGAGGAAGTCGGGAGGAAGTCGGATTTCCGTTAGTGAGGTCTAGGGGAGGAGGGGAAGGAGTTCGTAGTTCACAGAACTCGTCTAAGGACTTCTGGGTGCGGAAATCTGGATATATTTGAGGATCATGGCGCTCTGGGAATAGGACACTGAAATCTGGGGGTGGTGATCCAGGTTCAGTTTTGATTGGGGAATAGGATGGAGGAGATAGGTCTAAGTAAAGGGGTCTCCAGCTGGAACTATTCGTGGTTTCTTGATATGTTGAAACCTCGGATGTCCTCGGCGAAGGATAGTTCCCCGTCAGGCGAGCTCGCTTGTTCCGACGGTAACGGAGCCTCTTCAGGGCTCGCCTCCGTCTTTGAGCGTCGGTGGGAGTGGATGATGCAGTTTTCACTAAAGAAATGGATTTGGAAAGAAATGTCATTAATCACGAACCTTAAGGCTATCTCTGAAATATTTCAGGAAACCGAGAGATCCGAGAGGAGAGAAATTAGAAAGGAGAGAGAAAATTGTAAGAAAGGAGAGAAAAAGAATAGATTTTCCGAATTACTCGGCAGCCATGAACCTGCTGAATGCTCCGCAACGCATAGGGAACCCGAGAGGTTCGACGGCTGAAGTCAACAGAGGAGAAACAGATTTTTGTTGAACTATTCGGCAGCCATGAACCTGCTGAGTGCTCCGCAACGCATAGGGAGCCCGAGAGGTTCGACAGCTGAAGCCAACAGAGAAGAAGCAGATTTTTGCCGAATTATTCGGCAGCCATGAACCTGCCGAGTGCTCCGCAACGCATAGAGAGCCCGAGAGGTCCGACGGCCCAAGCAAAGAAAGAAAAAAAGAAAAAGAAAAAGAAAAAGAAAAGGAAAAAGAAAAAGGGAGTAGAAATGTAAGGAGAACGGGAGAGGACAGAAAGGATGTAAGGGAGGAATGAGAAAGATCAAGGAGAAGAGATCCGAAAAACTATTATTAGGGAACTTTTATGTGTGCAATTAAACTTACTTTTATTCTGGAGACTTGAGAGCTGCGAGATGAAGGCGGTAATGGTGTCGTCAGGAACTTGATCACTTAAACTTGTTAATTTTTTTTCGACTGACACCGACCGAATTATTGACAACTGATTTGTCGACGACTGAGAATGTTCCGACCGAAAAAAAGGACTTAGCAGAGAGTGTGTGTTCCGTGCAGAGAGTGAGTATTCCGTGCCTTTAAGGGCACTATATATATATGATTTCATTGAGAGAAAACATCTGTACACGTGTTGTCTTTCCGCGATTGGGATAATAGGGATTATCCGCTTAGCCAGATTCTTAGTAACCGACTCCCGGAAGAGATCAGTTGCGTGGCCGTCGCGATCGTAACAGAACACATGTCATCCGTTTATCTGCTTAACTAAATTCTAATAACTGATATCCGAAAGAGAAGAATCGTGCAGTCGTCAAGATGTAACGTCGGTATACTTTCACGATTAAGATAATAAGGATTATCCGCTTAGCCGAATTCTAGAAACCGACCTCCGGAAGAGATCAGTCTAACAGAGTAACAGAACATGCGTCACTCGTTTATCCGCTTAATTAAATTCTAATAACAGATACCCGAAAGAGAAGAATCGTGCAGTCGTCATGACGTAACATTATACTGTTACTTTAATTCTTTGTGATAAAAAGATTGAGTAAAACAATTTTGTGATATAATAATATTTTAAAGCTAAATAATTACTATCACTTGGATTAGAAAAGAAAGAGTCTTGAATGAGTATAGATAGACAAGATATACATATTTGGTTTTTATTATTTTTAAATAATGATATTACCACTTGAGTTTTCTTTTTTAAAAATAATGGTATATTAAATTTTTGGTACAAATGAAATATATAATTTGAAATATATAAGGTGGACTTTTAGCTCAATATTTATAGGATTATAACTTGGCGCTAATTATTAATATCAAATCTTTTATACAAATTTTATACATTATTACAATCATTTGAATTGGCAAGGTGGAAACAAAATCTTCTTTAAAAAATTAAAAGCTAGTATCACTTGGGTCATAACAGAAAGACTCTTCATTGAAAATTCAAATAAAGAGTTAAAACTACTACCACATGAATTAGAGGAAGATTCTTTAATGAAGATACGTATAACTCAGATTCGATTTTCTTTAACACAATTTTTATAGTAAGATTATAACTTGGCACCAGTTATTGATATCAAAACTTTTATACAAATGATATCATTTGAGTTGAGTTGGCAATGCGGAAATAATTTTTTTTTAATTAAAGCTAGTACCACTTGGGTTAGAATAGGAAGGCCAATGAAAATACAAAGATAGCACTTAGATTTTATTTTTTAGTTTAATCAACAACTAGAATTGAGTGAGGTATGGTAATTTCGTAACATAATTTTTTTTAAAGAATTAAAACTACTACCACATTGGTTAGAGTAAAGAAATAATTTTGTAACATAATTTTTTTTTAAATTAAAAGTGCTACCACATGGGTTAGAGTAAAGAGATTCTTCAATCTAAGAAGATATAGAGATATGTACCACTTAGGCTGTATTTCCTTAAAGTAAAAGATAATATATTCGATTAGACTCCATTTTTTAACTTGGTACAACAGTTTCTTCTTTTTTTTCAAGCACATCCCTATACTTGACACCCTTTTTTACCTTTTTTTAAAAAGGTCATTTTTATTCGATTAGACTCCATTTTTTAACTTGGTACAACAGTTTCTTCTTTTTTTTTCAAGCACATCCCTATACTTGACACCCTTTTTTACCTTTTTTTAAAAAGGTATAACTTGACACCACTTATTGATATCAAATCTTTTATACAAATAATATCATTTGAATTAGCAATGTGGAAACAAATTTTTTGTTTTTTAATTAAAGCTAGTATCACTTGAGTTAAAATAGGGATAGTACTTAGATTTTATTTTTTAATTTTATATTGCAATTTCGTAATTTTTTTTAAGATATAACATATAACATATATAACATAAGTAACATAAATTTAATAAAAATTTGTTGCTCCTTTAATTCCTCTTCCTCTTCTTCTTTCTCTTCTTCCTCTGCCGTAATAAATAGGGGCAGTGGAGAGTTGATATAAAAATCTTATAAAATTTTCCTGCTGCCTTCGTATGCCGGCTAGTCTTCCTCTAGGCCTTCTTTCTGCAAAATAAAATAAAATATTTAATTATATCTCATAAAACAATATATTTATTATATAGACAGAGGGGGGGAAGTAGGAGAAAGGGCAAGGGAGAGAGAGAGAGAGAGGAGGGAAAGTAAGAGCAAGAGAACGAGAAAAAGCGAGAGAATGCGAGAGAAGAGGGAAAACAAAAGCGAGAAGATATGAAAAATTGAAAGAGTGCGAGAGAGCATTATTTCTTCGACGGGAGTGGCAGCAGGAGCGACGGCAGGAGCGGCGGCAAGGACGGCGGCAGGAGCGGAGACAGTAATAGTGGGATTGGCGGTGGTGGCAAAACTGTAATCCGCTTTCTCTGCCGCAACAATTAACGAATTTTCGAATTCCATGCCGAAATCTATCTCCATCTGTAAATTTGAATAATATTTATTAGATATATATATATATATATATATATATATATATATATAAATAATATTAAAAAATATTAAGAATTAATAAAAATAATTAAAATAATTAAATAATATTAAGAAATATTATCTCCGTTTGTTGCTCGGCCATTTTTTAAATAAACAAATATATCATTATGGTTTCTGTTGTCACTGTCATTTATACTGTCAGTATTACTAATGTTGCACTATGTTCACTATCCGAGGTTTGTTCTTTTTTTCTTGCATTAAAAATTTTTATGGAAAAGTGCAAGAGTATAAGAGTATTTAATGAGATTAAATTAAAAATTTTTCGACATTTAAATCATACAAGAAATCTGTTTTATTTTGAAAAGATGTGATATTTAAACTAAAATTGGCACCAATTTTTAATCTAATATATAAAATTACCATACTATAATGAGATAAACTAACTTTTAATCTTATTAAATAAATCAGACCTTACGACAGTGAAACTATATACAAAAAATTTATACATGTGTTTATAAAAAAAAATTTTATATTAAAAAATAAATTTTTAATTGGTACAAAAATGTAATATCAAAAAATGGCGCCAACTTATAATCCAATAAAATAAAAAGAAATAATCTTATAAAGGTAATAATATTGTACTTATATTTACATGTTAGATATCAAAATTAGCGAACTTAAAGTCAATAATTATAATTTTATATTATAAAAATGATGACGTTCAAAACACTCTCGCGAAAATGACCACAATATTTATATTTGCGTTGGTTCAAAATATAGTACAAGATGTCAAAATTCTAATAAATTTGTTTATAAGAATTATACAAAAAAAATACTTGTTTTATGTATTAGATATAGAAAACTAAAAAGAAATAAAGTATATTTTGTTCAAAATATAATAAAAACTACATTATTCAGTGGTCTTTAATAGCTCCGGAATATTTCAAAATCAATAATTAATATCTATTAGAAAATCCCCCTGTAATAATAATTATATATATATATATATATATATATATATATATATATATATATATATATATATATCAGGAGACACGGTAGTGTCTCGGGTATCAAGTCAAGATCAACCGAGAACATTGCCGTGTGACTTTACGCGAGTCGTCGAGGTTCGAGCATCTGAAATTATCGAATCTCAATAACGGCTAAACCGATCAAGTTCTAAGTAGACTTGATCAATAGCTTGAATCCGACTTGCATAATAAAAGTATTTTTATTTTTCTGCTACGTGCCCTACAATCAGAGATATTACTACGCAAAGTCCGATTTGAAAATTTTTACTTTAAGAAACGTCATTATCGTCGACTTTGTACGGCTTTAACGTCTGTCACGAGATGTCATTATTAATCTTATCGACCCAGCGGATTATCAGACTGATAAGTTAGGGTTACTGTAGGATCTAACGAATCAATGTTCGCTGAGTCTTGACCCTGACTTATCGGCCTGATTTATCCGCTGGGTCGATAAGATTGATTGATTGATGTAAACACGATAGTGTTTTTGGTTGTAGATCTCTCGAGTATCAATATAATAGTAAATACACGTGTGTAATAAATACGCGTGCATTAAAAAGGAAACATTAGCAGTATTAATAAATTGCTTACTACTATTACTCTTTTTCTGCATGTCCGAGTAGTGGCCAACAATGTTGACGTTCGCAGTGAGTTTGACAGTTTATGATAATTTGTTTTGGAGTGTAACTCATGTTTCTGTCTACTGTATACTTTGCAGATAAGTTCTATTTTTCATTTTATTATTTTATTTTTACATGAACATTTCAATCCAACTTCAGATTCTTTTTTAACTAATCATTCTTATAAAAATTTATAAACATTAATTGAATGGCAAAGATTAATGTTTAGTATATTATAATTTTGAATCATATTTCTAATCAACTATTTATTATTAGACAATTACATAGCATATATATATATATATATATATATATATATATATATATATATAATTGCAAATTTACAAAGAATTTAAAAATTGATATTTGATAATTTCCAACTTATATTGATCTTAAACTATTTAATAACAATATATATGTGTGTGTATATATATATATATATATATATATATATATATATATATGTATATATATAGAATATATGAAATAATAAGATTACATGTTTATTTATTAAGTATATTAGGATATTAATAACCAACTTTAATTTTGTGTGGATTTACAAACTTTGCAATAATGTTTTCGTCAGGCCTTAACTGTAATCTCTCCTTCCCTAGTTGTTTGGGTTATCCACAAGATAGTGAGGAATTGGTTCCAAAAATGGCGCGTGAGCCAATCATTCTTAATGTTTATGACATGGTAAGTTGTAATTTTAATTTCGATCAAATGTTATCTTATTCAAATAATATACAACTGGAAGTTATTATTTTTAAGTTAATTGTGTTTAGTGCAATTGACTATTAAGTGATGTTATGTTGTAGTATTGGATAAATGAATATACCACATCTATTGGTCTCGGTGTGTTTCACTCTGGGATGGAACAGGTATATATTAATTTATTGAATATATATTATATACTCAGAAAATTTAGTACAGAAAACACATACACACACACACACACACATATATATACTAGGTGTATGTTGTCTATCAAGTGTTATACAGATGATTGGCATAATTCTCTTATAGGCAATCTATTCATATTGGATATACAGATTTCACAGAAGAAGATGTTTCAAGAATTATTACAGAGTTGGGCAAAGATTTCCGACGCGATCGTTATCATTTGATGAACAAAAATTGTAATCACTTCAGTTTACATTGGTATATTGGTTTTCTTAAGCGCGATACTGATAAGTAAATAACAAATGATAAAAGCAATATATTTCAGATATCACAGAATCTGTGTGGACAGGAAATACCTGGTTGGGTAAATCGTTTGGCATATTTCAGTTCATGTGTACTGTTCCTTCAACGTTGTTTGCCAAAGGAATGGCTAACACCTGATGCTTTACAACATTCTCTAAGTCAAATTAATCATCACGAAAGTGCCACCATCGGATACCTCGTTGTAACATTTGGCTAATGCTATTGAAATGTTGTAGCCAGATCTACAACTAATAATAAAAGTAGTCTGCATGGCAACAAAATTAGGCCGCATGAATTTCGAAAAGTCTTTCGAAAGGCGACACAAATGTGTGACCGCCGAAATCGCGACCAGTCTTTCGAAAGACTGCAGAAATGCATTGCCGCGAGAACATTGCGAACAATTGCGAAAAGTCTATCAACAAATTCCTCAATTTGCTGATCGAACCAGGCATGATATTGATCAATCAACGCAACCGATCGGAATGCTGATCGGGCATCGATCAGACTATATAAACGGTTACACAAGGCGGAGTCACCAGAGTCAAGAATAACGTGTCGTTTGGAATCATTATTATAATTATCGCGCAAGATATTACAAAAGCGCGGTGAAGTTCACGCGAGCCGTACTATCAGCGTCTCAGGTAACATACTCGGTCGTCGGCCGCCAGAGTAACGCGATACGCGCCGAGCCGCCCGCCGACGTTTAACTGTGTGTAATGTAATAAAATAAGAAATACTAAATTCAAGAATTTGTGCATTTATTAAATAAACCAATTAAAATAAAGAAAGTGTGTTAGTGAATTCAAGAAGATTTCCTTACATTCTTTTGATCCTGCTCGAAGTCCCAACTCCTTAGGCTTAACGAACCCGACTATCTCTAATATTATCGTTATAGCCCATACGGGGTACAACATTTTGGTGGCAGCGGTGGGATAGTCAAAATCATCCCCCAAGAACAACAACTTGAGAGGATCATCATTAATCAAGCCAGCAGAATCAATCAAGTAAGTCCCGACGCACTGCATTATGGGCAAAAGAAGGGAAAAATTTTTCTTGAAGAAACGAGATAAGACCTGTAATAATAAATTACAAGCAGGCAGAAGAATCAAATTCCCGATAAGCAGAAAAATACAAGACCTGTAGAAAACAGGCGGACGGAAAAGGCCCCGTCAAAAAATAAGCCGCCCACGAAATTGTGTCAAGTGAATAGTGCAACATTAGTAGAGTGCCGACCTACGACAACGAGTGTCCAGTGGCAGCGGAGCAACGACCAGAGAGTCTACGAGCACCGAGAGCCAGCCAGCGCTGACCGTGTACAACGATACCAGGCAGCAAGGACGCTTCACCGACACGCACTACTACACGCAGCCGACTGACACGCCAGCACAAGCAGCGACCATGCGAGCGTATACGATCTGTCTTCTATTGTAAGTCCGAAAAATTATATTTTGTAAAGACGAATGTCCGCAGCGAAGGACAGCTTAGCGAATGCGACCTGGCCAAAATCGCGGTCAATAAATAACCCCGTAAAATTTCCGCACACTATCTCCGCGATAAATACCGCGAGAAACGCGTTAAAAGAAATACGGGATAACGTGCGCCGTGTATTACGATACGATAGTGACGAAGACGTCCACGTAATAACCCAACGCGAATTTCCGTACGACGAAAAAGATTACAGCTTGCTCGAACCGAACGACACCGACTCTCACATTAACACACACGTACGAGCGCGCAAACACATACATACAAACTTACGAGACGGAAGCATATTTAATTCTTTCAACATATACCAATCGCTAATAAACGAAATGGCTCACTCACCTGTCGAACAACAGAACGAAATCGACAACGAAATTTTACAACTACGACATTCGGTCGAGAGACATGGACCGCAAGAAAGTCGAACGAACCGCCGCGTCACAATCGACGCACCGCCCGATAACACTCTCCTTCGAGAATTAATGGATGAGATACGCGATCTCCGTGTGCAAGTCAACGGATTGAGCCGGCAAACACAATTGCCTATAGGCGAACGAACGAGAATATCCCAGGATTTTCTGCCGCACCCGCTAGATCTAACTTACGGACGTTCGTATCAAGATATACGAAACCAGTTGGGAAATGCACTGACATTCCTCACACTGAAAGACGCGCGTAATATGATCCCAGAGATCGACGGCACGTCACGAGGACGCGTGTACGAATTTCTAAATGCAAGTACGTACGCGATAAAAAATATACATCCCGCGGATGAACATTCTCTATTAGAAGCTATTCTTTGCACTAAATTCAAAGGCAAGGCCATGATGGATTTCCGTACGCGAGATATAATAAACTTCGAACAATTAAAACGAGAATTAGAAAAGGAATATTTGAGCAAACGAAGCACCGCACATTTGCAACTCGAATTTAATTCGCTCAAACAAAAACCAAACGAGAATGCACAAGAATTCGGCAGACGAACAGACAATATAGCCATGGAATTATACGAATCCATGGAAGAAGGAAAAAATCATACAGTCGAACAGCAACGCGCGATTTTAGAAAATATAAAAGAGCAAGCGCTCTACAATTACCAGAACGATTTACATGACGAAATTAAATTGATTGTACGATCGCAGCGATATCAAACGATACAGGAAGCAATCGCAGGAGCAACCGTGGAAGAAAAAACGCGAGGACCTAGCACGCGAACGCTAACCTATTGAAACCGGCCAGTATTTAAAGCGCATACACCCAGTCCACGTTGTGAAAAATGCGGAAAAATCGGTCATTACGGGCGCGATTGTAGAACTAGCCGTTTCTCAAATAGATATACCCTGCCTAAGCCAGAAGGACAACCACGAATAAATACAATTGAAAAACAGTGTAGCTATTGCAAAAAGATTGGACATTTACGACACGAATGTTGGACACTGAACGGAAAATCGGAAAACAGCAAAAATTCCGGAAAAATTTTTTCGAATTTGCGAAGAGAAAATTCCGCGAAGAACTTTAAAAATAAAAAGAGCGAAACCGGCGAAGATAAACCGACCGTCCCGCGCCCCGCGTCAGAGTATCGCGTGGCACACGTCAAGGGAACATCGCTCGTCAACACTGGATTAAATGCGATCACATTACCGATTGCAGAAGCCAAAGGTAGAAAAATAAATTTCTTGTTTGAAACGGGCGCATCAGCAACAATAATAAAACTAAAACATGTTCTAGACCACGTCCTAATCTATGAAGAGAAAACTAAACTAACAGGACATGAAATAATAACATTGGGCAAAACACATGTTACGGTGCAACTGTCGCGAAAAAAGATACGACACCCCGTATACATAGTGCGAGATAACGCGCCAATGGAACACGATGCAATCCTAGGAGCAGATTTCATTTGGAAATACATAAGTGCGTTCAATCCAAAAACAAATTCAGTACAATTTAAAAATACGAAATTCAGACTGTACCCATACAGGCGCGTAACTTTAGGGCCGCGCAGCGAAACAATCGTGCAAGTCACAACTAACCAAAACATAATTGGATTGACGAAACCAGAGGAAATGATACCTGGAATTTTTATTGGATGTTGCCTAGTCGAACCACGAAATTATACCTGTCCAATCAGTATAATAAATATTACGGAAGAAGAAAAAATCGTCCAGGTACCGGAAGTAATATTAGAAGAAATAAATATACAAGAAAAAATAACACAGGAATCTGTGAACGCAATGCAGACAAAAAATAAAGAGACAAAATTAATATCTCGAGAAGAGCAAATAAACAATTCCTTGCGTACAGAACATTTAAATGAGAAAGAACGAAAATCTGTATTAAAATTATGTCACGAATATAATGACGTGTTCCACCTAGAAGGGGACACATTATCATGCACAACAAAGATTAAGCATGAAATATCAGTACGAACAGATTCATCACCACGTATGACCTTACCGTTTACCAGAAAAACATAAAGACGAGGTAAATAAACAAATTCAAGAAATGTTGAAACAAGAAATTATCAGACCAAGCGTTAGCCAATGGAACGCACCACTATTAGTCGTGCCTAAAAAGACGGATGCGTCAGGAAAAACAAAATTACGAATTGTAATAGATTTCAGAAAATTAAATGATCTCACAATCGGAGATTCATTCCCGTTGCCCAATATAACGGATATACTTGATCAGCTGGGCAACGCGAAATACTTTACGACACTGGATCTCGCATCAGATTACCACCAGATATCAATGACGGAGCGAGATAAAAATAAAACGGCATTCTCTACACCACACGGTCATTATGAATTTAATAGAATGCCATTTGGTTTAAAAAACGTACCTGCAACTTTCCAACGACTAATGAATTCAATTTTAACAGGGTTGCAAGGAATTAAATGTTTAGTGTATCTTGACGACATTGTAATATACGATCCTAGCCTAATAGAACATAATAAAAGATTAAAATTAGTTCTTCAAAGATTAAGAGAGAATAATCTAAAGCTCCAACCGGACAAGTGCGAATTTTTACGAAAAGAAGTAATTTATTTAGGACATATAATTACGGAAAATGGAATTTCGCCAGATCCATCAAAATTGCACGCTGTAAAGAATTTTCCTATGCCCAAAAAGATAAAAGATGTGCAATCATTCATCGGATTAACCGGATACTATCAAAAATTTATCGAAGATTTCTCACGAATAGCAAAACCTTTAACAAAACTCACAAAAAAAGGAGAGAAATTTAAGTGGACCGAAACACAGCAAAATGCATTTGACAAAAAAATAAATTAACGATGGCACCGATATTAAAATATCCGGACTTCACGAGAGAATTCCTCCCAACCACGGACTATGCAATAGGAGCCGTCTTATCGCAAGGCGACATAGGTCAAGACCAACCCGTCGCGTACGCCAGCCGTGTACTATCACGAGCAGAATAGAATTATAATACGACTGAGAAGGAATTACTCGCAATAGTATGGGCAGTAAAACATTTCAGATCTTATTTATACGGGACAAAATTTAAAATAATTACCGACCATAAACCGCTAATATGGTTATTTAATGTAACAGATCCCGGATCACGTTTAATCAGATGGAGATTAAAATTGGAAGAATTCGATTACGAAATAATACATAAAGCTGGGAAAGCAAACGCTAATGCTGACGCATTAAGCCGTAACGTAGCAGCAATAACAAAAGAGCATACTGACGACGTCGCGTCAGAAAAGCAATATAAAGAAGAAAAGAAACAAATATTATACGAATATCACAACGCACCTATAGGAGGACACCAGGGCGTTGAACAAATAATAAATAGAATACGATTACATCACAACTGGCCAGGATTAAAACGAGAGGTTGAGCAATACATTTCAAAATGCGAACATTGTCAGAAAAATAAATTGCAACGACGCGCTAAAGCACCGTTAATGATAACAGATACGCCAACAAAATCGTTTGAAAAATGCGCGTTAGACATTGTAGGACCTTTGCCTGTAACAACGATGGAAAACAAATATGTATTGACATTTCAGGACAGTTTAACAAAATTTAGCAAAGGAATACCGAGGAAATACAGTTAATTATTGCGGTCGCGCGAGACTTTGCGCGCCACTTCCGAAGCAATTGCAACAATACGATGATCGCGCGGAACTTTGTGCGGCACTCCCGAAGAGATTGTAACAATACAACGATCGCGGGCGAGACCGTGCGGTACTCCCGGAGCGATTGTAACAATGCGACGAGGTCGCGCGAGACTTTGTACGGCACTCCCGACCACGCACATTTCGGCGCTGAACTTCTGTTCTTCGGAACAGATCTTCCTAGATGGACTGGAAGAGATGCGATATCGATAGCCTTCAGGAAACGAGTACCAAGTGCCAGCCGCCATTACGAAATATTCCACTTATAAATCCCCTTTTTCGCCGCATGATTCGGAACTCCGACCACGTCATGTCTGGAAGATCCAAAATTCGTTACTGGAAATTTCACAGATCCACTTTCCACGTCGCTTTGTTCATCCATTGTTACAACATTACATCTCTCTCACACGCACGAAAGACGGCGCAAAAGCATGATCGAGCGATACGTTGCGTCCCGACATCACGCGAAAGCAAGCACGGTTAACTTTCGCGGCTCAGCGAAAAAAAAGCAACAGAGAAATTTCAGAGAAATTTCGACACGTCTACAACGCTCCGCGATCACCACACTACTACTTTGTACACAATCGATCCCGCATCCTTTCTAAAACCAAGTATTGCGAACACTTGTCGCGTTTGCGTTGTTTAAACCGGCGAAGTAACAACGAAGTACGCGGATCGTGGCGATCGTCTTTTGTCCTAACAGCCGTACAAAATCAAGAGGCGACAACAGTAGCGAAAGAATTTGTCACAAAAATTATATTAGAATATGGAATTCCAGAGAAAATCCTGACCGACCAAGGAACAAACTTTACAAGCGAATTATTTAAAAATACGTGCAAATTACTAAAAATACAAAAATTGCAAACAACGGCCTATCATCCAGAAACAAACGGAGCACTCGAAAGATCACATCGGACATTAACCGAATATTTATGACATTATATTAATAATGATCAGACAGATTGGGACGAATGGATACCGTATGCGATGTTCGCATATAATACGACACCGCACACTGCTACGGGATTCACGCCGTTCGAACTGGTCTACGGGCACCAGGCACCACTACCTACGGCCCTAACTAGCTCACCGAAATCATCGTACACATACGATGATTATGCGCAAGAACTCTGTGAAAGAATACGAGCTGCGAATCAGATAGCGAAAGAAAATGTAAAAGAGGAAAAACAAAAAGCGAAAGAAACCTACGACAGAAGAACAAAAATACGCACGTTCGAAATAGGAGATAAAGTCCTATTACACGACGAAACAGTTCGGCGAGGGAGATCAAAAAAACTAGACGCGTTATGGATCGGACCCTATACAATTTTAGAAAAATTAGGCGATTTAAACTATAAAATAAAAATGGGCCGCCGAATGATAAATGTGCACGCGAACCGAATTAAACCGTTCATTGAAAATTAAAAGAAGAAAGCACATAATACAAAATAATAATAGAAATAATAATAAGAATAATAAGAATAAAAATAAAAACATTGGGACTTACCGAAGAAGAATCCCAGCAGGTCCGAAAAATAATCCAATATTCAGAGATACAAAAGCACTACAACTAACAACTAATCAAAAAACTACACTAAATAACTACACTACAAACTAAACTATGAGAGTACGAGGCATGCACCACATCAGGCCCCAGGAGAGCGGTCCCTCGCCTGCGCGGGATTGGCCGCGGGGTCATCCCCCATATCGATCTCATCTAGATCGGCGGCCACCTCGACGGGATCATTCGGGTTCTCCTCGTCCTCCACCACCACGTCGGCAAGTACAGCGTCGGGCATGGATACGAGCAATTCAAATAGCTCCACGGACCACGGTAATTCAAAAATCCTGCCGGGAGCATCATCGGTGGCGAACCAGATGCAATCGCCACACACATAAAAAGTACTATTAACGTAAAAGCGATTGACTATCGACAACCACTCGCGCAGACGACGGAAATGGGCCTGAGCGGCAGGATTGTCAAGAAATCCCTCCACGTCACCATCACCGATTTCGATATCGAAATCTTCGTCGTCATCGGACGACGCTTCCGCCACGGCACGATCATCGAACATTGGCGGATCGCGACCAAAATTTCCGTTAAAACCCATGGTAACACAAGGAAGGCACTTCGACAACTGACGAAATGCAGCCAGAGAGCTCATCGCAAAAGAATGAAATATTAGAAGGGTCACACGGAATATCTAACACCGATATAATAAATAGGATACCAAGAGAAATGATACACGTTATAAAAAGCAAGCTCAACAGATTCACAAGAGAATCTTTTTAACTAAGATAACGAAATAATAAGAATAAAGTAACATTACACCTGAGAATATGATAAAAAAGAAACGCCGAATTCGAGCACCGTAAAATCCTCATGAGAAATAAGAATTTTTATTTTAACATTGCAGAATAAAGATATGGATAACCAATGGAGAAGAAGAAGAAAAACTATCATTTGAATTAGAGAACTTCAAACACCACCCCAGAATATACTTCGAGGAAATAGGAAAACTAAACATAATCGAGTCATTCTGGAAAATAGTCATAAAAATAGACATCTCACCAATCGAAAAACGAACAGAACAAATAGAAGAATACATTCTAAAAACGCAAAATATATGCACTAACTATAAAATAAAAATAAATATATGCAATAACTCACGCAATGTAGATCGCGCCGTTAGAATAAGTGAAAGTATTCGATTCTAAGCAAACGATTATAACAAAAAATGTATGGGAAGAAAAAATTATGTAAAAAGCGAAAACTTCGTACCTCCGTTTTCTTTTACTAACGGGGGGGGGATGTTGTAGCCAGATCTACAACTAATAATAAAAGTAGTCTTCATGACAACAAAATTAGGCCGCATGAATTTCGAAAAGTCTTTCGAAAGACGATACAAATGTGTGACCGCCGAAATTGCGACCAGTCTTTCGAAAGACCGCAGAAATGCATTACCGCGAAAACATTGCGAACAATTGCGAAAAGTCTATCAGCAAATTCCTCAATTTGCTGATCATGAACCAGGCATGATATTGATCAATCAACGCAACCGATCGGAATGCTGATCGAGCATCGATCAGACTATATAAACGGTTACACAAGGCGGAGTCGCCAGAGTCAAGAATAACGTGTCGTTCGGAATCATTATTATAATTATCGCGCAAGATATTACAAAAGCTCGGCGAAGTTCACGCGAGCCGTATTATCAGCATCTCAGGTGACATACTCGGTCGTCGGCCGCCAGAGTAACGCGATACGCGCCGAGCCGCCCGCCGACGTTTAACCGTGTGTAATGTAATAAAATAAGAAATACTAAACTCAAGAATTTGTGCATTTAAATAAACCAATTAAAATAAAGAAAGTGTGTTAGTGAATTCAAGAAGATTTCCTTACATTCTTTTGATTCTGCTCGGAGTCCCAACTCCTTAGGCTTAACGAACCCGACTATCTCTAATATTATCGTTGTAGCCCATACGGGGTACAACAGAAATACACAGTCTAAAATGTCGTAGAAGTTATATATTTTAGATAATTAAACATTATAAAAAGAAATATTAATTAGGACTATTAATTAGGACTATTAATTAGGATTATTGTCAAGATTTGAAAACCTGAGAAACTAAAACTAAACCATCAAGACAAGATACAAATTGTACACTTGAATGCGTCTTTAATGAAATTTATTTAGTGCATATTTTTTGCCGAGTGAGCGAAAATTCTTATTTTAATTTATATAATAAAATATCTTGAATTTTAGAATAAATAAATAAATATAACAATATAAATGAAAAAGTTTCTTTATTGATTTATAATATTAAATTATAATATTTATTATTCATAATAATATCATATTTAAATAATATATTTTTTTTAGCGTTTTCCTCTTCCTCTCTCTCTTCCTCCGCTTCCTTGTCCGAAATGATATTCGACAGAGGCCAGCTTATACAAAAATTTCATGAAATTATGCTCTCGTCTTCGCCTCCCTGCCCGTGATCCTCTTCGTCTTTCTGTAACATAAAATACAATTTTTCTTAAAAAATAGTTTACCATTTAAATACCTGAGTCATTATCATGTCTTCTGATTATTTAATTCTGATTAGAAAATTATTATTATTTGAAATTACCTTGAGGATTTGCAACTGCGAGGGCGGATGCTGCGGCGGCGGGCACTGCGGCGGCGGACGGTGCGTCCTCATTGAATACTGTGGCACCCTTGCCTCCGGTCGCTGCTCCGCTGTCTCGCGCGCTCGCCGCCGAGCGCCACCGTCCACTGAGGAAGCAGACGTTGGTGCCACGACTAGAGTGGTGACTTCCGCTTTCTCTCCTGTCGGCCATTACCACGCGCATTGTGTCAAGCGGCTATTATTACGTGTCAATCATCGGACACGCAGCAGCCACACGTCTGGCAGAGAGAAGGAAGAGAGAGACTCCGGCATCATCATCGTCAACGTGTCACTGTGTCGTGACTGGTACGTGACCGCGCCTGTGCAGTGTGAAGTGTCGTGTACGCGTCGAAGTCTGTGCAGTGTCGCAAGTTCCGTCTCGCCGGCTCTGTGCGACCACGTGCGGCGCGCCTGTTGCGCTGAGTGCTCGCCACCTCTCTCACACTGTGTGCGCCTCCATCTCTCTCGCTTGCGCGCGAGACGCGACTGCACTCGTGCTCTCTCTCTCTCTTGCTTGCTTGTTCCGTCGCTCTTTCTCTCGTGCTCTCGTGCGTCGCTCCTCCTCTCGCTCGTAAGCGATCAACCGAGTGTTTCTCTCTCGCTCGCGAGTGACGTCTCTACACGCGTTCTTCGCATGCGTCTCATCCGCCCTGCGATTTTTCCGCATCGCCATGCTCCGTCGTTTTTATTCGCGCTTGTAATTGTGCCGTCATCAATTTCCGCGTGCGCTCTGTTTTACCCGCGCCCGCGTTCCGTTTCGCTAGCGTCTGTGTGTCGTCTCATTTTCCGTCCGTATCGCGCCTCGTTCTAATCCGCGTTTTCCGAGCGTTTCGCGAGCGTCCCGCGTGCACACGCAGCATGCGTTCCGCTTTCCTCTTTCGAGTGATGCAATTCAAGGGCGTTTCTCCCCTCCTACATTCTTTGCGATTTCTCGTTTCTAGTGTTTTAGTTCTCGAACGTTCCTCCGTGTCCGCGGTGCTCTTGCTGGCATTGTACGTCTTCGATCTCTTTGTTCTGTGTTATTAGTTTTTAAGCGTTGTAAATATCGCGTCTTTGTTCTGTTAACCCTGCGACTTTGATACGTTCTAGAATTAACGATTGTGTGTTCAAAAATAAACGTGACCGAGTCAGAACTTCGCGAGACGTTGCTGGCGACGGTCGGATAATAAATTCGTGGCGTGAACTTAATTATCCTGCCTACTCCTGCCTATCAGATCCTTCAGAGACTCGAGCCTGCCTTCTTCGGCAGGGCAGTTCCAGCATAGCCATCACTGGCAGAGCAATAAATCGCTACAATACTGTCCTCCGAAAAATCAAATTCCTAAAATGAAAATTAAAATGTTTTAGTTAAAAGGTTATATTATTAATATTTAGAGTGTTGTCTACTATACGAATATATAAGACGAGTTTATAATTCATTGATTGATTAATCGCATAATGTTTGCGTATAATGCGATTTATTAATCGATGAAATAAAAAATCATCTGTAATTCAAAAATATGAATATAATGATGGATTACTTACATCTTCTTCAATTTCCATTTTTGAAAATAAATGAAAATCTAACAGTGCTGCCACTCTCATATTATCATGCAGGACGCGGCAGTGCTTGCCGCGCGGCGGAAGTTGACAGCGATAGCTAATCATTCTTTTGCTCTTATGGAAAGTGATATTGATTGGCTATTACGGAAACTTCTGCGGCGCTGCAAGCGTTGCCGCGTTTTGTGTGCAGAAGCTATTAGTTCCGGCAGAGAGGAACCTGAGAGCGGCCGTGCCGGCCTTTTTCGTGACACCGTAAAAATCGCCGTACACTACCGCCGCCAACGTCTATAATTGAGCCGTGGAACTACAAGTCACATCTATTTTCCGACACTGCCGATAAAATCGTGTCTCGTGAAATAGATGTGGTGCGAGTCCATGCTACATCGACAAATTGTAGATGAGAATGTATATATAATTATATATATATATATATATATATATATATATATATATATATATATTTAATATTCTATATAATATATTATTATATATAATTTTTTTTATTTCAAATTGTCCATGTTAGCTATTATACTAATAAAATATAAGCGTGATATTTAAATGAATTTTAATTTATTAAAGCAAAAATCTCTAATGTCTAAGATTATTGCACTTATCGTCCCGATAACAACTATCTTTTTACTTACTTATGAGATGTTGAAAACTTTTGGATTTTTTCGCATATAGTTAAGTGAGTGTATAAAATATTCGGGAGATGTTTATAAAATAAATTTTATTAATCCACAATTTAATTTTTGCTCGTTTATTTAGCCTTTAAATTTATATTGTTAAAAATACAACATCCCTTCCCGAGGTGTAAATCGCCCGTCCTACTACAACTACTACTTGAGTTTTATTTTTTTTAAACAGTGGTTTATCAAATCTTTTATACGATTGAAATATATAATTTGACTAAAATGGACTTGTAGCTTCATGTTTGTAAGACTATAACTTGGCGCCAATTATTGATATCAAATCTTTTATATAAATTTTACACAATTATTTGAGTTAGCAATATCCACTATATTTGACACCCTTTTTTTATCTTTTTTTAAAAAAAGGTAATTTTATAGTGTATATATATACCTAATAAATAAACATGTAATCTTATTATTTCATATACTCTATATATATTCTATATATATATATATATATATTGGAAGAAATAATTAACTTAAATAATCATCCATGCAGTCCGATCAAACAATGTGTATATATACACACACATATATATTGTTATTAAATAGTTTAAGATCAATATAAGTTGGAAATTATCAAATATCAATCTTTAAATTCTTTGTAAATTTTGCAATTATATATACATATAAAACGTCTCTCCGGTTTCGCGTAGATCGGGTTTTGCAGGATAGCGTCGATCGGTTTTGGTCAGGATTCGGTATGAGAAATAAAATATTGCGAGTCTCTTTGAGTTGTTATATATACAAGTCTATATTTATAGTTCCGACTGACTGAGGTTTTTATATGTACAATATTTACAAGTATTTCGCCGTTGGTACGGCGAAAAGACGCGCGGTTTCCAAGTATTCTATACTCGCTCGGCTCGCGGTCGGTTCTCTGAATTCCGGCGCGTTCCTTGATAGGCGCGGCGCGGGCGCGACGGTGCGCGGGAATTTCGGCCGTCTTTGTTTTGATGGATCAGCTGTGTGTAGTGCTATGACGGATCAGCTGTGTGTAGGGATATGACGGTTCGAATGCAGGAAGCTCCCTGCATTTCGATCGTTCGCGGTGGAAGGTGTGCACAAGGGCTTACTTTCCGGAGCCCAGATTGAGAAGCTCCTCAATCTGTGAATGTCTTGTGCGCTTCTGGATTCAAGGAGCGATCGGCCAGAAGCTCCTGGCACGATAGGTAGCACCCTAGATCGCTGTTGTGAAGAGGATTCGGAATATCGAGAGCAGTACTGGATTGGCTACTGTCTCGCAGGAGATAGATCTCGATGATCTCTCGGAATCGCCTAATATACCCGAGCCGGCCGTCGGTCGGGAGTCGTCGGGTACGGGTCGGCCGGACTCGGGTCGGGGTAGCTCCGGGGGATGTCTTCGGAATCTCCGCGACAATTCGCCGAACGCGCTCGAGAATTCCGCGAGGATGTTCGGTGGCGCGGTCGGTAGCGGGGCCGGCAGTGGTGGCCTTACCGCCGTGCTTATTGTTTCACGCGGTGCGCACGTGAAGCCGCGTGATCGCCGGTTTGCCGCGTCCGTTGTTTGACGAGCTTTTCGCGACGGTGGGATCTTGGCAGGATCGCCGTGTCGACGCCCCGACAGTTGATCGGTCGGGGACCCTCCGCGATAATTATTAATAATTGAGGGAGGTGCGTCGGGCGTCGTTACATCACCCCCTCCTTTACGTGCCCGAATTTTGGGGCATATTCTAGTACACTCTGCGCCACGTGCGCAGGCGACCTTCGAACCGTAATACATATTTTTCGTTGCCGCGGCGGGCCCGATATTTTCGGCCGATATGTGCCGCGAAGTACGGTACCGTGAATCGGAGGCCTGGCGCTAGCTCGACTTCCATGGGCGGTTGTCGGCTGCTGTACGTCCGATGTTGGCTGTCGCGTCGATTGATGGCACCGGGGCGTTGTTATTGCAGTCCGGAACGATCGTTGGCTGGCGGGCCCTGACGGTTAGTTTTTGCGGGGCGGCCGCGTTTCCTGGCCGCCGACGCACCGGCGGCGGTGGTGGCGGTGTCATTAAAGCTTGCATCTTCTTGCGCTGCTGGACGTCGGATCGTTGGATAAGTGTCCCTACTCGGGGCACTGTCCGTAGCGGTTGACGGGTGCGGTGGAGGCTCGTCGTGTTTGTCGCCGCTGGTTCCGCTGGTCCTGCTGGGTTGGGTGCCCGTTGGGTAGGAGAGACGACTTTTCCGGGGCCTTCCCCGCTTTCGGCCTGTCCGGTCGGTGTTCCCGGGTTGCTGCTTTTCGGCATTAGAAGCCGATTCCACAGCTCGTCGAGTCCTGGTCTGGTAGGATCGTATCCGGGCGGATCCGCGCACTCTAACAGGTGATCGATGTCTTCTAGGATATTGTCCATGATGCGTATCGATTTCTCGACTGATTGTTCCCGACGTCTCAGTCAGTGGTCTCGCTGCCTGGATCCTCCCTCTCCTGGGCTGATTCCCCCGTCGTGTCGGCGCGTCATCGTGCTCGGGGTTGCCTTCGTTGTCCTCCGGGGTTGGTTCGTCAACGTTCGGCTCGATCGGGGACTCGCGTTCCGCGCGAGATGGCTTTAAGTCCTGCAGGTGCGTATGGCGGTACCACTTTCCCCGAGGATCTCGGAGATCGAAAATTACCGGGGAGATAGTTCTGCGCACCTCCAGGAGACCGATAAATTTCGGCGCTAATTTTGAATTAAATGCAGTACCTTTGTTGGAGAGGGGATGATTCCGCTTCCATACCCACTCTCCTACTTCCGGTCGCCAGGCACGGCGGCGCAAATCAAAATATTTTGCCTGTTTTTGAAACGTTCGCGCTAGATTTATTCGTACAAGCTCGTATGCGTCTTGCAAGCGGCGATATACAGCGCTGGGCTTGTCGGGTGCGGTGGAGCGGCGGATAGTTACGGTGCGAGGAGGCTGGATTTCGCGGCCGTATATTAGAAACGCGGGCGTGTAACCCGTCGCTTCATGGACTGCTGAATTATACGCGAATCGCAGCTCGTTTAAATGTTCGTCCCAGCATTTATGCTCGCGTCCCACATATTGCGAGATCATCGTTTTGATCGTGCGGTTCGTCCGTTCCGTCGGGTTACAGTGTGGTGCGTAGGGGGGTGTGAACCGCTGTCTAACGCCGAGAGCTTGTAAAAGACGTGTGACGGGCGCGGAATGGAACTGTGTCCCGTTGTCGGAGAGGATTTCGTCGGGACACTCGTGTCGGTAAAATATATTTTCGGCTAGACTTTGCGCGATCGCTTCGCCGGTGGCTTTCCGCAAGGGGCACATTTCTACTCATTTTGAAAACCGATCCTGCATGTTTAATAGCCACGTATATCCGTGATTCGAACGCGGCAATGGTCCCACCAAGTCTATCGTAATCTGCTGCCATGGTTGATTTACCGCGGTGGCGTGCATCATTCCCGGCGGTTTATTCTGTTCTACCTTGTAGGCTTGACAGTTCTTGCAATTTCGGACGAAGCGCGCGATGTCGCGAAACATTCCGGGCCAGTAGAATTCTCGGGCGGCCCGTGCAATGGTTTTCGCGATTCCGAGAAGTCCGGCGGTAGGTTCTTCGTGCACGCGCCTCATTACCGCGGTGCGTTCCTGGGAGGGGACGCATTGTTTCCATTGTTCCTGAGGCGGGGTTTCGTGGAAATTTAAATCGTGGAGTACGTGATGGAACAGTCGTTTTTGCTGAATGCAATAGTCTGGCAGTTCGTGGGGTTTGGCTTTAATTTTTCCCCATATCCGGTCGTATCATGAGCACCGCGTCGGTTGTATCGCGGCAACGGTTGTTTGTCGCGAAAGAGCGTCTGCCACGCGGTTGAGAGTTTCCTTTCGGTAACGGATACTGAATTGGTATTGCTGCAATTCGAACATCCAACGTCCTAGTCTTCCCGTCGATGATTCTAGGCCTTGTAGCCACTTCAGCGATTGATGGTCCATTATTACCGTGAATTGATATCCCTCGAGATATCCCCTCATTTTCTTAATCCCCCACACGACCGCGAGACACTCCAACTCCGTGGCGCTATAATTTTGCTCCGCGGCATTCAATATGCGACTGGCGTAGGCAATTACACGCTCTCCTTCCGTAAAGAATTGCGTGAGCACTGCGCCCACTCCGGTTGTGCTGGCATCGGTTTGCAGGAAAAATTGTCGGGAAAAATCTGGGCAGGCTAATACTGATGCGGTAGTTAGACGGGTTTTCAATGTTTCGAAGGCTCGTCTCTGGAGTTCTCCCCAGGTCCAGCGAGCGTTCTTCTTTGTCAGTGCAGTGAGCGGGGCGGCAATCGTCGCGAAATCCTATATAAACCGGCGATACCATGAGGCAACTCCCACGAACTACCGAACCTGCTTGACGGTCGTCGGGGATGGCCATTCTAGTATGGCCTTTGTTTTATTGGGGTCCGTTCGGATGCCCTGTCGGCCCACGACGTGGCCGAGATATTTCAACTCGTTTACGCAGAATCGGCATTTTTCCGGATTAATTCGTAGACGAGCGGCGCGTAGTCGTTTGAACACCTCGGCGAGATGTTCGAGATGTTCGGAAAACGTACGACTTGCCACGATAATATCATCTAGGTAAGCAAATGCGAAAGGTTCTAGTTCTGGACCGATCACGTGGTCCAGTAGCCGCTGGAAGGAGGCTGGTGCTGCGTGCAATCCAAATAGCATTACTTTAAATTGCATTAATCCCCGGCCCGGCACGGTAAACGCCGTCAGCGGTCGGCTTGCGAGAGTCAGTGGTACCTGCCAGTAGCCATTCCGTAGATCTAAGGTTGATAAAAATTGTGCTTCGCGTAATTTATCCAGAGTGGCCGTGATCTGTGGCAGCGGGTACGCGTCTCGCTCGGTGACTTCATTTAAGCGTCGAAAATCTATGCAAAACCGCGGTCTGCCGTCACGTTTTCGGACGATTACTACCGGCGAACTCCATGCGCTTTCAGATGGTTCGATTACTCCTTCGCGCAGCATGCTGTCTACTTCGTCGTCGATCACGCGCTGCATCGCCGGGTTACGCGGCCGGTATCTTTGTTTGATTGGCAGCGTGCCTTTTTTCAGGCGGATATGGTGCCGCAGCAGTTCGGTCGGACCCTGAACTTCCGTGAATTTCCGCATTTCATTTTTCAAAAAGTGATGGAGCTTGATGCTTTCGGTTTCGCCGCATTGTCTAGCGGCGGAGACGCGGGCCGGTGTGAGGTCTTTCCTTCTACCGAATCGCGGTGGTATAAGCCTTATATTTGATCTTCCCCACAGGTCTACCCGATGAGCATTTCGCTTTCTAATTCTGGTAGGATGTGGAAGCGATGCTCAATGATTTGTCCTTCTATTCGTACTGGAAGCTTGACGGTGCCGGGTATTTCTACGGGCGAGTCGTCCGCGAGTTTGGCCTGACTCGCGGTGTCGTCGGGTACAAAACGGAGTTCCTGCAGACGTGCAGTATCTCGATTGATAAATGAAATTTCGGATCCGGTATCTACCAACGCGATTACTGATTGATTGCAGATCTTGATTTGGAGGTGCGGTTGTGGCGTGAACGTTACTTGCGGGGCCGGGGTTCGTTCGTGTTTGTCCCGACCCCGGCGGCTTTTCCCGCCGGAGGGTGACATTCCCGAGTGAAAACGCCGTCCCGCCCGCATTGTGAGCAGAATTTGCGCGGCGGGCGCTGACAATTAAAGCGCGTATGTCCGCGTTGCTTGCACCTCCAGCAGTGTTCGGCTCGGTTATATACGGCGGCGGTGATTGGTTTTGCGGGCGCAGGGGCATCGTGTTTCGCGGTTGTTGGTGTTGTTTTTCGTTGCCGTAAAATATCTTCAAACTCCGCCGCTAAGTCTTGGAGTGTCTCAAGATCGGTAGCGTCCTGCCGGCGGATATACATTTTGTATTCGGGATGCATATTTTCGTAAATTTGCTCCGCCTGTGCGGCCGTTGTAAACCCCCCGGCGCGACGCATCATGGTTTCTACCTCACTGGCGTACTTATGAAATTTTTCGTCAGGTTTTTGTGCGCGACTGGCGATATCTTTCAATAATTGATTGCGGTAACGGCGTGGACAATATTGTGTTCGAAAGGCATCGCAAAATTGTTCCCACGTACTCCACTTGTGCCGTCGATTTTGGTACCACGAGAGTGCTTCCCCTCTCAGGAGTTCTGGTAAACCGAGTATAAGATGCTGACCGTTGTATCCGTACGCGAGACTTAATTCCTCGACTCGCTCTAAAAAAGCCCACGGGTCCCTGCCGTCGAAGTGGCAGCCCCATTTTCTAATTTGATTAATGGTTTTCGCGATGGCTTGCCCTGAGTCGTTCTCGGTCATTTTGACTATGGACGCGGCGGCTGGTATGTCGGAAGATTTCGCCGCGCTGGCCGCGTTTTCCGCTTTTACTAGCTCTCGTAATCGCTGACGCAAAATTTCTACCGTCCCTTCGGTTTCGGCATGACGGCGCGTACGTAAGTTCGATCTCTAACTCTTCTTTTCTAAGACAGTGCACCCAGTCAGTCGTCGGCATTTTCCTCGATATTTTATTTCTCTGTCACAGTTCCTGTTCAGGCGCCATAAAACGTCTCTCCGGTTTCGCGTAGATCGGGTTTTGCAGGATAGCGTCGATCGGTTTTGGTCAGGATTCGGTATGAGAAATAAAATATTGCGAGTCTCTTTGAGTTGTTATATATACAAGTCTATATTTATAGTTCCGACTGACTGAGGTTTTTATATGTACAATATTTACAAGTATTTCGCCGTTGGTATGGCGAAAAGACGCGCGGTTTCCAAATATTCTATACTCGCTCGGCTCGCGGTTCTCTGAATTCCGGCGCGTTCCTTGATAGGCGCGGCGCGGGCGCGACGGTGCGCGGGAATTTCGGCCGTCTTTGTTTTGATGGATCAGCTGTGTGTAGTGCTATGACAGATCAGCTGTGTGTAGGGATATGACGGTTCGAATGCAGGAAGCTCCCTGCATTTCGATCGTCCGCGGTGGAAGGTGTGCACAAGGGCTTACTTTCCGGAGCCCAGATTGAGAAGCTCCTCAATCTGTGAATGTCTTGTGCGCTTCTGGATTCAAGGAGCGATCGGCCAGAAGCTCCTGGCACGATAGGTAGCACCCTAGATCGCTGTTGTGAAGAGGATTCGGAATATCGAGAGCAGTACTGGATTGGCTACTGTCTCGCAGGAAATAGGTCTCGATGATCTCTCGGAGTCGCCTAATATACCCGAGCCGGCCGTCGGTCGGGAGTCGTCGGGTACGGGTCGGCCGGACTCGGGTCGGGGTAGCTCCGGGGGATGTCTTCGGAATCTCCGCGACAATTCGCCGAACGCGCTCGAGAATTCCGCGAGGATGTTCGGTGGCGCGGTCGGTAGCGGGGCCGGCGGTGGTGGCCTTACCGCCGTGCTTATTGTTTCACGCGGTGCGCACGTGAAGCCGCGTGATCGCCGGTTTGCCGCATCCGTTGTTTGACGGGCTTTTCGCGACGGTGGGATCCTGACAGGATCGCCGTGTCGGCGTCCCGACGGTTGATCGGTCGGGGACCCTCCGCGATAATTATTAATAATTGAGGGGGGTGCGTCGGGCGTCGTTACACACACACACACACACATATATATATATAATGTACGTATGTATGTAATTGTCTAATAATAAATAGTTGATTAGAAATATGATTCAAAATTATAATATATGTATAGTTCTCTAGATCTGTTATTTTTTTAATTGACAAATTTTCATTTTTATTCGATTTAGAACTGATTTTTCTAGAGTGACATAATAAGAATATGTAGATAAGATTGAATAAAAGAATAATATCTTTGTTCTCTGATAAAATGAAAAATAGAATTTACCTGCAAAGTATAGACACAAACATGAGTTACACTCCGAAATTATTACAAATTGTCAAACTCGCCGCGAACGTCAATATCGTTGGCCACCACTCGGATGTGCAGAAAAAGAATAATAGTAGTATGCAATTTATTAATACTGCTAATGTTTCCTTTTTAATTTTAATATACGCGTATTTATTATTATATTGATACCCGAGAGGTCTAACCAAAAACACTACCGTGTTTATATCAATCAATTTTATCGATCCAGCGGATAAATCAGGCCGATAAATCAGGGTCACTGTAGGACCCAGCGAACATTGATTCGCTAGATTCTACAATAACCCTGACTTATCAGTCTGATAATACGCTGGGTCGATAAGATTAATAATGACATCTCGTGACAGACGTTGCAGCCGTACAAAGGCGACGATAATGATGTTTCTTAAAGTAAAAATTTCCAAATCGGACTTTTTGTAGCAATATCTCTGCTTGTAGGGCACGTAGCAGAAAAATAAAAATACTTTTATTATGCAAGTCGGACTCAAGCTATCGATCAAGCCTACTTAGAACTTGATCAGTATAGCCGTTATTGAGATTCGATAATTTCAGATGCTCGAACTTCGACGACTCGCGTAAAGTCACACTTCAGTGTTCTCGGTTGATTTGACACCCGAGACACTATTGTGTCTCCTGATCATACTCTACAATGGAACTACTTGTATTGCTCATGACTTTTTTTACTTCTTTAGTGAGACGACTTGGTTGAGTGATAAGAGCCTCACTTTCTGGACATTGAACGTTGCCTTTGTCACTCATTTGGATATATCCTGTTGAGAGTATATGTCTAATGGATAATCATACCATTCTTGCCGTTGGATTTGGATTAAACCCTCCGCGTTGTCTAAGTTTAATAAAATAAAATAAGTGCTCTACCGAATCTTGGTTACATAATTCTTGCAAGTTCAAATTCTTCAAATTGATTTGCAAATCTCTCATAGGTTGCAAGAATCGTATAGTTAAAACAAAGCCTCTTAAACAAGGAACTTGTATTATTTTGTTTGGTGATTTTGACCATCTCGAGCACCAATCAATAAAATCTGTTAACAGAATATTTAAATCAGGATTCTTGGAGGACAATGGTCGTTTTCCGCCAAATCTAATCTTTAATACTATAACTATTACAAGCGTCGATAATATTATTCAAATGTTCTGCAAAATCGACAGTTGCTTCCCATGTTTCAGTATTTAATTCTTTTTCGTGGCCAGCTGTTTTTATCGCAGCTGCGAAAGTATGGCTAAATAACTGGAAAGCTCTTTTAACGTTCATCGCTTTGAAATTGTTTGGATGAATGTGCGTTTCTGTAATGTGAGATAATAGATTTGAGCCTCCTTTTGTAGCATTATCGATAGACCACGTCATTTCGAAATCTGAATATGATGCAACTATTTTTCCATCACAGTAAAGGTTTGTATATATTCTCAAGAAACTTGCCAATCTTTTTATCAAATGTGGAAAATCAAATGAAGCGTTATATGTTTTCCCATTGTGTGTAAAATATGGTTTCTCTGTATTAATGCCCAGTTGACCATAAGCACTTTGATTACTTGTGCCTTGATCGCATGTTAGAAGTTGCACTTCAGCTCCTGTTTCATTTAATCTATCTAGGCATTCTTTCACTAATATTATTATATCCTCCGCTTTCATGCATTTTCCCGGTAAGAAATATGCTAGAGGTTGACGCCATGGATGATGCGCATTTAAACTGTCTAAACACGAAGACACATTTAGATTTATCTGATGATCTTCCTAAATGTCCAAGATCAACAAGGCCTTTAATTAAATCTAATTTAGATGAATATTCTTCATAAGTTTTTATAGACATTTCGTCCCATTTCAAAGCGCATACTCTTTCCTCTAACGGAATATGAAAAATTTTTTCTTTTAATTTTTCAAATATAAAATCGCAAAATCCTGGTTGTATATTAAATTCTTCTAGCCTCCTAATGGTTCGTTGTCCAGGAAAATTACATCCTGCTTTTCTTAAGCGATAGAATGCAGAAGGTGAATAGAAATATAATTGTCTTGAAAGATTTTTTTCCTCTTCTGTGTATGGTGCATGTCTTGTATGTAGTTGCAAATTTATCATTGCTTTTGCAACAGGATGCAGATTTTGTTCGTGTATCAATTTTTTTAACATCTTTTTCTTTGACTGTGATCTCTTTGACAGTCTATATTTTCTAGCGATAAGCAATATTTTAAACATTTTAATTGATTTCGCAATCGATTTATCTCAAATTTCAAAGATTCAATTATAATGTCAGAGTCTTTAACTTCCTTTGTCGTTTTCTTTTTATTTTCTTCTCTTTCATTATTTGCATTATTATACATAATAATTGTCGAATAATCGAAACTTTTTCATGCATAGGTAGCTCAAGATTCATCTATTCCGTAATATCTTCTTCTTCTGAATTATGGAAACGTAAATGTGATGGCTTATACGTTTTTACTGGAGGCTCTTGTAATAATTGCTTTTCTATTATTATGTTTTTGGAAATAGGCATAAATGACATTAAATTTTCCTCAGATTGGAGTTGCCTCATATTTTCTGATAGGCAAGAGTCTGTGTCATTTGAATTTTTTCTTTTTCTAGAAAGTTCTTTGGAATTGGTTTGAGAGATACTTAAATGATATGGAATTGACACTGCATCCCTTTTTAATCCTTTTTTTATACTTTTGGGATTAAATGAATCTAGAGTAAAATGATCTTCGCACAATCCAGCACGTCGAATGGAACTGGGAGACCATCTTTCTAAATTATTATTAAATTATTATTAATATTCCCTATAATAGTAATGAAATAAAAATATTGACAATTATATATTTCTTGAAGCAGTATAAAATAATAAAATAAATAGAGAAATTAAACCATGCAGACAAATCATATTAAATTTCGTACGCAATAAAATATATATTTTTCGTGTAATCAAAAATTTTTGCAGGTAAGTAATAAAAGTTATAATGAGGATGATAAGAAAACGAAAAATAAAACGAATTTTTTTAATAATTTGAAGAAGTGTCTAAGAATTTATAAAATTGTCATTAAGCAATAATTGAAATACAACGGATGAATTAATATATATTTATTTAATTAATTAAAAAGATGATCAAACATGTTGTATTTATAATTTTATTACATTTTTTATTTCTGTTCACCGAGTATTGATATTTTTTTGGGAACCGAAAGACAATGCTTGGACACAAATTTTTGTAACGGCTACAATAATAATTGTAGTCGCATACACACTTTCTAACCACAGTAAATGTGACACGTTGGACTATTTCTTTGCGCGTATACTTATCTCTCTTCGCGCAGAAAAAAAATGTATGGAGATTTTTATTTGTTTTTTTAAGAGCTTCATTTTTCCGTGCAGCGAAATCTGTTGCAGTTAACGATTCGTTACGGTCGCGCACGCACGCACGCACGCACGCACGCACGCACGCACGCACGCACGCACGCACGCACGCACGCACGCACGCACGCACGCACGCACGCACGCACGCACGCACGCACGCACGCACGCACGCACGCACGCACGCACGCACGCACGCACGCACGCACGCACGCACGCACGCACGCACGCACGCACGCACGCACGCACGCACGCACGCACGCACGCACGCACGCACGCACGCACGCACGCACGCACGCACGCACGCACGCACGCACGCACGCACGCACGCACGCACGCACGCACGCACGCACGCACGCACGCACGCACGCACGCACGCACGCACACACACACATCGAACTATATGTAAAACGGCTACAGTATTGAATGTTAATTATATAAGTTATTATTATAAGTTATTATTATAATCATCTTTACCTGAATGTAAATCTTATTTGATTACAATATATTATACTTGTTTATCCGAATGTAATTTTTATTTGATTTCGATATACTTGTTTATTATGTTACATTAAGTTTAATGTTAAAATTAAAATTCATATACTTCATTTAGAATAAAATCTCGACCATTCCCCCGCTTCAAGGATTGCACGTCTCCTGTCCTGGGTTAAAGGGATTCAATTCTCTGACTTAAAAACTAACCACCGACCGCGCTAGCGCAGGCACGAGTTATAGCGTCATCGACTCGTTACCTTGTGTTCAAAAGGCGCGCTCGACTCACAGGTCGTTGTCTCAGCGACGATCTGACAGAACAAAGCCAGTTCCGTGCGTTCACTCGAGCTCACTCTTTCTTTTAAACAAATTGATCTTTTCTTTCCTCCGGAGCTCGAACGTATCAAAGCTAATTGGGAAACGAAACGTCTCGAACGATCTAGAAAAATCCTAAACAAAGGATCTAGAAAGATCCTAAACAAATATACAAAAATTCCTCTCGAGACACGTCTTGCGATCAAAAAATAATTCTTTGTGAAAGACAGCTTTGTCGGCGCCGAAAGATTTATAACATACTAATAAAATTTAAAATATTAACAAAATCAAATTCTTGACGGATGAGAAACGCGTCGGATCGTTCGAGGGCGACACTCCCCAAACTGGTGGAAAAACTAAGGAAACGCCAATCAAGAAGAAGCGATTAGTGGCCGTTGGCGAGCACACCAATGAATAATTGAGGGTGTGGAATGGCGGATGAAATTTTCACTAATTAATTCCATCATTTGCTAGGAAATTCGGAAACATAAAAACAACCACAATTCACAGAATATCGCTCCCCTCCTTCCTCTATACTCACAATTTTTCTAAACTATCATTCGACAGCCAACACGGAAATTTATCACGCCCTCAGATATTTCCACCCTTCCGGAACCTTTTATAAATCGCGATTTGAAGCGGATCGTTCTCTCTTCTCTTCGCTCCACTTCCTTCACGGACGGGACCATTCAAAGCTGTTGCCGAATTATATTTCCAGTCAGAATCTGTGCGCGAAACTTCATTTCCGTGTGATTCATGATCCAGCCAAGTCACTACAGCTCTCATCACCTGCGCCCCGCCACAACGAAAAGTAAGTGGGTCTTATCATTTTTTTCTGCGGCTGTTTGGTTCGCAAATAACTTAATAATCATAACTTAATTGTTTCCTTAAATCACTCCCCACATTCCAAATTGGCAAGCCGCCGTCTGACTCGATGAAGCTACCTCTCCCGGCTCAACGTTCCAAATTGGCAAGCCGCCGATTGACTCGATGAAGCTGCCCTACCACGATCCCTCAATTCTTTTACCTTTCTCAACTCACTCACTCTCTCTCACTTAACTCTTATATTTATCATAGTGAACCAAACGAAAGTAACAGCTATCCCGAACAAACAAATGAAGTGGGCATTGCGACATCGTCGGGAGAAACAAAACAAGCGGATTCGTCACGAAACTGAACACGCCAGGGAACTCGCGGAGCAGTTAATCAAGATAGAACCAAGATCCGCGAATATTTCTTTACAAGACTACGCCACCGCCCTCCGCTCCGCTCAGAATTTGAAAAGCAGTGCACCCCAGAGAACTTCGACGTGGAGAAGTTCTACGATCTCGTTCGCCAATTTCCTCGATCTCCCACACATCCACCACCGGAGTTTTCTATATAAAAAGAAAATTTAAGCCCGACAACCAGTTTTGGGAACATATCTCGAAACATCACCTCACGACACCATCCCAATGCATATTTCCCGTCATCCACTTCCCTATCTTGTTCCTATGAAAGTTTTCCGCAGCGCTCACCCTAATCCTCCGCCACACCTTCAATCCGATCCCGTTGACACGCTCGCCATAACCAACTTTTTACCGCAATTAGAGCAATTAGGAATTTAGAGACAACCGGATTTTTAACTATATAAAGTTTTTTCTTTATTGAGTGAAAATTTCGTAAACGAAGGTTTTCCATGTAACGAAAATATTCAAATGTACACTCTAACATTTGTGTTCGTTTGCTATTTCATACGAGCGTAGAGTTAAGATGTTTATATTTTTTTTTCTTATTATTAAATCATATTTAATTCGAATTGTGTTTCAATTTATTTATTAGGTGTACAAAAAAGTTCTGAGCTTTAAATTTCATACAACCGAAATAACAATTTAAATTTTATATATCTTCCTGCCCTTTTGCGGTTTTAAAGCATTGACATTTGGCCTTTTAAAATGCCATACGGTTTGACGTTTGATGCACATAACCTCAAAAACCAGTAGTGTTCACAATGGCAATAACAAAAGAGCATATTCGATTTTCCATCCACTTCGCGTTTCATCTGAAGAAAAATGCTGCTGAAGCCATTGCAATGATTTGTGCTGCATATTGAGAGAACGCTGTAAGTCATACTACATGTAAAAGATGGTATCAAAAATTTCGCCAAGGAGATTTCAGTCTTGAAAATGAACCGCGTGCTGGACACCCTTAAAAGATTGAAACGGACGAATTGCAAGCACTGCTGGATATAAACTCTGCGCAAACTGAAAAGGAGTTTGCAGAACAGCTTGGCGTTACGTAGCAAACCATTTCCGTACGTTTACATATGATGGGAAAGGTTCAGAAGGAAGGCAGATGAGTTCCGCATGAATTGTTCGAAGACAACAAAAATTGTCGGCGTGGCACTGCATTCACTTTGCTTTCAAAGTTCCGGAAAAAAAATTTTCCGCACAAAATCATTACAGGCGATGAAAAGTGGATTCTTTATGATAAACATAGAAAATCATGGGTTGACCCTGGTTAACCTTCGACATCGACGCCAAAGCCCAATATCCATGTCAAGAAGGTTTTGCTCTGTATCTGGTGGGATTGGAAAGGTGTGTTGTATTACGAGTTGTTACAACCGGGTGAAACAATCACGGCAGACCGCTACCAACAACAATTGACCAATTTGAGAGATGCATTAGAAGAAAAGAGGCCATCTACCATTTATTGGCCAAAGACGTCGTAAAGTGATCTGGCTTCATGACAATGCTCGACCACATGTTGCAAAAGCGACTCAGGACCATATCTTTGCGTTAGGCTGGGAACTTCTCCCGCACGCGGCGTATAGCCCAGATATGGCGCCTTCCAATTACTACCTATTCCGGTCGCTGCAGCATCATTTGGCTGATATACATTTCGTGAGATTTGAAGAGATACGAAAATGCATTGATGACTTTATCGCTTCGAAGCCGGTGAGCTTCGTCAAGGAATTCTCAAGCTACCCGAAAGATGGCAAAAGGTCGTTGATGCAAACAGGGAATATTTCGCTGATTAATATTTTTTTGTTTGTTTTTGAATAAAGATTGAATTTTACAAAAAAAAACTCAGAACTTTTTTGTACACCTAATATTTAAAAAAATCTTGACCCCGAACCATTCTCGGGCCCTTGAAAATCGCATGAGGTCCATCCCTGGTTAAAGAGATTCGATTCTCTGACCTAAAACGGGCCACCGCGCTAGCGCAGATAAGGGTTATAGCATCACTGACGTTGACCTGTTCTCTGTGCTCTTAGGGCGCATTCGACTCGCGGATCGACTCCACGACGATCTGGGAGAGCAAAAACAGTTCCGTGCGTCCATCTGAGTTCCCCTCCTAACCAAAAGTATTATCTCTCCTCTCGAACCTCGGACGTAACACATATGACGAATTGGGATATCTAACTTTCAAAAATTCTTTCCTTATGTAAAAATTCTTTCCTTATGTAAAAGAAACCGTGATAAAACGCGATAAAATCTTCTAGAGACGAATCTACTAGAATTTTCACCGGATATTATTTTTAACACGTAAGTCTTTTTTGATAATTTCGTAGTATATAGCATGTGTTACACCGCATTCGCGGCTTCATTTGAGTTTTATCACTGCTTCGGCATAGTTTTCTCGGTTTTTGTCCCTTAGTGAATTTTTATTTGCAATTTTCACGCAAAGTAACATGGCCGCGCAAGGAGTTGGAAATCTCACAAAGTGTGAAAATATTCGTGAGAAAAACAATATCGTTACGCGAAATGAGCAGCAAAATTTGTTGCTTTCTACGACGTATCCTCTCAATATTTCCCATACAAAGAAATTACAAGTGAGATTACAAGCTTCTAAGGAAGATATCTTCGAACCTGTCATCAAATTGAGTGGAAATTAGCAGAAGGAGTCAACTTTGTGGCGGACACGTGGCAGCAATTTCAAAAAAATATTGATGCTATGAGCGCGTACATAAACGGTAATAACAAAAGCAAAGTAAATCCCATCACATTTGCAAACATATTTATCAGCTTCACCATCGTCTATAGAGTGAAAGCTATATTGGCGTATAAGAAAAATGAAAATTTTGCTAAAGAAAATACTACTGTAAGTACACAAGCAGAATCGACACACGTGGAAGAAGAAGTACAAGTCTCCGTCGATATACGTGGAGGAAAAAGTAGAAGTCTCCGTCGAAGAAAAGAAAAACATATGCCGTCGCAGTTGTAATGCAGCAAGCTACTTTTCAAGGAATGGCAAATATCATTAAATGTATCGATACGAGTATAAATCAGCTAGCGTCTATCGCCAATACTGTTAATGAGTGTACATGTTATCTGATCAAGGAGATAGACCTACTTCTGCCTAAGACTTACATCGATGCCGATATCATCAAACTTACTCTCCAAGGCAAGCGGGAAAATATTGAGCTCGCTGTGAGAACGCAAATTAATAATTTACCATTTTTTAATATATATTTTAATATTGTATTTTTAAAATTGATTGCGCTAAGACTCAAAGAAATTGTTAGCATAATTTTAATGAACCGTGGGTTATAATTTTTATGAAACATTTGTATTCTGAATTAAATAACGAGTACGAAAGAAGTATTCCGTTATTTTCAAGGAAATATATAAATTTATATATTAAATAAAATCATTTATTTCTTTATGACTTGAAATCTAATCTATTTTCTTTCTAATCCTTTTCCTTTATTATAAAATGTTTGACTGTATTCCTTACAAATATGTGTATAGTCCATTTTCTATGATGTCATTTAATTCGGAAACTTAATGTTCTTATTTATCCGAATACTTCTCATAAAAGCCATCCCCTCTACTCGGTGTTCTGTAAAGTCATCAACTTGTCGGAAATGTAAAATGTAAAACCGACCTATGGTCCACTTGACTTGGACACAGCTCGGGAAATATCATAGCCAGGGTATCCAGGTTCAAAACCCAAGCTCGCATATATATGATTTTCTTTTTTTTAAAAAAAATTTGTTTTCTCCAAAATTTTCTCGTCAAAATTCTTGTGACATCGCACGTTATCAATCAATACCATGGGTAACCATGGGCAAAGCTAATCAGATCGCTGGGCAGCCATGAACAGAGCCAATCAGAACGCTCCCACTAATTACCTAATTATCACCTGCCGCGCTCACCGACCAATCAGAACGCTCCATTTCCACGTGGCTGTCAGTTTTTGACAGCGTCTGGCCACGCTCCCGACGCCAGTGGGAAAGTGGTGAGGGTTTGTTTTGACGGACCATGGCTACCCACTTATTACTTACAATCCTGCGATTCCCGATCGTAGCATACATATAAATTAGTTAAAGTAATATCATTACCTGCACACGATTATGTGAACATATTTACCTATATAAAAATAAACTATCCTTTGCTATAGACAAAGAGAATCATCACTATAAATTATTGGAAAAAATAGAATTAGAACGCTGCATATGAGAAATAAATATGCACACATGCGAACAGAATTTCGCAACATATTATGCGAAAACCACAGCACCATGCGAGGTGCAGATACACACACACACACACACACACACACACACACACACACACACACACACACCGGGACAGTTTAATTACTACGAAAAGAGTCATATTATATCTAACACACTGTTGTGGATAGCATTGAGGGAGGAGCAATCGTGGTTCTACTCAACGACATACAAACAGGAAATTAGTATCAAGTGCAAAAATCAGCTAGAAGAAAAAATTGTATTAGAATAAACCGGAAAAATAAAAGTAAAAGATAAATGTAATTTAACCACACTAAATGTAATATTAAAAGTGCGAAAAATTGATGACATAATATATCAAAAACTACCTTCCCGAATATAATATAACGTTAGAGACAAAAAATAAAGACACTGATAAGAATAAAATAGCAAAAACCGATACCTTACGACAGATAATTAAAAACCCCGTAGATTTAACCAAATTAAGCGTTTAGAGGAAATAAAGAAAACGCTAGGAGATAGTGATAATGACTTATTCAAAAATAAATACTTTGTATATCCTATGGCACAACAGGCACCTGCGAAATAATAATAATAATTGTGGTAGCGATCAAAGATACCACATTAGAAATACACCCGATATTTGAAAACTTCACTCCGTCGCTCCGAGACAAATTCATAGCCAAAATTAATTAAATAATTGTCGACAGAGGGCAAATTTTCTCGTATTTTAAAACTAATAAAAAACAGATAAATAGAGCAGCATTATGCAAAATCGTCACTTTTGGAGCTACTGCCAAGAGCAAAGCATTGTACCAGCCTAATCCTATCGCCTCAAGGAAATCGATGAGAGGATTCTCCCCCTTGAAAACTCTTCCTTTTGGAACTTTCTCCAGTGCGGCGGACAAGATCGAGATTTTTGAGATACAGAAATCTTCATAGACAAAGATCTGCATCACCTTTTTGGAGGTTTCCGTCTCCTCTCTCTCTTCTTTATTTCCTAGTCCACCCAGGAAGATCTTTAGAGAGAAGACAAAGCCATCCAGGCGGACCCGTGCAGAGTCCAGGAGAACTCAGTTCCAA
Source organism: Pogonomyrmex californicus (assembly GCA_024349325.1). NCBI lineage: Eukaryota > Metazoa > Arthropoda > Insecta > Hymenoptera > Formicidae > Pogonomyrmex > Pogonomyrmex californicus. Next base: position 633,083 of record JAECZD010000011.1, read on the forward strand.
CCAACTACAAAGGATCGGAGAGTAAATACCGATTCCTTCACCTCCAAGAACTCCAGAATTATCCTATATTCCACCGTTGGAATTTAATACATCACATCTTGGCGAAATTAAATTTACAAAGACTGAACCAAAAATTTCTTACAGAGAAAGATTGTAACACCTTTTTGAAAAAAAACCCTTCTCAGGGTGATTTCAATGTAAATAAAAGTTAAATAAATAATTATTATTTTATAAATTAGCGAATTATTCCTACACGCTAAAATGGTATTATAGGATTAATAGTATGGCGCATAAATAAAAACAAAAATAAAGAGCAAAAGGAAAATAAAATAGTAATACAGAGGCGTCGCGACCATGTTATTTGTTGCCGCTCCGGGCGCAATAGGGAAAGTGGCAGAAAAGAGAGAAGGAGAGCCACAACTTCATTTGTTAATGAAATAAAGAACTTTATTGTAAATTTTTTTTTTATTTTATTGGATTACAAGTTGGCGCTATATTTGATATTACATTTCTGTATTAATTAAAAAATTGATTTATTAGGTGTACAAAAAAGTTCTGAGCTTTTTTTTGTAAAATTCAATCTTTATTCAAAAACAAACAAAAAAATATTAATCAGCGAAATATTCCCCGTTTGCATTAACAACCTTTTGCCATCTTTCGGCTTGCGAATTCCTTGACGATAGAAGCTCACCGACTTCGAAGCGATAAAGTCATCAATGCATTTTCGTATCTCTTCAAATCTCACGAAATGTGTATCAGCCAAATGATGCTGCAGCGACCGGAATAGGTAGTAATTGGAAGGCGCCATATCTGGGCTATACGCCGCGTGCGGGAGAAGTTCCCAGCCTAACGCAAAGATATGGTCCTGAGTCGCTTTCGCAACATGTAGTCGAGCATTGTCATGAAGCAAGATCACTTTACGACATCCTTGGCCAGTAAATGGCTTCTTTTCTTCTAATGCATCGCTCAAATTGGTCAATTGTTGTTGGTAGCGGTCTGCCGTGATTGTTTCATCCGGTTGTAACAACTCGTAATACAACACACCTTTCCAATCCCAGATACAGGGCAAAACCTTCTTGGCGTGAATATTGGGCTTTGGCGTCGATGTCGAAGGTTGACCAAGGTCAATCCATGATTTTCTACGTTTAGGGTTATCATAAAGAATCCACTTTTCATCGCCTGTAATGATGTTGTGCAGAAAATCTTTTTTCCGGAACTTTGAAAGCAAAGTGAATGCAGTGTCACGCCGACGATTTTTGTTGTCTTCGGACAATTCATGCGGAACCCATCTGCCTTCCTTCTGAACCTTTCCCATCGTATGTAAACGTACGGAAATGGTTTGCTGCGTAACGCCAAGCTGTTCTGCAAGCTCTTTTCCAGTTTCCAGAGTTTATATCTAGCAGTGCTTGCAATTCGTCCGTTTCAATCTTTTGAGGGCGTCCAGCACGCGGTTCATCTTCAAAACTGAAATCTCCTTGCCGAAATTTTTGATACCATCTTTTACATGTAATATGACTTACAGCGTTCTCTCCATATGCAGCACAAATCATTGCAGTGGCTTCAGCAGCATTTTTCTTCAGATGTAACGCGAAGTGGATGGAAAATCGAATATGCTCTTTTGTTATTGCCATCGTGAACACTACTGATTTTTGAGGTTATGTGCATCAAACGCCAAACCTATGGCATTTTAGAAGGCCAAATGTCAACGCTTTAAAACCGCAAAAGGGCGGGAAGATATATAAAATTTAAATTGTTATTTCGGTTGTATTAAATCTAAAGCTCAGAACTTTTTTGCACCTAATATATATTAATTCGAAAATAATTAATTCATACCCACACAGCACAAATGTGATTATTTGTCGACGTCCGAGGTTCTAGAGGAAAGGTAATACCTTCCGTCAGGAGGAGGAGAACTCGGATGGATCCACGGACTCTTTGTTGCTCTCACAGATCGACGTCGTGAAGTCGATCCGCGAGTCGAACCTGCGTTAAGGGAACAGGAATCGGGTCAGCGTCGGTGACGTTATAACCCTTACCTGCGCCAGCGCTATCGGTGGTCCGTTTTAGGTCAGAGAACCGAATCTCTTTTACCAGGGATAGACCTCGTGCGATCCTCAGGGAGCCATGAACGGTTCGAGGTCAAGTTTTTTGGTAAATAAATCGAGACGGAATTCGAGTTAACTATGATTTAATAATAAAAAAGGGAAATACAATATGTTAATTCTAATATTCTTCGAAGTGGCGCAAATTTTACTGTGTACATTTGAATATGAAAGTACTGGTTACAAAAATTTTATACATAGAACTTCAAATAATAATAAATAACAAAAAAAAATCTGATATATTCCCAATTGTTCTAATTGGGGCAAAAAATTGGTAATCGCGAGCATATCGATGGGATCGGGTTGCAGGTGTGGCGGGGAAGCGCTGCGGAAAGCCTTCACTGGGACAAGGTAGGAAAGAGGGTCACGGAAAATGTACATAGGGATAATATCGTGAACTTGGTGTCTCGAGATTTGATCCCAAAACTGGTTGTCGAGTTTAAATTTTCTTTTAATGTAAAAGGTTCCAGGAGGTGGATGGGTGGGAGAGCGGGGAAATTGACGGACGAGGTCGTAGAATTTTTCCACGTCGAAGTGCTCTGGAGTGCACTGTTTCTCAAAGTCTGCCGCGGAACGGAGGGCGGTGGCGTGTTGGTGTAGAGAGATGTTAGAGAGTCTCGGCTCTATTTCGATTAAGCGCTCCGCGAGTTCCTCGGCATGTCCGGTTTCGCGACGAATTCGTTTGTTGAGCTTCTCCCAACGGTGTCGCAATGCCCGTTTCGTTCGCTTGTTCGGGATGGCGTTCGTTTGGTTCACTATATAAATACAAGAGTTAGGTGAGAGAGAGAGAGAGAGAGAGAGAGAGAGAGAGAGAGAGAGAGAGAGAGGTGAGAGTGATAGAAGAATTGAAGAATCGTGATAAGACAGCTTCACCGAATCAATCGGCGGCTTGCCGGGTGGGAATATTGGGGAATCAGGGAAGGCAGCTTCACCGAGTTAATCGGCGGCTTGCCCATTCGGAATGTTGAAGAGTTTTAAGAAAGCAATTATGTCAAGATCGCGAACCAAACAGCCAATCTACCGCGGAAAAGGGGTAAAAAATGGACTTATTTTTGTCGTGGCGGGCGCTGGTGGGCGAGAAGTGTGGTGCCTACGCTGGATTGTGGATCGTATCACACGTGAATAAAGGTATCGCGCACAGATTCTAACTGAAAAAATTGGCGACAATCTCGAATGGTCCCGTCCGTCAAAACGTGAGGCGATGTGAAGAGAGAGGAGAGAGATCCGCTCCAAGTCGCGATTTTTAAAGGGTTCCGAAGGGACTATCTGTGGGAATATCTGAGGATGTGATGGATTTCTGCGTTGGCTTGTCGAATGATAGTTTAGAAAAATTGTAAGTATAGAGGAAGGAGGGGAGCGGTGTTCTGTGAATTGTGGTTGTTTTTATATTTCCAGATTTCCTAGCGAATGATGGAATTAGTTAATGAAAATTTTCTCGCCATTCCACACCTTCAATCATTCATTGGTGTGGCTGCCAACAACCGCTAATCGTTTCTTCTTGATTGGCGTTTCCCTTAGTTTCTCCACCAATTTGGGGAGTGTCATCCTCGAACGATCCGACGCTTTTCTTATCCGTTAGGAATTTGCTTTTGTTAATATTTTTTATTTTTATTGGTATGTTATAAACTTGTCGATATCGACAAAGCTATCTATCGCAAGAATTATTTTTTTTGATAGTGAGACATATCTCGAGAGGAATTTTTGTGTATTTATTTAGGGTTTCTTTAGATCGTTTGAAGCGCTTCATTTTCTGATTAGCAGCCGTTATCTTTTTCCGAAAGAGAAGAATTCGTGAAGTAACAGTACGTCCCCCGGACGTAACAATAGATATGTGCTAAAACAGCCATAATTCGTCATTGCCTGCGTCAATCGATATGACAAAAACCCATGAGCTCTAGAGAGCCATTGCTCCAAGTATGATACTATTAATTTTCGGGTGTACAACGCCGAATCATCCGGGAACATATCGATTAGTGTATTTTTCCATTCGGTAACTATATCGCTCTTAGCTTTAAGTTTAACAACATTCCTTGCTTTATGAGTAAGCTTACACTGATGTCTAAATTCAAGCTTCGAGATCCGATCATACACTTTTTTCCTACTTTTAGCCAGGATAATAAAAGGGGGGATTCCTGCCAAAAGCAATGGCGCCGTCAGTGACACCCTACGATAGGCTGAAATAACTCTAATCGATACTCGCCTCTGTATTCGATCAATCGCTTTTAGATTCCTTTTAGTAAGGACCTCGTCCGTAGCCCACACCGGGGCACCATATAGCAATATGGAATGAACAACGCTAGCATATAATTTACGCTTATCGAACATAAGACGCAGGTTAGGCATCAAGAGGTCAAGTCTCGATAGCACTCTTTCCGCCTTTCCCGAAATCATATCAAAGTGATAAACAAATTTCCAACTATCGTAAATAATTATACCCAAGTATTTCATCTTGTTGGTAGATTAGATAGAGGCTCCATCCACCAGAAAAGTGAGCCGCTTGTCCTTTATTCTCCCTGAGCAAAACAATACAGCCTCCGTCTTAGAGGGAGCAACTTCAAGCTCTAAACTCTTAATTTTATTTATCATTAAATCACAAATTAGATTCGCTTTTGAAGTCAGTAAATTAAAATTCTTACTACTAACGATGATTAACGTGTCATCTGCAAAACACAAAGTATATGAGCCATACGGCATCCCAACACTGAGTACACAATCATATGTGATGTTCTACAATAGCGGGCCCAAAATAAAACCTTGCGGAACACCACACGTCATTGGATAAGATATATAACGGCCGTTCTTCTTAATAGCGAAAACACGACGATCGGATAAATAATCCATGAGTACGCGAATTATATACAAAGAAACCTGGTTATCCTTCAGCGCTTTAACAATATGCTTCCACGATAAAGAGTTGAACGCATTACGAATATCCAGGCTAATAGCCAAGCAATACTCGCCCTCATTAGTATGATTCCGAATTGTTCGGTGCATCCTAATTATTGCATCGTTCGTAGACCTACCGGACCTAAAGCCGTATTATTGATGGTTCAAACGACTCTGGAGGCCAGATTCCAAGTGGGAAACTATTCTATTGAACAATATATGCTCAAATAGTTTCCCTGTATCGCTCAAAAGATAAATCGGACGAAATGACGACGGTAGATCATCCGATTTACCCGGCTTACGCAAAAGAACCAAACGCGTTCGCTTCCATTCAGAGGGAAATATACTTTCACGCATGCATTTCTCGAAACATTTAACAAAGAACGATGAGGCCAATAAGCAACAAAGCCTCAAAATACGCACTGATATTCCATCGAGAGCCGCTTTACGAGAACAGGATTTCTTTATCGCCGCAATTACCTCGTCTTCAAGAACTGCAGGAATATCTTCATCCACCACGCTCAGAGTTCTTATTTCAAGTAACAACGTTACGAGTAGGAAAGAGTGACTTTACCACGTCATCAATCTTGGCAAAAGACAGATAATCCAAAGGGGCATTATATTCAGAGCCACGAATCTTTTTCATTATAGCCAAATAAGGTTTATCCCAAGGATTAACATTAATTTCCTTCAGTAACTCATTCCAAGCCAGTTTTTGAGAACGAGAGATCGCATTCTTCAAGTTTCGGGACCGCAGGCCATACTGCAAACGGAAATCCTCGTACTGTGACGAGTTACGAGCCTTCCGTCTTTGAGCTCTGGTAAGTTTCCGTCGTATTTGAATGCATAGTCTTCGCAATTCCGCTATCTCTTCATTCCACCAATAAGCCCTCCTTACGTGTACCTGTTCGGATTTAGGCATGGACGAATCACAAACATGAGTTAGTAGTTGAGTGAGCGAGTGAGAATAATCATTAGCTGAGCTCATTGGATCATACAATATGTTAGCGCTTCTTAGATATGCGTCTTTAAGCTTATCAGAATCAGCCTTATCCGGGTTCCATCCTTTACGAACGAATGTACAAAATTTCCGCGATTCGGAATGCCCAAATTGCCATCGTATGTATTTGTGATCCGACAGGGATTCTAGATTACTCAACAACTTCCATGAAAAGCCATTTCGTACCACTCTACTGGAAACGAGGGTAAGATCAATGATCAACATTCCTTGATCCCTCTCACAAGTAGGATGCGAGCTGTTATTGGCAACCAGCAAACTCGTCGAGTCGAGCCATCTCTCCAGCAGTATTCCTCGATCATTAATGGTACAATCCCGCCAACTTGTCGATCTCGAGTTGAAATCTCCAGCTATAATCACTCTTTCCAAAAAATGAAAACGAATTAAGTCGTAAAGATCATCCAGGAAGCCGCTAAACTCTACAAGAGGACGGTTAGGAGAAAAATAACAACTAACCATCAAATGATCATTGACATTCAGGGCTATAAAGCCGTCCCCGGATTTGATTCGCGATACAGAAGGAGTGCCATTTGTATCAAACAGGAGGATTGCACTTTTATTGCAAACGGAAACATACCAGTCCGTTTCTCCCTCGGTCTTATACGGTTCAGAAACGAATACGAGATTAATTCGTATTTCTTTCGCGTAGTGCATCATAATGTCTTGCGCCTTCTTGCTGTTTAAATTAATTTGAAAGGATTTATAAATCATTAGTTTTCATTTCTACCGCTTTACTAATGTCCTCCAGCCTTCGTACCGGTTTCATCCTATCAGGAAATTTTAACGCATGACACCTATTATTTCTTAGTCTATGGTCTGACTGTAGACCAGCCTCAAAGCAAAGAATGCATTTGGGTTCGCGACCATAAGTAATAGACGAGTGACCTTTTTCTCCGCACCTATAACAAGTACCTGTACGGTCCACTAAACTTTTACAGTTACGACTTAAGTGCCCGAACGAGAGGCACCTAAAATATTGAACTGGTCGTTCTTTCATCAAATCAATTCTAGCTTCCATCCAACATAATTGTATCCTTCCTAGCTGGGACAATTTGATAGCAGTCGATAGCGGACAACACATCCATACAACTAAAAGGCCACTATTTGCCCGAATTCTATTATTAATCTTGATCTCACTAATTTTACAACCACTCTGAAGGGATACAACTTTTCCTCTTCCTTAATAGAATTATCAATCCCGGATATTTTAATACTGGCCATTTTTACAGGGCGCGAAATTATAACGCTAGGGCTAACAATTTGTCTAGCCGTTGCCGCTAACTTGTCGGTTTTTTCCACATTATTTTCCCCGTGCACTTCTATCAACAAGTCACCCGATTGAGTATATCTTGTGCTTGTTCGTTCGATATTCAACTCAGATAAAGAAATCATTTCGCGAATCTTGAAAAATGCGTCATCGCAGGACTTACCTTGAGTAGACTTTATCGTAATGGCAACCGTTCTAGGAGGTTTCCTTTTATCTCCAAGCAGTATACCACTTCTCCTAGGTAATCCTTGTCCTCCATCTGACTCCTGCAGCTTTGTTTCTTTTGAGACACCCTTTTCTTCCATGCGAGGGGTTCCCTTTCTTCCTCTCCCCTGAATGGATAGAGAAGAGGGAAGAGGCGAATCTCTCATTTCCTTTCTCCTGTTCTTTTTCTTCCGCTTCTTGTTGACTTATATCCATTCCACCTCCGTGTCCGTTGCAGTAAATGGAATTGCCTCAGATATAGAAGGGTCCGTTTCCCCAGGAGTTTTATGCAAGGGTGGCCATTCTTTGCTTAGTTTAAGTTTTTTATTCTTTTCTTTCACCATCAATTTCTTTGTTACAGGTGCCGGAGTCCCCGAATCAATGTCACTACGCATACTACCTCCAACAGGTAAGTGAATTCCGTATAGTGAGTTTAAAGACCATACCACATTTTCTGTAATTAACGAGACTCCTTTTTGTTGATTTCCGGAAACTGTTTTCCTTCAAACTTTTTAGGGGCCGCACAAACCTCATTATAATTAGGACTACATTTCCTGGATGGAGAACCAGGTGGCGATGGTTTCCTAGCCGAAGTTGAAGATGCCATCAATTTTTCGTAATATTCTCTCGTCTTTTTATTTTCAAGTTTTAATTATTATCCTCCTTGAGCCTAGACATTTCCTCTTTCAGCAACTTTATTTCTCTAGCCATATTTGCCACAGATTGCCTAGCTTTAGCCTCACTATCACCTGCTTGTGTTCGCTCAGATAAAATACACGTTATTTCTTTGATTTTTGCAAGGCTCTTCCTCATTCTGCCGGAGAGCTTTCCCTGGATTCGCGGAGATTAAAACCGCATTAATTCTACACAGTCAACCAACTGCACAGCCTGTGATCCCAATTTATAGGTAGGAGCAAGCGTGTCAATCGGATCATCTGCAGATTCATCATCAGGTGAATTATTTTCAGGTTCAGGGGGCGTCGTAGCTTTCCTTTTCCTCTTCGTCCTAGAACTATTGCTGGTTGTCGACATGGCATCATCATCGTCCGGTCTAATGAACCAACCCTCTTCACCCAATGTCTAAGAAGGATCAGCATCAGTCGGGGAGAGCCTACTTGGGAGTTTATAATTAGGACCCCTTAGTCTACCCCTTTGTTTAGGAGGAGCTAGTGCCTTCAGGTCGGTAGCACTCAGTTTTACCTCCGAAACGCTCCTATCATCGATCGGGTCACCGTTGGGGACATAACGATGTCATCCACTGCAGCTTCCTTTCGAGAGGAGGTAGGTGTGTTGGGTAAAAGCTTTTCAACCTTAACCGAAACCTCTTCGCAACTAATGACTGGAGGTTTACTCGAGTTTTCTTCCTGATCAGTATTCACGTCCCTTGTAGAAACATCTGTCGTCACCGAAATAGATCCGTCCTGGTTAACATTAATAGCATTTTCCATATTGCCTGTAGTAGTAAAGCGGTTCGCCCATCATGGGAGCCACACCGCGGTGCAGCCACTTCCCCGCTGTAAAGAAGTCCCTAGCAACGAGTACAGAAGCTGAGAAGTGGCTTATCAGGCGGCCCACTCTATCCGTACAAAGTGATTCTAGTAAAAAGGTTACGGGATAGGCCATAATTGATGCTAAAGGTTTAACGTCACTCCCTACTCGGACCCGTACCCTTCCGAAGGGCGGACATCCGTGCCTCGGGCTAGATGATGCTGCAATTTACCTTATGCAGTTCCGGGTATGGAAGAATACTGGTCACATAACTCCCCACACATACGTCTTCAGACCCCCTTCAACCCCGGCATAGGCTCCAGCCACTGGAAGGAGAGCGGCCTTCACGACATGGGGGATCTCTGCCTGCGATCTCCCAGAGGAAGCTGCAGGACTTACGGTAACCCATATTACTACCCCAGAGGTCGCGACGCCAGCCTCAACCTCCCAGCCCGATCGGGGGGCTACTACTCCCCCCTTGGTTAGTCTACCAGGAATATCCAGGACCCTCCACCGTGTCTCACACAGACAAACCCATTCTCTCTCTCCCATACACACCAGCTCGGGTACTCCGGGTTCGCGAAGCCCGTACCGCCTCCCCCGAAGGGGAGACAGTCCCTGGAGGAGCAACTACCTAACTTTTTTTTTTACGTGGGGAAATGCTTTTACGCACTGACCCCCTGGGCTGTAAACTGCCTAGGGGAGTGTGGGACTCAGGGGAGAGAAGACCTCCCCCACTACCCACTAAAACCCCACGGTGGCCTATTACTGGCGCTTATTGAGGGGCCCTGGGAACTCTTGCGAACACTACCAGCGCCCCCCAGCGCCCGCCTACTTATAGGCCCATCCATAGGGGGGGACAGATTTTATCTGTCATCCTCCCCATACGTGCATTTGCTTACGCCGCAACAGAGCACGGCCACAACGCCCCGTCGCTATCCTCCCGGGAGGGAAGGAGAGAGAGAGAGGGAAAACATCCCCCTCCCTCCCGCCGTGCAGCTACGGATTGCCCGAGCGGTTGTAAAACGGATCCGCCCAGGCAGCTGCGAGGAATGCAGTCGCGGTTCTCTGTTGGGGGAAAAATTAATGAGCCTCCTGCCCACCTCTTTCCCCCCTCCCGGTCCCTGCTTCATTGGAGAGGGATAAGTACAGTTTTGGTACCAGCCTCCTCTGGACCATGTTCCGGCGAACGTCTTCTGCGACGGAGGCGGCGTTGTGCCGTTGCCCCCCGCGCGACGCCGCTTTCATAGCCCTCCACAGATACGGAAGCGGGGTCCGAGGCGATCCCCCTCTCCCACTCCCGTTCGGCGGCCTCCTTCCTCCGCATGACTGTTTCGCAGAAGGAAACCGCCGCCTGCCATTTCTCTCTCTCCCCAACCATAGCTTTAACCACCGCGGGAAGAGAGAGATCTTCCCCTATTCTGTCCATTAGGACACGCTCCACATCCTAGGCGGAACATTTCGCCAGAGTGTGTTGCGTCGTGTCTACCGCTCCCTTGCAATGGCGGCATATGGCCGTCGCCTCGCGCCCTATTCGGTGCAGGTACTCACCGAAATACCCATCTCCGGTGAGCACCTGCGTGAGTCTGTAGGTGATGACTCCTCCTCGTCGCACATCCAGCCATTCCTCCATGCACGGCAAAATGGCCCCGATGATCCATTGCCTGGCACAGACCGGAGTTTCGGCCAACTCTCGGTGCCAATCGCGCACCATGGATAGCCGGGCCTGGCGCTTCAGCATTCCGGCCCGCCTCTCGGCTTCTTCCCCCCCCTCCAGACCCGCTCCGCATCTCAATGCGCCGCTCGTACATTGACGCGTACATCCGCGCCAGTAGGTCCGGAGGAGGAACCCTCGCCAAGAGGCCCGCCGCCTGAGAGATGGTGGATCCTGTATCCCCTGGCAGCCCGTATCGCCAGCCGCCGCACCACACTCTGTAATAAGTGCTTGTTGCGGCGACTCGACGAGAGCGCCGCCGACCACACCGAAGCCCCATAAAGTGCTATTGACATGACCACCCCCACGTAGAGGCGGTGCACCCTTCCGTTCGGCCCCCCTAGGTTGGGCAGCAGGCGGGACAATGCACCCGCCACCCCTTCCAACCGAGGGGCCTGTCTGTCGAAATGCTCTTCGAAGCGCCAGTGATTGTCAAGGGTAAGGCCCAGATACTTCATGGACTTACTCACCCTGACATGGGCATCACCCACCCGGACACGGAGTTGGGGCGGCCCATCCCTCCGCCGAGGCCCATAAAACCAAAAGGCCTCGATCTTCTGGAGGGCCACTTCCAGCCCCAGGGCGCGAATGCGGCGGATGGCCACGGCCGCCTCTCTCTCTACCTTTTCTCGCGCCTCCCACCAGTCTTCCCCAGGCAAGGACCAAGGTATCGTCCGCGTAGCAGACCATGGCTACGCCTGGAGGGAGTCCTCGCAGTACCGCGTTGTACCCCAGGTTCCAAAGGATCGGACCCAGTACCCCTGGATCACTCCGCGGAGCACCCGCTTAGTCTGCTCCCTATCCCGGCCAGGGAACTCGAGCCACCGTAATCCCCGATCGTCCGACGCAGGTAAACCGGCACCCGGTGCTTCACGAGTGCCCGCCTGATGCACTCCCAGGGCAGGATATTAAAGGCATTGGCGATGTCCAAGCTAATCACCAACGCCACCTCGCCCTTCTTCACTGAAGACTTCGCGAGGGGAACCCTCTTGATGGCATCCACAGTGGACCGTCCCTTGCCAAACTGCGCGTCAGACAGATCGGGGCCCACGGTGGCCAGATGTCCAGAGAGGCGGGCAGCTATGATCCTTTCAAACAGCTTGCCCGCCTCCAGCAGGCAAATTGGCCGGTACGCCGACGGGGAGCTGGCGGGGCGCCTCCTTTGGCAGGAGGACGAGCCGAGCCTTCTTTCATGCTTGGAGGAATCAATAATCCTGCTCCAGGCAGCTGTTAAACAGTGAGCGTTAAGGACGTCCAAGGATAGGCTCAATGTCTTGCCCGGGACCCCGTCCGGTCCGGGCGCCGTGTTTTTCCGACACATTCTCCGGACCGCGGCGAGGAGTTCCCGCTCCGAGACCTCCAATTCTGCCGACTACCCTTGCATCTGCTGGTCAGCCTCCTCGTCATCCTCCTGTGGGGAGGAGACCTCGTCCAGCGGGAGAGCCGGAAAGAGGGCCGAAACTACCTCCCCCAAGTGCAACTGGCAACTGAGGATCCATGCTCGTTGTCACAGGGGACACCCAAGGTTGTAGTCGACCAAGAACCAGCCGGTATGGGCGCCCCCATGGATCCTCTCTGAGGGTCTCCAGAAGCTCGTCCCAAGCGTCGGCTTTGGTCTGCCTAATAGCCCTGCAGAAGGCTCTGCATTTTTTTCTGTAATCCTCGTACAGGTCGGCCGCGCTTGTTGAGACGCCTCCCTTTCGGCGGCGCTCTCTGGTGTACCGGCAGTGCGCAGCCACGCAGGCTTTGCGTAGTGTTGCAATCCCCAGCGACCACCAGTACACCGTCCTCCTAGGGGTGGGGAGCCCGGGGCATTGAGGCATCACAGATACGCCTCATACTATCCCCGAGCCACATCGTCTTCTCAATCTCCCTTGGCTCGACCTCATGTGTAGGCCAGGCCACCGCGAGCGCAGCCGCCGAAGATGTCCTTGTTGCCTCAACATCCATCTCGGACCTCCTCCAGTGCGGCGTTGGCACGCTTCCGCATCGCCGAGAGTGGAAACCCTCATCGTTATGTATCGATGGTCCGACAGCGTCTCCACCCCGACTTCCACTTTCCACTCGAACACACGTCTCAGCGTTAAAGGGGACGCTAGTGTGAGATCCACGATGGATCCCCCATCCCTCCTCTCGTCTGCCTCGAGCCCCGGTTAATGACGTGGAGTCCGAGGCTTGCCACCCAGTCACCCAGAGTCCGACCCCTCCTGTTGGTCCTCGGAGAACCCCAGAGACACGACTTAGCGTTGAAGTCTCCGAGGACCAGCACCGGACAATCTAAGTACGGCGCAATTCTCATCCTCAGACCGTCCAAGTACTCCTCAAATTCGGAGAGACTTCAGTTGGGCGAAATATAGCAGCCCATCACGAGTAGATCCCCCCATAGAGCTGACACCACCCCCTCCCCCGCCGATACGGGAGATGGGGACCATACAATTCCCGAAGATCCTCTCAGATTATTTCCCTTTACAATGGCCACCAGGCCGCACGTGTCCCCTATCCAGTTTAGATGTTCGGGGACCCTGTACGGTTCAGTGATAACCGCCAGGTTTATTTGCCACTGCGCCAGGCTCTGAGTCAATAGATCCTGAGCCCGGCATGAGTGATTGATGTTGGCCTGAAGAAGCTGGGCCGTTATTCGGCCGTATCTATGGCCTCCTCCAGGCCTCCCTCATTGCTAGTACCCCCAGTTATGGATGTTGGAGCCCTTCCTGTTTTGCTGGCTGGTTTCCTGTTGGCCCCGTCAATCTTCTTTTCTTGCCGTTTCTGTGAGGCCTCCGACGAAGACGGTTGTGCCGTCGAGAGTCCCGGCTTCCCCCCGGTCTCCATCGCTGAGCGGGACCGGGACCGAATCTGCAACTGGGGTGTTCCAGATACTCCGCCTTTTGTCCCCCCACTTTTCCGCCAAGTCGATGGACGGGGACAGGCTCTGCCCCCCAGCCTGTGTTCAGTCGGTTTGCCGTGGGATGCACATAACGTACACTTAGGCTTTATAACCGAGCAACCACTCGCCCGGTGGCCCGTATCGCCGCATCTATAGCTGAGTGGAGCGGTCGATTGCTCCGGTGCACTTGTTCCGCACATGTCTCTTCTCAAGACAGCGGAAGCACTGAAGCGACCGTTCCGCTAACAGCTCCATCGGCGCCGACACCCAGCCTACAAGAAGACGCCCAGCGGCCAAGACCTTCCTGGCCGCGGCCGCCGGGCATCGCGTCCAGACGGACCCCAATCCCCTGGGGGGCCAGCGGACTTCTCCCACCTTGACATCTGCCGCAGGGCACTCTCCCACGCGCGCCAAGGCCGCCTGTATTTCTCCGGAGGTAATCGAGTCGTCCAGTCCTCTTATCCGAAGCTCGGTCTGCTTCGTAGGGCGAGCGACTCGGACTCCTTTCTCACAGAGAACCTCTGTCAGTTTCTCCGCAAGTTTATTTGCTCTGGCAGCGCTGTTTTCCCCGGGAATCTCAAGGAAAGAGCCCCGATTACCGCCCTTTTTGGGCGGATCGCTGCAATATCCAAAGCCGCCAGGTCGACCTTTGCTCTGGCGGTGGACATTGCCTCCATGTAGGTAATCGACTCTCCCTCCGGAATGGAAGTTAAAGTAATCGCCGCTATCTTGGGGGCTCTAATACGAGTCTTTCCCAAGCCCCTGCTTTTGGCTGATTGAGAACCACTATTGCCTTGTGGCGGACATCCCGCCCTTCCACTTGTAGGGTAGTCAGAGGATTGGCATTCGCTCTTTCTTCGCACCTTCCGACTTGCTATCTTTGCCCAGCCTCCCCTAGTAGGTGGGGAGGGGGCAGTCGAAGGCGGCCTCTACACCGCATTTAAAGCCCCATCCCGGGCAATCCTATCAGAGGGCTTGTCTTTAACTTTGCCCCTGCCCTTTTTTGCCCCTAATGGGTTTGATGTCGGGGGTTTATCTACCCCAGCGCTTTCCCCCAGTGGGGGTCTAATGGCTCTTCCTGGGAAGAGTTCCTCCCTGAAGGCCTCCAGTTTCGCCTCCATCATTTCCTCTATTTTTGTCATCGGGTGCTCCAATTTAGAGCCCCCTGCTGAGAAAGGAGTCGAATCTGTTCCCACACTCTTCCCCTTCTTTTTAGAGAGGGGGTTTTTTCCGTCTCGCCACTGGTGGTGATGGCGACGCGGGAGGGGGAGAATAGACCGTTCTCCCCTCTCTATCCCGTTCGCGTCTTCTGGGCGGATCCCTTTGTTGCTTGGCGCTGGGGGTAGCATTCGGCCTTTGAGAGCCGTTATCTCCCCCCTGACCTCTTCTAGTTGTTTTTTTCAGATCAGTTATTTCGGATCTGAGGCGACAGTTTTCAGCCTCTAACACACGTGTTTCTGTGTCCGCCGTAGTTCTTTTGACCATTTCATTGGCCACGGCTCTCGTAGTAAGGGCTGCAAGCCGTAGCTTGTTGACAAATGTGCCCTTGAGATTACTGCTTGCGCAGGAAATTCTCTCCACTTCTTTTATGGCCTCCACCACGCGTTTTTGTAGGCTCGTGGCGGGCTCCTTGCTCACATCCTCAGCAAGTTCTATATCGTCGGGAAGATCCTTCATCGTCCTTATCTTTGGGATCTCATTCTCAGGGTTCATCATCTGCAGCTCTCGCTGTGTTTGCTGCTCCTCTCGCATTGCGGCTATAGCCTTTTTCTTCGCCGCTGCTATTCCTACATATTCCCCGGTTGTTGGGGGACGGCCTCTCTTCCTTCTTCGATGTTCGACGCCGGAAGTAAGGGAGACCTGAGAGTGATCCCTTTCCTCATCCGTCTGAAGGGTGGTGTCCGATACGTCCGCTCCTGTGGCAGACGATGGTGCCGGCGACATTGCCCTTATTTCATCGTCGACAGAGATTTCCATCGACTTCTCCTCAGCGATAGCCAATTCCGCAACGGGGCCCACTGGCAACCCCGTGTTTCGCCCGTTGTTCGATGACGACGCGGGGGGGGGAGGCGGGATGCTACCCCCACCAACGCGCCGGGACCTGGGGTTCCGATACCCCTGGTCCGGTAAGTTTATATTCTTTTGACTGTTCATTTCCATATTAATCATAAATTTGTTTTCTGTCAAGGTGGCCTTCTCTTAGACCGGTTGCCTTGACTTGGCTAAAGAGTCCGGTCCATCCTGAACATCACGTGCCGCCGGACTCCGACCTCGGAATACGTCCGTAGCGGCCCCGACGGCACCCAGGCCGTGGGCCCTGCCTCGGAAACGTCCGAGCGGCCCCACAGCCCGTCACCCCCTGGACGGAGCACCGCCCCCCCAGTGGCATGTGTCGAGCCGTGCCGCCAGGAGCACCCAGTGACACGGCGACACGCCTGTGGAAACACCCGCTTTGTTGCGGACAGGAAGCAGATCTCCCCCTATCGGCGCCGCACCGCCGGGTGTTTGAAGTCAGAGTCGCCGCATTCCCTATCGGCCCATTGGGTGTGGATCTCCCGAAGGACCCAGAGTACAGACCCTCCCGCCGTAGCGGAGAGGGTCCGCACGGTGTGCCTTGAACCCTGACCCCTCGCACCCGGGCTTTCCCGGGGTTGGAGCTCGGTACTGCCAGCAGGTGGTCATAGGGACAGGGAGCCCCCTCACCACATCAAGATGGCACACCACAAGGGGAAGCGACTACCTAACCTAACCTTTTTTTTTAGAGAGGAGGAATTTTCGAAAGACCCCCAACGGAAGACAGTTGGGGAGTGTGGGATTCGAATTAGCGGCACGTCGGACGAAAGACCACTCAGCTTCGTCTACCCACTAAACCTCCTCTATATCCATCACGACCATAGGCGGGAGAGGATCCTGGAACGTTGACGAAACAACTCATCACGGACCCTCCCCCTTTAGTCATGGCCCATTGGCAACAGATGCATCGACACATCGTACCTTATTAGTCTTGAGAAGAGAGAGTAAATAGGTAAGTAAGTAAATAGGTGAATGAAATATACATAATAAATAAATAAATAAATATACAGATAGATAGATGATTTGATTCACCCGCAATAACTACGATAAGCCAAGCCTACATTACATTACGGATTAGAGTGGAGTAGAGCGGTACGTTCGCTTCCATTCATTCATTCATTCATTCGTTCGTTCATTCGACCTTTCAGTCATCCGATTGCCCCCTGAATATTCCATCCAATCGAGGATAGGTTCATATGAACGAATCCAGAGCCGTGGCCGGATGTCGCAACTAAACACACTCGAGTCCGTTCATACATAATGCCAAGACTGAAACGTAAAACACGAACAGACCAGGATATAGGGGAATAAATTCATTAGGAAATAGAACAAGCATTAAACATCTAAAGAAGGAAGAAGTATAGCCTAGTGCTAACAGTGGACCAGATTTAACGGTCGCGGCATCCGATACGATACGATGAGCCTAACCAACTCCCTGCCTGTTTCTCTCCGCCAGCTCCTTGGCAGACATTATCTCCTCTGCAAATTGATGTAAAGCTGTCCACCGTTCCTCGCTACTGAGTATAGCCTCCAGAATCCTTTGTAGATTAGGTGGGTCGATGTCCCCCAACTCAAAGCCAAGAGACTCATACAAACTGTACCTCTGCCAGAACCAAGCCCGACACGAGAGGAACGTGTGATCCGCATCGTCTCGTACAGCTTCCGTGCAGTGTGCGCACAAAGGCGAAGAGGCCCTATCAATTCGAGCCAAAAAATCATTGAAGCAGCCGTGACCGGTGAAAAGCTGAGTCACTCGAAAGGATAAAGAGCCATGTCTTCCCTACCTACATTCCCTATTCAACCAAGCCTCCAGGAGAGGGGTTAGGGCCTCCCTTATTCTTGTGCTGGGGAGTTTGTGGTCCTGCAGCATAATTCCCCAGGCTTCGATCGCCCTGGCGTCTGCCTCCTTCCTCATCTCTTTCTTACATCTAATCGGGAGGGGGGCAGCGCCAACCCTAGCCTCCCTTTCCCTAGCATACAGGATTGCCAATCTCTCGGCTCTGATCCTAAAGGGAAGTATCCCAGCCAGGAGAGCGGAAGCCACATACGAAATCGATCGGTAGCCCCGAATTACCCTTGTGGCCAGTAACCTCAAGAGACCTTCAGCCTCCCTCGCCGCGCCGGACTTATACTCCAGTCGGCCGGCCCAAATAGGAGCTCCGTAGTACAGCACCGACTGCACTACGCTTGCATACAGCTTCGTCCTTCCCTCCCAGATTGGGCATAATCCTACCAAGGGAGCTAGTCATCCTCCTAGCTCGCGGGATCGCATACAATAGATGGTCTCTGAACGAGAGACGCATGTCGATAAATAAGCCTAAATATTTAATTTTCGTGGATACGTCGATTGACTTGTTGCGAATTTTGATATTCGATAAAGGCAGAGGAGGATCTAAGCCTTTCCTGCAGAACACGCATGCTACTGTTTTCTTCACTGAAATTTCTAGACCTACACTTTCAATTCTGCCTATGATTATCTCGGAAAAGGCCTCTGTCCTACGCATCGCATCTTTAAAATTATTGTCTGTGATAACTAGTAGCGTGTCGTCCGTGTAACATAATATTTCGCATCCGATAAAGTTATGTTCACGTAATACTTGGTCATATGCAACGATCCATAATAGTGGACCAAGCACAGAGCCCTGCGGAACGCCTCTCGTCACATTAAATTTGTTTAATAGTCCATATTTGTCGTAATAGATTGCCGAACGATCGCTTAAATATGCTCTGATTAAAGTGCATAAATAGCCAGGGACTTTTTTGCGTTCCAGAGCTAAAATTATTTCGCTCCATAATATTGAATTGAACGCATTTTTTATATCAAGATCGATTACCAGCGTGAATTGATTTAGAGAATTGGATTCATCAATGATATCTAGTAACTTCTTGATCGCGTCCACTGTGGATCTACCCGTTCTGAATCCGAATTGGGAATTCGACAAAAGATTTCCGTTTTCCAGAAAAGAAGTAAGCCTATTAGAGATGATCTTTTCCATCAACTTTTCGATGGTGTTCAACAAACAGATGGGGCGATACGATAAGAATGAATCAAGAGGTTTGTTCGGTTTTGGTAGTAAAACCAGTCTGGCAGTCTTCCACTTACATAACTTACATAACATGTAAACTTACATAACATAAGCTTTCAATCACAATATAAGTCATTAGATGAGATATATTATAAATAACTTGATTATACATATAATAATCAATATGACTTAATAACAATAATAACCTTAATAACCTTAAATTAACTATAAACAAGACAAATTAAAGTAATATATTCTTAGAATATGCCTACGCAGTGTATAGATACACGCAAATAATTCAATATAGTTAATGGACAATAATACAAAATATAGTATAATATCTTTACATTGAAAAGATTTAGCCTAATTTAGTTAGCAAGTGGTTGTCGGTAAACTCTAAATTATCTAACGTATTCAGGCGATATATGTCCAGGTGATCAATCGGCTCACATGCATAACATGATCTCAACATGATCTCTGTGCATTATGATATATATGTATAAATTTATATATATAATGTATAACGAAACATAATCTGAGGAAGGAGACTAACGCCAGTGAGACCCATCCAAGAGCCGTGCAATGACGAAGTCACGCAATCAAATTATCTTGAATAAAGCATGGCTTAATAATTCAGAACATGTGAAAGTACTATGACAAATAAACTTTATTAAGTATCAAAGTGCAAAAAACAAATATGTTTCTCCCCACAAGAGCATCCAAGAAAGATCTCATATTAATAAAATGAAGATACTTAAAAGAAAGATCGGCAAAATCAAGAGAGCCGACAAATAATACTACGCAACAAACAACAACGCCACAATATCTATATACGATAATTGCATAAACAAACGCAGATGTCCTCTCAAGAATGGAATCAGGAAAATAAAACTATAATTATTCATCTTACCGCTGATGTACTGCAATGACCGTGACAGTCCAGAGTGTAATCAAACAAGACAGACAGATAAAGTACAGTCTGCTCATAGACTTTCAACTAGCAGATTACACCTCTGATCCAAGACGAGATATGCAACACAGAGCATACACATTTTCTCAGTGATTAGCCTCACATTTAGTAGTATAGCATAACAGCCGAAACATAACTTGAACAGTTACAAATACTGACGCATATCTAAGCCTAAATCTAGCCTCATTTATGATAATTCACATCTTAACAAATTAACATTTTAAAAATATACTTAATAACTAAAAAAGAAACATATACTCAAATCCACGCAGATATAAATAATTTGAGTCTATAAAAGTGTTTTCAGATATGCTTGAGAGTACCAAGACTTATGTTAGCAGTCGGATAAAAAAGTAAAAGTATATAAAATATGATAAACTGTTATAACTAATGTCATATCACAGCTCCAATGACTTCACTCAAAGTACGGCAAATAAAGTAATATTATAACAGATATCGCATCAAATCAGCTTCAACAATCATCCACCAGAAGCAATGTATGACTTAAAATAACCGTGACAGCCCAAAATGTAGGCAGACGGGAAAGATAAAGTACAGTCCACTAATATTCTTTTCAACTAACAAATTACGCATCTGATCCAAAATGAGATATGTGATGCAAAGCCTACACATTTCTACAGTGATTAGCCTCACATCAAGTAATATAGCATCGAAGCCGAAACATGACCGAATAATTACAGTTACTATCGCACATCTGAGCCTAAATCGAGCCTCATAAATGATGATTCACATCTCAACAGTTCAACACTATTAGTACACTTAATAACTAAGAAAGAGACTCATTCTCAAATCCATACGCAGCTATAAGTAATTTAGTTAATTTTAGATCTATAAAAGTATCTCCATATATGCTTAAAAGTACCAAGACTTATGTCAGCAATCAGATAAAAAAATAAACAGTATATAAGATATTATAAATTGTTATAATTAAATGTCAGCCGCAACACTAATGATCTCACTTGAAGTTCGACAAATAATGTAATATTATAATAGGTATTACATCGAATCAATTTCATAAATCGTCCACCAAAAGTAATGTGAGACTTAAATTTCCACGCATATAATCACACTGTAACACTGTCGATAAGTTCAATATTAATTAGCATATAATGTGGCTTATACTGATCATTCGGATAATAATCAACTTGACACGGTCCATACAAGTGCCCAAACATCAAAATGTCACAACTTAGCGTCAATAAGTACGCCAGACGAAGAGATTTTCGGTCAAACTCCAGAGTGACACAGAAGCTCAGTAAGCATTGAATACGCTGATTCACTTTACTCTTCTAAAAGAGAAAAGAAAGTAGATATTTAGGATATTTATCAAAAACACACATATAGTTCTCATCACAGATGAGAAAAATAATTTAGCAAGGATGTGCCGCTTTTATGGGCTAACATCCTGACAAAGAAAACACATGTGATGACTATAAAGATTGACTATGTGTATAAGTTAGTAATAAAATTGAAAGTAACAAATGAGTATCTAATAATGGTAATAAATAAGTAAGATATAATAATTTACCTCATGTTTGCAATTAATATAGAGAAACATATAGAGGAATGATAACCTCAATTGTCTAGTCATCAAATGGGATCAAATATAGTACACAAGATTCACAGGACAGCATCACACTGCAAGAATACATAATTAATTAAATTCTACTTAATACTAATAATTATATCATAAAAAACTTTAAGATTATTAGGATGTATAATAATAAAGTATAAATGAAAAATAAAAGGCCGAGTGTTATCAAGTTGCAACCACATACAGTGTTGCCAACCTGCCCCGTAAAAAAGAACATATAATGTACACTCAGTGCAATTGCCTATCAAGGAGGTGGCTCCCTCACATTCAGATCAAGAATATAAAATATATAATTTAATAAATTATAAAATACATAATGAAATGATTCGTACCATATAAATCACACTAAGTGATACATGAAATAAATATAAAAGTGAATTAAAAGTCGCAGTGTGATAGAATTACAGACATAACATAAAATACGACACAGGGATCACATATATATAAAATAAATTAGATAAGCTAGAATAAATTCGCAAGTCAAATCATGAATAAAAAGTAATAAATTAATACAATCTTAAATATATATAACAAAGGCACAATTAATATAATAACAGAATAAAGATACTAGCACTGAAATAAAAGAAAAATCCTATGTAGCTTACGAATTTACAATAGTCTGTAGTGAATCAGCGTAGAGACAAATGATAAAATATTAACATTCTAATAAATTAGATTAAAAGAAGATCAATAAACATATGCGAGGCGTTATGATAAGGCAGTGAGAGTGCATATGATTTAAGGATTCATTAATCCCTCTGTGAGACAAACAAGAATTTATGTTGACTAACGATAAGATGCTTAAAGAGCATATTAACTCAATAGTTTTGCACACACATAACAAATCTAGGCTACATTAACAAATAAGTATATTGAGTATCACTAAATTCTGTCAGATATTTACACGTCTTTAAATCCAGAATTTAAAAGGCTTAATAACTTTTATATATGACAAGGCAAAAAACAAATCAAAGGCATATCATAAATTATAATAAAATAAAAATTAGAGACTTAAATAATATGTCATATAAAGCACTCCACTGCCAAATAAAAGTAGAATAATAATAAGTAATATAGATAACGTACCACTGATTTGGAGACTATGTACTTTCCAGAGAATTATACATACTTATTAGATCCAATAAAAGAATTCCATTGACACTAGGAGATAACCCCATCGAGGCAGGTAGATCATACTTGAGAGATGAGGGCTCGGGATGGAACTCTCAAATTTCCAACAGGTATTAGCACATCACACTAATAATTATTAAAATATACTTCTGAAAATCCGAATATCCAGTCTATTTTCGCAATTATAAAGCAAGTATTCCACGAAGAACGAGAGATGGCTGCAATAACGTAACAGTAATAGAAATGGAGAGGAGACATCAGCGTCGTGGATATCACACACAGTGGCCGTTTAGCCATCTTGCCAGAAATTTAAGTAAGACAGCAAAAGACGGCCATCTTGATCACTTGCCACGTAACGCCATACATACCATATATTAATACATGATTAGGAAATTAATTAGAATCACATACGATGCTCACAGCAACGAAAAATCGTTGTTACAGGAGAAACAATTATAATAATTATTAACAAATACACAAGGAGACATCACAGAGAGCCTGCCGTGACTGTTACAATCTCAAGTATAGAGACAGGAGATCTTTCGTCTACACACAATTAATCTGAAAAAATATATAATTAACACAGATTGACAATACAAATTATATATTAAAATGAACAGAGAGACAGCAGAAATCCGGGAAACATAAAGACATAAATGAAGAACCACACAGACAATCATCACTAAGTCACATGGAGTGGAGCACAAGGCACGCACGTCCGAACGCCACGGCAGCCACGAGCAGACTAACCTAACCTAACCTAACCTAACCTTTTTTTTTACGAGAGTAGGGAAAATACGTTTACGTACCCCTGGAGGGCAATCGCATCCTCCAGGAAATTTGGGACTCACCCGCTAAACGGGAATACCCACTAAAAACCCTCTCTATACGATTACAAGACATCAACGACGTATATGGGATGATCCCGGAACGCTCAAGGCACAACTTCAGGAGCATACCCGTCTTAACAAATAGTCACATCAAATACGGTTGTTGGAAGATGACTAATCACCTTTTTATTTTTCAGGTCACTCTAGAGGGACGTCACGTGGACAACTACGGCAGCAATGCAGCAGAGTCCAGGCATCCACACAGCGCAAGGTAAGTAAGAAATTAAATAACATACAATAAACACCTATAATATTATTAACATAAATAACAATAATAATAATACAAACATCCTTTAATAAATTAGTAAAAGAGACAAAGACAGTTAGTTAAAATAAATAAATATGTCACCAACAAAACAGGGCAAGAATAACAGGGGATAACGAAGCACAAAGCGGGATGCGCCTTTAATAGAGTAATGGGATTCGCCATGCGGGTGGCCAATCGCATCACTCATCTACCCCCCATGGAATATAATTATGGAATATAATATAATATCCCTAGCAAGACGTGAAGCATATGCTAGACGCCAGCCAAGCAATCCAAGCCCCGATGTCTTGTTCTTTCAGCTCCCTCTTTGATTAATTTCCTCCGCGAATGAGGAAACGAGTCCCCAATTAGTCTCGCTGGATAGCAAGATTGATATCACCGTATTGTCGTTAAGAGAGCTCCCAGTTAAACTGAAGATTTCGTCCCTCATAATGGACCACGCGTCGCATTCGCTTAACGTATGCAAGGTGTCGTCCACACCCACTTCAATGTTCACAGCCGTCGGAATTATACTTGTCGATATGCCTCAAATAGACGCTAAAGCAACCGTGCTCCGTTAAAAATTGCGTCAGACGAAAGGACAGATTGCCAAAATCTCTCCGTATCCATTCGTGAAAATGCGGTAACACTATTTCTCTGGTTCTACGAGCAGGATCAGAGGGATCCATTCTATCGATCTGCGCACGCCACATGTTGAACATGATTTCGTTTCCTGTTCTTAATCGCTAGTCGGGCGCCTTGGGCGATCCGCCGAATCATGTCGAAGACGTACTTGCGGTTTTCCGCCATTAAACGAAAAGGAATTCTAGCCAACAAGGTGGTCGCCACGAACGAAACAGTTCTATAAGCCGCAATGACGCGTATCGATAGTCGGCGTTGAACACGATGAATCAAACGCATATTTCTATCGCTAAATACACAATCGAGAGCTCACACAGGAGCCGCATACAGCATGATCGAATGAATCACATAGGCGTAGAGCATTCGTTTTCTCGTAGAGGGACCACGCAAATTAGGCATTAAAACGTTGAGGGCACCTAAAAATTTCTCCGCCTTCAGAGCAACCATCTTCAGATGCTCAGAAAAGCGCCACCAGTCATCGATGATGACGCCCAAGTATCTCATCAATCTTTGAGTTTTGATAGAGACAATATCGACCGAGATACGGAGCGATTGCAAGCCAGCCCTATTAAGACGAAAAAGCAGGGCCTCCGTTTTTAGGAGAGATCTCCAAGCCCAGGCCTTTTATATGCCGCGTTATCACGCTACATACTAGGTCAGCCTTAAGACGCAACGATTCTAACACTTCGCCAGCAACAATTACTAGGATGTCGTCTGCGAAACAGATAAGATGCACGCCTCTCGGTAGGCCCACACTGAGGATATCGTCGTAAGTAATAATCCACAGTAGTGGACCCAAGACAGAGCCTTGAGGGACTCCACACAACATCCGATACTTCCTCGCACGACCGTTATTCTTAACCGCAATAACAAATCTATTACACAGATAGTCCTTAATGATATCAACGATGTAGGATGGAACATTTTTATTCTCTAGAGCCGCAACAATACGATCCCACGGGAGGGAATTAAAAGTATTCTTAATGTCTATGCTTATAGTCGCGCAAAAGTTTCCCTCGAGCGTATAGCCATCGATAATCCGACGCATAAGCAGGATGGCATCGCAGGTAGATCTCCTTACCCTAAACCCGAATTGATTCGGATTAATATCGCTATTAGGGAGAGAACGAAGGTATTCCAAGAGCCTGAAGGCCACGATGCGCTCCAAAATCTTCCCCAGGTCGCTCAGGAGACAGATGGGCCTGAACGAGGAGGGAGAATCGTCAGTTTTACTCGGCTTACGGATTAATATCAACCTCGCGCGTGGCGGAAATATACCTTTTTTAAGGCATTTGGAAAAACAAGCCGGCAAATATTGTTAACAACGTGGGCCACAGAGGCAATAGATGCCGAGATGCCATCCAGACCCGGAGCAGCTCTACGAGAGACTGACTTTTTTAAAGTTAACTCCACCTCCGCGCTCGAGATGTCTGGGATACAATCACGGTTACCTCCGGATTTAACCCAGTTAGTTACACGCTTCGTGGGAAAAAGCATGGTTCACGGTTTCGTCGATGCGCGAGAATGACAAATAGTCAATTGGAGCCAGAGATTCGCGCTTCCTAATGCGTTTCATAACTATTTTATAGGGATGGCCCCATGGATCAGCGTCGATTTCGCCGATAAGTTTGTCCCACGCAGCTTTTTGAGACTTACCGATGGCTATCTTAACCTATTTCATGTCTCAGATACGCTACTCGCAAGACATCTAGATTCGCTGGGGGATTTCTCTTTCCGCGTGCACGAGTATACGCTCTCCTCGCCTTACTACACGCCGAACGTAGAGACGCGATCTCGTCTGACCACCAGTATACTTGTCTGATATGACGAATCCTAATTTGCGGCATAGACAAATCGCAGGCGGACGCCATATCGCTGGTAAACTGCGCCGCTGTTTGATCCGAGCTCATAGTCGCAATCTCGTCCACCGCGATCGAAGATGAGAGTGAGAACGACTCCTGGAACTTCTCCTTATCGATCTTGAAAAAACTCCATCCCTTGATCGCGCACTTGGCAAATCTTCCCGTGATGCGAGGCTCAACAACGATGTATTTATGAGAACGAGCATGAAGTATTGTCGGTTTTAAGTCTGACCAAGTTACGCGCAATGCCGCTGGAGACATAGGTCGACAATTGATCTTCCCTGCGGTCTCTCGCACGTCGCCACACCAAACTCATTTGCCACGTAGAACCCAGTCATCGCGATCCAGTCCTCCACGAGCTCTCCACGATCAGAGGTGAAACGATCACTCCAGAGAGTCGAACGAGCGTTAAAGTCCCCTGCGACAATCAACCTACCACGAAAGTCCGGAGACACCGCGGATTGCAGACTGTCTAGTAGGGCTCCGAACTCCACGAGCGATCTACTCAGAGGAGAATAGCAACTCACGATCCTCGTATCGTTGATCATGACCGACACATAGTCGGCACCGCGATTCATGAGAGAGGACGATATATTTCCTCTGTTACTTAGAATGAGGATTGCACAATTCTGGCTAGAGGAAGTGTACCACATACCTGCACCAAAAGTTCTGTATGGCTCGGATACGACAGCAACAAAAATCTTGCGCTCGTTCATCCATTGAACTATCATATCCTGCGCCCTCCGATCGTGGTTAAGATTAACCTGTAGCACTCTAGTCGCGAAGATGCTCCATGTCCACCTCCTCTGACTGGGCCAGCCTCCGAATTGGCTTTAGTTTTCCCGGGAAGTTAACTGCATTGCAGCAAACGCCTCTGATCCGGTGATTGTTTTGCACCCCGGCCTCAAAGCACAAGATACACCTCACCGAACCGGAACACTGCTTCGAATTGTGGCCTTGCTTGCCACACTTGTAACACGAGCCAGATCTATCGATCTCACTCTTACACATAGCACTCACGTGACCGAAGTCTAGACAGCGGAAGCATTATGTCTTCTTTTGCGACATCAGAGTCACCTTGATAGTGGACCACGCGATCATTAGCCGACCTTCTCTGGAGAGTTTTAACGCGGCGACCAGCAGGCACTTACCCAGACGATGTTGAGATTGTTGGCTAGCTTAAGAGGCTTGCTAGGTTCAACGTTCTCGTTTTTACATTCCGTGAAGTCCACGATAGACTTAACTATCTCGTGATCCGTAATGGAATTGTCTAAACCGTATAATTTCATTTCGGCCATCCTAACGAGGCGCAAAACTTTAATGCTCGGACTAGCGATTTGCCGAACTTTATCCGCCAGCAAATCGGCTTTGGCGGAATTGTTTTCACCATGGATTTCCACCAGGACACCACCGGATCCAGTGTACCTGGTGTTGATACGCGAAATACCGTGCTGCGCGAGGGGAATTATTTCTCTAATTTTACGGAAAGACTCCGAAATCGTTTCCCTGTTCTTAAAGTTTATCACAATGGCAGAGGATTTCGGAGGACGGCGCCAGGGACTTTTAGAGACTCGGAATTAAGCCTACCTTTAACCGGCCCATCCTCTTCCTTGCTCGTCCTCTTTTCCCGAGGGGTTCCCTTCCTCCCTCTCCCCGGATCGGGTAGAGAAGGGGGAAGAAGCGAATCTCTCACCTCCTTCCTCGTAGCTTTCCTGCTTTTCCTCCTGTCACCGACAGTCTTCCAATCTCCATCCATATCCGTGGCTGATGGGGGAAAGATATCCGTAGCAGAAAAATCGGAGTCTGGAACAGACTTTCTAACGGATGACGTACGGACCTTCCTCGGGGCCTCGCTCCCATTTTTATTCACCTCTCTAATTTCTACCCTTTTTGTTACAGGAACATCGTTGGATCTCCTAATGACGGAAGAAGCCGATGTCGACGGACCGAAGAAGCCCTGCGACGAGAACAGTTCCATCAGACGGGTGAACACTATCGATGCTATTTTCTCCTCCACCACCGGTAAACTGTATTGCTCCTTGTCACGATGACCGTCGTAGCATACTTCGCTGTACAATTTCTTTTTAGGCTCCTTCGAAGACCTCCTTGCTGACTCGAACCTCCTCGTGCCCGATAATCCTCGGACCTCGAGGGCCAACCGGTGTATTCATACTCCTGTCCGTAGACGTAGCCTCAATCGATTTAAAAGATCCGTCCGGTGATATTAGGTGTTGTGGATCCATTCCAATAAATTGTGTTAAAGCGGTTCGCCCATCATGGGAGCCACACCGCGGTGCAGCTACTTCCCCGCTGAAAAAAAGCCCTAGCGAAGAGTACAGAAGCCGAGAAGCGGCTTGTCAGGCGGCCCACCCTATCTGCACGGTAAATGAACTTCTCTACTAGAAAAAGTTACGGGATAGGCCCGCGCCATAAGTGATGCTAAAGGTTTAACGTCACTCCTATTACACAGACCCGTACCCCTCCGAAGGGCGGACATCCGTGCCTCAGGCTAGACGGTGCTACAATTTACCCTATGCAGCTCCGGATATGAGAGAATACTGGCCATATAACTCCCCACACATACGCCTTCAGACCCCCTTCAACCCCGATATAGGCTCCAGCCACTGGGAGGAGAGCGGCCATCGCGACATGGGGGTTTACGGGATCTCCCGGAGGAGGCTGCGGGACTTACGGTTACCCATATTACTACCCCAGAGGTCGCGACGCCAGCCTCGACCTCCCAGCCCGGTCGGGGGGCAACTACCCCCTTGGTTAGTTCTACCGGAAATATCCAGGGACCCTCCACCGTATCTCATGCAAACAAACACATTTGCTCTCTCCCATTCACACCAGTTCGGGTATTCCGGGTGCGCGAGGCCCGAACTGGCCCCCAGAGAGGGCTAGCCCCCTTTTTTTTTTAATGAGGGGAAATGCCCTTAATCGGCACGGAGTGTGGGACTCGGGACGCCCGCAAACGAGCGCACGCCCCCCTACCCGCTAAAACCCCTCAGGGGCTCGTGGACGCAAAGTAAGGTTGACCGGGGAACACTTGCAGTAAACATCCCGGCCACCCTCGCGCCGAGGGGTCTAAGATCCCACCAAAGGGGGGCATTAAATGCCCCAAGGGCGGCTGAGGCACAGAAGGTGCCTCAGCCACCCGACACAACTACGTGTTGACCTGTCCGGAGTTTATTGCTCTGATGGGGCAGGTCGACTACGTAGGACCCGCTGGGGAAGAGGGACCCTTCCCCCAGGAGAGGGGGGAGAACCCCCCCACACCGGGCCCTCTTATCCGGCGGGCTCTCGGGCGAACTGCCCGGGGCCGCCTCCATCTCCATCTCCACCGTGTCGGCAGATCCCTGACTAAGGGGGACGGTAACCCCATCCCCAGGAGGGGGATGGGGCTCCGGGCGGGCGGGAACGCCCCGAACAGGGACGCAACCCGGACCGCCGGTGGCGTGAGAGGACTTACGTTCCCTCGTTGCAGGAGGGGCAGAAGGACGGATTTCTACAATCCGTCCGCACATGCCCCTCTTGCCCACAATTATGGCAGCAGAGGGCCAGGTCAACACGACCCGGACACCTCTGCTGCACATATCCCTGAGCCTGGCACCGGAAACATCGGAGTGGCCTGCCCTTGAGCAGGTCCACCCGAGCCGATGCCCAGCCCAGGACAATGCGATGACCTCTCGCGACGCGAAGGGCCGCGGCTGCCGGACATTGGGCCCAAATGGTCCCAAGACCGGAACCGCCGCTCACAAACCTCGGCTGATCGATGCGGACGTCGGCGGCCCCACAACCATTTACCGCCGCAATCCGGTCAGCCATCTCCTTGGCTGTCACGGATCGGTCAAACTCACTAATGCGGAGGTCGAACCTCCGCACGGACCGACCGATCCGGACTGTCGAGTCCCCCTCGAAGAGAGCCCCCATGCGAGACGCTAATTCGTCCGCAAGGGGGCCCGCAGCAGCACCGCCGGGGACCTCCATGAGGAAGGCACCGGCCCTCGAGCGCCGAGGACGGATGCTACCCGAGATGCCCACCTCCTCCAGGGAGATGGCATCCCTCGCCCGGGCGATCACGTCCTCTAACCGACGGTCCCCGGATACCGCAACCGAGATCGCGGCGAATCGGGGGACGCGTTTCCAGGCAGTGGAGAGAGGCATAACGCCCGCCCTCCGTCCTCCCATTGATTGGGATGGTGGGGGGACAGGCGGGGGAGGAACTCCCACAGCCAACTTCCCCCTTTTCTTTCTTTCTTCTTCTTCCCCTTCACTACCCCGAGGGGAGAAAGGGGAGGAGGCTTGGCAGCCACCGGGGCACGCGGAAGACCGACACCGGTCGAGGGAGCAGAAGCCCCCGTTGATACCGGCGCGGCCCCACCGCCACCCTTTTTTAGCTGACGGGGGACAACGGACAACCGGTCGTGAGGTCTTAGGTCCACTCCCGCCAGCGGCACCGGGCTTAAGGGTAGGTGAGACCGAAGTCCCACCAGCACTCTGCCGGGCATTCTTTTTCTCCCCCTTTTTTCCCCTAAGGACAGGTGGGGGGAGGAGGAGGAGGAGAAGGGGCAGAACTCCCCCATCCACCAAACTTCTACCGCCACGTCCGACGACGGTAGATCAAGACGCCGCACCGCCGCCCGACACTGACTCCGGGGCGGGGACCGAAGACCATCCCCTCAAGGGGTGGGGCAGGGGGCGACGAACCACCCCCAATGTTCTCCGAGGGTCTCCCTCAGCATTCCCACCAACCCCCCAAGGAGGCAGAGGGCGCTGGATGGGAATGGGGCTCCTCTTTTTGAGGGTCCCCACCCGAGCAGCCAGGCCCTGGAGAGCCTCGGTCATCCGGTCCAGCGTCCGAAGGACTTCGGTGTCCAGGGCTTGCTGCACCACTGGGGAAATGGGGCGGAAACCCCGAGCCTTCCCGCCGCGCACCTCATGCCCCAGAAGGGGACCAGTCCCGGCTAACCGGGCGGCAGTCCCCCCAATGGAACTCAGAGCTGGAGAGACGCTGCGCAAATACTTATTCGCGCTTCACGTCTTCTCCAGCTCTGCGGAAAGCCGCTCCACCTCGTCCCTGAGCAAGCGATTCTTGCTTACCAGGGACGAGACCTTACTCGGATCCGCGGAAGATCCCATCCGTCCCGCGGCGATCCGGTATAAAGCGTAAATCGCCTCCCGGAGAAGGTAATGTTTAATCTTCATCCGCCGCGAGACGGACCCCTGAAGAGAGGAGGAGGAATTCCTATCCTCCTCCAACTCATGCAGCCACTGAGTGGCGTGCGACGACACCTCGGAGGGTGCCATGTGCTCGATTTGACGAGCAAAATGCTCGAACTCCCGGCGCTGGTCGCTGGTCATGTTAGCGACCGGGAGCGAGCCCACCCTGTCCTCATCCGAGGATATATCCTCCTCCACCACAAAGCGGCGAGTGACGGAGAGGTGCGGAACCTTTCTCCTAACACCCACCGCCCCGGGTAGAGGATCCCCACTGACCCGCGCCCTCTTGATCTCTAGGACCGTCGGGGACGCGGGTCGCAAAGGGGCCGTCCTTGCGGGTGCGGTCCCTATTTCTTTTTAGCGACCTGGAGGGGCCGAGGTCCGAATCGGACTCTACGGTCGGGGCCCTGGGTCCACTAGGGCCAGGAGCCCCGACGACGGCAATCGGGGACGGACCACCTCAATCGAGGTGACCGTTGGCCCGACAGTGACGGGCACCGGCGCTGCCCCACCGGATGCCACATCCCTTCCAGGACCTAGGGGTGGGGGGCCAGAAGCCACATCCACCCTGGGTCCCA
Organism: Pogonomyrmex californicus; assembly: GCA_024349325.1. NCBI lineage: Eukaryota > Metazoa > Arthropoda > Insecta > Hymenoptera > Formicidae > Pogonomyrmex > Pogonomyrmex californicus. Next base: position 664,903 of record JAECZD010000011.1, read on the forward strand.
GACAACCCACAAGGATGGAGGGCTCGTCTCCCCCTCCCCTTACCCTTACGGGGATGAACGTCGGCGCAGGCGTCGACGACCTCCCCACAACCGGAGGCTTCTCAGCCCCCGACTCCTCAGTGACGGAGTAGGGAGAGCCCTCCCCACCGCCGTCGACACGATCGAACGTCCCGGCTCGTGTCCTCCACTCAAAGAAGACCGGGACGTCGGAGGTCAAGCGTGCCCGGCACTTCTCTCCGGAAGAGTATCCTACCGCGGAAGCGCGTGCGGATAGTCTCCCGGATCACACCGCGGCGGAACTGATACCGCCGCGTAATCACGGCTCCGGAACCGGTTTGATAGGGCCTATATTTATGCCCTCAGGCCACGGCCTGAACCTGGTGTCTTGGACCGAAGGTCCAACAGGCACCAGAAAGCCATCCTCAGCGATAGCCAATAGGCTAGCGGAGCTTGCCGGAGACTCCGCTGCCCGCCCGTCGTAAGATGACGACGTGGGGGGGACCGGGACCATACCCCCCCTAATACGCCGGGACCTGGGGCTCCGAAACCCCTGGCCCAGTAAGTTTGTACCTTTACGTTGTGCCATTTCCATGATATTTATGAAAATGGTTTAACTTTGGGGTGGCCTTCCCCTAGGTCGCTTGCCTTAGCCCGGCTAAGGAGCCCGACCTGCCCCGTAACACATTGTGCCGCCGGACTCAGACCTCGGAATATGTCCGAGCGGCCCCGACGGCACCCAGACTGTGGATCCTGCCCCGGAATACGTCCGGGCGGCTCCACAGCCCGTCTCCCGGGGAGGGCAAGCCCCCCCATGGCGTGTGTCTGCCGCACCACCAGGAGCACCCAGCGATGCGGCGACACGCCTGCGGGAACACCCGCTCGATGGGCCTTAGACCCTGCGCCTCGCACCCGGGCTTTCTCGAGGTAGAACCTCGGTACTGCCAACAGGTGGTCATTGGAACAGGGAGCCCCCTCACCACGACAAGGTGGCCCATCACGAGGGGGAGAGGGCTAGCCTCTGGAAAAACCTAACCTAACCTAACCTAACCTTTTTTTTTAGAGAGGAGGGATCTTCGTAAGACCCCAACGGACGACAGTTGGAGAGTGTGAGATTCGAGTAGGCGGTACGTCGAACGAAAAGCCACTCAGCCTCGCTTACCCACTAAATTTCCTCTATAGCCTTATTGACTATATTGGGAAGGGTCCTGGAACATTGACGGAACAGCACATCACGAATCCCCCCCCCTGGTCTTGGCCCAATGGGCAACATACGCACTCGTCAACTTGGAGTACCTGCGATTATATACTCACACACACATAACTGATTAAAGGAGTTTACACACTTAAGAGAGAAACGTACGATTATATAAATTATATACGAACACACCCATTACAAAAGGACGTATGCAAAGAGAACAAAAGAACATACCTTTGAAAGAGGTGAGTCGATGGAGGTAAAAATTATATAAAATTAAATGAAAATACGTTATAATGAGGGAGACATTTTTTGAACACACCAGATCGTCCGCAAAAGAAGAGAATGTACGAACACACCAGCAAGTGTTATAATGTTACTAGAACAAGCATGAACCAACGAGAACCAAGATAACGGACAGAAAAATTTTAACAAACAGACATTTCCAGACGCATACACACACATGAGGACTACCCAATGCCCTAACGATCTCTCTTCGCCTGCTCCTTAGCGGTCATGACCTCCTCCGCGAACTTTTTAAGCGCAGCCTACTCTCGCTGGCCACAAAGTACTGCCCTTAAAATTTTTTCCAAATCGAGGGGGTCTATATCTCCCAGCTCGAAACCTAACACGTTATACAATTCGTACCGTTTCCAAAATCATGCTCGGCAATCCAGCAGAGTATAGTCCGGATCGTCGACATTTCCACTCGTGCAATGTGCACAGAGAGGAGAGGGAGCCCGATCCATACGAGCCAGAAATTCATTAAAATATCCATGCCCGCTAAGGAGCTGCATCATGCGAAACGAAAGTGAACTATACTCGCGACTCAACCAGTTGTCAAGGATAGGGGCAAGTGTCTCTCTAACTCTTACTCCAGACTGTCTGTGGTCCTCAAGGAGAGACCTCCAAGCCCCTACTGCTCTTATATCCTCCTCCCTTATTTCCCTTTTTATTCTAGCGGGAATGGGGGCGTCTCCGACCCTGTTCTCTCTTTCCCTCCAATAGAGACTCGCAAGTCTCTCCGCCCTGATTTTGAAGGGAAAGATCTCAGCGAACGCAGTAGCGCTAATGTAAGAGATGGATCTATAGCTACAAATAACTCTAATCGCCAAGGATCTTAATAGATTGTTTGCGTCTTCAACTGTAATCGATTTATAATCGAGTCGATCGGCCCATATGGGTGCCCCATAATATAAGATGGACTGTGCAACGGAGACGTCTCTTTCTCTGCCCAGGTCCCCTAAGGTTGGGCAAGAGTCTGCTCAGGACGCTCAGCAAATGTCTCGCGCACGGGATAATGTAACGAAGATGCTCCCTAAATGCTAAATGTATATCTAAGATTATACCCAGGTACTTTATTACTAAAACTTATGGCGAGTCCACGAATCTTAACTTGCGGAAAGTGGGCAGGCAGAGAGAGGCCTTTTCTGCAGAAATCCGCAATCTCAGTCTTATCTATCAACACCTCCAGACCAAGATTCTCTATTCTGTCGATAATACGGGCGGTGGCCAATTCAATTTTTCGGGCCGCGATATTGAAATCTCTAGCGATTGTAACCAAAAGCGTGTCATCCGCATAGCAAGACATAAAGCATTCCCCGGAATCATTTTCCTCGAGAATTTGATCGTATGTCAGAATCCACAGGAGGAGACCTAGTACCGATCCCTGTGGTACTCCTCTGGTTACTCGAAAGCTTCTGAGCAGATTCTTGTCCGCAAAATTAACATAGCGATTGCTCAGGTAAGCCTAATTATGAGGCATAAGTAGCCGGGAATTCCCTTGCGGTCGATCGCCGAGATTATCTCCTGCCACTTGATAGAGTTAAATGCGTTCTTAATATCCAGGCTGACCACAACCTACCACCTTTTTGACTGCATCGATAGTGGATCGGCCGCGTCTAAATCCATACTGCTGATTAGATAGTAGTTGGTTCTCCTCTAAAAATCCATACACTCTATTGGCAGTAACCTTCTCAAACAGTTTTCCAATCGTGTTCAGCAGACAAATCGGACGAAAGGATGACAAGGAATCTGCAGGTCTGTTCGGTTTTCTCAGTAGTACCAATCTGGAGACTTTCCAGTCGTCCGGAAAATAGGACTCACGCATACATCTGGTAAAGAGCACGACAAACACTTCCTTTGCAACTTCCACGGTTGGAATGAGGATTTTATATGTAAAGCCGTCGGGACCTGGCGATTTCTTATTGTTCTTAAGTCTGCCAGCAGCCACATCCAACTCGGCGATGATCACCTCAGGAACGTCCCCGAGTGGAGCGCGGGGACCAAAACTCCAAGACGCTTCACCCCCGTTGCCTTCCGGAAACAGATGCGATATCATCTTTGCGATAAAGGTCGGTTCTAAGGATTCGCATACCGGTGGCGTAAGATTCCTCATCTTCCTCGTAACCAGCTTGTCCTCAAGAATCCTCCTCGATGGAGTCGATCAGCTCCTGCCACGCGTTATCCTCGCGATGCTCGCCTTGAGCTCTTTCTTGGCCTCCTTAAGGTCCATCCACAGTCGTCTCCATACCGTGTAGTTCTTGCGCCCTCGTGTATCGCCTCCTAGCTATTCTGCATCTGTTCCGACCTATGGCGATCTCCTCGCTTCACCAATAGACTTTATTCTTCTCAGGGTGGTTGGTAACTCTTGGCATCGCCATATTACACGCGTCTTTAATGATTTTTTCTATCCTGCTAATAAGCGCATTTAAATTCATCGTCTCCACTTCAGACAACAGCCAGAAGCCCGCAGAGTCGCAAGAAATCTATCTCTGTCCATCTTTTTGGTGCTCCACCGTGGAAAGAGTTCGCGTGATCTAGAGATATTATTTTTATTTTTCCCACTAGAAATCTCCATAATAATAGTTCTATGGTCAGACGCATTGTATTCCAATACACTCCATCCTGAAATCGATCCCAAAAGGTTACCGGAGCACCACGCCAGATCTACAGTAGACTCTCCCTGTATCCTACAGCATGTGCTAATTCCGGGACTGTTCACTAAACTTATCCAAATCCACAATCCCACTCAAAAAGCAATTTTCCACGATTATTATTGCACTTATCCCACACATGAAAACAGGCATTAAAATCTCCAGCCAATAGCACTTGAACGCTACCGGCAGAAACCACGATGTCAAGGAGAGTATCTAAAAATTGTTCGAATTCCCTAGATGAGTGATTGGGAGAAAAATATACGCTAATAATTACAAAATTGATAGTTTTTATCGCCACAACACCCGGAGCAGAAGCGAACAGTTGCCAGTTAAATAAAAGTCTATTATTAACATATAAAACCGCTAAAGAAGAGCTGTCTTGAGAGATGTACCAGCATCATCGCAACGGTGAATAGAGTGTGATTCCGAGATGATCGCTACGTCGATCTTCTGTTCATTAATTGTGTTCATAATTAAATCCTGTGCAACCGAACACTTGTTTAAATTTATTTGTAAAATCTTTATGGTTGTTCCACAGGGTTGATCTTCGTCGTGTTCATAGCATCCAACGTATTACCCTGAGAACCAGCGCTCCGATTCTCAGATCCTCTCATAGGTGAGGAAGAGTTGTTCAGCGATCTGTCTCTCAGATTGTTCAGAGGACCAGGAGGCACCGGCGTGCAAAACTCGCTACCCGCTCTGTCATATGGAAGACCTCTCTCCCTGCATACGGGACAACACGTGCGATTTCTGCAAGTATTAAGTTTATGTGACGGATCTCCGCATATGAAACAGGATCCAGACCTGTCAATTTCAATGGGGCAATGATGCCGAGTGTGACCCTTTGCGAAACACTTGAAACATCTCACAGGTCTGACAGGAAGTAAGTCCATCCTGACGGATTTAACCACCCGAGGTTTATGTTGCCAATATTAGATAGTTTCAGGGCAGTATGCAGCGGGCATTGCAGCCAGACTATGCCGAGTCCATTTCTTGCGATCCTAATTGGTCCAACTTTGACACTCTCCGAGAAGCAGTCGCCAAGAGAGGAGATTTGTCAACGGATCTCTTCAGTCGTCACTGAATCGTCAAAGCCGGTGAGTCTGATATCAGCATATCTAACTGGTCTACTGATTTTAACTTTCGAGTCACCAATAATGTTCCTCATTTTTTCAACTAGCAGATCCGCTTTATTAGAAGAATCCGTCTCGCAACTCGAGCAGGACTCCATCAGAGAGTGCCCGCTTAATCCTGGTATCCATTACATCTAGTTCTTGTGTGGAAATTTCCTTTCTGGCCCTGCTGAGAACGGACGCATAAGATAACTCGCCATCCTCCATCACTATCGAGATAGCTGCTACATTAGGAGAGGGTACTCTAGGCCTTCTGTCTGAAATCCTTTGACGCGGGGTACGCTGAGATTCAATGTTCCTATTTCTATTTCCAGCAGCACGATCACTCCTACCAGCGACGTCACCATCGGTTCTTCTGCGTTTATTTCTCTTGACCACCTCCGTCCAGCTTTCCGTCTCTCTCCCTCCAGCTTCGGAGGACGAAGCAGGTGTGTTGTCTGCGAGGGACAGCACTCGATCTCAAGGGTCTGATTATTCTTTCCTGTCGAGCCTCTTTAGTAGACTCTCCTGCTCCGTAAGTTACCTCTCCTCTCGACATACCAAGGTCATCTGCGAATAGGGACTTCATTGTGTCGGTAAAACGAACCAAAAGCTCGTTCGCCGCTTCCCATTTCCTTCTTCTAGATGATTTTACCTCATCTGTATTTCTCTTATTATTTATATTCTATCTAGTATTTTTAAAAATTTCAAGTGCATTGCGGGAAATCCGACCGGAGCGCTTATCAGCATCTTCATTGCGCACTACTCCATCAGCTCCGTCCCGAGGCCTGTCACCGTTGGGAGGCACAAAACGTTCAGAACGATTTCCATTCGAGGAGAATTTCCTTTGGTTCAGCTCCTCCGTAAGATTCTTGATAGATTGTCTTAATGATCTATTCTCTTCCTTCAAATCATTAAGTTCCCGTTTAATTTCCTCGAGATATCTATTTTGAAGGTCTTTCTTTCTTTTTGCAGCTTTTCTGGAAATAAGATCTTCCACAGCACATTTCGCCGATAATAATTTTGATGGCTTTACTGACCGGACCTTGCAAAGAACCGGATTTCCTTCTGCAGTTCTCCACCTCGTCCAGCCATTCGATGACTTGAGCACCTACGTCTTCAGAATTGAGATATTTTATCATATTATATCTATCTTCTATTTCTATTTTCTGCCCTACCGTTAACGAAACGCTCTTTCTTCTTATTCTTAGAAGATCCTAGCCTTCTCTTCTTAGACCTAACTTCAGAAACATTGAGGCTAGCTCCCCAAATAAACAAGGATGTCTCATTGCCCGTATTTGTGTACGAGACAATGCTGGCATCTTCATCTGAATCAATTAGACTAATCGAGTCTATCACTTGCCCTTCCAGGTCTCTACTATAGCCAGCAATTTCCATCTTATCACTCTCTCAGCTTGATGAATAAAGTCTATTAGCACTGACATCATCGTTACGGACGTTTGCTAAAAGAGGATCAGGAAACCTCCAAGAAACATCCTCTATCACGCGGGGGGTTCCTGCGGAAGAAGGAGCACCACCACCGATTGTTTCATTGCCTACCGGACCGGCCACCCGGTCACCTATCTGCCCTACGCCAGTTAACGAAGGCCTGCTGGGAGCAGGGACTCGACTCCCAGTGCCACGACTCTCGAACTTCCACATCGGGTCCCGTTGCCCGATGACGATCTCACAGAGAGCGGATTCTCTTCACCAGGCCGCCCCGCCACCATCCGAGAAGCAGCAAGAGGTGATCTTTCCATTTTTCTACTCATATTCATATTTTATAATTGATTTTTTTGCAGGAGTAATCCTCTCCTGTCCCGCCATTGTTGCGCCGGAATAGGAAGTTCCAACGCAGTTGTCAACGATGAAAAACAGTTCAGCGAAGAGAAGAAATCAAGAAGAATAATCCCAAATAATCAGGAATAGAAAGAATAATCAAGTAAGGTATCGACAAAAGATTTTTTCAACTAGGTATTTTAACAACTATTATGGTGTTATATGACATTCAACAAATAAATTAAAAAATTTTTAATAACAACAGGCTTCAGACTCATCTTAATCCTAAATTGAAATGAAAAAAGAAGCTGAGCCGGCTCGACGTGGTGACGGGAATCACATCCGTTACTCCCTCGATGCACGGCAATTCGCCGATTCCGGATATCTCAGCTCATCATTACCTATCCATACTAACGAACACCTACCATCCTCTAGATTACCTTACTGTATTACAGCCTGCCTGGTGGCAAAAACATCACCGAGGTCTTTCAACAGACAGAAGAGGCAGCCACAGTTAAAGTCGGCTACGGACCGAAAAATAGAAAACAGATGCTCCTCCAGCACGTTCAAAGTACGAAAGACCTGAATCAGCTAATATAATAAATAATAAAGCTCGATAAAAAGAGAATTGACAAGAACAGACTAGAAGATTACGATTAAATTAAAAATTAAATAACATTAAAAAACAACGAAGAAAAACTAAATAAATAACAATTAAAAAAGCTAATAACAAATAATTCATAAAGCTAAGAACGATCAATAAATCAACAACACTGCAATGAGTTGAGAAAGTTTAATAAAAAGAACAACAAAGTAAGTAATTCATTAAATGGATAAATAAAGAGAAATATTAACAATAAATAGTAATAACTACAAGCTCTTAAATTTCTTAGAGCCAACAAATATATAGATGAACAATGAATAACTCATAAAAGAACGATAAAAACTCAATAACTAGATAAATAAATAAATAAAAAACTAACATTTAGACATAAGGCCGAAAAATATTAAATAAGATCAGACAAATCGAGCTTCTTAATGACTAAGATAAATTGGACGAAGATAATATATCAGCTAATTCATGAGTGTAACAAACTTTAATGTATATCTCAAAATATATACAAACTAATCTAAACTATAATTAAAGAATCTGAGGGAGAAGAAATCTATATTAAATAGCAAAAAACAGTCTGAAGCGTATGAATATCATATCAAAAACTTTAATAAGTAAAATCACAAATAAATAAATTCGTTCGGCTCATCACGAGCATAGCACAAAGCACTCTAAAGCAATAGGCTAAATTATCTATGAGAGAAACCGACAGAACCAAAAAACGATATACAATATATACAGTAGACAACACGAGGTGCAACGCACAGCTGACAGTGACCCAGACGAGTGCACTTTACGTGCTTCAAAGTATAAGTAGTTGAGTTGTAAGCTTCGCATATCATGCGAATCAATCCATACAATCAAATACTAATTAAGAATTCGCTAATCGCTATACGCCGTATAGACTCAAAATGCAACGGTGGGCTTAAGTGCGTGTGTACCCAATTACAATCTAAAATACTGTACATTATAAAGCTCATATAATCAGATACCGATTAAGAATTCGCTAGTCGCTATACGCCATATAGGTTCAAAATGTAACGGTGAACTTAAGTACATGTGTATCTAATTGCAATCTAAAAGACTACATTATTAAGATTATCACATGGGGATTCGTCAGTAATTAAATTCGGGCAGAAGACAGGAGATCTAGATCAACGTACACACAATCAACAAGTAATTTCCCAACTAAGAAGGGAGGGTGTGCGTCACGACGGGGCCCGACCACGAACCAGTCGTGAAAACTCGTAATTATTTTGCGAAAAAATACCACCTCAGCCAGGAATCGAACCTGGATCTCCTGCTTACCGGGCAGGCATTTTATCCTTTCGACTACCGAGGCATGTGATATTTATCGCAAATAACGTGTTTAGAATAACACGTCAACAATACAATGATACACACACATATATATATATATATATATATATATATATATATATATATATATATATATATATATATATATATATATATATATATATATATACACATGTATTCTTTCGAATCCCCACGACCGGTACTCCAGAGAGATGATGGTCCTATTCTCTCGATGGATGCAGGTCGGATTGCAGCGGCGACACCCTCCAACGCCATTGGCAAATATATAAATAATCCTCCTGGAGCACGACAGGAGAGATTGCATCAAGCATGGCTCGAGCCCCCGAATAAGCAGGGAGGGTGTGCGTCACGACGGGGCCATACTATACATTTGCCTAAATCTAAAATCTAAATTATAGATAATAAAGCAATATACAGCACAGTCCATAAATTAATCGAGATTACAAAAGTGTTTAAATTACTAGAATGGACTGTAAAAGCTAATATGAATACAAATAATCAGGCTGAATAATGAGTATTCAAATCTTAAATTAAACTATAACTAAGGTAAACTAGCTTAGCTTTGTATAAGTAATATTAAAGTTACAATACGACAGAAACATCAAATTAGATTAAATAAAGAAATTATAAAAGACGAATTGCCCTGCTCAGAGAAATGGCAGTAATAAAAAGCCTCTAAATCCTACCGTTCCTAATTTTATTCTAAACAAACGCAATAGACGATTCTACAGTGTAGTGGATATTAGGTGTACAAAAAAGTTCTGAGCTTTTTTTGTAAAATTCAATCTTTATTCAAAAACAAACAAAAAAATATTAATCAGCGAAATATTCCTCATTTGCATCAACGATCTTTTGCCATCTTTCGGATAGCTTGCGAATTCCTTGACGATAGAAGCTCACCGGCTTCAAAGCGATAAAGTCATCAATGCATTTTCGTATCTCTTCAAATCTCACAAAATGTGTATCAGCCAAATGATGCTGCAGCGACCGGAATAGATAGTAATCGGAAGGCGCCATGTCTGGGTTATACGCCGCATGCGGGAGAAGTTCCCAGCCTAACGCAAAGATATGGTCCTGAGTCGCTTTCGCAACATGTGGTCGAGCATTGTCATGATGCAAGATCACTTTACGACGTCCTTGGCCAGTAAATGGCCTCTTTTCTTCTAATGCATCGCTGAAATTGGTCAATTGTTGTTGGTAGCGGTCTGCCGTGATTGTTTCACCCGGTTGTAACAACAATCGTAATACAACACACCTTTCCAATCCCACCAGATACAGAACAAAACCTTCTTGGCGTGGATATTGGGCTTTGGCGTCGATGTCGAAGGTTGATCAGGGTCAACCCATGATTTTCTACGTTTAGGGTTATCATAAAGAATCCTTTTCATCGCCTGTAATAATTTTGTGCAGAAAATCTTTTTTCCGGAACTTTGAAAGCAAAGTGAATGCAGTGTCACACGATTTTTGTTGTCTTCGGACAATTCATGCGGAACCTATCTGTCTTCCTTCTGAACCTTTCCCATCGTATAAACGTATGGAAATGGTTTGCTGCGTAACGCCAAGCTGTTCTGCAAGCTCCTTTTCAGTTTGCGCAGAGTTTATATCCAGCAGTGCTTGCAATTCGTCCGTTTCTTTTGAGGGCATCCAGCACGCGGTTCATCTTTAAGACTGAAATCTCCTTGGCGAAATTTTTGATACCATCTTTTACATGTAGTATGACTTACAGCGTTCTCTCCATATGCAGCACAAATCATTGCAGTGGCTTCAGCAGCATTTTTCTTCAGATGAAACGCGAAGTGGATGGAAAATCGAATATGCTCTTTTGTTATTGCCAACACTATTGATTTTTGAAGTTATGTGCATTAAACGTATGTCATTTTGAAGGTCAAATGTCAACGCTTTAAAACCGCAAAAGGGCGAGAAGATATATAAAATTTAAATTGTTATGTTAGGTGTGTATATTAAACACAAGTGGCACTGCACTTTCCAAATAGTCTCAAAAAAAGAAGACGACAGTAGCCGACAGGCTAAATGCAGATCCAACAACAGGTTCCAGTCAAGAATACAAAAAGATCAAATCGCCGTCTTCATTTGAAACAGATATCCAATGGCTATAAAAAATATAAGACACTGACTCACGCTATAACAGAAAAAACATAAAAACATAAGATAGGAAAAGAAAAAACATATAGTTCCTATCGTAGATGGGAAGTACAAGGAATGAACATACTGCTTTTACGGATAGTATCTCCTTTAACATTATGAACTAAGGAATTCTCACAACACAATTATACAAATGAATTTAAGCAAGCAATGTAAAGAGGCTAATGTTCGGAGTAAAATAGATGTCTAATCAAAAAGTAAAAATTGGAAAAAATTAAAAAGTCTAACCTCAGTAAGGTATTCTGTTAACAAGGTAGAAAAAAAAAGAATATAAAAAGTATATGTGGCCAAAAGGAGTGCAAGAATAATAGTAACAAAATCAATAACAGAAGGGCATCTGTTAAGATGATTAAATTTGAATTAAATTTGGTAATGAAGATGTTTTATATTTAGTTTAATGTGGTTAATAATATTAGAGTTAATAATATTTAGAGTATAATTAATAATAATTAACAATAATAATAAAACGTTTTATTGTGATAATAATAATATTAATAGTAGAAAGTATGTTTTATTATAATATAATTGATAATAGTGATGATGTTAACGCTTGTTACTAAACTACTACTGATAAGGAAAATGATTAATAATAATATTATAGCTAGTGCCGAAAATAGTGAAGATGGGGCACGTCGTGTTCGACGCTGGACGGCAGGAGAGCCAATAACCGTTCCCGGCTTTTGATCTGCGATGAATAATATCAAACGGTGTTGCATGTTCGCGAAAAAAAACTAGCAGCTCTCCGAACGTTACACAAGGTTATTTCAGTCTCCATGGAAGCAGCCATCTTTGTGCTCTGACTGCTTTACCTCGCTTGTTGCAGTAGCCGCAACAGGAAGTACATCAAAATCAATGACGTCATAGAATTCAAGGCAGTACTTTCGTAGTGCACTGCTTTCTATATCGGAATGCTATTCATAGGACTGATAATACTCGGAGTGAATAAAGGAACGCACCTTGAATGGAAAACACCCATTATGGCTCACAAATATTAGTGACGGTTCGAAATGAATAATCGTGATAAAACTGTCAAATTCGCCGCGAAACTCAATGACATCATTGACCGTCAATCGGACGCGGAAAGAGTCACAAGCATATATCTCGGTCACTCTTTCATTTTCTACTTTCTTACTCTTGTTATGCGTATTTATTAATAATTAGTCAATCAGAATCGTGATAAGAAGCAGATAATGTAGTTAGAGATTAACATTAATCAATTTTACACGAAATATATTGTACTCTGCCCGTCAATGATTCGTTAGATCTTATATTATGAAATATATGTTTATATAGATATAAAAATTGATATGAACGAACAATATAATAATGAAGATATAATATATTATAATATAATTTATGCATTTCTTTTTAAATATTAGATATATTGCTAATGTGTTCGTTTCAATACACGCGTATTTATTACATACATTATCAGTCTTATCGATTCTGCTGCCGATCATTGCAGCGAACATTGATTCGCTAGATCCTACAGTGACCCTGACTTATCAGTCTGATAATCCGCTGGATCGATAAAATTAATAGTGACATCTCGTGACAGACACTGCAGCCATATAAAGTTATAAAGAGGACGATGTTTCTTAAAGTAAAAATCTTTCTAAATCGAACTTTGCATGCAATATCTTTGCTCGTAGGGCACGTAGAAGAAAAATAAAAATACTTTTATTATGCAAATCAAATTCCAGCTATCAATTGAGTCTACTTAGAATTTGATCGGATTTCAGCCATTATTAAAATCCAATAATCTCGGATGCTCGCATGCCGGCTCGCGTAAAATCACACAGTAGTGTTCTCGGTTGACTTGACACCTGAGACACTACCATGTCTTTTGATACATTGAAGAAATAGTTAAATCGGCCCATCAAAATAAATAATTTTACATTAAATTGTAAGAAAACATTGACTAAAATTAATTTATAGTAGGTATACTAGGCCGGCTCTAACCCAGGAGCTCCGGGGGAGTGCAAGTGTGCGGAGGGAATGGAGAGCGCGAGGAAGAGGGAAGGGGGAAGTCAGGGGCGGTCCTTTGAAGTAAATCGGGAAGAGGGGGGGATAGATAAGATAGTAAGAGTCGGTAAAGATGATATAAACAAGTGGATAAACATGTAGATAAACAAATAGATAAACAAATAGGTAAAAAATTGTGACTCGAAGGACATGACATCACGGAGGAATCCTTTGAAATAAACCGCGGGTGGGATAGTATGATCCGGTAGTTATAAAAAGAAGTAGATAAACAAATAGATAAACAAGTAGATAAACAAATAGATAGAAAATTGCGACTCGAAGGATATGACGTCACGGGAGGGGGGGATAAGATAGTAGCGAAGGTGATATAAACAAATAGGTAAACAAATAGATAAACAGATGACGAAGATGATATAAAGAAATTGCGCGTGGACATGACGTTAGAAAGGGCAAGGGTCCTCGCCCGCCGCCGCCGCCGCGCCCGCATCCATCATGTTCTCATCTTCTTTTCTCTCTATTGTATATCTACTATCTCCCTCGTTGCGGCTGTCTCTTATAACAAATGTTATAACTATTTTTTTCGGCTAATTATTTTTTATGGTGAGAGGAAAGAAATACATGTTTTGCATATTATATATGTTTATTTTTAAACAAATTGAACACATTCGCTGCCGCCGCCTTTTTTCTAGAAAGAGCCGCGAAAAGATGGCTCTTCATGAAAATCAACGTACGTATCGCGACATGTTAAGAGAGAAGCGCCGATACTCCGGCTGCTATAAATAAATAGATAAACAAATTGCAATTCGGAAGACTTATGATGCTCCGGTTTAAACAAAGGGACATAGAAATTGTTGATGATATATAATAGGTCATTGGGCGCGCGAGATCACAGTAGGTGGAATGAATCAAATGTGAGAGAAACCTGTTGCATACAAAAAAACGTGAAGTGTCGCTTGTATTTATTGACATTTATAACGGTGCTCTATTCCTGTCTGCTAATTACTCATTTGTGGAAAGTATTGATAAGACAAGATCAGTTATGAGTATATTATAAGAATAATGAAATATATATACATGATGACTCATAATTTTGAATCTTTCTTTATATACTGAGGATACTGCTAAAGAGAAAAAAGAAACTTTACAATGGAGCTAAGACAGCATGGACAGAGAATGATACTTTGATATGCAATTATCACATGGATTAATTAAAATATTTTGATGATGTTGAATTATAATAATATATAATGGCGTTGAATTAATAGAGATCAACAATTTGAAGTGCAATTGAAGTGTAGAAAATCAATCGAAGAGAAAACAAGTTCTCGGTTACAGAATGTGACGGTCTATCCACTAGTGAACAGATTATTTTATAGACATTACACTCCGAATCCCAACAATTTTTTTGTGAAGAGATATTACACTCTGGACCCCTCACAATTTTTTTCGAAGAGACATCTCACCTCGAATTGGAGCAATTATTTGCAGAAATATAGTCTGAACCCCTTCCCCCCATTTCTCGATTCTTCCTAAAATGTTTCTGGAAACATGCGTAAGTTACCATGCCAGAGGAAAGTTTTACAATTTAGATGTCCTCTTTCGAAAGAAAGTGAATAAAAAATCCAACCTCGCTAAAATGATAACATTTTCTAATAAAAGCATGGTATAAGAGCCAAGAAAAAGGCAAAAATACGTTCGATGATTCAATCTATGATGACAATTTCTGAAGAAAAAGTTGAGCGAGCGTTATAACGGCCAAGAAAAAAAGAATTAGAGATGTACAATTGCATAGAATATTTCGTAGTCACTATGACTGTATTATATCGACCATACTCCGATTTAGACAAAAGAAGTAGCACAACGATTAGTTGATGATTGTACGTGTCGCGGTATGTTAAGAGAAAAGCGTCAATATCCGGCTGCTATAAACAAATAGATAAACAAATTGCGACTCGGTTGCAAAGTATAACGACGCTCCGGTTTAGACAAAGGGACAAAGAAATTGCAGATGATATATAATGGGTCATGGGATGTGCAGGATCATAGTAGACAGAATCAAATGTGAGAGAGAAAGCTGACATGCATAGAAAAAAAAAACGTGATTGCATACAAAAACGCAAAGTATCGCATTGATTGACACTTATAACGATGCTCCATCTCTGTCCATATTGATAAGAATTAGTTATGAGTATATATTATAAAATATAATGAGGTATATATATATATATATATATATATATATATATATATATATATATATATCTTTCGAAAGTCAAGTCATCATATATATATATATATATATATATATATATATGATGACTCATAGTTTTTTTGAATCTTTTTATATAGGGGTAATACTCCAAAAATTTGTTGCGTTACAATGGCGAGAACTTTCAAAATATCGAGACGTTGTCAGCAATGTGGTACAAGATTAATCGATGATGATGAGATGTGTTGGTGCCAATCATTCGAAGAATTAACATCTTCTCCACTACGGAATGTGACGGTTTATCCACCAGTGAACGTGACGGATTACTTTTTAAGAAGACATTACACCTCGACTCCCAACAATCTAAAGAGACGCAGCCTTCGATTCCCGCTTCAATTTTGGATTTCACCCAAAATATTGTTGGAGGCATGTGTATCATCACAATCGAGGACTCGCGTACAACTTATTAACAGAAATCCTCTATGCAAAGGACAAACCGATCGACATCATTAGACGATAGGAGTATATGATAAACTTCCGTGAAAGCGGTTGTTATAATGTATACAATGATAATGATGATAATGAATTGTTTTTTTGTAATTATCGAAAGTATTACAGAAAATGTTCTATTGTTTCGTCAGCCGCGTATGAAAAAGAAAAAAAAAGAAGAGAGCGCCTCGGTATCAATTTGTAACGACACCCGACTCACCCCCCTCAGATACTTATAATTATCGCGGAAAAGTCCCCGACCGATCAACCGTCGGGGCGCCGACACGGCGATCCCACCAGGATCCCACCGTCGCGAAAAGCCCGTCGAACAGCGGACGCGGCAAACCGGCGATCACGCGGCTTCACGTGCGCACCGCGTGAAATAATAAGCACGGCGGTAAGGCCACCACCGCCGGCCCCGCTATCGACCGCGCTACCGAATATCCTCGCGGAATTCCCGAGCGCGTTCGGCGAATTATCGCGGAGATTCCGAAGACATCCCCCGGAACTACCCCGACCCGAGTCCGGCCGACCCGTTCCCGACGACTTCCGACCGATGGCCGGCTCGGGTATATTAGGCGACTCCGAGAGATAATCGAGACCTATCTCCTGCGAGACAGTAGCCAATCCAGTACTGCTCTCGATATTCCGAATCCTCTTCACAACAGCGATCTAGGGTGCTACCTATCGTGCCAGGAGCTTCTGGCCGATCGCTCCTTTAATCCAGAAGCGCACAAGATATTCACAGATTGAGGAGCTTCTCAATCTGGGCTCCGGAAAGTAAGCCCTTGTGCACACCTTCCACCGCGGACGATCGAAAAGCAGGGAGCTTCCTGCATTCGAGCCGTCATATCCTTATGAACAGCTGATCCATCACAACAAGCCGGCCGAAAACCCCGCGCACCGTCGCGCCTGCACCGCGCCTATCTTGAACGCGCTGAAATTCACGGAACCGACCGCGAACCAGGCAATAATAGAATACGTAGAAACCGCGCCTCTTTTCACCGTACCAACGGCGAAATTCAAACACTTGTAAATATTGTACATATAAAAACCTCAGTCAGTCAGAACTATAAATATAGACTTGTATATATAACAACCCAAAGAGGCTCGCAATATTTTATTTCTCTTCTCAAAATCCTGACCGTACCCCACCGACGCTATCCTGCAAAACCCGATCTACGCGAAACCGAAGAGACGTTTTAAATTAATTAATCAATTAATCAATTAATCAATTATTAAATATTTAGTTGTATCAAACAAATTTAGTTAAATATTTAGTTGTCAAACAAATCATGTAAAAAATGAATAAAAAAAGTTTTCATTTTTTAAATCGTGATGCAATTTCTTTGTCATCTGCATGGTCGACACACTGACCTACATTCCTGCCCGACGCGCGATGAGTCACTCTGAATAAATAAACTTCTCGACGTTATATGATAAGAAGCGGTACGTCGATCGTTAGAATATTATCAACGCAGTGGAAAGGAATTAAAAAAAACATAATTCGTATATTATATTTATTTTATCTGATCACCAATTAAACAATTTAAATACATTTTGTAAAGCGCAATAAGTATAGTGATATCTACATCGCATAGTATTATCAGCGTCCAGATTGTTCAGAGAACCTACGTCATCGTAATCCGCATCCAGAGTCTCAATGTACAAGCACTCTTACTCATCGTCCAAAAGCAAGTTCCACAGCCATTGTCGTTTTTCCTTTCCCTTGACGTATACGTATACAGCATCGTCATCGTCGTCGTCATCTTTCGTTCCGTGCACAGCTTTTGTAATTAAACTCTTAGCTTTGCTATATGGAACCGTCCCATTGCAGTCTATGATGATAACGTATCACCCAGCGTGCACGAGACTTGTCGGCACTTGCGAGGAAATGCCACGGTATAGGGCTTGCGAAAATGTGATGAGAGAAAACGGTCCGTTCTCTGAAAGTAGCAAACTCCTTTACGATAAACTGTCCTCCAACGAGGAAACCTTGCAGGTCTACGAATGTTGGCGATGACAAGCAATTTTTCGAGACTGCGGTCAATTTTGATATATATATATATATATATATATATATATATATATATATATATATATACACTATAGAATTACCTTTTTTTAAAAAAAGGTAAAAAAAGGGTGTCAAGTATAGTGGATATTGCCAACTCAAATGATTGTGTAAAATTTATATAAAAGATTTGATATCAATAATTGGCGCCAAGTTATAGTCTTACAAACATGAAGCTACAAATCCATTTTAGTCAAATTATATATTTCAATCGTATAAAATATTTGATAAACCACTGTTTTAAAAAAATTAAACTCAAGTAGTAGTTTTTTTAATTTAAAAATAATAAAAACCAAATTATATGTATATCTTTCTATCCATTAAAAACTTCTTTTTCTAACCCAAGTGGTAGTAATTATTTAGCTTTAAAATATTTTTATATCACAAAATTGCTTAACTCAAAATTACGTTTTTATTACAAAGAATTATAAAGTAACAGTATAAAGTAAATGATAAAATTTTATTTAAATAAAAAAAGTGTTTATGTAAAAACACTTGGCGCTGCTCATACCTCTAAAAAGAATATGAATAAAATGTGTGTGTGTGTGTGTGTGTGTGAGTATGTGTGTGTGTGTGTGCGTGTGCGTGTGCGTGTGCGTGTGCGCGTGCGTGTGCGTGTGCGTGTGTGTGTGTGTGTGTGTGTGTGTGTAATTATAATTTAATCATATTAAATAATAAATTTTGCCTTTATTTGTAACATTCAAATAATTTCATTATTAGTTTTGCATTTTCATTTAATCTAAGCAGCGCCAAGTGTTTTTACATAAACATTTTTTTTATTTAAATAAAATTTTATCATTTATTTTATACTGTTACTTTATAATTCTTTGTAATAAAAACGTAAATTGAGTAAAGCAATTTTGTGATATAAAAATATTTTAAAGCTAAATAATTACTACCACTTGGATTAGAAAAAGAAGTTTTTAATGGATAGAAAGATATACATATAATTTGGTTTTATTATTTTTAAATTAAAGAAACTACTACTTGAGTTTTATTTTTTTAAAACAGTGGTTTATCAAATCTTTTATACAATTGAAATATATAATTTGACTAAAATGGACTTGTAGCTTCATGTTTGTAAGACTATAACTTGGCGCCAATTATTGATATCAAATCTTTTATATAAATTTTACACAATCATTTGAGTTGGCAATATCCACTATACTTGACACCCTTTTTTCACCTTTTTTTAAAAAAAGGTAACTTTATAGTGTATATATATATATATATATATATATATATATATATATATATATATATATATATATATATATATATATATATATATATATATATATATATATATATATATATATATATATATATATATATATATATATATATATATATATATATATTGGAAGAAATAATAAACTTAAATAATCATCCATGCAATCCAATCAAACAATGTGTATATATACACACATATATATTGTTATTAAATAGTTTAAGATCAATATAAGTTGGAAATTATCAAATATCAATCTTTAAATTCTTTGTAAATTTTGCAATTATATGTATATATATATTTATATATATATATATATATATATATATATATATATATATATGTAATTGTCTAATAATAAATAGTTGATTAGAAATATGATTCAAAATTATAATATATGTATAGTTCTCTAGATATGTTATTTTTTTAATTGACAAATTTTCATTTTTATTCGCTTTGGAACTGATTTTTCTAGAGTGACATAATAAGAGTATGTAGATAAGATTGAATAAAAGAATAATATCTTTGTTCTCTAATAAAATGAAAAATAGAACTTACCTGCAAAGTATAGACACAAACATGAGTTACACTTCGAAATTATTACAAATTGTCAAACTCGCCGCGAACGTCAACATCGTTGGCCACCACTCGGACGTGCAGAAAAAGAATAATAGTAGTATGCAATTTATTAATACTGCTAATGTTTCCTTTTTAATTTTAATATACGCGTATTTATTATTATATTGATACCCGAAAGATCTAACCAAAAACACTACCGTGTTTACATCAATCAATTTTATCGACCCAGCGGATAAATCAAGCCAATAAATCAGGGTCACTGCAGGACCCAGCGAACATTGATTCGCTAGATTCTACAATAACCCTGACTTATCAGTCTGATAATCCGCTGGGTCGATAAGATTAATAATGACATCTCGTGACAGACGTAGCAGCCGTACAAAAGCGACGATAATGACGTTTCTTAAAGTAAAAATTTCCAAATCGGACTTTGTGTAGCAATATCTCTGCTTGTAGGGCACGTAGCAGAAAAATAAAAATACTTTTATTATGCAAGTCGGACTCAAGCTATCGATCAAGCCTACTTAGAACTTGATCAGTATAGCCGTTATTGAGATTTGATAATTTCAGATGCTCGAACTTCGACGACTCGCGTAAAGTCACACGTGTTCTCGGTTGATTTGACACCCGAGACACTACCGTGTCTCCTGATGTATCATAGATTTTATTATCTCTCTCTCTCTCTCTCTCTCTCTCTCTCTCTCTCTCTCTCTCTCTCTCTCTCTCATATGCCAGCGATGCTCTTAGGTGATCTTGCGTACAACATTGGTCAACGGATTGTACTAAACCACGCGACCGTATATAATGAGACAATACGCGATGGTATTCATACGTTCTCCTTAGTCTCAAATTCCAATCTCACATCCACGGTTGCACTCTTGACCGATTCGTTTTGTCGAGAACAATCGATGAATGGACCGTTATATAGAAAAGACATGACGTGAGACTTGACTCGATACTCGTGTCCGTAATAACCCTTGCAGAACGCGCGCGTACGTTTCGTACAACACAGACCATCTGTTTTTGTCGAAATCCAGATTCATATCGTACGGATAACATTCTGAGTTTAGATAGTTTCACGTTGGTCAAGTTACAATCGTCGAATCGGCTCGTGTCCTCGGCTATGACATTCTTTTCTGTGTTTTTATTCTTTGTAGAACGAAAATGACATCGCGGTTTCTCGAGCTGAATAGCGGTCTTAATGGCCCACGAATGCTTGATTGTACGCTGTAACAGCGGAAACTCGTACAGATCCCACGAGCGAAAAGTCATGCTTAAGTATCGTCCGCTCTCCAAAGTGCGCAGCATCGATAGTTTTTGTATCTCGCTCAATAACACGTGCGGCATTCGCTATTGTATCTTGAATAAATCGATCACAGGATTCAACGCCAAATTTTCCATCAGGCAATTGTTGTCGTTACGCGATCGTATCAAGATCAACTCGTGACGAGCGTTGATTACCACGCGTTTGTAATCCTCAAAGAATCCCAACAGTGAACAGAGAGGTACACAAAAGTTAAAATATTCATCCGCACTAGTACGCGCATCCCAGCCGGCATTCCTCAAAATCATGCTTCTGTTGGATGACGTCGTTACGTAATGTTTGAGCCTGCTAATTATGCCCACGTTACGATCTCCACGCCATCGAGGTCGTATTGGATCTCATCGAACATAAACGCGACAACATTATTTTCTAACACTACATCAGATCCTTCGACAACTCTGTTCTTCGTTAGTTTTCCCTCGACATATAGAAAGCTTTCGTATAGCAATGTGTACAGATCCTGTTGCTATATGGGTATTCTTATCTCATCGCTGTACCCGAACATTGGCGAATGGGTTGTACGCGCGAGTCTCAATCTTGACGATGCGATCGTCGAAGATTGGCTCGTCTTCGACGTTTAGGATATCAGTCATCTCAAGTTGCGCACCGCGAATCCGAAAGCTTGTAAAAATTTAACGTTTGACGCGTTGAGTTTCTTTCTCTTCTTGATGCAGTCGGATGAGCGAATATTGTTGATCAGTGTTTTCTTTTTGTAAAAGATGCATTATCTCTCTGCGTATGCTTCGCTTGGTTCAATACGAGCATCTCAAATGTCACGCTCACGTTATCGCTGTCGCCATCGTACGTGCAACCTGACGGTGATCTTTTCTCCTCTGAAATCGAGTAATCGTCCGTTCTGGTCAACAATGCATATTGTTAGCTTCGTAATGCTCCGTACGATGACTGGCAAATAAATGATCTGCATGGGCCTTTCCGATATCATATATTCGGCGGCACGCTCGGCGAAAATTCGTGTATCGTATGCACACTTTTGTCGTTGCTGTACGCGCTCGCGGTCACGTGCACTCTACACGGATAATGTTTACGTTCATTATGTTGATCGATATGTCAGGCCATTTTCGCAATTACAGTATACGCTTCTAGAAATCCAGCAGCGATCTAATGTTATTGAACTTGTTAAAGTTTATTCTGTAGACGCATATAATCTCACATCTCATCGTGTTGTAATTTGCGCGGAGCATTATCAGGTATTCCCCAATCTCGTCATCGCTGTGCGCGGGGCCCCGACGTTACTGCGGCACGTCGCGTCGCGATCGTTTCCGTATAATCTCAAGTCTCAAAAATTCATTTATGCCTGCAATTCATACGACCCCTTGGGAATCGTAATTTCTGTGTCATCTTTGCCAGAATAAAATATTCGAAGCGATATCGTTTACATTCGGTATCGTGTGATAAGTCTTCAAAATTGTTAGACCAAACTCGTCATCATCGCTCAAATCTATGGCTGGAAAGTAATTTACCGCGAGAACGCTGCTCTTCCCGCTCAGCGTAAGCGTCAGCGACATGATGGAAAAAGCATTCAATGAATACTGAGACTTCGCGACATTTTGTCGGATTTTATAAATTCACGCGTGTCGACCGTTTGAAGAAACCACAGGCACAGCTGTCCGCAGACGCTCTGATCGTACGTCTGATAGGACGTTTTGATTGTATTCTATTGTCGTAACACTGTTTCCGAAATATCGCACCAGTTCTTCGAGTGGTCGAAGATTACCGAAACTGTCAAAGTACACGACGCGATCGTTTCTCTTTGCGTACGCTACCCAATGAGTACCGGAATCCATGGTGTCGTCCAGATTTATGATATCGCTCTCCTTTCAACTCGCGCTGCTAATCGGTTATGCATGAAAACACCTCTGAAATACGGTACGCGCATACGTCTCGCCAGCTGCTCCAATTGTACATTGGTGGTTATGCCCATACTTTTATTATCTCTTTGGTGATTTTTTTTTCCTTTTTTCCTTTTTTCACATTACACCTCGTCCGCGTTTGTACGGAGAGAGACATAGTCCTCGTCCGCGCGTTTCCATCGCGCGATTGTGACGTTGAAATTCCTCGAGCTGACGTTGCGCGGCTTTCCTGTCGTTTACCGCTTTCGCCACGCTGACTGCTCCGCCGATCAAAAGCGCCCAAAATTGGCAGAATCGGTAACACACCTCGTTTCGCCGTTGGAAGTATATGTTTCTTTTTTTTGCTGGCTTTTTTCTTCGCTTTCACATCCATGCCGATCTTGGCCTTGGCTTTCATCGTTGTCCAAACGGCTGCAGCTGCAGCTTTCTCGCTCAGAGCCGAATCTCTCGCGATGACGCGTCCTAGAGCTTTATCGGCGAGTACCTTGTGTGTCTGTCGGCGAGATCGTTGCTCTGAGAATACGCAATGTCTTGTTCGCGGCACGCCGCGTTCAGTGGATTTATTCCCGTTTCATCTCTGGCTAAACGTTTCTTCAGCCGAGCATCCGGGCCGCAAAACTGATAGCCGGGAATATGTAACTCGAAAGGAAGCGCGTTTATCGCTCGATTAAGCAAATCTCCAACGCAGCCTTCGCTGCTGCTGACATATGCTACAATCCTTTATCTTCGGTGCGGTCCTTTATCATCGATGTGCATGGTTGGTTACAATGCTCGACGCAGCGACGATAAGTTCAAACCTTCAAATCCGTCTTTATATGTTCCGGAAGCTTGTCTCACACGTGGTCGATATAGCCGTCGCACACGCGTAACAGTACAATCTTCGGTAATATATTGCAACTGCTCAGCGCTCAAGTCCCGAATATCGGAGAGATGACAGCGTGAGAGTGACAGCGTGAGATACATTTTTGCAACTGAGCGATTCACGGTTTCGCGCGCTTATAATAAGCGTTCAATCGAAGCTTAGATAACGCAGTGCGAGCATGAAATTCGTACAGCAGCCGCTGACGATACGCGTCGCGAACTGTGACGAGAAAGTGCAAATGATGGGGGACATCGCGATGGAGTGTAAGCATGGTGAAATGTTATTGAGTACTATACGCGCCATCATTTGCGGTCCGTCGAATTGCGGTAAAACCAACGTTCTTATAAGCTCGAGAGTCCGCACGGTGTACGTTTCGAGAACGTGTACGTATACTCGAAATCGTTGCAACAACCAAAATATCGATATCTCGAAACTTTGTTGACATCGATTAACGAAATCGTCTACTTTACGTTCTCCAACAACAGTGACGTCATTCCACTGAGCGAGGTACGTCCCAATTCGATCTTTGTCTTCGACAACGTTGCGTGCGATAAGCAAAATGCGGTGAGGAAATACTTCTCGATGGGCCACTACTCGAACAACGATGCTTCTATCTCTGTCAGACATACGCGAGGATACCTAAACATCTGATACGCGATAATGCGAACCTGCTGATCCTATTCAAATAAGATGGTACCAATTTGAAACGTGTTTACAACAATCACGTAAATACCGACATGTCGTACGATGAATTCTGTGCGTTACGCCGCGATTGTTGGCAGCGCGAGTACGGATTTCTAGTGATAGATAAGGACAGTCCGCTTATCAATGGGCGATACAGAAAACAATTTAACACGTTCGCGGTACCATAATGCGATTAGTCGATGTCGATACGTCAAGCAGGCAACATGGATAATACCAAAGATTGCGAGAAAATAGTGAAACAGAAAATGAGCGATTCAAATCGCAAAAAATATCGCGCTTTGAAAACTGGTAAAATAGCTGAAGATATAACGTTGGAGAGACGTTTCAAGCCCATTGTCGAACTTCTAAAACAGATTGTTGAAAACATTGAGGAATCTCAATGGATTAAAAAAGAAACTAAAGTTGCAAAAGATATCGGTATTAAGAAAAAGAAACGTAAAGACAGCGATAACGGCGATGATAACACAACTAACAGAGATTCGTATTGAACGGACGTTGGATGATTGAAATTAACACTGCCTAAAAAGCAACATACAAACCAAGTGAACACCACATCAGATTCATTCACGTACGAATCTACACCGAAAGAACTATCGAAAAAACCGCCGAAAGAATTTTCTAAAGAACCATCAAAAAAACCCGTCATTTGTGCAAAACAAACATGTTTTTGAGACAAAAGACGTCAGCAATAAACCGTTACTGAAAACAATCATCAAACACAGACAGGAATCTGCAAACGCAAAGAGGAAGCCGTGAGATGTTTCATGGAGCTAGGACCGTTGGGACGAAAGTACGTGAGCCTTCTTCTCGGTGACGACATAGATAAAGCGATCGATAATGTGTACGGTGTCTATTTCGATAAAAGTGGTACGATGCTTGGTAATAAAAAATTTGATGTTGACAAAGATGACTCCATAATCATAGACAATGTGAGGTACACCAGGATTATACGAATTGATCTTCAAGAAACTTCCTGATGAGGCTATATTCACCGAAAATGACAAACAAACGTATAAAAGTATACTGTTAACAATGAATGCTCATAGACGTGACCACAGCGCCTATAATCCCATTATGGACAACAAGGGATACAAGTACATTAACATCATCGCTCCGCTCGTATCTATGTATAAGAAAAGCGGTAAAAAGAGTGAAGGTATTGGCAATGTACCATCCGCCATGAAGTTCTGACAACAAGATCTGACAACAAGATTGATTACGTGCATTGGGACGATCCCAACGAACTGATGGATCGACTCTGATATACTCGACGCTTCGCACCGAGCTGGTCACAACGCTCACGGCAACGAGATGTTGTCGATCATCGAGGAACTTCGCGAAGCCGGCATTATTATAAATTAATCGCGTATCGACGAAACGAACCAGTCGATTAACGTCAGTGAGGAAAAAAACAATTTTAAATTGTATATCTTATTTACTATTAAACATCGTCGAAACATGCGATCCGATGGACGTGAAAAAAATGTTAGCTCCGAGAGGCGACGACTCGTTGAGGAATTGCACGCTCCGGCGAGAAGAAATTTTCAGCGAAGACGTGTCATAATTCGGGGATACGACGATCTGTGGCAGACTGACATCGTCGAGATGTGTCCGTATTCGAGGTTCAATAGAGGTCATCACTACATACTTACCGTCATCGATGCGTTGAGCAAGTACGCCTGGGCCGTACCGTTCAAGAGCAAGGTCGGAAGCGAGACGGCTAACGCTATCGTTAAGATAATGCGAGAGAGCGGAAGATGCCCGAGAAACTTGCAAACAGATATGGGAAAGGAATTTTACAACGCCGATGTGCAAAAACTCTTGAAAAAACACAACGTTAATCATTATTCCACGTATACGGTGTTGAAGGCATCGATCGTTGAGCGATTCAATCGCACGCTTAAGAACGATATGTGGAAGACGCTCAACGGCACTTACAAGTGGATTGACGCGCTACCTCGTCTCGTGTCAAATTACAACGCGTGCAAACATCGCACTATTGGCCCGCCGTAACTCCCGCGATCGCCGAAAGACTCTTGGACACGGTGTACAGCGCGATGAAGATTGCAGGTCCAGCAAAATTCAAAGTAGGCGATTCGCTACGCGTGAGCAAGTGCAAGACAATTTTCGAAAAAGGTTACACGCCAAGTTGGACCACCGAAGTGTTTAAGATCGTTAAAGTGCAGCATACTAATCCTGTAACCTATCTGCTTGAGGATTATCGCGGAAAAGCCGTCGCTGGAGCGTTCTACGAGCACGAGTTGCATCGCGTGACTCATCCGGACGTGTATTTCGTGGAAAAAGTACTGCACAGGAAAGGAGACAAGGTTTACGTCAAGTGATTGGGATTCGCACAATTTGTGGATAAACAAAAGCAGTGCGATTTAATTCATTTTTTATATTTTTTTTACAATGTATTAAAAATAAATATACAATGTATAAATATATATAAAGAGTCTTTTTTTTCTTCCATTACATTTTCATAAAAAACTATACATGTATGATAACAACAATGAAATTTATGATAATACATACATACATACGTACATACGTACATATGTACCTACGTACATAAGTACATAGGTACATAGGTACACAGGTACATAGGTACATAGGTACATAGGTACACAGGTACATAGGTACGTAGGTACATACGTACATACATATGTACATAGGTATAGGTACATACGTACATACATACGTACATACATATGTACATAGGTACATAGGTACATACATATGTACGTAGGTACATAGGTACATAGGTACATAGGTACATAGGTACATATATATATATATATATATATATATATATATCATTGCATTTTTAAAATTATATAACAAGTAATTATAATAAATTTTATAAATATGTAACGATTTTCGTTTTCTTTCATACATTGTGTATGATTATTCTTTTAATTCGTACGCTATATGTCAACAATAGTGAGTGAAACATCGGAGACGCTCAACCATCACATAGCGCGTAAAGCACGAAAGAGTACAAAAATATTTCTATTTTCTTCTCATACTATGTCGTGAGCGCGAGAGAAACAATAGTATTTCTATCTCTTCTTTCGTTCCCAGGTGGCCGAAACGCCGAGCGCACATTTAACAAAAATTCAGCAAAATGGGTGGCTTGAAGGCCAGAATCTTCCCTTGTTTAGAAGGACCGATTGTGAGGAGAGACGTGAAGCACGCACACAAAGGCGAGGCACGTACATGTGCGCTCGGTAGGGATGGGCGATCTTTCGAAGAATCGATTCTTTTGTATTCGATTCTCAATTTTTTAGATTGATCTTACAGTTTCGATTAATCCAGTGAATCGATTCTTGAAATAAAAAAATCGATTCTATAAAAATAGGAAAATAAGATTCTACACGCATTGGTTGACTTTTTATATATGTATATAGCATTTATACAAATTTATTTGAATAGGCTTTAAGCTTTAATATATTTATCGATTAGCTTTAATATTTAAACTTTAATATATTTATCGATAAGCATATCGACAACAATAGAATATTATATTCAGATTTTATTTTTATTTTAATAGAATGGATAACTTATAATTAAGACAACGTTTGATGACCTCTTTATCTTTGGTAATACACAATACTATCTTATGTTGTAAATCTTAATGATATATACAAAGTATCACTTTATATACATTTTTAAAACTATATATATATATATATATATATATATATATATATATATATATATATATATACGAGGGTGATTTGAAAAGTCCGTGCAAAAATGAAAACTACTTAATTTTTCGGAATAAACCTTTTTTATTTTTTAATGTAGTCTCCTTTTAGGCTTATATACTTTGTCCAACGCTGCTCCAGTTTGTTGATCCCTTCCGACTAATATGATTGGTCCAACTGTGCAAAATAAGTATTCGTTTCCGCAATCACTTTCTTGTTTGAATGAAATCTTCTTCCCGCTAGCCGTTTCTTCGCATTGGGGAATAAGTAATAGTCCGAAGGAGCCAAATTTGGAGAATAGGGGGGATGCGGAACGAGTTGGAATCGTAACTCCATCAATTTTGCGGCTACAACTCCGGAGGAGTGAGTTGGCGCGTTGTCGTGATGGAAAAGGACTTTCTCTCTTGACTTCAATTGTGGACGTTTTTCTTGCAGCTCAGTTTTCAAACGGTCCAATAACGATGAATAATATTCACAGTAATAGTTTTACCTTTTCCATATAGTCGATGAATATTATTCCTTGCGAATCCCAAAAGACAGTCGCCATAATCTTCCCGGCCGAAGAAATGGTCTTCGCCTTCTTTGGTACAGATTTACGCTGGCAACCCATTGTTTGGACTGTTCTTTGATCTCAAGCGTGTAGTGGTGTATCCATGTTTTGTCCACAGTGACGAAATGACGCCTAAAGTCCTGTGGATTCCGCTAGAATAGCTGCAAACATTCCTTGGAACACTTCACACGATTTCGTTTTTGATCAATTGTGAGCAATCGCGGCAGACCCATCTTGCAGATAATTTTTCATATCCAAATGTTGATGCAAAAGATTATGTACCCGTTCATTCGAGATGCCCACGGCACTAGCAATCTCACGCACCTTGATTCTTCTATCATCCATTACCATATCATGGATTTTATCAATGATTTCTAGAGTAGTAGCCTCAACAAGGCGTCCAGGGTGTTCCAGTGTCACTTGTGCTCACTAGTCACTTCGAAACGTTTGAAACCATTTATAAACTGTTCTAATCAAAGATGCAAATTCACCATAATGTTTATCAAGCTTCTTTTTAATCTCTTGACGCGATTTGCCTTTCATAAAGTAATGCTTGATCAACACACGAAATTCTCTTTCATTCATTTTTTAGAAATCACTCAACTTCATCAATTCAGACAAATGCCAAATATAGAGAAATAGATCAATTTGGCTGAAACTTGGTGTGTATTCTTCCAAGAGATGCTACTAACTGAATATAACCTCGATACACACCAGTGATGCTATCTACCTGAACTTTGCACGGACTTTTCAAACCGTCCTCGTATATATTAGGTGTACAAAAAAGTTCTGAGCTTTAGATTTCATACAACCGAAATAACAATTTAAATTTTATATATCTTCCCGCCCTTTTGCGGTTTTAAAGAGTTGACATTTGGCCTTCTAAAATGTCATACGGTTTGGCGTTTGATGCACATAACTTCAAAAATCAGTAGTGTTCACGATGGCAATAACAAAAGAGCATATTCGATTTTCCATCCACTTCGCGTTTCATCTGAAGAAAAATGCTGTTGAAGCCACTGCAATGATTTGTGCTGCATATGGAGAGAACGCTGTAAGTCATACTACATGTAAAAGATGGTATCAAAAATTTCGGCAAGGAGATTTCAGTTTTGAAGATGAACCGCGTGCTGGACGCCCTCAAAAGATTGAAACGGACGAATTGCAAGCACTGCTGGATATAAACTCTGCGCAAACTGAAAAGGAGTTTGCAGAACAGCTTGGCGTTACGCAGCAAACCATTTCCGTACGTTTACATACGAACATGGGAAAGGTTCAGAAGGAAAGCAGATGGGTTCCGCATGAATTGTCCGAAGACAACAAAAATCGTCGGCGTGACACTGCACTCACTTTGCTTTCAAAGTTCCGGAAAAAAGATTTTCTGCACAAAATCATTACAGGCGATGAAAAGTGGATTCTTTATGATAACTCTAAACGTAGAAAATCATGGTTAACCCTGATCAACCCATCGACATCGACGCCAAAACTCAATATCCACGCCCTCAATATCATACCCAAGAAGGTTTTGCTCTGTATCTGGTGGGATTGGAAAGGTGTGTTGTATTACGAGTTGTTACAACCGGGTGAAACAATCACGGCAGACCGCTACCAACAACAATTGACCAATTTCAGCGATGCATTAGAAGAAAAGAGGCCATTTACTGGCCAAGGACGTCGTAAAGTGATCTTGCTTCATGACAATGCTCGACCACATGTTGCGAAAGCGACTCAGGACCATATCTTTGCGTTAGGCTGGGAACTTCTCCCGCATGCGACGTATAGCCCAGACATGGCGTCTTCCGATTACTACCTATTCCGGTCGCTGCAGCATAATTTGACTGATACACATTTCGTGAGATTTGAAGAGATACGAAAATGCATTGATGACTTTATCGCTTCGAAGCCGGTGAGCTTCTATCGTCAAGGAATTCGCAAGCTATCCGAAAGATGGCAAAAGGTCGTTGATGCAAACAGGGAATATTTCGCTGATTAATATTTTTTTGTTTGTTTTTGAATAAAGATTGAATTTTACAAAAAAAAGCTCAGAACTTTTTTGTACACTTAATATATATATATATATATATATATATATATATATATATATATATATACATTTATCAGAAATAAGCAATAAATATATATTAACGAACAAATATTGATGTTTCGTATTCGTACAAAAATATTATGTTGCCATTATAAAAAAAGTATACTTATTTCAAATAATATACCATGTAGGCATTTTAATACTCACTGCCAGTACTGAAAACACGTAGTTCAGGTCACATATATTATAAATTTTCAGTACTGGCAGTGAATTTCGAAACACAGCTTTTGTAAAATTAGATAAAAAGATCGATCTTTGATGGATCGATTCTTTGACAGCCAATTTTTTGATGAATCGATTTTTAAGTGTCCGATTTAAATCGATCCAAAAAATCGATATTTTTGAAAAAATCGCTCATCCCTAGCGCTCGGCATTTCAGCCACCTGAGAACGAAAGAAGAGGATAGAAATACTATTGTCTCTCTCGCGCTCACGACATAGTGTGAGAAGAAAATAGAAATATTTTTATACTCTTTCGCGCTTTACGCGTTATGCGATGGTCGAGCGTCTCCGATGTTTCGCTCATTATTGTTAACATATAGCGTACGAATTAAAAGAATAATCATACACAATGTATGGAACTCGCTACTTAGTTTCAACATGCTATGGAACTGTGGCTAGTGTACGAGGGATTTCGACGGTCCCATGAAAAAAGCCGGGATGGCCGCTCTCAGATTTCTTTCTGACAATACATACAGTAGCGCAACTCCCTGTCGACATTTTTGATATTAGCGTGTACGAAATTGAACTATGCATGATGACGAAAGGTGGCCATCTGAGGCGCTTCCAGCGCTTCTAGTGCGCGCTCTCGCTAGGCTCTCTCTCGGCCATCTTGTATAGCGTATCACTCGATATTTTGCTCGCTTTCGCTCTCTTGGTGCCTCGTGCAAAGTTCAGTGATTTGGTTACGGAGATTGCTCTACTTTCAGCAATCGTCAAGATTTGGAAGGTGACGTGATCAAGCGTGCTGCCGGACATTGAAACATATACAATTATGCCCGTGTTCACCACGTGATGTTCACGTGGCCGACGAGTGCAATCGCGATCTCGTCTCTCCTTTTGATCAATTCACTTAGAGAGCATTAATTCAAGCTCACGACACTCACAGTCCCAATATTTTTGTGATAATTTAGTCAATTCGCAAACACTGACAGATATTGCATACATATAAAAGATTCTATTTTCGCTTAGCGCTATTTTTGGATTAAGAAAGCTTATGCAACGATTTTCTTGCACATATGCAAATAAAGCTGTGCGTAAACAAATCTCTTATCTGCATGATGTCGGTATATTACAATACAAAATGTAAATATTGATCAACAAAGTATATTTATAACATTGCCATAGCTGCTTTACAGTTAAAATTAAATGAACGATATTTTATGAAAATAATTATTTCTTTATTTACTTTAACTTAGTTAGTAACTTGTTTATAAATGTCTAAAGTGCTTCGAACGTTCCTTGATACATCAAAGATATTTGAATACCATTTAACAAGACTTGCTATCATTATTATTATTATTATTATTATTATTATTATTATTATTATTATTATTATTATTATTATTATTATTATTATTATTATTATTATTATTATTATTATTATTATTATTATAAAAGCTCTTAGTTTAATAATTATTGTTGCACTGATACTGTACTGATGAACTGCATCATATTCGCCTTTAACGTCCCGCGCAACCAACGCGGTATGAGACGAATACGTATGGAGCGCATATATAGAGGCTTTCTCGCTCATTTCCCAAAAATGCGATTTCGAAAAATGATTTTATTTTAGTTCGTTGTATTCAGCATAAAATGCGCTTTAATTTTTGTTCTTATAAAAATTAAAAAATTTTTTTAAATTGGGGGTGGGGGTCGAAAATATAACATTTTTGAAAAATTCTAACGCGTCATTATAAAGCACACTTGTATCCATAAAACTTTTGTTTAAAATTTTTTAAATATTTTTAACGATTTGGATGATATTTACTCTAGAAAAAAAAAACCGATTTTTTTCAAGGAGTGGTTTCACTCCCTTAACATACGAGAACGCAGATAAAAAAATATGTGTCTCTTATTGTTTGAAAATAGGCATAATTATTATAAAAATACTGGGACTGTGAGTGACGTACCGAATGGGGCTATGCCGCGATTAGTTTATGACTATTTTTTATGACTATTCACAGATATTACAGCTGACTAGTCTTGTGATTTTCAATGCGGCAAGAGTCTTTGAGACATGCCACGAGCTGCATACGAGCAATAACAGTTCAAAGTCTAAGAGAAGTCCGAAACCAGTGAGCCGAATGATATTCCGCTGATCTTGGAGAGATTATATTAATGCTCTCCAAGTGAGCAAGTCTAATGCCGAGAGAAATGAGAAAAGGATTCACTCGCCGGCCACGTGAACGCCCTGCACGAGCACGCTTTGGTAATATAGCCTTGAGATAATCCGGCAGCACTCCTTGTCACTTCACTTCACTGAACTTCCAGATGAGCGAGTCCTTGCGATTAGAGCTGTCCTTCTATGATTTTATTAGCGAAAACTTCACAAGAGCGAAGAGCTATCTCGAGCGATATGCAATGTGCATGATGACCGAAGCACGAGCGATCTAATAAGAACGTGCAATAGAGAAGGAGACCGTGAGCGCTCCCAGGCAGCCAATTTCGGACGATCATGCATAATGCATGCGTCCGTGAGGTGCTGCCATCTAAGAAAGAGACAGCGCGCGACTTTCGTAGAATATAAGCTCAGTCTCGAACACTTATTTTTGTCTATATTTTATCTATATTTTTATCTATATTTTGTCTATATTTTAACATATTCGAAGCTCATTAAAATCGGTGAGAGACACTTCCGTCACTTCTCTTGTTAGTGTTAAAGACCAAGTTGCAGAACCATAATGTTAAGTCATGCAATTTAAATCACTTCTCAGTTTACGCCAATATTGTTCCAAAGCTCCTTACGCCAATATTTCTCAAAACAGAAAATATTCAAATTAGATTTCAAGAATTCTTTGGACATTGCTTCTAAATATTTTCCAGCTATATCATGAAGACGTGGATTACATTCATTTAGTTATATTCATTTTATGATAAATTCGACTTAGTTGACAAATATTTGCATTATTTAATAAATAAAATAAATATTGTTGATTTAATCTATATTGAGAGTGTTTTGATGTCAAGCCATATTTAATAAATTCATGTTCATTAAGTTTAACCGATCTGGTCCCATGTTGTTATTATATTAAATGAACTAACGGATTAATATCATTATGACACACACACACACACACACACACACACACACACACACACACACACACACACACACACACACACACACACACACACACACACACACACACACACACACACACACACACACACACACACATATATATATATATATATATATATATATATATATATATATATATATGTCAACTGAGAAGTGATTTAAATTGCATGACTCAACATTATGATTTTGCAACTTGGTTTTTAACACTAATAAGAGAAGTGACGGAAGTGTCCCTCACTGATAATGAGCTTCGAATATGTTAAAATATATATATATATTTTACATATTTTTTATAAATCATGATTGTAGATAAGAATACTATTAATACATTTAAGTAAATATATTTATATAATTACATTTTGATATAAATAGTAGGTGTACTAGGCCTTGTCTAACCCAGGAGCTCCGGAAGGGGGTGCGGGTGTGCGGGGGGGCGGAGGGCGCGGAAAGAGGGGAGGGAGAAGCCAGGGGCAGCGGTCCTTTAAAATGAGCCATGAGGGGGGTGGAGGTAGATAAGATAATAGGATTCAATAAAGATGATATAAACAAGTAGATAAACAAATAGATAAACACGTAATAAACAAATAGATAAACAAATAGATAAAAAATGTGACTCGAAGGACATAATGTCACGGGAGGGGGGCAGATAAGATAGTATGATTCGATGAAGATAATATAAACAAGTGGATAAACAAGTAGATAAATAAATAGATAAACAAATAGATAAATACATAGATAGAAAATTGCGACTCGAAGGACATGACGTCACGAGAGGGAGGGATAAGATAAGTAGCGAAGGTGATGTTGCGAGGCAACCTGAATAACGTAATCCGATCTCGTGACATCGCCGACTAGTCAGAATTCCAAGGATTAAAAAAAAACCCGAGAATTAAAATATATAATTATAATATGTAATTAAAAATAATAAAGAATAATGCGCGAACGCGCCGATTGCAACCGATGTGCAATTCGGCAAGGACGCTGACTCCGACAATACGTGTCGAAACGCACCAAACAACGTTTCGATACGAGGACGCGCCGAGGCCGCGTAACAGCGGACCGATAAAGAACGAGGAGAATATCAGGCGCTTAGAATCAGAGGCGCGGACGCATGAGTACCGATGCGTAGGATCATGAGGAAGTGTGAAACGATAGTAGTGGGTGACTCGAAATCAGCGAACACTCAAGTCGGTTAAATAAAGTGCTTTATTCTGCTATAATTGAGATATCGTGTGCCTCCTTCCCCCTTCCGACACTATCCCCTTTCATTGCGCCCGGAGCGGCACAACAGTGATGTAAACAAATAAACAGATGACGAAGATGATATAAAGAAATTGCGCGTGGACAGAGCGCGTGGACATGACGTCAGACGGGAAGGATCTCGCAGCCGCTGCCGTGCCCACCATGTTCTCATCTTCTCTCTCCCGTTGTGGTTCTCTCTATTGTATATCTACTCTCTCTCTCATATACCTACTATCTCTCCCGTTGCGGCTCTCTCTTATAACGAATGTTATGACTATTTTTTTCGGCTAATTATTTTTATGATGGGAGGAAAGAAAAAAAAGAAATACATGTTTTATATATTATATATCTTTATTTTTTTAAACAAATTGAATACATTTTTCATTTAAGCGTGAAACTTTTTTTTATTCACATTTTTTTCTTACACACTAAAAACTAAGGCTAACAGCTCGCAATCGACGAGTTGACGTCTATTGAAGACATCGCAATCGCGTATCGCGTTCGATATTTCCTCGGGATCTGTTACAATCGATGCGATGTTGGAGAATCACTATACTTGGCATCGATCGTATCGACGAATCTGACGAGTCGATCGAACGTTACATCGATTTCAGATCAAACATTCGACATAACGTCGATTCGATCATTTTGTTATGCGTACGTTCAAAGATTCAAGACGTACGAGTATAACATTATTCATCAGGCAAACTCTGACAGTTAACAATCCGACGCTTATAAAATTGTCTTTGTAATCGTTTCGTAGCAATTTATAGATATTCCATCGCTGCTCATAGAGTCTCTTCCACGTTTTCAGAGACAGTATTAATTCCTGTCCCCGATGATCTCCCAGAGTGATCTCCACGTAGCTCGATGGACCAACGTTGATTCCAATTTCCAAAAATCTGTGGCAGAATGTAACGTCTGTTCAGTAGGCGCACCGAGCGACGTTCCATCGAAATGCTGTGGAAATTAAATATATAATATTGGAAAAAAAGAGAGAAAAAAAATGCAATTGAAACTTACGCGTTATATTCCTTCTTTTTGTTTTTCGCCATCGTACGGTGCGCTACTTCCTTTGGTGGAATACATTGCGTGTTGATCGTTCGTACAAACAAATGATGGAGGAGCGGAGTACTTTTTATGCAGATCGTTCGATGGAGGATCGCATCCGTGTAAATTTTGACATGGTAAACCGTTAATCCCTCCCTTTTTTTCTAGGAATTTCATTGTTGCGCTCAAACATGTAGCGACATGTTCGCAAAGCATCGCGATGACGTGTTTAGACAAAGGAACAAAGAAATTGCAGATCGTTATCCCCCCCTTTTTTCCTAGGAATTTCATTGTTGCAATCAAACATGTTCGCAAAGGAGCGCGATGACGTGTTTAAATTTTTTTCCAGAAAAAAAGCCGCGATAAGATGGTTTTTCATGGAAATCGGCGTACGTGTCGCGACGTGTTAAGAGAGAGAAACGCCGATACTTCGACTGCTATAAACAAATTGCAAAGATAATAAAAATTATAAACAAATAGATAAACAAATTGCGACTCAATTGCAAAACGTCTGATGACGCACCGGTTTAGATAGAGGGACAAAGGGACAAAGAAATTGTCGATGATATATAATGAATCATAGGGCGCGCGAGAGCAGAGTAGATGGAAGTCTAATGTGAAAGAAAGAAATAATTGACCATGTGAATATTGTGATTTGAAAATATGGAAGAAGACATCGCGAATATAATAGTTGGAAGTGTTTGGAGATGAAGAAGAAATGGACATTAATGTTGAAAATATTGTCATGGATATTGAAAATGAAGATGAAGATGAAGATGAAGATGAAGAGCACGCATTGTTTGACGACAGTGATTATCTGAGTGATCAGAGCGAGGAACTTACAGATTATGTGGAGAAAATTGTTACACGTTCGGAATTCCTTGCACTGAATGGTAATAAAAAACATTGTACAATACAATTTTATTATTCGACAGGTGGTACACTAATTGTATGTGCCGAATGCATGGTTCGTCTGGCGGACACTGACATTGGAATAATATATACGTTAGGAAACATGAGATAAATATTCTGGATGCGCTGTACGATCGATTTTGCTCCAATTGTAGGCAATCCGTATATGTAACAATGTCATGTAACATGTGCCAAATTTGCACCACGTAAGAAAGACAATATTGTGGACAAATCACATGCAAATGCAAGTGCTCAGTGGGGATGTAATATAACATAAAAAAAATGGAACATCTAGAGCGAGTGGAACGCGAGATGCTGGAGCAGTGCAGCCAGATCGCCTTGGTGGAGTGTTTCGCGTGACTGAAACGATGCGATGAGTGCATCGAACAACTCGAGGAACTTAGACGTGTTAAGCGTTCTCGACTTACCGTTACAAATAGACAATCTGCGGTAGCGAGGATCGCGAGTGCAAAGGTACAATTAGAAAGACGTTTCGTGCATGTTGGTGACGAGTACGTGAATAAAAACACTGGATCTCTCGTTTGGCGCGAGATTAATACGGCGTTTGAAAGCCATATATTGATTGGTGCGGTGATCAATGTGGACGGCAAGTTTGTGACAGGCGATAAACGCGCCAATAAAAGTATAAATACTATGAACTCTGAAAAACTATGAATTCTTTCGAGTCAAATTTGAACGAGTGGTATGAGCAGCACGTCATCGAACCCATGTTGGCGTCGCTCGAAAAGTTTCAGGAAACGCGACAGTGGATGGACGCTGTCACATATATTAAATTTGACAATTAATGTGAATAAATATAATCTAATGCACGCGGGATTTA
The DNA here is from genome assembly GCA_024349325.1 of Pogonomyrmex californicus. Lineage (NCBI taxonomy): Eukaryota > Metazoa > Arthropoda > Insecta > Hymenoptera > Formicidae > Pogonomyrmex > Pogonomyrmex californicus. Next base: position 703,087 of record JAECZD010000011.1, read on the forward strand.
TTGTGCAGGATCCGCACGACGACAACGCGGGGCACTTCGCGTACATCAAAAATCTGTCCCACCTTGTGAGCTCGCAACTGAATAAATACGAATATAAGAAATACTTTTGCGAGCGGTATATATTTTAACAAATTTTATTATTTCTCTTACAAAATTGTTTATTAAATATTAAAAAAATCATATTTTCCGTTTGCAGATGTCTACATTACTTCAGTTCGTCTGAAAAATTGCAGTCGCATACAACGGACTGCGAAAAGATGAACAATTGCGCCATCCGACTGCCGAGCGAGGACGACAAGTGGCTCGAATTCAAGAACCACACAAATAAGGAACGACTTCCTTTTGTCATTTACGCGGACTTGGAGTGCGTACTACGGCGAACGGAACCGGCAGAAAAGGAAAACGCGTCGTACACCTATCAGCAGCACGAGGAATTTAGTATCGGATACTACATGCGATGCTCGTACGACGACGCGTTATCGGTATATCGATTTCGTCGCGGCGAAGACTGCGTTGCGTGTTTGCGTCGTTCGACAATTTGAAGATTTGGCGCATCAAGTAAAAATTTTGTTATCTGCGAATGTCCCTATGGAACGTTGTCGAGAGAACAGTGGGAGGCATATCATAACGCGTTGTCATATTTGTGAAAAACTATTTGCGTCGGACGATACGCGGGTACGCGATCATTGCCACCTTACCGGTCGTTACCGTGGTCGCGCATTCAAATTGTAATCTAAAGATTACTTTAAAGATTTATATTGCATTCCCATAGTATTTCACAACTTATCCGGTTATGACGCACACTTTGTCATCATGGAAATAGTTACGGCGTTTCGAAGGCAAAATCGACGTGTTGCCGATAACAAAAGAAAAATACATCTCGTTTACAAAATACGTTAAAGATATCGCCGAGAGATCAGATTCACGAAATTGCGTACGACTGCTGTTCATAGATTCGTACAAATTTTTAAATACCAACCTCGATAAATTCTCTTTTCTCACGAAAAAAAATTGAAAATTTTACGTTCCGAATTTTCCACATTATCAAACGAAGATTTTGATTTGTTGACGCGCAAAGGTGTCTTTCCCTACGAATACGTGGATCACGCGGATAAACTGCAGGACATGTGCTTACCATCGCGCGAATCATTCTATAGAAATAAGAAGGGTGGGTGTGCGTCATGTCGGGGCCTGACCACGAACCAGTCGTGAAAACTCGTAATTATTTTGCAAAAAAATACCACCTCAGCCAGGAATCGAACCTGGATCTCCTGCTTACCGGGCAGACATCTTATCCCTTTGATTACCGAGACATATGATGATATTTATTGCAAATAACGTGTTTAGAATAACACGTCAACAATACAATGATACACATATATACGTATATTACAATATACATATATACATGTATTCTCTCGAATCCCCACGACCGGTACTCCAGAGAGATGATGGTCCTATTCTTTCGATGGATGCAAGTCGGACTGCGGCAACACCCTCCAACGCCATTGGCAAATATACAAATAATCCTCCTGAAGCGACAGGAGAGATTGCATCAAGCACGTTGACCGGTGATACGATGTCGGAGAACGATTACGCGCACGTTGCAAATGTCTAGCAGCGGTTCTCCATTGAAATCCTAGGCGAGTACAGCGATCTGTATTTAAAAACCGATGTCTTGTTATTGACCGACGTTTTTGAAAATTTCCGCGTAAGTTGTATCAAAAGTTACAGTCTCGATCCCGCTTATTACTACACATTGCCAGGTTTCACGTGGGATGCCATGCTGAAACATACGCGTGTAAAATTTTAGTTGCTTACCGACATCGATATGGTTATGTTTATCGAGCGTGGTATACGCGGAGGTCTCAGCCAATGTTCCGGCAGATACGGGCAGGCCAATAACAAGTACATGCGTTCGTATGACCCGTCGAAACCGTCGTCGTATTTGATGTACTACGACGTGAACAATCTGTACGGATGGGCGATGTGTCAACCGTTACCGAATTTCGATGGGTTGAAGACGTTGCGAACTTTGAAGCGAGCGCGATCGCTCCGGATTCGCCTACAGGTTATATTCTCGAGATCGATCTCGAGTATCTGCATCATCTGCACGATCGACATACTCACTTACCTTTTTGTCCGACGCGCGATAAACCACCCGGCACGCGGCAGAATAAACTTCTCGCGACATTATATGATAAGAAGCGGTACGTCATCCACTATCGCAACCTGCAGCAATGTACGCGCCATGGTCTTCGCGTAAAGATACACCGCGTACTACAATTTGCTCAATCCACCTGGCTCCGCGATTACATCGAACTCAATACACACTTTAGAACGTGTGCGAAAAACGATTTGAGAAAAATTTATACAAATTAATAAACAACGCTGTATTTGGTAAAACAATGGAAAATGTTCGGAATCACGTGGATGTAAAATTGATAACAAAATGGGATGAACGGTATGGCGCGGAGGCAATGATCGCGAAACCAAATTTCCACAGCTGCAGCGTTTTTGCGGAAAACTTAATTGCCGTCGAATTGCATAAACTCGAGGTGAAATTCAACAAGCCGATTTATGGGTATGTGTATACTCGACATATCGAAAATCTGCTTGTACGAATTTCATCATGAGTGTATGTCACTGCTATATCGCGACAAATGTAAGATCATGTACACCGACACAGTCTCATATATCACATCGAGTGCGATGATGTGTACGAGATGATGAAACGCGATATCACTAGATTCGATACGAGCGATTATCCGCCGAACAACGCGTACGGGATGCCTCTCATGAATAAAAAAGTACCCGGCCTAATGAAGGATGAAAATAACGGTCCGATAATGACAGAAATCGTCGGAGCGAAGATGTACACGGTGAGGATTGACGGTAAAAAGGATACCAAAAAGGCGAAAGGTGTAAAAAGTAACGTCGTAGCGCGAACAACGTTCGACGATTACACGCGGTGCTTGAATGAAGAGATTGAAATAACTCGTCGCTAGTCATGTATAAGATCCAGTTAAGTTACACCAAGTATGTATGGTGTCCGAGTCGAAAATCGCTCTGAGTCCGTACGATGACAAATGATACATCGTACCAGATTCGACGGAAACGTTACCGTGGGGACACTGGCGGATTCCGTTGCAATATACATGTATATACAACATATGTACATATATTTTTATATTTTTTTATACATATAGTTTATATATATGTATGCACGTATGTATATGTACGTATGCATATATATGTATGTACATATATATATATATATATATATACATATATGTACATATATATGTTAATTGTAAAATTTGGGGACAATTTTTGAGGTGTTTTGGCTATTTCGAAGACTTTTGGTGTCATTCGGGACCGTCCCCAAAGTTTTATATACAAATTGTATATTTTGGGTACGTCCTCAAAGTCATTTTTTATAAAAATTGTATACTTTGGGGACATTTTTTTTCTGTATACTTTGAGGACCGTCTCCAAAGTTCTACACACAATAATTTGGTTATCTTGGGGACATTACAACGAAATTTTTAAACGTATTGATTGATTATAAAGTAGAAGTTTGAGATTTGAAAACTTCATTATTATGTAACTAATTAACACTTAAAACGGTCTCGCTTCGTCGCGGGCAGGATAGTCTCGATCGGTTCGCCAAGTGAGAAAGCGAGGACGTTTGGAGACGAATATATTTAATAATTTGTAATGAACGGGTATTAGGCTTAAGAAACAAATATAATTTATTTAATAAAATAAATGGAACAAAAAAAGATGATATCGTCGGCAGTGAGATGTTCGACGCTAGTATTATAATACTATATACAAGGACGGATCAATAAGTCCGTGACTTTTTGAATGAAAGATAATTTTTTCGGCAAAAAAACGTTTTATTTCTCAACTCAATTCTCAATTCAAAAAGTCACGGACTTATTGATCCGCCCTCGTATTTAACCTTTACTTATCTAAATCTTTACATTTATCTTATAGTGAATTTAACTTATGAATCTTATCTGTTTAAAGAATTTGCATTCAATCAAGATTAAAAAATAACAACAAAATTCTGTATGTGTTTAAAATTTAAGAAATTTGCAAAATAAAAAATAAAAAGCATTCTACAATGAGTAGCAAGAGCGATCACAATTGCAAATATTTATTGCAATAATCAATCAGATGTGTCAATAGTTATTATTAATGTTTCTGATTGACTGTCGTAATAAGTATTTGTTACTTAATAAGAGTGTAACGGAGCGCATTTCTAGCAGAAGTCTGTTGAGGACTCTTCAACGCACCAGATCCGTCTGGCTCTGCTAACACCTAATCCGATCTCTATACGGCACGCCGAGAGTTGCTGAGGTCCTCCTCAGTGCGCCGAGTTCGCCTGTACCGGCCACACCATTACATCCTTTCGGCCCGAGTATCAGGCCCGCCGAGTTCTCTCGACAATCTCGAGCAGAGGTATTGGGGTACACCCCGGTCCGCCGAGTTCTCTCGACTTGCCTTCATCTACACGGGGGGAGCACACTCGGTCAACCCAATCCGTTGCGAATTCCATCCGCGAAATCTCGCGAATCCTTATGCGCTCAGCTGATTGCAATACACGACGGCACGTGTAATTTAAAACGCCGCGGATTTAAAGGTCCGCGTGTACCTACCGCCCGCGCCGCGCGTGCCCCTCGTTACCGAACCGCGCCAGTATCGCGCCGGCCGCCGAACGCGATACTCAATTGCGAAAACAGTAGACGAAGGAATTTCGTAAACAGGCATCGCGTTTCGCCGAATCTCGCGGCTGCGAAATTATATTACGAGGGCGGATCAATAAGTCCGTGACTTTTTGAGTTGAGAATTGAGTTGAGAAATAAAACTTTTTTTTGCCGAAAAAATTATCTTTCATTCAAAAAGTCACGAACTTATTGATCCGCCCTCGTATTTAGGAATTTGGAAGCTAAAATAAAACAGCTAATACAATTAAAGTTTATACATTCTTTTTTTCAAAATATGTTTTATTTGATTCTTTATTTTTTAATGCATTATAAGAATACACAATTTTGATACATTAAACACAAAAAACAAGACAGTCACATTTAAGAAAGTAAATGTGAATACTTTACTATTTCTTTCAGTAAATATAAAAAAGTACTATCGTCAAACTGTTATAAAAATGCATTACTATTGTAAAGTATATTAAAGTAAATAATATTTGATTGAAATATATATCAATTCTAATATTAATTTCTTAACACAAAAAGAATAAATTTCTATGACAACATGAAAAATAAACTAAAATTAAATTGCACTAAGTTTAATTAAAACTGAATTAAAATGAACCAAAATTGAACTGAAACTAAAACATAAAACAAAACTATTTGTCATATAAAATTGCTATTACATTTTTTAACTTGTCTTGAAAGATGTCTTAAATATAATAAAATAAATTGCATATTTTGCATAAAAAAATAAAAAATAAATTGTTTAATAAAATGAAATGCATTTTTGTAAAACTTTCTTTTAAATAAATTTATTTTATAAAAGAAGGCTCCTTTCGTAAGTTAAATTTTAATACTTTTAATTTAATAAAATATAATAAAATATTTTTTTTGAAAGTGGATTCTACTAAACAGATTCAATATACAAAAAGAAATTCGGTAGTAAATTTTAAGAAAAACATTTTATTATTATATCTGATTAAAAATTAAGTTATAAGAAAAGCTTTTATAAAACAATTTATTTAAAAGAGTCTTACAAAAATAATAAAATAAACAGTTTTATCTTTAAAACGTTTTTCAAGATAAGTTACAAATGTAATAGCTATTTTATAAACAAAAATTACTTTTATGACAAATAGTTTTCTTTTATTTTAATTTCAGTTTATTTTTCATGCTAACCTTTATAGTAATTATTATTTTTGCTTAAAGAAATTTATGTTAATAATATTAAAATTGATATATATTTCAATCAAATATTTATTTTTAATAAATTTTGAAATAAAATTTTTTTTATTTATTGAAAAAAATGATAAAATATTCATAAATTGACTATTGCCAACAATTTTTGCGTGATACGTAATTTATTTTGTGGCTAACAAGTCTAGTTTAAACTATTTTATTTTGTACTTTTTACTGGTGAGTAAAAAAAGTAGATGAAAATTTCAGCGAACTTTCACTTATTTTAGTATTCGAGATTTTCTTTGATTGTACAGCCATGTTTTAATTTGTGGTGCTGTTCGGCTTTTCAAACATGGAGAGTTCTGTATTACATTATTAATCTCTTTTAAAGAAGGCAATTTTTCGTTATCAAAGTATGTGGTAAATGCCGACAAAACAGTATTCTTTTCCTCTTCATTCCAACGAATTCGCTTTGTGGGACCATAGGGAGATGCTAAAAATTTTTAAAAAATTTACATTATTGCGGATATTTGAAAGAAAATAATGAAAAAACAGAACAAAAATAAAATGAATAAAAAAATATTATTCCTTATAAGTCGCCTATTTACATAATAAAAATATAATAAAATCAATGTAGTATTTTAAATTTAAAGACTAATGTGTTATTTTTAAATATAATGTAGATGTAATAAATAAAATATAGTAAATAAGATAATAAATTATCAATGAGATAAAAAAGGATGCCAATAAGAGCCAAACACAGGATGTTAGCGTGTAAAAAATATATATTATAAATATCGCAGTAATAAATTACTGTGTAAAAAACATGTATTATAAATATCCCAGTAATAAATTGCTGCAACACATTCTGTGTTCGGCTTTTATTGGCTATTATTCCTTTTTTATCTGATTGATTTATTCGGAGAGCCTTAATATTGTTTTTTTTGTCAATAATAAATTATATAATAAAGAAAAAATTTATAAAAGGAAAAATATGATATATATCTAATTATATTCTTATAAAATAGAAAATAAATTTTCTTATTTTTTAAATAATAATTTTATTACTTACTAGAACGACGTTTTATTTTTGTAGGTTTATCTTTTGAATATTGATTTAACAATGTTAATCCTTTTTTGTCATCTACAATGAATATGTTAACGTTAAAAATGCAATCATTGTAATATATTAGAAAATATAACATCTTAAAGATATAAAATATTGTAAGATGTCTCCCTAAACTATAAAGAAATGTCTTTAAGACATCTTATGATCCGGTTTATGTCTTTGGGACATCTTATAAACATCTTTTTTAATAAATAATATCTTATTTGAATCTTTTAAGTATTTTATAATGATATAAAAATTAATTATACAGAAAAGCATTGACAACAGAGAGAATATGAGACAGAATTTGGTATTATCTAATAAATCGGTATATTGATATAATATTTACATAACAATTTTGACTATTTATTACAATTAGAATTTTGTTGTTGTGAAAATTGAATAAATATTAAATCATTGATATATCAGATAATTCTGGTTTCTGTCTCGTATCTTCCTTTTGTTAGTATGTTTCAATAGCTTTATCTTAAATATATTTCGATCAATAAATATGTAATCGCTTCTTGATTAATACGAGGGCGGATCAATAAGTCCGTGACTTTTTGAATTGAGAATTGAATTGAGAAATAAAACGTTTTTTTGCCGAAAAAATTATCTTTCATTCAAAAAGTCACGGACTTATTGATCCGCTCTCGTATTAGTCAATAATGTAAATATGTTCAGAAATGTCATTTAGAATTTTTACAGATTGTATTGATGATAGAAAAGACGTATTAAGACGTCAAAAAACATTTTTTTATATAGTTTTAAATCTATCTTTAAAAGCATTTTTAAGACGTTTTTTTATGATGTCTTAAAAACATATATATTATGTTTAGTAAAGTCTTAATTAAAGATGTTTCTCATAAGACGTCTTTTAGACATACATGCTATATGCTACATGTATTTAAAAAACATTTTAAAGTATACATCCTTAAAAATTTATCAAGAAAATCTTAAAAACATTTTTTAAAAAAAGATTTCTTAGATAAAAAATTAATAATAATAATTTTGAATATTTTTTTACTTACTGCAACATGTTTTTTCTGACACAACATCTTACAATTTTCTAAATCTTTGGATGATTCATGTTCCTCTGAAATAAGTAAATGTATTAATATAGCAGATCTGATACTGATTATGTAACTTTTTTCCTGGGAAAAACGGAAAAATATAAAAATTTTTTTATTATTTTCAATAATAAAAAATTCTCGCCTTTTGCTTTTGACGTTAGGAAAGAAATTATAAGAATATTTAAATATTGTAAAAGTAATAAAAGATATAATTCAAATGACATAATTCGAATGATATAATTCGAATAAAATAATATAGCGCATGCATGCATGCACGCACATACACTTATATTTATTTGAAGAATTATATATATTTAGTTTTAATATATTTAATCAGGACATGTCGAAGGATTAATTCGTTTGAATATAATTTAAATGAGTTGCTAATTAGAGGATAAAAAAATATGCTAATCCTTCTTTCAATAAAAATAATTTTTTAGTTACTTGAAATTAAGTTTTAAATAATTGATCTTAAATATAAAATTCTGTTCTCTATAAGAAATTTTATATCTCTGGCAAAAATTTTTGTTAGAAATTTTATACAAATTAGAATATTTTTCAAAAATACTAAATAAATCTACATCATTCCTCAGAATATTTTATATATGTAAGTTCTGAAATATATATTTTAAGATTTCTAAGATTTCTTATTCTAAAAAAATATCTTAAACTTTTTCAAATTTCATAAAATTTTATCAAAAATTATGAAATGAGAAATCTTATAAATATTTTAGAATTTATATGAAGAATTCGAGAATAGATGTAAATTTATTTGGTACTTCTGAAAAATGTTTCAATTTGTACAAAGAAATTATTGAAAGGCTATAAAATTATATTGATCTTCTAAAACATTCTAAAATTTACATGAAAAATTATATAAAAATTCTGAGATAAATTTCCAATAGAGATAACACAAACACGCTCTTACAATTATAGTTCAAATAAATAGAATTTTATTGTTTTTTAAATGTTAATTTACTTTTCTGCTTACCAGAAGAAAATTCATCTCTCACGATTGTCTTATATGAGTCATTTTCAATGGATAATACTTCCGATTCATCTAAAATATATATAAATAGACATAATTCTGTAATAAGTAAGTGACAGAAAATAATAATATTAATAACAAATTTGAACATTATCGCACTATATTTATGTGGTAAACGCTATTAAATATGAAATTACTGGAATGTGAAAGTATATAAATATTTCAAACAATTATATAGATAAATAACAACATTTTATATTTTAATATCTTATATCTTATTTTATATTTTATATACATCTTTTATAAATCTTTAAAATTGCAATATTTATTATCATTTTTAAAAATTATTAAAATTAAATTCGTTATATTTTGTAGTATTAGATAAATTGTAAAAATATGTGTTATAATTAATTTAATATACATTTAATAAGATAAAATATTAAAATTAAATTGTTATTTGTAAAGAAAGTTTAAACTTCTTTTTGATAGTTAATTGAAAATGACAGATCATGTTATTTTCACTAACGACAGATTTCTGAGACCATTTCGAGTTAAAAATCTTAATATCTATGAAATATGAAAATCCTAAAAATATCAGAGTTACAATAATAGTTTTCAAATAAGAAAGGTTTAATTAAACTATATGAAATGTGTATATCTAATGCGAATGACATATTGCACAATAATAAGTATTTTTAAACATCTGTTATTCTCTAAACTGAATAATTCTACATATATTATTGATGGAATCGCTTCTTAGTTATATTTTCTTATGCATGAGCTATTAATTAAGTATGATAATAATAACAATAAAATAAAAAATGTATTGAAATGCGATATGCATCGAACTATCATAGTTGTCACGTGTAAATATCATAAATAAATGAAATTAATTTCGAGAATAGAATAGATGTTTAGAATCTTTATTATTGTGTAATATGTTCTAATATTGTGTAATATTGTGTAATAAGCCTGATAAATTTTAGAGCGTTTGATTGGTCAACTTTAAAAATTTTTTATTTTAAAACTACTGTAGTCTGAACATTTTAAGATTTTTGTTTTGATCTCAGAAATTTCAGGATTTAACTTATTATGATAAATTTAGGACATTCTGTACATATTATTTAATAAAAAATACACACACACATACCATTATCATCACTGCTTTCATCCTCATTATTATTTTCTTCTTCACCTTGCGCATATTCTAATAGTTTTGATACTTGTAAAATATCTCGACTAGCAACAGATAATCTATAATGTTCCTTATGAATTTTAATCTGTATGTCCTAAATGATTTGATAAGTCATCTACTTGATGCTCTAATAAATTCAGAGAAATACATTTAGTGGCAATGTGCTTTCTTAATTGTTCCACGTAATGTGTGGCATACTTGCTCCGCAAGCTTCTGAAAATGTTCGCATTAAATTGCAAGCCCTTAAATATTTATATCTCTTCTTATCACAACCTGGTATTCCAAAAAGATAAGGATTTTTATGATGCACTTTAGCATCTGAACGGAAATTTAATATAACATTGATACATTTCAATAAATCAGAATGAAGTAAGACAGGAACGGTACGGCCAAGTTTACCACGTATCTCAAAACGGATATATTTCTTTGCTAATCTTCTTCCTTCTGTTAACAGCGATTTGTAAATATCTCTATTCGTTTCTTTGTCAATACAATGATAATTTTTAAATTCTGATATTTGTATTCTTTCAGTCTCCCCAGCTCGTCGACGATTAAACAGTTGCATAGATATGAGTGTTGTTTCTAACAAAATTAACCAATTTCTATATGAATATTCTTTCATTAAATTGTTATAAGCTTTTTGTCGCATGTCCATTAAATAATCATTCAATTTCCTAATATCCTCTGTCGATGGAAGTATAATCTTTTTTTGTCGCTTTCGTTGCATTTGTGTTTCTAACACTATTCTATTAATGCTTGTTCCATAATCTTGTCTTAATAATTTTAAAAAGTTTTCAGCTGCTTTCATTTTTATAGGATCGTGATTTTTTATACATTCAGTAATAAAAATTTCTCCGATATGTTTTATATACGTGCCGAGATTAAATGCTACAGGTGTTTTATATATGTTTTTATTTTCATCAAAACCTGCTATAGAATTGACAGCAGCAATTGCGACATCATAAAATTTTGGATCGTATAACGAGGCAAAATCACTAATATTTTCACTTTTTGTTCTGAGAGTTACTAGATAACGTCCTAACAATCGTAAACGAGACCAAATCATATCATGTTGATGCTGTAATCTGTACTTTAAGCAAAGCTTATTCCCATATAGAATTATTAACTGATCGTATCTTATTGCACGCGTTATTTCATCGTCTCGTACTATGGGGAAAACAACTGTTTTGAGAATTTTATTAGCTACTTCGTGAGTTCTTGTAACAATTGTACGACTCAATACCATTATTGATTTACTATGTTTGCTATTACGTCCAGTGCAACGACGAAAATGATGACGAAGAGATGATTTTGAAAAAAATCCTTTACATTTAACGCAAGGTAAGAAATTGCTTGCAGATTTACATAATTTTTTTTTCGGTCGCCTACAAACGATAAGTTCTCCATTGTTTATTGCTCTTTTAGTGTTAAATTGAAAATTACCATTTCGTCGAATCATTTCTATTATTTTTTTTCTCTCGAAATTTCCCTTCGGTAATATTGCAAATTTTTTAACTTTCTCTTCATTATAATGCACGGTTTCTAAGTGCCGTGCTATTTTGCTCTGCAGTTTTTTGCCATAAAAACAACAATTTTTTTTTTGTTTGTTTTCCTGATTCTGTGACATACATTTCGCTGTCGTCACACGTTTTCGTTCCTGGTGAATGAACATTAGATATGTCTAGGCCACTAAATGTATTGGATTTATTAATTGAAACTTTTTTTCTATTAATTTTTGTATTGTTATTTTCATCCGAGTAAGTTGATGAAGGACTTGCAGAACGTGAAGGAACATATTCAGAAGCTAGAAAAAAAATAATACAATTGATATTTAAAAGTCTATGCATCTTTTCTCCAAAACATGTTCTATTAGATTCTTCATTTTTTAATGCATTATATAAATATAAAATTTTTGATATATGGAATAGAGGCAAAACAATAGTGTTTAGAAAAAAGATTAAAAAATGTAAACATTTTATCATTGCTTTATTAATATAAAAAAGTACTATTATATTATATAACATATTAAAAATAAATAATACTTGATTGAAATAGACATCAGTTTCAACATTAATTTCTCTAAGCAAAAAGAATAAATTACCAAGACAGCATAAAAAATAAACTCTAAAATAAGTTTTATAAAATTGCTATTATTTTTTATAGCTTATCTCTCTAGAAAATGTTCTAGAAATAATAAAGATAGTAAACTGTTTTATCATAATTTTATTGTTATTTTATTAAGATAATCTAAATAAATTGTGCTATAATAAAAGAAATTTATAATAAGAAATTTATAGAAAGAAATTCATAGAAAGAAATTAAATAATACATCACCTAAGATCTATAAGAAAGAATATGATTAGATACTCACGTTCATATTCATTAACATCAACACTTGGTTTAGTCACATCTGACATATCTAAAAAACAATCTTTCTGAGTATCCGATTTTTTATTATTGTTTCAATATGCTCAAAATATAAATCAGTGGATGAATGTTATTTGTCGTATTTATTAATATGATTTAAAAAATTATTATCTGTGAAATTCAAATATATAAAAAAATAAAAAAGTTTAAGGAAAATACTAATGTATATGACATGTATAATGACTAACGTTATATATTAGATATTAATTTTATAATATTTAAAAATAAGTAATATTTGATTGAAATACACATCAGTTCCAACATTATTAATAATAATTTCTTTAAGCAAAAAAGATAAAGTGCCAAGATAGCATAAAAAATAAACTCTAAAATAAAAGTTTTATAAAATTGCTATTATTTTTTGTAGCTTATCTTTCTAGAAAATGTTTTAGAAATAATAAAGATAGTAAACTGTTTTTTCATTATTTTATTATTATTTTATTAAGATAATTTAAATAAATTGTGCTATAATGAAAGGAATTTATAGTAAGAAATTTATAGAGAGAAATTTAATAATACATCACCTAAGATCTATAAGAAAGAATATGGTTAAATACTCACGTTCATATTCATCAGCATCAGCACTTGGTTTAGTCACATCTGACATATCTGAAAAACAATCTTTTTGAGTATCCGATTTTTTTATTATTGTTTCAATATGCTCAAAATATAAATCAGTGGATGAATGTTATTTGTCGTATTTATTAATATAATTTAAAAAATTATTATCTGTGAAATTTACATATATAAAAATATATAAAAAATATATAAAAAAGTAAAAAAGTTTAAGGAAAATACTAATGTATATAACATGTATACTGTTTTTAAGTTAACTGTTTTTTCATTATTTTATTATTATTTTATTAGATAATCTAAATAAATTGTGCTATAATAAAAGAAATGTATAATAAAGAAATTAAATAATACATCACCTAAGATCTATAAGAATATCATTAGATACTCACGTTCATCTTCAACATTGGCACTTGGTTTAGTCACATCTGACATATCTGAAAAATAATTTTTCTTGAGTATCTAATTTTTTTTATTATTGTTTTAATATTCTTAAAATACAAATTAGTAGATGACTGAATGTTATTTGTCGTATTCGTTAATAGTGTACAATTTGTAAAATTATTATCTGTGAGATTCAATATACAAAAAAATAGAAATGCTAAGGAAAATGTATGCTAATAATGTATATGATATATATATAATAATTAACGTTATATATTAGATATTAATTTTATGATACTTTTTCTTTAGAGTTTATTTTTCATGCTGTCGTAGTAACTTTATTATTTTTGCTTAAAGAAATTAATATTAATATTGGAACTGGTGTGAATTTTTATCAAGTATTATTTATTTTTAATATAAAAGTACATAAAATTAAGTTTAGTGTCAATTCATCAGTATCAGTATAAATCTGCTAATTAACGATTGATATACATAAATATTTATAATAATATAGATATATAATAATATAAATTAAAGAAATTCTTTATTGATTCTTTATAGATTTTAAGATTCTTTATTGAAAAAATTATAAGAAATATATTTCTTATTTGAATAATTATCTTATTTATTCGACAAAGTGTAAAATATATTTTCAATAATTTTAAAACAATATATGTATTTACAAAAATATGGAGACTAATTTGATCAGTTAAAATGTTCAGATAAAACAGTATTGAATGTATACTCACTTTTATTCGTGTTAATACAGTCTAATTTGTATTCATTGCAGTTTGTATTTTCTGTATCAAGTAACATATCAGGAGACACGGTAGTGTCTCGGGTGTCAAGTCAACCAAGAACACTGCCGTGTGACTTTACGCGAGTCGTCGAGATTAGAGAATCTGAAATTATCGAATCTCAATAACGGCTATACTGATCAAGTTCTAAGTAGGCTTGATCGATAGCTTGAGTCCGACTTGCATAATAAAAGTATTTTTATTTTTCTGCTACGTGCCCTACAAGCAGAGATATTGCTACACAAAGTCCGATTTGGAAATTTTTACTTTAAGAAACGTCATTATCGTCGCCTTTGTACGGCTGCAACGTCTGTCACGAGATGTCATTATTAATCTTATCGACCCAGCGAATTATCAGACTGATAAGTCAGGGTTATTGTAGAATCTAGCGAATCAATGTTCGCTGGGTCCTGCAGTGACCCTGATTTATCGGCTTGATTTATCCGCTGGGTTGATAAAATTGATTGATGTAAACACGGTAGTGTTTTTGGTTAGATCTTTCGGGTATCAATATAATAATAAATACGCGTATATTAAAATTAAAAAGGAAACATTAGCAGTATTAATAAATTGCATATTACTATTATTCTTTTTCTGCACGTCCGAGTGGTGGCCAACGATGTTGACGTTCGCGGCGAGTTTGACAATTTGTAATAATTTCGGAGTGTAACTCATGTTTGTGTCTATACTTTGCAGGTAAGTTCTATTTTTCATTTTATCAGAGAACAAAGATATTATTCTTTTATTCAATCTTATCTACATACTCTTATTATGTCACTCTAGAAAAATCAGTTACAAATCGAATAAAAATGAAAATTTGTCAATTAAAAAAATAACATATCTAGAGAACTATACATATATTATAATTTTGAATTATATTTCTAATCAACTATTTATTATTAGACAATTACATACACACACATATATATATATATATATATATATATATATATATATATATATATATATAATTGCAAAATTTACAAAGAATTTAAAGATTGATATTTGATAATTTTCAACTTATATTGATCTTAAACTATTTAAGAACAATATATATGTGTGTATATATATACATTGTTTGATCGGATTGCATGGATGATTATTTAAGTTTATTATTTCTTCCATATATATATATATATATATATATATATATATATATATATATATATATATATATATGGAATATATGAAATAATAAGATTACATGTTTATTTATTAGGTATATATATATATATATATATACACTATAAAATTACCTTTTATAATTATTTGTGTGTGTGTAATTATAATTTAATCATATTAAATAATAAATTTTGCCTTTATTTGTAACATTCAAATAATCTCATTAGTTTTGCATTTTCGTTTGATCTAAGCAGCGCCAAGTGTTTTTACATAAAATTTTTTTTATTTAATAAAATTTTATCATTTATTTTATACTGTTACTTTATAATTCTTTGTAATAAAAACGTAAATTGAGTAAAGCAATTTTGTGATATAAAAATATTTTAAAGCTAAATAATTACTACCACTTGGGTTAGAAAAAGAAGTTTTTAATGGATAGAAAGATATACATATAATTTGGTTTTTATTATTTTTAAATTAAAGAAACTACTACTTAAGTTTTATTTTTTTAAAACAGTGGTTTATCAAATCTTTTATACGATTGAAATATATAATTTCACTAAAATGGACTTGTAGCTTCATGTTTGTAAGACTATAACTTGGCGCCAATTATTGATATCAAATCTTTTATATAAATTTTACACAATCATTTGAGTTGGCAATATCCACTATATTGAAACATACATCTTGTTTATCAGTAAAAGGTACATTCAAACATAAGACATCTTCTAATTCTTTATTAAGAAAACCTGTGAAAAGAGATAAATTTACATTTTTGAAGTATTATATATAATTTTATTTTCAAACAGTTATTAAAAAACAAATAATTTATATATCTAATTTTTTTAAGTCACAAAATGAATTATTATTATTTGTGTAATACAATTCAATATATATATATATATATATATATATATATATATATATATATATATATACATATATATATAATAAATATATATTATATAATTATGATTTATTTACTTCTATCTACATTGAGGCAGTCTTCAAATTCATTTAAATTTTCCATATCATTGAGCAGCATATTAAAAGATTCCTGTTGATCCTGAGTAAAGGCTACTAATTCGAAAATATCTTTTAAATTTTCATTAAGAAAATTTGTGAAAAGATGAAATTTTATATATTCTATATTCTTGAAATATTCTACATAATGTTTATACAGTTGTCTGATAGAAATATTTTGCTAAAATTCTCCTTCAAGTAGCCCTTCACTATTATCTCATATATACAAGTTTTCATTACATTTCATGATGTAATATTTCAAAAAATTTCAACAATATTCTTTAATTTCTTTTTTATTACATTAAGTTTTATAAGGATAGATATTTTATAAGAATAGATAATTTATTATAAAATCATAAAAAATGAAATGAAAGATATTAAAAAATGTCTAAATATATTTCAAAATAAATGTTAATTTATCTTATGAAATTTATTGTAATACCGTGAAATATAAAAAAGTTAAGGCATACTGTTGAAAAGTAAGAAAACATTTTAAAATAATAAAATGGGGTCAATTGAGGAAGAATTTCAGTACAAAACATTTTTATCCAAAAATTTCTATTAAAAATTAAATAATTTACGTAAATATATTATGCCTTTTTTATATAAAAAATAACTTTTAACTTTATAAAAATTTATTTGTTTTGCAGAAAAGAAACGTTTCTTGTTTCTCTTACTTGAATTTTTATTCTGGTTTAATAAAACTTTTGGTTTTTCTTGATAAATCTTTTTTTATTATTTTTACTTTTATAGACTTTAATATCTCCGATTTAATTATTTGAGGTTTCCGATTATCTGTTTTGTGTATTGAATACAGATTTATATCTTGTAATTGTATTTTAGGTATGTTCCAATTCAAATTCCTTTTTATTTCAGAAAGATATTCCATATTTTCTATAAACATATAAATAAATTTTAGAAATCTATATTTTTTCCTTCACACAGTGTTAGAAATATTACAGAATGTAATACTGAAAATATTACAGAATGTAATATTGAATGTAATAATTTTCAATGTAACAATTTTTAACATAATGAGAAAAATATTTATAAAAATATAAAGCAGATACAATTCTAATTAAAATATAACTGTCTTTTCTTTTGCAACTAAAACAAGAATTATAAAAGTAATTAAAAAGTAAAAACTCATAAATTAAATTAACAAATAGATCTAGAAAAGCCCAATGAGCGTGGATTAAGTAAATTAAATTAACCGATTTTTAACACAAGTAAGATCTTAAGATTTTAACATAAGTAAATCTTATATGAGATTTTGAATTTGTTAAAGCGATTTATGTACTTCCGTTCAGTCTTAAATAATATATATTGTAGATCTTACTTATGTTAAAAACTGTTAATTTATTTTATTTAATCCACGCTCGTTTCATTGGCCTTTTCTAGATCTATTTGTTAAAAATTATAAATACTAACAATTATAAAATCAATATTATTTTATTAAAATTAAATATTGAACAAAATGACTGATCTTTAACAACATATTAAAATCGATTTTGGATTAATTTTCTGTTTTCCTAAGATAGATTGACGAATCAAAATAACACTTTTACAAGACATTTTTATAATAATAATTAAAATGTCTAAAAATGTTTAAGGTATTAATAAAGAAATTATACCCTAAACAGTTAAAAAACTATATTAAATATAATATTAATTAAATATAATATTAACATTGTCAAAAAAATATATATTATCCTTACAAAAACAAAAATAAAGAAATTATCAATAAGTCCTATAGCAACAATAGTGCTAACAGTATACGCACTTACCGTTAATAGCCACTATAAATGCTTTTATCCGCGATTGTGATTTCTTTAACATGCACTTTTTACCTCTTCTAGCATAAATATCACTTAATAAACACACATGATACGTGCCATCAGAAAGCATTAATAAAGCAAACATTATTGCGATTTATATTTTACTTAGCTTACTTAACTTATATTTAAAAGCTTTTTCTTTTGCTGAGTTTGGCTTGATCTAGCGTTGAACAGGACACTTCTTTGCGAGTTCATTTGTTATTACGATAGACTGTTCTTTTTACTGAATCTCTTGCAGAGATCATTTCTTCTTTTTCTCCCTTCTTTGGAAAGAAAAATAAAAAAGAACTGTGCAAAAAATTTAATTAAAAAGAATGAATATTTTATCACGCAATGTACATGAAAAATACAGAATTATTTTGAATTACGAGCGTCATGAAGTGCGATCCAGTTGGTTCTACAAATGCTTCCAAACGTTTGATTAACCAATCCGAACAAAATTCATTAAACATCAGCCTAGTTTTCTTCTTCTTAATTGGTTACATTCTAATCTAGTCACAATCTCAATTTCCAGTATGAAACGGCTTTAAGGTTATATCAAATTAGTGGTTGCACGGTTGCTGATTGATGATTCCATTTCAGCTAATCACAATGTAGTAGGCCCTAGTTACAGACAACGTGATTGGTAATAGTAAAATTGTCAATCGGCAAAAGTAGCAGCGCAATCGTCTGATATGGCCTTTAGCTTCTTTAAATACATGATCCAAAGGTAAGAATATAAATAGTAAAGACTCATGGTACTAACATCCTGCAAGATGTTGTTATGACGTATTTTCTAAACTCTGCAGATCTTTGCACCTTAAAACAATCACTATTTTTCTATCACTATTTTTATCATTTGAAATTCTTCGTTTTTATAATAAATTGCATATATTCGATACTGTACTGTCGAAAAGCAACCGCAAAGAATTTATAACGATTTGATAAGAACAATAATTTATTACATGGTAGTACATAAAATGTGAGAAAGTATATCATACAACAACGTTTGCAAGTCAAAAATGCTTAATACAATATGATATGATTTCATGTGTGTTTTCTGGTATCCTTGAATAACATATCTATGAAAACATTATTTGGATGTACCAATATGTAAAATTCTTATACTGTATGCTATATGCTATACTATATGCGGTTACAATTTTTTCCGCGTTATTTGAGATATGCAATTCTATTCTGCAAAACACATATGCGTTGTATGTATAATTGTTAACTTCTTTATATTTGATACTTTTATCCAGACTATTTTGAAGTTTGATGTGTGTTTATGCATGTGTATACATAGATATTTATCCGGTATCATACTGGGGATTGAGATTAAGATTAGATTGAAATTACCCAATCAGAAAAAAAGAAAACCTGTTTAGTGAACCTTGTTCTGATCGGACAAATTCACTTATCTAAATCTCAGTCTGTAGTTTGACACCGGCTTAATTGAGTGCATTATTTCGTATATAAAAAATTTTAATATATATAAAAATACTAAATATTATACCATGCATGCTGTTACGTTATTTTCATCAATATTTCAGAAATAGAATATCATTCTGCAATATAGAGTTCCAATATATAAGGTAAACACAATCAATATTACCATAACAAAGAACATACATAATAATCTTTTAATATTATATTATATAATATAATTTTGCCTTGCAAATGTTGCTATGATATATTTTCGAACATCCGATTTACTATCAGATAGTAAATTATCGATCTTATCTAATCACTGTACATTTTCCAGGGTTGCATTTCAACAAGACAGTATTAAATATAGTATGGAACAAGACAGTATTGAATATAGTATGGAACTTATTATAAAAGCGAAGAATTTACAACGACCTGATAAGGTCAATAACAATTTTATTTATATAAGATGAAAAAACATAGAATATTATTTTGCAAACTAGATATTCATGTAACATATGTTAATGAATTCCATATTTGAAATGATACTGATAAAAATAATGGGGACACAGCGTGCATGGTAAAATATTAAGTATGTTTATACACAGTAAAATTCTTTATGTATTGAATAATTTTATACTCTATTAGTTTTTTCATATGTGTTTCATTTAAAATTGAATGTACGTAGTAAATACGTCATAGACGGTTCTGCATCTTTGCCTCGCCATAATATGACATATTTTCTAACGTCTCTAGATTTTTCATTTTATGATAAATTGTTATTGACCTTATCAGATTGTTGCTAATTCTTCGCTTTTATAATAAGATGCATGTATTCAATACTGTCCTATTAAAATGTACCCATGTAGATCTTATAGTGATTAGATAACATCGATAATTTACCATCTGATAGTAAATCGGATGTTAGAAACTATATCATAACAAGGTTTGCAAGGCAAAAATGCATATATAAAATATAAAAAATTATCATGTGCGTTTTTTTGAAATTCTTGTATAATCTGCCTATAACATTGTAACATTGATTGTGTGTACCCTGTATATTGAGGACCGTATATACAAATTTTTTACGTTGCACCATGTACGTTGCTACAATTCCTTCAACATTAGTTGAGATATAAAATTCTCTTCTGCAGAACACATATGCATTTTATATGTGATTATTAACTTTCTTGTGTTTAATATTTTTATCAAGGTTACTTTAAATATAAGTTTGATGTGCGTTTATATATATGTATACACATGCGTTACATGAATATGTAGTTTGCAAAATAACATTCTATATTTGAAATGATACTGACAAAAATCATGGGACACAGCGTGCATAGTAAAATATTAAGTATGTTTATACACAGTAAAATTCTTTATGTACTGAATAATTTTATATTCTATTAGTTTTTTCATATGTATTTCGTCTAAAATGGAATATACGTAGTAAATACGTCGTAGACGGTTCTGCATCTTTGCCTCGCCATAATGACATATTTTCTAACCTCTCTAGATTTTTCATCTTATGATAAATTGTTATTGACCTTATCAGGTTGTTGTTAATTCTTCGCTTTTATAATAAGATGCATGTATTCAGTGTTGTCCTATTGAAATGTACCCATGTAGATCTTATAGTGATTAGATAACATCGATAAATTATCATCTGATAGTAAATCGGATGTTAGAAACTATATCATAACAACGTTTGTAAGACAAAAGTGCTTGTATAATATATAAAACATTATCATGTGCGTTTTCTTGACATCCTTGAATAACTGGCCTATGTTAACATTGATTGTGTGTATCCTGTATATTGAGGAACGTATATACAAATTTCTTACGTTGCACCATGTACGTTGTTACAATTTCTTCAACATTATTTGAGATATAAAATTCTCTTCTACAGAATGCATTTTATATGTGATCATTAACTTTCTTGTGTTTAATATTTTTATCAAAATTACTTTAAATATAAGTTTAATGTGTGTTTATATATATGTGTACATATACATACGTTACATGAATATGTAGTTTGCAAAATAACATTATATATTTGAAATGATACTGACAAAAATCATGGGACACAGCGTGCATAGTAAAATATTAAGTATGTTTATACACAGTAAAATTCTTTACGTACTGAATAATTTTATATTCTATTAGTAGAACTAAGAGTTGGGAATTAACAGCTTATCAACAGCTTTATTATATTTATTTATATTAGTTTTTTGCATTCTGTAGGATCGTTTAATACACATTCTAGGTCACAATAAAAAAAAATTGACAATAGTAAAATTAAATTTGCAATCATAGTTCTGTTGCTGTAAAAGTAATATAAATTTTTATAAACTTTCCTATAAATATAATTAATATTTATATTTGATTGATAATATTTGATAGATAACACATTATCTGATTTGATTTTTAATAAATTTTAGATTTTTTGACAATTTTAAAAATTTATTCTATAATCTTAACGTTAAACGAAAATAAATAGTTTCTAACGTATACATTGACAATAATTGTTGAAATATACAATAGACTAGTAAATGTTTGCCGACAATTGTAGAAATAGCCGAAAGTTATTAAAGTATTATCAGTTTAATAAGATTAAATTTATATATAACAAAATGCAAATAATTTTAACTACAAAATTACCCAAATATTATTAAAAAAAAGAAAGTTTAATCAAAAATTCTCAATCCATTTTATTTCTTATTTGTTAATATATTATCCTTATATTTTCTAAACTTCGATAATAGTAATAGTATTAATGTCTTAAGACAAGTATTAACCTAATTTTAACGCAAAAAATACATATTGATAATGTCCTTAATTGAACATTATATATCTGCAAATGTATAAATGTACAGAGTCCCCAAAAGTAACAATTCCTTATACATTTAATATAAATGTATACAAACGATAAAGTCATACTATTGTTATGTCGTGACGACTGCACGATTCTTCTCTTTCGGGTATCTGTTATTAGAATTTAATTAAGCGGATAAACGAGTGACGCATGTTCTGTTACTCTGTTAGACTGATCTCTTCCGGAGGTCGGTTTCTAGAATTCGGCTAAGCGGATAATCCCTATTATCTTAATCGCGAAAGTATACCGACGTTACATCTTGACGACTGCACGATTCTTCTCTTTCGGATATCAGTTATTAGAATTTAGTTAAGCAGATAAACGGATGACACGTGTTCTGTTACGATCGCGACGGCCACGCAACTGATCTCTTCCGGGAGTCGGTTACTAAGAATCTGGCTAAGCGGATAATCCCTATTATCCCAATCGCGGAAAGACAACACGTGTACAGATGTTTTCTCTCAACAAAATCATATATATATAGTGCCCTTAAAGGCACGGAATACACACTCTCTGCACGGAACACACACTCTCTGCTAAGTCCTTTTTTTTTCTGTCGGAACATTCTCAATCGTCGACAAATCAGTTGTCAATAATTCGGTCGGTGTCAGTCTAAAAAAAATTAACAAGTTTAAGTGATCAAGTTCCTGACGACACCATTACCGCCTTCATCTCGCAGCTCTCAAGTCTCCAGAATAAAAGTAAGTTTAATTGCACACATAAAAATTCCCTAATAATAGTTTTTCGGGTCTCTTCTCCTTGTACTTTCTCATTCCTCCCTTACATCCTTTCTGTCCTCTCCCGTTCTCCTTACATTTCTACTCCCTTTTTCTTTTTCCTTTTCTTTTTCTTTTTCTTTTTCTTTTTTCTTTCTTTGCTTGGGCCGTCGGACCTCTCGGGCTCTCTATGCGTTGCGGAGCACTCGGCAGGTTCATGGCTGCCGAATAATTCGGCAAAAATCTGCTTCTTCTCTGTTGGCTTCAGCTGTCGAACCTCTCGGGCTCCCTATGCGTTGCGGAGCACTCAGCAGGTTCATGGCTGCCGAATAGTTCAACAAAAATCTGTTTCTCCTCTGTTGACTTCAGCCGTCGAACCTCTCGGGCTCCCTATGCGTTGCGGAGCATTCAGCAGGTTCATGGCTGCCGAGTAATTCGGAAAATCTATTCTTTTTCTCTCCTTTCTTACAATTTTCTCTCTCCTTTCTAATTTCTCTCCTCTCGGATCTCTCGGTTTCCTGAAATATTTCAGAGATAGCCTTAAGGTTCGTGATTAATGACATTTCTTTCCAAATCCATTTCTTTAGTGAAAACTGCATCATCCACACCCACCGACGCTCAAAGACGGAGGCGAGCCCTGAAGAGGCTCCGTTACCGTCGGAACAAGCGAGCTCGCCTGACGGGGAACTATCCTTCGCCGAGGACATCCGAGGTTTCCACATATCAAGAAACCACGAATAGTTCCAGCTGGAGACCCCTTTACTTAGACCTATCTCCTCCATCCTATTCCCCAATCAAAACTGAACCTGGATCACCCCCAGATTTCAGTGTCCTATTCCCAGAGCGCCATGATCCTCAAATATATCCAGATTTCCGCACCCAGAAGTCCTTAGACGAGTTCTGTGAACTACGAACTCCTTCCCCTCCTCCCCTAGACCTCACTAACGAAAATCCGACTTCCTCCCGACTTCCTCAGAATAACCACCCACAGTCAACAAATAATTTTAAATAGATTAATAACAAACAATCTAAAAATGAATTATAATCAGAAAAACCAAACAATATATCCGGCGATTTCTAAAACACACGAATTTCTGTACGTAACACCCTTCTTGTCTTATATCTTTATAAATATATCGTCAATAAATATATTCCAACGTAAAACAAAAAAAATGTATAATGATACGATCTTGTACGACTTTGATGCGTACCCAACCTTGTAAATGTTTTAAATTTATCAATTATATGTAAAATTTAAATTATTCATCGTTTAGTTATTTGCTCCCTCTTTCATTCCTAATCATCCGAGATTCGCGCATGGTCCTGTCCCTGGCAAAAGAGATTAAATTTTCTTGCCTAAATTACGGACCGACGGACGCACGTCACGCAGTCGAAGTCATAGCGTCTTTTTCAAGACGTTGACTCGCACTCGTGGCTCTGCACAGTGTGTCCGACTCGTAGGGATGCCTCAGCGCGACCACCTGCGAGAGGGTATTTGGAGCGTCCTTCCAAGCCCCATCCATTATAAAAAAAATATATATAAAAAATATATTTATCTCGGGTTGGACGTAACAAATAGCAAAAATTTGGGGGCTCGTCCGGGATGATAGGCGCGATCTTTGGAGACGGGAATGACTACGAGATCTAAGGCCGACAAGGCTAAAGTAGACGTTCTCTACAATCTTGGTCTAGAGAGTGGCGGTAATCCTAAAAAGACTAAATCAGAAACTATATACACTTCTACTCCAACAGAAACAGCTGCTTCCAGACCTATTACCTTTCCTTTAGAAGAGACCTTAATTGTCGAAGAATTAGAAATTAATCACGAAGCATCCGAATCTAATACGTTACGCCCCGAAAATTTAGCGGGCAAGTTTGACATTACTACCAACAGCCAGACGAAAGATTTAAGTAGATTAAGTATGGCGCAAATTAATCCTTTCGCCACATTAAAATACGCTATTGAGGCCGTCCCTTTTTTTGACGGCCAGAATATCCCTCTAAGTTATTTTATCGAGGGATGTGAAGAGGCTAAATCCATGTTACCAGATGAAGCCGAATCACAATTCACTAAAGTTATAAGAACGCGAATAGTTGGAGAGGCCCGTCGTACCGTCGCAGGTCAAGACTTCGACAATGTTGCTCAACTTACAAATTTTTTAAAACAAATTTATGGTCATTCTAAAAACGTATATCAATTACAAGGTGAACTAGGCTCTGTTTATCAAAAGGATAATGAAGACGTTGTAACTTACGCAAATCGAGTAAAGATTTTAGGGAAGCAAATATTAGAAGCCAATCGAAACTCCGGAAATTCTCTCCCAGAACGTAGTATCATGGACTCATTAGAAAAGGATATGTGTAAATGTTTTATTAGAGGTTTGAATCCGGAAATCGAACAAAAAGTAGCCAGAAATCTCGACGTCAAGGGAACTGTGGCCGATGCATTACGTATAGAAAGAGAATTACGCGCAATTTCGGACTTGCGCCGCGGATCAAGTACCACTTCAAAACCGATTGATATCACTGTACCGCGAGAAACCTGTCAAATTTGTTATAAAAGTGGACATTCAGCTAATAATTGTAAGAAGTTTAATCAAAATTCTTATCAAAATTATAGTAGAACTGAGAATTTGGGAAACGAAATACTTATTTGCCAGATTTGCAAGAAACGCGGACACGATGCTAATACGTGTCGACTTCGCGACTCACAGACACAACGAACCGTTAACATAATACGCGAAAATACTATCACCTGTCAGTTATGCTCGAAATCGGGACATAATGCCAAGACTTGTCGTACGAATAATAACAGCAATCAAAATAAAATTTTCCTAATCTGTCAATGGTGCGACAAACCCGGGCATTCGGCCAGTAATTGCTGGAAAAAACAAAATGACCAGCAAACAGCGGAAAATAAATCAAAAATCTCCTGTCAAAATTGCAACAACTTCGGTCATATCGCTAAAGATTGTCGATCTAAGTTAACCCAAAAATCGGGTAGCTCTCTGTATTGTCGCTACTGTAAAGCACAAGGACATCTTTTAGAAAACTGCGACTTACGAATTTTAAATAATAATCGTAGAAAAACAAACAATTCGGAAAACTCCAATGGTCCACCGAAGTCGGGTGTGCAACGGGGGGCCGAGCAGGTTTCATACCCATCGACATCTTCGACACCTCGATAAAAAATACACCGAACGCTCAACCTGTGACAGTAAATCTCGACAAACATAGTCGCGTGCCTACTGTCCAGATAACCTTAGATAAAATAAATTCTCCTTTAACTTTTATGTTAGATACTGGTTCTGGACCAAATATAATCAAAAAGGATTTTGTACCTAAACACATTGCTATCGATCACTCTTGCATATTAAAATTAAATGGAATAAATGAATACCCTGTTTATACTCTCGGTGAAATTACCCTAACTCTCTTTAAAATTTTAGTAAAATTTCACATAGTGACTAACGATTTCCCCATTTCACAGTCTGGTATACTCGGTAACGATTTCTTTAAACAAACCTCTTCAACGATAGATTATGCCCAGGGACATCTAAACATATCTGGAATTAATATACCATTCTCTTCTCCAGAAATCATCATCGTACCACCACGATCAGAATCATTGTTTTATGTGAGAATAGGTAACCCCGAAGTAAAGATCGGATACATACCTAAATTAAAAGTAGCACATGGAATTTATTCGAGAGATTCCATAGTGGAAAACATTGCTGGAAAGGCATACATAAATATCATAAGCACGTTAGACGAAGAAACGGAAATACAAGTACCAATATTGCAACTTAAAACTCTCGACGAAATACTCAACGATCACGGAAAAAATCTCGAAGCGCATATTTCAAAAATTCCAACGTATTCATTATCTTTGGACAGTACTGAAACTGTCAACGACAAGATTAATACTCCTTATGAAAATGATATCGAAAGAATTATCAATCTTAAGAACGAGAACGAACACGTTTACTTACTTGAAGACGGGATTACAGATACAAACCAAGAGGGAAATAAGAATCCTATGAACTCTGAAAATGGAAGTCAAACCCATGAGAAATCAGAAAATAAAGATAAAAATAAAAATGAGGACTTCAATTTCGGGATCCCTGGAGGGGGAAATTTCCAAACCTCTCCTGAGAATCCTGAAATTGCAGAGGGAAGTTACCAAACCTCTGCTCAATTATCAATTCATCCCAGGATCTCTGGAAGGGGAAATTTCCAAACCTCTCCTGAGAATCCTGAAATTGCAGAGGGAAGTTACCAAACCTCTGCTCAAATATCAATTCATCCCAGGATCCCTGGAGGGGGAAATTTCCAAACCTCTCCTGAGAATCCTGAAATTGCAGAGGGAAGTTACCAAACCTCTGCTCAAATATCAATTCATCCCAAGATCTCTAGAGGGGGAAATTTCCAAACCTCTCCTGAGAATCCTGAAATTACAGAGGGAAGTTACCAAACCTCTGCTCAATTATCAATTCATCCCAAGATCCCTGGAGGGGGAAATTTCCAAACCTCTTCTGAGAATCCTGAAATTGCAGAGGGAAGTTACCAAACCTCTGCTCAAATATCAATTCATCCCAAGATCCCTGGAGGGGGAAATTTCCAAACCTCTCCTGAGAATCCTAAAATTGCAGAGGGAAATTACCAAACCTCTGCTCAATTATCAATTTATCCCAAGATCCCTGGAGGGGGAAATTTCCAAACCTCTCCTGAGAATCCTGGAATTGCAGAGGAAAACTTCCACACTTCTCTAGCAATTCCCAACTCCGTCGGTTGCGAGGAGGGAAGTTACCAAACCTCACTGCGTAATTCGACACAACTCTATCCAAGAGAAATTAAAAATAAGAATTTCTCACTCCAACTAAAAAATATTAAATTTCGAAAAATTGGGATGCTCTCGAAGAAAAGAAATAAAAAAGGAACAGAAACCTCTCGAAATACTATCAAGGAGTTCATAGGAAGGACAAACTTAATTAATAACTGCAAAATGAAAGAGAAAAAACCGTCTTCTAGAATTTTTTCATCAAAACAAAATCAATCTCAAGAAATATTTGATAAGTGTATACATAAGCATAAATCGAAACATAAAGACAAATTCACACAAGGATTACCACTCGTTACTTTGACCGATAATCCCCACGAATGCTTAGTAATATCAAAGGAGGACGCAAGGAATCGGCTTACTAAAATTATAGAATCCTTGCGAATGGAGCACTTAAACGAACAAGAAAAGGAAAGGGTAATAAAACTTATAAAAATCAGTCAGGACAGATTCCACATACCTGGCGAAAAGTTAATTGCCACTCATGTATTGCAACACCAGATACCAACCGTAGATGATCTGCCAATAAATACACGACAGTATCGTGTATTTGTATCGTGTAAAGTTTAATCGAAAATTCTCAATCCATTTTATTTCTTATTTGTTAATATATTATCCTTATATTTTCTAAACTTCGATAATAGTAATAGTATTAATGTCTTAAGACAAGTATTAACCTAATTTTAACGCAAAAAATACATATTGATAATGTCCTTAATTGAACATTATATATCTGCAAATGTATAAATGTACAGAGTCCCCAAAAGTAACAATTCCTTATACATTTAATATAAATGTATACAAACGATAAAGTCATACTATTGTTATGTCGTGACGACTGCACGATTCTTCTCTTTCGGGTATCTGTTATTAGAATTTAATTAAGCGGATAAACGAGTGACGCATGTTCTGTTACTCTGTTAGACTGATCTCTTCCGGAGGTCGGTTTCTAGAATTCGGCTAAGCGGATAATCCCTATTATCTTAATCGCGAAAGTATACCGACGTTACATCTTGACGACTGCACGATTCTTCTCTTTCGGATATCAGTTATTAGAATTTAGTTAAGCAGATAAACGGATGACACGTGTTCTGTTACGATCGCGACGGCCACGCAACTGATCTCTTCCGGGAGTCGGTTACTAAGAATCTGGCTAAGCGGATAATCCCTATTATCCCAATCGCGGAAAGACAACACGTGTACAGATGTTTTCTCTCAACAAAATCATATATATATAGTGCCCTTAAAGGCACGGAATACACACTCTCTGCACGGAACACACACTCTCTGCTAAGTCCTTTTTTTTTCTGTCGGAACATTCTCAATCGTCGACAAATCAGTTGTCAATAATTCGGTCGGTGTCAGTCTAAAAAAAATTAACAAGTTTAAGTGATCAAGTTCCTGACGACACCATTACCGCCTTCATCTCGCAGCTCTCAAGTCTCCAGAATAAAAGTAAGTTTAATTGCACACATAAAAATTCCCTAATAATAGTTTTTCGGGTCTCTTCTCCTTGTACTTTCTCATTCCTCCCTTACATCCTTTCTGTCCTCTCCCGTTCTCCTTACATTTCTACTCCCTTTTTCTTTTTCCTTTTCTTTTTCTTTTTCTTTTTCTTTTTTCTTTCTTTGCTTGGGCCGTCGGACCTCTCGGGCTCTCTATGCGTTGCGGAGCACTCGGCAGGTTCATGGCTGCCGAATAATTCGGCAAAAATCTGCTTCTTCTCTGTTGGCTTCAGCTGTCGAACCTCTCGGGCTCCCTATGCGTTGCGGAGCACTCAGCAGGTTCATGGCTGCCGAATAGTTCAACAAAAATCTGTTTCTCCTCTGTTGACTTCAGCCGTCGAACCTCTCGGGCTCCCTATGCGTTGCGGAGCATTCAGCAGGTTCATGGCTGCCGAGTAATTCGGAAAATCTATTCTTTTTCTCTCCTTTCTTACAATTTTCTCTCTCCTTTCTAATTTCTCTCCTCTCGGATCTCTCGGTTTCCTGAAATATTTCAGAGATAGCCTTAAGGTTCGTGATTAATGACATTTCTTTCCAAATCCATTTCTTTAGTGAAAACTGCATCATCCACACCCACCGACGCTCAAAGACGGAGGCGAGCCCTGAAGAGGCTCCGTTACCGTCGGAACAAGCGAGCTCGCCTGACGGGGAACTATCCTTCGCCGAGGACATCCGAGGTTTCCACATATCAAGAAACCACGAATAGTTCCAGCTGGAGACCCCTTTACTTAGACCTATCTCCTCCATCCTATTCCCCAATCAAAACTGAACCTGGATCACCCCCAGATTTCAGTGTCCTATTCCCAGAGCGCCATGATCCTCAAATATATCCAGATTTCCGCACCCAGAAGTCCTTAGACGAGTTCTGTGAACTACGAACTCCTTCCCCTCCTCCCCTAGACCTCACTAACGAAAATCCGACTTCCTCCCGACTTCCTCAGAATAACCACCCACAGTCAACAAATAATTTTAAATAGATTAATAACAAACAATCTAAAAATGAATTATAATCAGAAAAACCAAACAATATATCTGGCGATTTCTAAAACACACGAATTTCTGTACGTAACACCCTTCTTGTCTTATATCTTTATAAATATATCGTCAATAAATATATTCCAACGTAAAACAAAAAAAAATGTATAATGATACGATCTTGTATACGACTTTGATGCGTACCCAACCTTGTAAATGTTTTAAATTTATCAATTATATGTAAAATTTAAATTATTCATCGTTTAGTTATTTGCTCCCTCTTTCATTCCTAATCATCCGAGATTCGCGCATGGTCCTGTCCCTGGCAAAAGAGATTAAATTTTCTTGCCTAAATTACGGACCGACGGACGCACGTCACGCAGTCGAAGTCATAGCGTCTTTTTCAAGACGTTGACTCGCACTCGTGGCTCTGCACAGTGTGTCCGACTCGTAGGGATGCCTCAGCGCGACCACCTGCGAGAGGGTATTTGGAGCGTCCTTCCAAGCCCCATCCATTATAAAAAAAATATATATAAAAAATATATTTATCTCGGGTTGGACGTAACACTATGTATACTTCAGAAAACGATTTCGCATTGATGTATACTAAAAAAACAGTGTATTAGTGAATGTCTCCGAAAACTACAATTAACATATATATATATATATATATTGGAAGAAATAATAAACTTAAATAATCATCCATGCAATCCGATCAAACAATGTATATATATACACACATATATATTGTTATTAAATAGGTTAAGATCAATATAAGTTAGAAATTATTAAATATCAATCTTTAAACTCTTTGTAAATTTTGCAATTATATATATATGTATGTAATTGTCTAATAATAAATAGTTGATTAGAAATATGATTCAAAATTATAATATATGTATAGTTTTCTAGATATGTTATTTTTTTAATTGACAAATTTTCATTTTTATTCGATTTGGAACTGATTTTTCTAGAGTGACATAATAAGAGTATGTAGATAAGATTGAATAAAAGAATAATATCTTTGTTCTCTGATAAAATGAAAAATAGAACTTACCTGCAAAGTATAGACACAAACATGAGTTACACTCCGAAATTATTACAAATTATCAAACTCGCCGCGAACGTCAACATCATTGGCCACCACACGGACGTGCAGAAAAAGAATAATAGTAGTATGCAATTTATTAATATTGCTAATGTTTTCTTTTTAATTTTAATATATGCATATTTATTATTATATTGATACCCGAGAGGTCTAACCAAAAACACTACCGTGTTTACATCAATCAATTTTATCAACCCAGCGGATAAATCAGGCCGATAAATCAAGGTCACTGCAGGACCCACCGAACATTAATTCGCTAGATTCTACAATAACCCTGACTTATCAGTCTGATAATCCGCTGGGTCGATAAGATTAATAATGACATCTCGTGACAGACGTTGCAGCCGTACAAAGGCGGCGATAATGACGTTTCTTAAAGTAAAAATTTCCAAATCGGACTTTGTGTAGCAATACCTCTGCTTGTAGGGAACGTAGCAGAAAAATAAAAATACTTTTATTATGCAAATCGGATTCAAGCTATCGATCAAGCCTACTTAGAACTTGATCAGTATAGCCGTTATTGAGATTCGATAATTTCAGATGCTCGAACCTCGACGACTCGCGTAAAGTCACACGGCAGTGTTCTCGGTTGACTTGACACCCGAGACACTACCGTGTCTCCTGATTTTAACCATTGCAGATGAAGTTTGCACAATTTTGAACCTATAAATGTATATACATACATATACATATACATATATACATAGATATATATATATATATATATGTGTGTGTGTGTGTGTGTGTGTGTGTGTGTGTGTGTGTGTGTGTGTGTGTGTGTGTGTGTGTGTTTTATATAAATATGTATATATGTATACATATGCATACACAAATACTATATATACTATGTATATACTATATATATATATATATATATATATATATATATAGTGTATACATAGTATATATATACTACATATACCATATACATAATATATATATTATATATATATATATAAACTATATATATATAATCTATATATATATATATATATATATATATATATATATATAGAGTTTTTAAATACATAATCATCACATTAATCAATGCAAAAAAAATATTTAACTTACATTCAGTATTCATTTCATATACAGCATTAGTTACAGGTAAAGTTGTATTGTTATTTTTTTAGGACCTTACATTTTTTATTAATCCAAAGATCATACAGTCTCTGCGATTATTGCGATATTGATCACAACAAATATTCCCTTTACTTATTTTTTGATATTTCCCTTTATGCAATGGTGGCACATAATAAATTCCCATTTTTTCTTTAAAATACATAGATACTTTTATAGCAAGCTCTTTAATGTGTATATTTTTTAATTCGAGTAAATAAATAATAATAAGTATAAAAAAAAATATTTTTTATCAATTTATACTATTTTACATTATATTATTATATTATTTTTGCTTTATTTATATTATTCAAATAATTTAAATTTTATTTATTAACTTTAATTATTATTTAAATATTTTATATTTTTCAAACTTATATATGTATACATGTTTTATTTATTTTATTTATTTTGTATTACTTATGGATGTGGTTTCTTAAGAATAGCAATTGATAAATGTGTTATAATAACATCTGCTAATTTTCTACATATTTTTATATTTAATTGACCATACTTTTTATAATGATTTAAAATTACAAGGCCAGTGGTAGTTTCTTTTAAAACTTTTTTATATCCTATAAATCGAGTTAATAATAATAATATAAATAATTATAATTTACAATTATTTTAAATCTTTATATGTAAAAATCTTATAAGTAAAGATTTTGTAATCAAAGTTTACAAGATAAAAATAAGTATTTATTTTCTAAATATTTAACCAGGCAAAATAATATGTAAATACCAGCTCATAAATTGCTTCGAGAAGCTATAATTCATCCATTTCACATATTTCAGCTTCTATATTTTGATTTCTTTGATTTTTTTTTCTTTAATATGTCCTTCATTATTTAAACAAACATATCCTTTATCAATGTTTTGTATAATATTCTCAGTATGTACATTATTAACTGTTTCATGATTATTCATGTTTTCATCAATTTTAAAACTAAATGTTTCAGATATCACAATATTCCTTGTATTTTTTATATTTACAGGACTTTCTGATCTGAATATTGTATCGATATCAGATGATATTGCATTTTGCTAAGCATTAAATATATGATACTATATAGAGTATAATAAAATATACTCTGAACTAGTAATATGATTTTGCTATTAAATTATATTTATTTATTTGAATAAATCTTTTTTATAAATAAATTAATATTAGATGTACAATAACAAAAACATGCCATCATATCAAATTACTTTTATTAATATAATAATAATAAAAATAATAAAAATATTTATCTTGTTATTGTAAATTATCTGCATTTTAGATTTTTGAAATTTTTCTAAGTTTTCTTCAAATAAAATTCTTTTATTTATTTTTGGTATAAGAGTTTCAAGGTTTTTTGAGCCAGCTTTTAACCGTAGAAGTGAATGGAAATCAATTTCTTCATCTACGTATCAAAAAGAATGTTTACAAATTTTAAAAAATTAATTCATCATTTATTACAGTATTATGAACTTTCTCATGAAAAGAATTTCATCTATTTTTGATCTTTGTAATATTTTATTTTTATTATGTAAATCGGACTCAAGCTATTGATCAAGCCTACTTAGAACTTGATTAGTTTAGCCGTTATTGAGAGTCGATAATTTCAGATGCTCGCATCTCGCGTAAAGTCACACAGTAGTTCTCGGTTGACTTGACACCCGAGACACCATCATATCTCTTGATATATAAAATATGATATAAATATTAGGATGTAATTAAAAATTTATATGCTTCTTTTAATTTGTTAATGAAATCTTGCTGGTGGATAATTTTTTTATTCATACAGAATTTGCAAGCAAATACAAAGTTATTATTTTTACTTAAGTTAGATTTAAAAACGAACACATCGGAAAATGTCAATCATAGCATTATAATTTTTTTCATTTAAGATTTCATTCAAAATATTCTCTATGTTCTCACTCATTATTACACTTATTCTTCAAACTTGTAAAACTTGTAAAAATTCTATTCTTGCACAGATTGAGTGCTATTCACTATTTGTATAGTTTCTAAGAATAATATTTAATCTATATAAGAATTTTACAAGTTTTATACGTTTGAAGAATAATTGTGCAAAAATGAATGAGAATATGAATACTTTGATTGAGATTTTAAATAAAAAGGACAATACGTCCTCGAATAAAAAAATAGTGAAGAAATAAACACTGATATGAATGTAGCGGCGTACTGCACATGTGTGTGCGTTGGCTGATAACATTTTGTTCGGAGACAATGAGTTCGTGTTGGAGATGTCTAATTGTTCAGCTCTTCCTATTCTTTATAAATAGTGCTTTGTGAACGGCGTTTAAGTTCTATAATTTTTATAATTTTTATGATTCTTCAATACGTTAGTGTACGGATGTTATGCACATGCGCGAGACATTGACGTGTCGTTACGTATAAGATAAGGCCTGTTCTTTTTGACTGAACTGGTTGTATTAGTTCACAGTTTCTTTCTTTCTTACACTAACAGAAGAAAGATAAACTTTGAACTAGTGCAGCCAGTTCAATTAAAAAAAACAGACCCATAGTTGTACGATTTACTGAATGAAATGAGTTGTCATTTGCTGCCTCTAAAATGCATTTGATCGAGAGATTTTACGTATTGGATTGTAATTGCTTTTAAAAGTGCCTCTGTCAAAAGGACACAACATTTATTTGCTTGATAGCCAGTCTAGCTTGTGCATGCGTATTATGAATGCGACATGGCGCATGCGCATGAGTTGGAATACCGGAAATGAAAGCGAAATTATTATGGCCGTAAATAACGATTGATCGGAATGTCTGAAGTGAAATATTTTAGATTTCAGTGAACTTTGCTAGAAATATATACGGTAAGTATATAGCTTTTAATTCTCTTGAGTGGCACCGTATGTGCTGTCCGAGAAGTCGATATGACTGTGCGCGGCTTGATTACTGTTAATATTTTATCATAGATTGTGTGATATAAGTAACAATATAAATGAATATAAGTGACCGGAACATCGACACGTGACAATAAATAATACGCATATATTCATATAATATTTGCCAGTTAGGTCGCGTCCTCCGGATATTATGTAGTATGTAATCTACTGTGACGGATTCAGCGAATTATTCCATCAATATCATTTTGCCGATTTGGCGGTGGAGCGGTTTGAAGTTCGTGCTTTTGGATATTTTTTACGTTCCCTCTGCGAACATATATCGACATATATCTACATATTGGATTCAGTCTGAAATTGTTTTGA
The DNA here is from genome assembly GCA_024349325.1 of Pogonomyrmex californicus. NCBI lineage: Eukaryota > Metazoa > Arthropoda > Insecta > Hymenoptera > Formicidae > Pogonomyrmex > Pogonomyrmex californicus. The sequence continues at coordinate 739,291 of JAECZD010000011.1, forward strand.
AATATTGGAGTTCTGGTATTTATCATATCATATATCTACAACTTTGTTTCAATCGAAATCTGGTATGTTCTTTTTTATTTATTCCACTTTATTTGAATTGTGACGCTATATACTATGCCTTTTACAGTGAGTGATAATAGCTTATTTATTATTGTAATTATTATATCTTATTCTTTGTAGCTTATTAATCTTAGTGATTTGCTTATTAGTCTTTTGTTGCTAATATTATTCTGATTTTATTTATTCAACTATTTGCTGATAATACATTTTTTGTATGTGCTATTTTTTAAACTCTTTGATTTTATTAATAATATACTTTTTCACTCTTGTTTATTTAATTTTCTTACTATATTGCATCACTATTATATTTAATTGTCTTTATATTGATCATCAGATATTGATACATACTGCTTTACTTTAATAAATTGCTTGACTTACATTACTTGCTTTAGGTTTTATTTACTCATTTATTTATTTATTTACTTTTTATTATCAATCGTTTTGACGGTATTATACTATCTGCACTAGAATGTATATTTATTTCTGATTTGAATGTATATTTATTTCTGAGTGTATATTTATAATCTGATTTATGCTTGTTTATATTTTTAGTATGCATCATTTTAACTGCTTTTATTTATTAACTTGCATATTAATTTAGTTTGTTTATTATTTTATTGTTCCTGTTTAAATTTATATAATTTTTATTTATTTCTGTATAGTATTATATATACTCATTAATATTTTCATTTCTATTTCAATCTCTGATTCAGCTTAACTCAGCTTAACTTTAATTCCCTCCAGGGGCTGTTTCCTCTTTGGGAGAGGCAGTACGGGCTTCGCGAACCCAGAGTACCCGAACTGGTGTGCATGGGAGAGAGAGAATGGGTTTTAGTACGTGTGGGACACGGTGGAGGGTCCTTGGATATTCCTGGTAGACTAACCAAGGGGGGAGTAGTAGCCCCCCAACCGGGCTGGGAGGTGGAGGCTGGCGTTGTGACCTCTGGGATAGTAATAAGGGTAATCGTAAGTCCTGTAGCCTCCTTAGGGAGACTGCAGGCAAAGATCCCGTAAACCCCCATGTCGTGATGGCCGCTCTCCTCCCAGTGGCCGGAGCCTATGCCAGGGTTGAAGGGGGTCTGAAGGCGTGTGTGTGGGGAGTTATGTGGCCAGTATTCTCCCATACTCGGAGCTGCATAGGGCAAATTGCAGCATCATCTAGCCCGGGGCACGGGTGTCCGTTCTTCGGATGGGTACGGGCCTGTGTAGTAGGAGTGACGTAAAACCTTAGCATCATTTATGGCGCGGGCCTATCCCGTAACCTTTTTTGTTAGAGTCATTTTGTACGGATAGGGTGGGTCGCCTGATAAACCGCTTCTCGGCTTCTGTATTCTTAACTAGGGACTTCTTTACAGCGGGGAAGTGGCTGCACCGCGATGTGGCTCCCATGATGGGCGAACCGCTTTTCTACTACAGGCAACATGGATAGTGCTATTAATATAAACCAGGATGGATCTACCTCGGTGACGACTGATGTTTTTCAAAAGGACGCGAACATGGACAAGGAAGGAAACTCGAGTAAACCTCGAGTAATTAGCTGCGAGGAGGTTACGGTGAGAGTCGAGAAGTTGCGACCGGATACACCTTCCTCTTCTCGAAAGGATGCTCCGGTGGACGACATCGTTATGTCACCGACGGTCGGTGATAAGAGTGTTTCGGAGGTGGAACTGAGTGCCTCCAATTTGAGGGCACTAGCTCCTCCCAAACAAAGAGGTAGACCGAGGGGTCCCAACTACAACCCCCCAGGAGGCCCGCTCCGACTGACGCAGATCCTTCTTGGGCATTGGGCGAAGAGGGTTGGTTCGTTAGACCAGACGATGACGATGCTATGTCTACAACTAGCAGTAGTTCTAAGACTAAGAGGAAGAGGAAACGACGCCACCCGAACTAGAAAGTGGCTCGCCCGACGAAGAATCCGCAGACGATCCAATAGATACGCTTGCCCCTACCTATAAATTAGGCTCACAGGCGGTGCAGCTGATCGATAATGTGGAGCTAATGCGATCCAAATCCCCGCGGATCCAGGGTAAACTCTCGGGTAGGAAGAGCCTTGCGAAGATTAAAGAGATAACTTGCATATTATTCGATAGGGCGCAATCGGGCGGTAGTGAGGACAGGGCTAGACAATCCGTGGCAAACATGGCTAGAGAAATTAAGCTGTTGAAAGAAGAGATTTCTAGGCTAAAGGATAATAACAAACAGCTAAAAATCGAGAATAAAAAGACGAGAGAATATTATGAGAAACTGATGGCTCCTTCTACTTCTTCCAGGAAAATATCTCCGCCTGGTTTTCCACCTAAAAAGCGCAGCCCTAATTATAGTGAGGTCTGTGCAGCCTCGAAAAAGCCTGAGGGAAGATAATTCCCAGAAATTAATAGCAAGGAATTAATTTCGCTAATCACGGAAAACGTAGTGAGATCCTTGAACTCGTTATACGGAGTACACTTACCGGTTGGTGATAGTTTGCGTAGTGATGTTGATTCGGGGACCCCGGCACCTGTAACAAAGAAAACGGTGATAGTGGAGAGAAATAAAAAAGAGATTAAATAAGGAGTGGCCACCTCTGCATAAAACTCCTGGAGAAACGGATCCCTCTATATCCGAGACGATTCCATTCACAGCAACGGATACGGAGGTGGAATGGATACAAGTAAACAAGAAACGGAGGAAAAAGAACAAGAAGAAGGAAACGAGGGATTCGCTTCTTCCCTCCTCTCTACCCAATCAGGGGAGAGGAAGAAAGGGAACCTCTCGCGAGGAAGGAAAAAGTGTCATAAGGGAAACGAGGAAGCAGGAATCAGCTGTGGGACAAGGATTAGCTAGAAGAAGTGGCATACCGCCTGGGGTCAAGAGGAAGCCTCCTAGAACGGCCGCTATCACCATAAAATCCACTCAAGATAAGTCTTGCGATGAAGCATTCTTTAAAATTCGCGAGATGATTTCCTTATCTGAATTGGGTATTGACCGTACAAGAACTAGGTATACCCAATCGGGTGACTTGTTAATAGAAGTCCACGGAGAGAATAACGTGGAGAAAGCCGATAAACTGGCGGCAACGGCCAGACAAATTGTAAGTCCCAGCGTTGTAATTTCGCTCCCGGTAAAGATGGCTAGCATTAAGATTTCTGGGATTGATAATTCTGTTAAAGAAGAGGAAATTGTCAAGGTGGTATCTCTTCAGGGCGGGTGTAAGGCCAGTGAAGTCAAGATTAACAAAAAAATTCGAGTGAATAATGGTCTTCTCGTCGTATGGATGCGTTGTCCATTGTCGACGGCCATTAAATTGTCCAGGTTAGGAAGAATCCAGGTTTGCTGGACGGAAGCTAGAATAGACTTGATGGAGGAACATCCGGTTCAGTGTTTTAGATGTCTCTCGTTCGGGCATTTAAGCTGTAGTTGTAAAAGCTCAGTGGACCGAACAGGTACTTGCTATAGGTGCGGTGAAAAAGGACACTCGTCAAATTCCTGTGATCGTGAACCGAAGTGTATTCTCTGTTTCGAGGCCGGCCTCCAATCGGATCATAGGTTAGGAAACAATAGATGTCACGCGCTGAAATTCCCTGACAGGATGAAACCGGTGCGAAGACTGGAGGACTGTAACAAGACGATAGAAATGGAAATCAATGATTTATAAATCCTTGCAAATAAATTTAAACCATTGTAAGAAGGCACAGGATCTCATGATGCACCATGTGAAAGAGATGGGAATTAGCCTGGTCTTTGTTTCTGAGCCATACAGGACTGAAGGAGGAACAGATTAGTATGTGTCTGCCTGTGAAAAGAGCGCAATCCTCCTGTTCGATGTTACCGGTACCCCCTCTGTCTCAAGAATCAAATCTGGGAATGGCTTTACAGCCCTTAAAGTTAATGACCACCTAATGGTTAGCTGCTACTTCTCTCCTAATCGCTCCCTCGAGAAGTTTAGTGGCTTTCTGGACGACCTCTACGATCTAGTACGTTTCTACCCGATGGAAAGAGTTATCATAGCCGGAGATTTTAATGCGAGATCAATGAGCTGGCGTGATACGATTACTAACGATCGAGGTACATTGTTGGAGAGGTGGCTTGATTCGACGGGTCTGGTAGTGGCTAATAATAGCTCGAGACCTACTTGCGAAAGGGACCAGGGGATGTCGATTGTTGACCTCACCCTGGTTTCAGGTAGGGTGGTGCGAGACGGCTTTACATGGAGGTGACCTGGTATCCTTCTCGGATCACAGATACATACGCTGGCAGTTTGGGTGCTTTGAGCCGCGAAAATTTAATACTTTTGTGTGCAAAGGCTGGAATCCGGACAAAGTCGATCCTGACAAATTCAAGGACGAATATTTTAGATGTGCTGATGTACTGTGTGATCCTACGAGTTCAGCTAACGACTATTCTCACTCGCTCACTCAACTGTTGTCTCGTGTCTGCGACTTGTCAATGCCTAGATCTAGACAAGTGCATATAAGAAGGGCCTACTGGTGGAATGGAGATAGCCGAATTACGTAGGCTATGTATTCAAACACGACGGAAGCTAACCAGAGCTCGAAGACGAAAATATCGCAATCCACAGTAATATGAAAACCTCCGGCTGCAGTATAGTCAACGGTCTCGGAATATGAGGAATGCGATCTCGCGCTCTCAAAAACTGGCCTGAAGTGAGCTACTGAAGGAAATAAACTCCAATCCTTGGGGTAGACCTGGCAATAATGAAAAAGATCCGAGGTTTGGAGTACAATGCTCCACTGGATTATTTGTCTTTTGCCAAGATCGGCGAGATGGTGAGATCGCTCTTTCTTATCCGTATGGCCATCAAATGGAATAAGAATGCACTTGGGGTTCTGGACGAGACTATTCCTGCAGTGCTCGAAGATGAGGTTACAGCTGCAATAAAGAAGTCCTGCTCGCAAGGCGGCTCCAGGATTGGATGGCTTATCGGCGCGTATTTTAAGGCTTTGCTGCTCGCTGGACTCGACGCGTCTTGTTAAATGTTTTGATAAATGTATGAGGGAAGGCGTATTCCCCTCTGAATGAAAGCGAGCGCGCTTGGTTTTACTGCGAAAGCCGGATAAGTTGAACGATTCACCGTTGTCTTTTCGTCCAATTTGCCTATTGAGCGACATAGGGAAGATCTTCGAACGTATATTGTTTAATAGGATATATATATCCTATTAATAGGTATATTGTTTAATAGTTTCCCATCTAGAGGGTGGCCTCCAGAGCCGTCTCAGCCATCAACAATATGGCTTTAGGTCTGGTAGGTCAACGAACAATGCGATAATTAGAATGCAGCGTATAATCCGAAATCATACTAGCGAGGGTGAGTATTGCTTGGCTATCGGCTTGGATATCCGCAATGCATTCAATTCTTTGGCCTGGAGGCAAATTATAAAAGCGTTAAAAGACAAGCAGGTACCGTTGTACATAATACATGTGCTAATGAATTACCTATCTGATCGTCACATCTTAGCGATTAAGAAGAGCGGCCGCTACACATCGCACTTAATGACGTGTGGTGTTCCTCAGGGTTCAGTCCTGGGCCCACTGTTGTGGAACATCACATACGACACTGTATTGAGCGTTGGAATGCTGTATGGTTCTTACACTTTGTGCTTTGCGGATGACACGTTAATCATCGTTAGCAGTAGGAATTTTAATTTGCTGACATCTAAAGCGAACTTAATCTGTGATTTAGTGATAAGCAAAATTAAAAGTCTAGAGCTCGAAGTTGCTCCTTCTAAGACGGAGGCTATATTGTTTTGTCCAGGTAGCATTAAGGATAAAAGTCTCACCTTTTTGGTGGATGAGGTCTCTATCCAATCAACCGATAGGATGAAGTACCTCGATATTGTAATCGACAATAGATGGAAATTTGCTCATCACTTTGAGATGGTATCGGGAAAGGCGGAAAGAGTGTTATCGCGACTGGACCTCTTGATGCTTAACCTGCGCGGTCCTAAATTTGATAAGCGTAAGTTGTACGCTGTGCCGTAGTGTACTCCATACTATTGTATGGTGCTCCGGTATGGGCCACGGATGAAGTCCTCACTAAGAGGAATTTAAAGTCGATTGATCGTATACAGAGGCGTGTATCGATTAGAGTTATCTCGACCTATCGGTATCGTTGACGGCATCACTGCTTTTAGCGGGAATTCCTCCCTTCGCCATCTTGGCCAGGAGCAGGAAAAAGGTGTATGACCGTATTTCGGAATTAGAATTTAGACACCAATATAAGTTTACCCACCAAGCAAGAAATGTTGTTAAACTTAGAGCTAAGAATGACATAATTACAGAATGGAGAGAAATGTTTACTGAAATGTTTCCGGACGATGCTGCGTTGTACACCCGAAAACTAGTAGTTCCACACTTAGAGGAGCGATTATCTAGAACTCATGGGTTTTTGTCATATCGATTGACGCAGGCATTGATGAATCATGGCTGTTTTAGTTCATATTTATATAGAATTAGAAAGTTTTATACAAAGCGTTGCGAATTTTGTCCTGCAGGACGGGACGATGCTGGTCACACGGTGTTTCGTTGTGAGGTCTTATTTACGCGAAGAAGTTGAGCGAAGACTCGGGAAAAGATTATCTGAGGGAACGCTCGTCGAATCTATATTGTCGGGACCAGACGAGTGGCAATGGATAGAAATAATGATAGGTGAAATCATGTCTCTCAAGGAAGATGCGGAGAGACGAAGACAGGGTGCGTTGGTCGTGGTGGCCTAGGGGATCGGTTATGTTGATCGCTCGGTCCAGTCGCGTGGTTGTATCTGTATGGCGGATCGACTACGCGTTTCCCGCATTCCCGCATGTGCGCGCTTGTCATGGGGTCCGGTGGGAACTAGTTCTTACTTAATTCCGTTTCCTCTTCTCGCGACGTGAATCCTCGCCCTTCCTGGTCCTGGGATCCCTGGTTCTGGTGGTGGTGTCCGAGTGTTGGGTTCCTGTAGCAGTCAAAGAAGTTAATTAATAACCGTAATTGTTGGGTTTCGGTTTTACGAGCATGGCTGGATGGGCCCTGAAGTTGTGCTTGTGGCGTTCCGGGGTTCCATCTGTAAGCCTTTAGTGTTGTATTCGTATAGAGAATAGTTTTAGTGGGTAGTACTTGGCTAGCAAGTGAGTCCTACATTCCCTGGAGGGAACGGTTACCTCCAGGGGCGCGTAAATGCGTTTCTCCTCCTCTCGCAAAAAAAAAAAAAGCTTAACTTTAATTTAACTTTAATCTAATTAATTTAATTGAATTCTATTCATATTTATTATATTCTTACACTATTTACTATCTAAATCTTCTTACTCTAATCATTAATTGTTATTCTAATTATTTATCTTATTCAATTTTAATTATTTTTGATTATTAAATGAATAATTCCAAATTTTCTCATATATCAATTTTAATTTAACTTTATTTTTATTTAATTTATTTTAATCAGATGTAGCTCATTTGATGTAATTTTCATTCATATAATTACATCATTTTATCCATTAATTTCATTTTACTTAACTATCAATTAATTTCTTTTGAGAAACTATTTTCATGGGCGCCGGATAACCGTTGTGAATTTAGCAACTTTAAAAAATTAAAAAATTGTTTATACTATAAGTTTGTACCTCGTTTGTATCTGTTTGTACCACTTTTTATTTTGTTTGTATCTAACGGGTTAAAAAGTTACAAGGGGTAAAAAAATCATCAATTTTAAGATATTTAAAAACAGCCAACGCCATTCGAAACAGCATCGTTTGTACCCGTTTGTACCTCTTTTCAAATTGTCTGTACCTGTTTTCAAATCGTTTGTACCTCAACGAAACCGGAAGTACAGTCTTTTCAAAATACAAGAGGTACTTTCGCTATTTTTCGAGATTAGCTCAGAACGGCCAATGCTATTCAAAAGAGCATTGTTTATACTGACGATTTTTTCGTGATTCATAATGCAAGAAATCTTTTATGCACAATATATATTATATTAAAAGTAGTAAAGCATTATATTCTGAAAATTTTCGGCACTATGATTCTCATTAACCTTATTGTTACATTCGGATTGCCTATATCATGAAAACTTTATATTTTTTTCTAAAAAAAGTTTTATTTTCAAAAATTAATTATATTAACTATATATTTGCTAATAATAAAAAAAATTATAAGATGTAATGTTGACAAAAATAGAAATTAAAGAATGGATATGTTGAGAACAATGTTATTAACCTATTAGGAACACTAACTTTATAATATCACAATGGAATGAAAAAATTGTATATATAATAAGAAAAAAATGTATATAATTTCTTATTTTTTTCTTACAATTATTCGATTCTTCTCACATAGATTGAACAAATTCTATTTTTTTTATTTTATCTTTTTTATTAATTTATTAAAGAAGTGTTTGTGCCGTTCTACTACTTTTATTTTCTGGCGTACTACATGTTAAATTTAGAGTAGGTGATGTTGCAGTCACATTATTAATTTGCTTTCTTCTACCATCCCAGTCTTGCATTCCCAGTCTGAGCATTTGATAATACTTTTCCTAAGGAATTCAAAATGTCCTTTTCTGATATTACAGATTACAGATATCTCTGCAATACTTTTGTTAAGTAGTATCATATAATAATATAAAAAAGAAAATTGATAAAAATAAAAATTGAAACATTCGTATAAATTGAATAAAATATGGTTTATAACGTAAAGATATTAAAAGCATTCTCTCTTCATACTCTTCATGCAATTAAAAAAAGGCTGTATTACACAGCCTAAGAAGCTTATTATTAACTTTTTTAGAACTTGTAAATTTCATTGCTGTTATAAACTTTTTTAACATTACTGAAGATTTAATAATAATTCCATTTTTATCTAAACAGAACCTAAGCATGCTATTCTGGAAACAAAGAGTAATTTATTTTAAATGTTTTTATGTTTTTATTGGAGTAATATGCGTAATAATTCAAAATAAATTTGCCAAAATCTCTAAATTGTATCATTTAATTCTCTTCGGCTTTATAATGATTCACGATAGATATAATTTTTTAAATTTCCCACAGAAAAAAAGTCTAATGGGGTTAAATCTGGCGATCTAGCCAATCTGGCCAATTTTGAGGCCCACTCATGGCGTCCGACCCATTTGTTTGGATATATTACATTCAAATAATTTGTAACATTTCTTGATATATGGAGGTGCGCCATCATGTTGAAAATACTCATTTCTTTTTATTGCCAACAGGACATTTTCCAACAATATTGGCAAATCATTTTGTAAAAAATTTAAATAAGTTTTGCTATTAATTCGAATGGTCCAATCTAAAGAAAATTCAAATTATTTATTTTTTTAAATCTAAATATTCAATGACATGATGACAATTAAAGAATATAAACATGTTAAAAGAGAACACTAAAATATTGTCCATACCAGCCTATAAACTGATACTAAATCTATGCTAGTAATTTATTGCAATGTGCTCATGAGGATTTTCATTTGCCCAAATGTAACAATTATGTTTGTTGAAAATTCCTTCACGGATAAACTAACATTCATCGCTAAACATTATGATGTACAAATCCAAGTTGTTATTCTTGATTTAATAACCAAAAGTTTATTTGCCATGCATAATCTTGTGACATCAAATGTTATGCACTTATTGCATCAAATGTTATATATATGCACTTTCAAATAATGAAATGCGTGCATTCTATTTTCTTATAAAATTTTATTGAAAAAAAAACTGTTATACCAAGTTAAAAATAGAATGTAACTGACAATATCTTTTATTTTAAAAAAATAGAAAGCGTAGTGCGTATATTTGTTTGTTCATTGGAGAGTCTTTTTATTGTCATACTTAACTCAATTCTAATTGTGATCAAACTAAAAAATAAAATCTAAGTGCTAGTATCCTTGTGATGATCTTTATATTTTCATTGAACAATTGTATTTTGAACAATTTGTATTTTCTTCGTATTCTAACCCAAGTGAGTAGCTTTAATTCTTTAAAAAAAAAAATTGATTTCCACATTACTAACTTAACTCAAATGATATCATTTGTATAAAAGATTTAATATCAATAATTGCCAAGTTATAATCCTACTATAAAAATTGCGTCATTCTATTAAATCCAAGTAATATGTATCAAGTAAAGGGACATACGTGTCCTACGAGCAGAGATTGCCACACAAAGTTTGATTCGTAAATTTTTATTTTAAGAAACGTCATCATTATTATTTGATTTTATAAAAGACTTGATATCAATAACTGGCGCCAAGTTATAGTCTCATAAACATTAAGCTACAAGTTTACCCTAGCCAAATTATATATTTCATTTCAATATTTCATCTTTTCATAAAAGATTTGATATATCACTATTTTAAAAAAATAAAATCCAAGCGGTAGTATCTTTAATTTAAAAATAATAAAAACCAAATGATATGTATATCTTGTTACCCATTCAAGACTCTCTTTTCTAACCCAAGTGATAGTAATTATTTAGTTTTAAAATATTATTATATTATAAAATTGCTTTACTCAAAGTTTTTATCACAAAGAATTAAAGAGTAACAGTACAAAATAAATGATAAAATTTTATTTGAATAAAAAAAATTTTTATGTAAAATAAAACATGTATATAACATAAAAAGTTTTATGCTCAGATTCTAAATATTATTAGATTCTAAATATTCTAAATATAAAAAAAACATGAATAAATATATGCAGGATGAGTCGGGAGGAACGCACCAAACTCCAGGAATGTATTGTACACATAAAAATAATGTAAAAAAAACATATGTTGTTATCCGATTTTTATTTGTTTTCAAGTTATAGGATCATTATAAAATTTCCTTAACATTGTTTTAATCATAACGTTATTGTAATAAATTTTCAAAAATTTCGCCATTGGCTCCTAAACATTTTCTGCTTCGTCTACGAAGGGCGCCCGTTGCTCTCCTGATTGCTTCATGCCTTTCTTTAATATCGGTTGCAGTATTTCTAATACATCGAATTAGTGCGTCGATACATCGAATCTCGAGTGTCAACTTTTATTTTGTATATCTCATTTTTGAACCAGCCCCATAAACAATAATCTAATAGTGTGAGGTCTGGAGATCTTGGAAGGCATGTAATGGGACCACCGCGACCAATCCAATGCCCTGGAAACCTTTCGTCCAAATATTGCCTGACGAGCGAAATGTACAGGAGTTCCATTCTGATAATACATTTGCATTCTGATATTTAGAGGAACATCCTCTAGTAGTCCTTGTAATTCATTTTGTAAAAAATGTAAATAGTACTCTCCTGTGAGGCGATTCTCCAAAATAAAAGCCAATTAAATAACTATCGACCATACCACATATTTACAGAAAACTTGTGCTGAAAATTAGTTTCGACTGTTGCGTGGAGATTTTCATCTGACCATACATGGAAGTTGCGAGTATTATTGATGCCATCATGAATGTTGCTTCATCAGTAAAAACTATGCGCGATACAACACGACGATTATTTATCCACCAACAAAATTGCATACGCCCAACATAATCTTCCGGTTGTAGGTGCTGTACATGCTGTAAATGGTATATAAGCCTTACTCGTGTGTCGATTATTCTTTTTTGAGGAATGCCCAATTGAGTACCAATTCTTCGCGAGCTGATCGTTGGATCATCTTCTACTAAAGTCAGAATATTTTCTACTTCTTCCAAACCTTGTCGAGTAGCTCGTTCAGATGTTATGTTAGCACTGGGAAGCATTCCGGTCTCCCACAGTTTGTTAAAAACTCTAATAAATACATTTTTATCCTTGGGGTTTTTTGATGTGAAAACCGTTGATAATATTCCTCAACAGCAGCTGTAACACTCCCATTACAAAAACTATAAACAAACATCATATTGGCACTCAAGATTTGAATAAGTGTGTGACATTTTGTAACACTTTAATTGTAATGAGGCTATAACTTGAAAACAAATGAAAATCGGATAACAACATATGAGTTTTTTTACATTATTTTTTATGTGTACAATACACTCCTGGAATTTGGTGCGTTCCTCCCGACTCACCCTGTATATAATTCGACTGAATGAAAAAAAATAAGATGTAAGATCATAAGAATAAAAATATTTGTGTCATCGTGTATATGTGAGCAAGTTATGCGTTTGTGCGACTAAAATTAAATCTAGAATTTCAGTTTTAATATCTTGCGTTTGCAAATTGTAAATGCGATCAGGTTATATGGTTATGCGAATTAGAATTAAGTATAGGATTTTAATTTTAATTTCTTGCATTTGTTGTGAATTGTAATTATCATATTAAACAACAAATCTTGCCTTTATTTATAACATTCAGATAATTTCATCATTAATTTTATATTTTCATTATTTTATTCGGTCGAGCAGCGCCAAGTGTTTTTACATAAAAATTTTTTTTATTTAAATAAAATTTTATCATTTATTTTATACTGTTACTCTTTAATTCTTTGTGATAAAAACATATCACTTGGGTTTAGTAGAATGATGCAATTTTTAGTTAGTAGGATTATAACTTGATACCAATTATTGATATCAAATCTTTTATACAAATGATATCATTTGAGTTCAGTTAGTGGAAATAAATTTTTTTTTTTTAAGAATTAAAGCTACAATTACTTGGGTTAGAATACGAAGACTGTTCAATGAAATTACAAAGATCATCACAAAGATACTAGCATTTAGATTTTATTTTTTAGTTTGATCACAACTAGAATTGAGTTAAGTATGACAATAAAAAGACTCTCCAATATAGAACAAACAGATATACATACCACTTAGGTTCTATTTTTTTTAAATAAAAGATTTTGTCAGTTAGATTCTATTTTTAATTTTTTGCAACAGTTTTGTTTCAAGCGCGCCCCTATACTTGACATCCTTGACCCTTTTTTTATCTGTTTTTAAAAAGGTAATTTTTTAATGATATCATGCATTTTGTAGTATTAAGCATCTTGTCGTGTTTGAGAAGCACGCCTATGCTTAACATCTTTTATACAACAAATTTAATTGATAATTTCTTTATATAAATAATATTTTTGTTAAATTTAAGTACATTTAATATATCATATATTTAACATAGTATATATTTAATATATAAGTATATATAAGTACATTTAAGTACATTTAATATATATTGTCTAACTTAATATATATGTTTAGTAACAATTTTTTGTAAAAATAGTATATAATAGTATATATCTTTAGCATCTTTAGGCCATTGCTTTTTTATATAATAACTTGCGCATCATCAATTTCAATCCAAGTGCTATATGTTCCGTCTTTACACATATTCGTATGACCCTTTTTGATACAAGTTCCATGATGAAAAATTGCATAATTTATATTTTTATAATTTTATATGGTTGTCTAGTTATTAGTATTTTAGTTTTCGGCATTGCACATAAACTGAATTTGTGTGGTATTTTTACTAATTCTCCATCTTGTAAAGAAAATGATATTAAATGGATAATAAGTATTTCCTTTGATAAAACCAATTCATTTTTAAATAATATATCATTTCTTCCACAACGTTCACATGATTTGTCAAACGATTGACATCAATTTGATGAAAATATAATTTTTAGTAAATCATTAAGATTAAAATTTTTCTTTTTCATGTTATTAATAGAAATTGAAAGAATAGTGTTAGTCTCAATAATAACTTTTGTATTATCACATGAATTGTATATAATATACGATACGATAATTTGCAATAACTTGATACTCTACAAAATTTTTTATGTAATCGTATTTTGTACAGAGAGGTGATCTGATTAACATCTAACCATCTAATAATCGTATTTTAATTAGTCTCATATAATGGAATTCCCAGCAATGTACCAACAGCTTCTTTCTACGATGTAAGAAGGATGGAATTATAATCATTTATACCGATTATCGGTTCGAAGAAGATCATAAAACCTACTTTTATGTTTTGTTTCCTACCTACTGTCGAACTTACGACACTCTCATAACAAATGTTTAATAGGATGAGGAAAACTGAAACGACATATACAAACAACTTTACGTCCTACTTTCTTAGAACGAAGACAATAATCGCTATGTTTGTGTTGTTGATATATATTGACTCGTCTGTATAATAATGGTAAAATATTTTTATTCGGCAATTTACAAGTTATATGTTGTAAAATAAATGAAGACACTTCTTCTGGAGAAGATATGCCAATAATCGATGAATTTTTAACCAAAAGTAATAAATGAAAATGTTGGATATCTCTACCTTGATATTCTCATCGCCAGAAGTAATGTATTATTTCTCCAATCGGATGATCTTTGGAAATAAAATCAAGCATTGCTCGAAATTTATTGTCCAGAAATCTCGATGTTGATACAGAATCTTTAGCAATTGAAACGCTGGTAGATAAAGAAGACTCATTAGACTATCCATTTACTTCACGAATATATTCGCCTAATTCATTCCACATATACTCGCTAGGACTCAATGTTAAAAACTACGTTGCAAGATCGTAATGTTGCGTCATATAATTTAAATCACTTCTTGGTTTACGCCAATATTGTTCCGTATTTCTTAAAGTAGAAAAAAATAGTAAATCAGATTCTAATAAATCTTTTTGCAATGCTTCTAAATATTCTGAAGCCGTGTAACGGTCTCGCAAATTAATTACATTCAATTTATGATAAATATCATGACTTAATTGACGCATATTTGCATTATTTAATAAATAAGACAAATATTGTTAGTTTAATCTATATTGTGGATGTTTACATTTCAAACGATATTTAATAAATTTATGATCATGAAGTTTAATCGGTTTAGTTTGACATTGTCCATTAATATCAAAAGGATATAAATCTGGGAAACACAATAGATCTAAATCTTTTTCACTATTATCTAAGGATAAATCTTGAATTTTTAACATTTGACATTTTTTGAATTTTTAACATTTTACAAATTGGTAGCAGATTCACGCATTTTTTTTTCATATAAAGGATAAATAGTATATTGGTCATAATAACCATCACTGTCATTAATAATCTGAGTTAACATTGCTTTGTGCTGATTATTTACAATAGTTTCAACGTTAGTGTTCATTTTTTTCATTGGACTTTTTCGACTCAACAATTTGTGGTTGTCATCCAAAATAAATTCGCTATTGTTTTCCGTTTCTTGCATTTGATATTCTATCTAGACTATTCAATTTTTCTAAATTTAATGCATCATGAATTTCTGGCAATATAATGTGACTATAAAGAGGATTGTTATGCTTTAACCATGTTAAAGCATCAAATACTTTTTTAACATTTACTATTTCTTTCCAAATAATTTTAGATTTTGTCGGAATGCCTCAAACTAAAATGTACAATTCATGATTTATATTTATTGAATCGGTATTTTTACATAATTTATTTTTTGTAAAGGTAGTGGTAAATGAAAAGTCCTATCTTTTACTTTTTGTATCATTTGCCTATGAGGTAATTTTTTATTAATAACAGTTCCCTTTTAACAACAGTTTGAAACGCTTTAGCTTTTTGTAGAATTTTTCTTTCTTTGTAAGAATTTTTCAAATGTGTTGTTGTACCCCGGATGGGCTACAACGATATTATTAGGGATAGTCGGGTTCGTTGAGCCTATGGAGTTGGGACTCCGAGCAGGATCAAAAGAATGGAAAGGAAATCTTCTCGAAATTACTAACACACTTTCTTTATTTTTTCTGGTTTATTTAATCAATGCACTATTTCGTGGATTTAGTATTGCTTATTTTATTTCTTTCACACACGGTTAAACGTCGGCGGGCGGCTCGGCGCGTGTCGCGTTACTCTGGCGGCCGTCGACCGAGTATGTCACTTGAGACGCTGATAGTACGGCTCGCGTGAACTTCGCCGTGCTCGTGTAATATCTTGCGCGACAATTATAATAATGATTCCGAACGGCACGTTATTCTTGACTCTCCCCGATTCCGCCTTGTGTAACCGATTATATAGTTTGATCGATGCCCGATCAGCATTCTGATCGATTGCGTCGATCGGTTGCGTGATATTGATTAATCACTGTTACGCTCGGTTTGATTATCAAGTTTAGGAATTTGCTGATAGGCTTTTTCGTAATGTTCTTGCGTGATGCATTTCTGCGGTCTTTCGAAAGACTGGCCGTAATTTCGGTGGTCACACATTTGTGTCATCTTTCGAAAGACTTTTCGATATTTCATGCGACCTAATTTTGTTGTCATGCGGACTACTTTTATTATTAGTTATTATTTTATTATTGGTTGTAGACTTGGCTACAACATCCCCCCCCTGTTAGTAAAAGAAAACGGAGGTACGAAGTTTTCGCTTTTTACATAATTTTTTTTTTGTTTTTTCCCGATACATTTTTTGGTATAATCGTTTACTTAGAATCAAATACTTTCGCTTATTCTAACGGCGCGATTTACATTGCGTGATTTATTATTTCATTTTGTTTTTTCTTTTTCATGACAATTATTATTGTTGCGATAATAATGATTATTATTAATGCGCTGCTAATTGATATAGGATATACAAAGTGTTTTTGTTGGAAAAAAGGTATTTCGTTATTGTTTATTTCGTTTTTCATGTCATTCAATTTCTTTGTTAATTCTGTCAGGTCTGTTGCGTCTTGTATAACTTTTAATTTAATTTTTTCTGTTTTATTTTTCTTGAACGTTTCGCTTAGAAGTGTAATGTTATATTTTGGTAGATACGTTTTTATTTCTTTTCCCTTACTGATGCTTGTCGATTTTATTGTCGCGTCTGATGTGACTATTTTGCAATTGTCTGATAGTGTTATTTTTCCTGTATTTATAATGGTTGTACGCGTTTCTTTATTATTTTTGCATGAAATTGTAATAGGTTGTTTCGCTGGTGTGGAATATAACCAAGAATATGAATTGCTTAAGGCTATCCATATGCTATTTTTTATTGTGATGTATTTAATTTTACAATTGTTATAACAGTCGTCATTTTCTATATATATATCTATTTCGCATAGCGGGTCGGTTTTTACATTTCTTATTGGAAGGATTTGTTCGCATAAGTAATTTGTATTTATTTGCTTGCATCGTCTTAACTTTTCGTTAGTCAATTTTGCGTACGTGTGTCTGTTAGTGTCCAAAGCGATTAATGGATTGTTCGTTTCAATTAATGCAGATATGTTTTGTTTGTATGGTACCGGTAGTGGTATTACGTTTAGTATTTCATATAGCGGAAGTGCAATTAACGGGAAATGTAGGATTGTGTAGACGTCTGTTTTGTCGCAGTGTGCGCTCATTGTCGTTACTTTTTCTATTGTATGCCAATCCTCTTCCCTTATTTTAAATGGGAAATATGATCCTTGTGGTATTTGTGTGATTGCTTCCTTAAGATTTTTTATTATTTCCTCTAACGGTATTAGTCGCGGGTGTAGTATTCCATTCTTTATCGCAGTTAGGTATTCTAGTGTGTCCTCTGCGTTTTGTGTCACTGCGGCAAGTATTGCGTTGGTTATTATAAAGTGTTCTTTTATATTTTCGCTACTTATTTCCGTTGTTAGCGTCATTTCTAATTTTTTGATTGCGTTAGCTAAAATGTTTTCGTTATTTTGGATTATTTCTTCATGGTTACTTATATGCGCTATTGTCGCGTTTATGATTTTGATTTGGTTCTTTATTATGTGTTCTGTCGTTTGTTGTTTGTTGTCCAGGATACTTAATTGCTCATTGATTAATTTTCTATCTTCATTGTCCATTGTTCCAAATAATGTTTTGGCAATAGTTCCTATTCCATCTATTAGTCCTCGTTTCGTTTTTGTATCTTGTGCTTTATACAGAGCGTTTATTCTTTTTGTTAAGTGTTTTAACCGCTGGTAATTGTTTTCAATTATTGTATTATAGTTCTGACATGACCCCTTTTTTGTGAGGTGTAACATGGTGCATATATTTTGCGTTTTTAGGATGTATTCTTCTATTTGCTCTGTTCGCTTTTCGATTGGCGAAATATCTGTTTTTATCACTATCTTCCAGAATGACTCGATTATATTCAGTTTTCCTATTTCTTCGAAGTATATTCCGGGGTGATGCTCGAAGTTTTCTACTTCAAATGGTAGTTTTTTCTCTTCTTCTCCATTGATTATCCATATCTTTATTCTGCAATGTAAAAAAAAATTCTTATTTCTCATGAAAAATTTTTTGGTGCTCGATTTCGGCGTTTCTTTTTATCATATTCTCAGGTGTAATGTTACTTTATTCTGAATTCGTTATCTTAGTTAAAAAGATTCTCCTGTGAACCTGTTGAGTTTGCTTTTTTATACGTATATCATTTCTCTCGGTGTCTTATTTATTATATCGGTGTGACCCTTCTAATATTTCATTCTTTTTGCGATGAGCTCTCTGGCTGCATTTCGTCAGTTGTCGAAGTGTCTTCCTTGTGTTAACAATGGGTCATGCCGGTAATTTTAATCGTGATTCTCCAATGTTTAATGACGATGCCGTGGCGGAAACCTCGTCTGATGACGAAGGCTTCGATATTGAGGTCGATGATAGTGCCGTTGATGATTTTATGGACCATGGTGACGCCCAGGCCCATTTTCGTCGTGTGCGCGAGTGGTTGACGATCGTCAACCACTTTTATAGTAATGGTGTGTTCCATGTGTGTGGCGAGTGTATATGGTTCGCCACCAATGAGGCTCCCGGCAGGGTTTTCGACTTACCCTGGTCCGTGGAGCTTTATGAGCTTCTCGTCTCAATGCCTGACGCTGTGCGCGCCGATGTGGTGGTGGAGGACGAGGAGATGGAGGGCGAGGAGATGGAACACCCGGACGATCCCGTCGAGGTAGCTGCTTTAGACGAGATTGATATGGGGGATGACCCCGCGGCCAACCCCGCGCAGGCGAGGGACCGCGCTCCTGGGGCCTAATTTTTGTGTTTTTATAGTTATAGTTTATAGTGTAGTATTTTATAGTGTAGTATTGTAGTGTTAGTATAGTATAGTAGTATAGTACTGTAGTGTAACTCTGGATGTTGGATTATTTTCCGGACCTGGGATTCTTCTTTGGTAAGTCGCAACATTTTAATTTTTATTTTCTTATTATTACTTCTATTATTATTTTGTGTTATGTGCTTTTCCTTTATTTGCTTTTAATTTTCGACGAACGGTTTAATTCGGTTCGCGTGCACATTTATCGTTCGGCGGCCCATTTTTATTTTATAATTTAAATCGCTCAATTTTTCTAAAATTGTGTAGGGTCCGATCCATAACGCGTCTAGTTTTTTCGATCTCCCTCGCCGAACTGTTTCGTCGTGTAATAGAACTTTTTCTCCTATTTCGAATGTGCGTATTTTTGTTTTTCTGTCGTAGGTTTCCTTTGCTTTTTGTTTTTCTTCTTTTACGTTTTCCTTCGCTATCTGATTCGCGGCTCGTATTCTTTCACGGAGTTCTTGCGCATAATCATCGTATGTGTACGATGATTTCGGTGAGCTTGTTAGGGCCGTAGGTAGTGGTGCCTGGTGCCCGTATACCAGTTCGAACGGCGTGAATCCCGTAGCGGTGTGCGGTGTCGTATTATATGCGAACATCGCATACGGTATCCATTCGTCCCAGTCTGTCTGATCATTATTAATATAATGTCGTAGATATTCGGTTAATGTCCGATGTGATCTTTCGAGTGCTCCGTTTGTTTCTGGGTGATAGGCTGTCGTTTGCAATTTTTGTATTTTTAGTAATTTGCACGTATTTTTAAATAATTCACTTGTAAAGTTTGTTCCTTGATCGGTCAATATTTTTTCTGGAATTCCATATTCTAATATAATTTTTGTGACAAATTCTTTTGCTACTGTTGTCGCTTCTTGATTTTGTATTGGTATTCCCTTGCTAAATTTTGTTAAACTGTCCTGAAATGTCAATACGTACTTGTTTTCCATCGTTGTTATTGGCAAAGGTCCTACAATATCTAATGCGCATTTTTCAAATGGTTTTGTTGGCGTATCTGTTATCATTAACGGTGCTTTAACGCGTCGTTGCAATTTATTTTTCTGGCAATATTCGCATTTTGAGATGTATTGCTCAACATCCCTTTTTAATCCTGGCCAGTTGTGGTGTAATCGTATTCTATTTATTGTTCGTTCAACGCCCTGGTGTCCTCCTATAGGTGCGTTGTGGTATTCATATAATATTTGTTTCTTTTCTTCTTCTTTATATTGCTTTTCTGACGCGGCGTCGTCAGTTTGATCTTTTGTTATTGCTGCTACGTTACGGCTTAATGCGTCAGCATTAGCGTTTGCTTTCCCAGCTTTATGTATTATTTCGTAATCGAATTCTTCCAGTTTTAATCTCCATCTGATTAAACGTGATCCGGGATCTGTTACGTTAAATAACCATATTAACGGTTTATGATCAGTAATTATTTTAAATTTTGTCCCGTATAAATAAGGTCTGAAATGTTTTACTGCCCATACTATTGCGAGTAGTTCCTTCTCAGTCGTATTATAATTCTGTTCTGCTCGTGATAGTACACGGCTGGCGTACGCGACGGGTTGGTCTTGACCTACCTCGCCTTGCGATAAGACGGCTCCTATTGCATAGTCTGATGCATCCGTGGTTAGGAGGAATTCTCTCGTGAAGTCTGGATATTTTAATATTGGTGCCGTCGTTAATTTATTTTTTAGCGTATCAAATGCATTTTGCTGTTTTTCGGTCCATTCGAATTTTTCTCCCTTTTTTGTAAGTTTTGTTAAAGGTTTTGCTATTCGTGAGAAATCTTCGATAAACTTTCGGTAGTATCCGGCTAATCCGATGAATGATTGCACATCTTTTACCTTTTTGGGCATAGGAAAATTCTTTACGGCGTGCAATTTTGATGGATCTGGCGAAATTCCATTTTCCGTAATTATGTGTCCTAAATAAATTACTTCTTTTCTTAAAAATTCGCACTTGTCCGGTTGGAGCTTTAAATTGTTCTCTCTTAGTCTTTGGAGAACTAATTTTAATCTTTTGTTATGTTCTATTAGGCTAGGACCGTATATTACAATGTCATCAAGATACACTAGACATTTAATTCCTTGCAACCCTGTTAAAATTGAATTCATTAATCGTTGGAAGGTTGCAGGTGCGTTTTTTAGACCAAATGGCATTCTATTAAATTCATAATGACCGTGTGGTGTAGAGAATGCCGTTTTATTTTTATCTCGCTCCGTCATTGATATCTGGTGGTAACCTGATGCGAGATCCAGTGTCGTAAAGTATTTCGCGTTGCCCAGCTGATCAAGTATATCCGTTATATTGGGCAACGGGAATGAATCTCCGATTGTGAGATCATTTAATTTTCTGAAGTCTATCACAATTCGTAATTTTGTTTTTCCTGACGCGTCTGTTTTCTTGGGCACGACTAGTAGTGGTGCGTTCCATTGGCTGACGCTCGGTCTGATAATTTCTTGTTTCAGCATTTCTTGAATTTGTTTATTTACCTCATCTTTGTGTTTTTCCGGTAAACGATAAGGTCGTACGTTTACTGGTGATGAATCTGTTCGTACTGATATCTCATGCTTAATCTTTGTTGTGCATGATAATGTATCCCCTTCTAGGTGGAACACATCATTGTATTCGTGACATAATTTTAATATAGATTTTCGTTCTTCGTCATTTAAATGTTCTGTGCGCAAAGAATTGTTTATTTGCTCTTCTCGAGCTATTAATTTTGTCTCTTTATTTTTTGTCTGTATTGCGTTCACAGATTCTTGTTTTATTTTTTCTTGTATATTTATTTCTTCTATTATCACTTGTGGTACTTGCACGATTTTTTCTTCTTCTGTAATATTTATTATACTTATTGGGCATGTATAATCTCGTGGTTCCACTAGGCAACATCCAATAAAAATTCCAGGTATCATTTCCTCTGGTTTCGTCAATCCAATTATATTTTGATTAGTCGTGACTTGCACGATTGTTTCGCTGCGCGGCCCTAAGGTTACGCGCCTGTATGGGTACAGTCTGAATTTCGTATTTTGCAATTGTACTAAATTTGTTTTTGGATTGAATGCAGTCATGTATTTCCAAATAAAATCTGCTCCTAGGATTGCATCGTATTCCATTGGCGCATTATCTCGCACTATGTATACGGGGTGTCGTATCTTTTTTCGCGACAGTTGCACCGTAATATGTGTTTTGCCCAATGTTATTATTTCATGTCCTGTTATGCCTGTTAGCTTAGTTTTTTCTTCATAGATTAGGACATGGTCTAGAACATGTTTCAGTTTTATTATTGTTGCTGATGCTCCTGTATCAAACAAGAAATTTATTTTTTTACCTTTGGCTTCTGCAATCGGTAATGTGATCGCATTTAATCCAGTGTTGACGAGCGATGTCCCCTTGACGTGTGCCACGCGATACTCTGACGCGGGACGCGGGACGATCGATTTATCTTCGCTGGTTTCGCTCTTTTTATTTTTAAAGTTCTTCGCGGAATTTTCTCTTCGCGAATTCGAAAAAATTTTTTCGGAATTTTTCCTGTTTTCCGGTTTTCCATTTAATGTCCAACATTCGTGTCGTAGATGTCCTATCTTTTTGCAATAGCTACACTGTTTTTCAATTGTATTTATTCGTGGTTGTCTTTCTGGCTTAGGCAGGGTATATCTGTTTGAAAAACGGCTAGTCCTACAATCGTGTCCGTAATGACCGACATTTTTCACAACGCGGACTAGGTGTATGCGTTTTAAATACTGGTCGGTTTCGATAGGTTAGCGTTCGCATGCTAGGTCCTCGCGTTTTTTCTTCCGCGGTTGCTCCTGCGATTGCTTCCTGTATTGTTTGATATCGCTGCGATCGTACAATTAATTTAATTTCGTCGTGTAAACCGTTCTGGTAATTGTAGAGCGCTTGCTCTTTTATATTTTCTAAAATCGCGCGTTGCTGTTCGACCGTATGATTTTTTCCTTCTTCCATGGATTCGTATAATTCCATGGCTATATTGTCTGTTCGTCTGCCGAATTCTTGTGCATTCTCGTTTGGTTTTTGTTTAAGCGAATTAAATTCGAGTTGCAAGTGTGCGGTACTTCGTTTGCTCAAATATTCTTTTTCTAATTCCCGTTTTAATTGTTCGAAGTTTATTATATCTCGCGTTCGGAAATCCATCATGGCCTTGCCTTTGAATTTAGTGCAAAGAATAGCTTCTAATAGAGAATGTTCATCCGCGGGGTGTATATTTTTTATCGCGTACGTACTTGCGTTTAGAAATTCGTACACGCGTCCTCGTGACGTGCCGTCGATCTCTGGGATCATGTTACGCGCGTCTTTTAGTGTGAGGAATGTCAGTGCATTTCCCGGCTGGTTTCGTATATCTTGATACGAACGTCCGTAAGTTAGATCTAACGGGTGCGGCAGAAAATCTTGAGATAATCTCGTTCGTTCGCCCATAGGCAATTGTGTTTGCCGGCTCAATCCGTTGACTTGCACACGGAGATCGCGTATCTCATCCATTAATTCTCGAATGAGAGTGTTATCGGGCGGTGCGTCGATTGTGACGCGGCGGTTCGTTCGACTTTCTTGCGGTCCATGTCTCTCGACCGAATGTCGTAGTTGTAAAATTTCGTTGTCGATTTCGTTTTGTTGTTCGACAGGTGAGTGAGTCATTTCGTTTATTAGCGATTGATATATGTTGAAAGAATTAAAGATGCTTCCGTCTCGTAAGTTTGTATGTATGTTTTTTCGCGCTTGTACGTGTGTGTTAATGGGAGAGTCGGTGTCGTTCGGTTCGAGCAAGCTGTAATCTTCTTCGTTGTACGGAAATTCGCGTTCGGTTATTACGTGGACGTCTTCGTCACTATCGTATCGTAGTACACGGCGCACGTTATCGCGTATTTCCTTTAACGCGTTTCTCGCGGTATTTATCGCGGAGATAGTTTGCGGAAAGTTTATGGAATTATTTATTGACCGTGATTTTGGCCAAGTCGCATTTGCTACGCTGTCCTTCGCTGCGGACATTCGTCTTTACAAAATATAATTTTTCGGACTTACAATAGAAGACAGATCGTATACGCTCGCATGGTCGCTGCTTGTGCTGGCGTGTCAGTCGGCTGCGTGTAGTAGTGCGTGTCGGTGAAGCGTCCTTGCTGCCTGGTATCGTTGTACACGGTCAGCGCTGGCTGGCTCTCGGTGCTCGTGGACTCTCTGGTCGTTGCTCCGCTGCCACTGGACACTCGTTGTCGTAGGTCGGCACTCTACTGATATTGCACTGTACACTTGACACAATTTCGTGGGCGGCTTATTTTCTGACGGGACCTTTTCCGTCCGCCTGTTTTCTACAGGTCTTTTATTTTTTCTGCTTATCGGGAATTTGATTCTTCTGCCTGCTTGTAATTTATTATTACAGGTCTTATCTCGTTTCTTCAAGAAAAAATTTTTCCTTCTTCTGCCCGTAATGCAGTACGTCGGGACTTACTGGATTGATTCTGCTGGCTCGATTAACGATGATCCTCTCAAGTTGTTGTTCTTGGGGATGGTTTTGACAATCCCACCGCTGCCACCAAAATGTTGTACCCCGGATGGGCTACAACGATATTATTAGGGATAGTCGGGTTCGTTGAGCCTATGGAGTTGGGACTCCGAGCAGGATCAAAAGAATGGAAAGGAAATCTTCTCGAAATTACTAACACACTTTCTTTATTTTTTCTGGTTTATTTAATCAATGCACTATTTCGTGGATTTAGTATTGCTTATTTTATTTCTTTCACACACGGTTAAACGTCGGCGGGCGGCTCGGCGCGTGTCGCGTTACTCTGGCGGCCGTCGACCGAGTATGTCACTTGAGACGCTGATAGTACGGCTCGCGTGAACTTCGCCGTGCTCGTGTAATATCTTGCGCGACAATTATAATAATGATTCCGAACGGCACGTTATTCTTGACTCTCCCCGATTCCGCCTTGTGTAACCGATTATATAGTTTGATCGATGCCCGATCAGCATTCTGATCGATTGCGTCGATCGGTTGCGTGATATTGATTAATCACTGTTACGCTCGGTTTGATTATCAAGTTTAGGAATTTGCTGATAGGCTTTTTCGTAATGTTCTTGCGTGATGCATTTCTGCGGTCTTTCGAAAGACTGGCCGTAATTTCGGTGGTCACACATTTGTGTCATCTTTCGAAAGACTTTTCGATATTTCATGCGACCTAATTTTGTTGTCATGCGGACTACTTTTATTATTAGTTATTATTTTATTATTGGTTGTAGACTTGGCTACAACAGTGTTAAGAGATGCTTACATCAGGTACATCATGTACAATGAGATTATTTAATATGCAATATGCAGGTATTAACCCGTTCCGGAATTTGCGTTCGCAATAATCGCATATATACTGAGTTAATACTTTATTCCTTTATATATGCCATTAAATCTCTTAACTGGAATATTTATTTGTGCTTTAAATTTATTAATTTCGGATACATTTCTTTTGTAACAAAGTCTCACATGATACACAAACATATCGAGGTGTGTTCATGGGGCGCTTAGTTAAAGTTTTAAACGCGTTTTTATATTTATAAATAATATCCTCATCACCCAAAATAGTATCAGTAGACTGATGTAGTAGACTATACATACGATTTGCTGTTTTTTTGTGCCAAAATTATGTGAGGTTTAGATTCTGGAAACATCAAGAGCGCGCTATCACGGGACGTACAGGTGACATGCCTCGACCGCGTGCGTTTTGCGTGTCGGGCAACTGCCGAAATACGGTTCAGACAGTGAGTCGTCGACCGGTCGCCGAAGCGATAAGATATATAGTAGTTCGTTTGTACCGCCCGATAATGTGTTCGTTTGATTGAATATAATATTAGAATACATGATACCACAATTATAATTTGATATAATGTATTTAAATCAGCAAATGTTAAGGCCTTCTCTAAATTTAACATTTTTTTATAGAAATTTGTCATATGATAAACTAAACGTTTAAAATATCTGACCATTGGGAAATGAAATGATAACAATGAACAGGAAGAAACATTGCTTTGCAAAGAGTTGTATCAATGTAACAAATATGTGTGTGACCCAACTTCGTATTCGAATTCTCATTTATTGTATTGTACATTTATGAATTTTCTGTAGTAGTTTTGGTATTCTCTTGAAAGTACATGTACTTATCGTTCGGAGGAATGTTTCATAACGATCAATTAAAAGTGGATTATCAGTTTTACATAATTCGTTGCATAACCATGATTTTTTTGTTTATTCTTTTATCAAAGATAATATATATATATTTTGATCTTTTAAATCCACAGATTGTGATAAAGTAATGTTACGATACATAGAATCGTTAAAATAATTTTCGGACAAAGTTGTATGCCTCGATTTACGACAAAATGCACTTAATTTATCACTAATTGTTTTACATTTAATAGCAAGACTCAAGCACACTTCTTTTTTAGTAAAGTTAATATTTTATACATATTGCAAATATAATTGTCTCGAATATGTATACAACAACGTACAATTTTTTCGGCTTCTAATCGTTTTTCAATATAATTTTTAATATCAAGTTTGTTATAAATTTCTTCAATTGTTTTAGAATTATGAAATTTTATATAATTGTGTGACCAAACCTTTTCATATTTTTTAATAATATTTTTGGCAATATCGCAATTATTTTTAACAAAACTGAATTTTAACTTCTTTTTCTCGTAATATCGTTTGTTATACAACCACTTACGATCATAATTTATTTTTTTTTATCTCGTTCATGTTGAAAATTTTTTAAATAACGCATTCATTTTTTAGCACGATTTTTTTCTAAATCTTGTTGGTAAAGACAACGTTTTTTAGCAAGATTTTTTTCTAAATTTTGTTGATATTGACATTTTTTAGCATGATTTTTTTCTAAATCCTGTTGATATAGACAACGTTTTTTAGAACGATTTTCTTCTAGATTCTGTTGATATAGACATCGTTTTTTTAGCAAGACTTTTTTCTAACTGCTGTTGATAACATTTTATAACAATTATTAGGTGTACAAAAAAGTTCTGAGCTTTTTTTTGTAAAATTCAATCTTTATTCAAAAACAAACAAAAAAATATTAATCAGCAAAATATTCCCCGTTTGTATCAACGACCTTTTGTCATCTTTCGGTAGCTTGCGAATTCCTTGACGATAGAAGCTCACCGGCTTCGAAACGATAAAGTCATCAATGCATTTTCGTATCTCTTTAAATCTCACAAAATGTGTATCAGCCAAATGATGCTGCAGCGATCGAAATAAGTAGTAATCGGAAGGCGCCATGTCTGGGCTATACGCCGCGTGCGGGAGAAGTTCCCAGCCTAACGCAAAGATATGGTCCTGAATCGCTTTCGCAACATGTGGTCGAGCATTGTCATGAAGCAAGATCACTTTACGACGTCCTTGGCCAGTAAATGGCCTCTTTTCTTCTAATGCATCTAATCGCTCAAATTGGTCAATTGTTGTTGGTAGCGGTTTGCCGTGATTGTTTCACTCGGTTGTAACAACTCGTAATACAACACACCTTTCCAATCTCACCAGATACAGAGTAAAATCTTCTTGACGTGGATATTGGGCTTTGGCGTCGATGTCGAAGGTTGACCAGGGTCAATCCATGATTTTCTACGTTTAGGGTTATCATAAAGAATCCACTTTTCATCGCTTGTAATGATTTTGTGCAGAAAATCTTTTTTCCAGAACTTTGAAAGCAAAGTGAATGCAGTGTCACGCCGACGATTTTTGTTGTCTTCGGACAATTCATGCAGAACTCATCTGTCTTCCTTCTGAACATCATATGTAAACGTACGGAAATGGTTTGCTGCGTAACGCCAAGCTGTTCTGCAAGCTCCTTTTCAGTTTGCGCAGAGTTTATATCCAGCAGTGCTTACAATTTGTCCGTTTCAATCTTTTGAGGGCGTCCAGCACGCGGTTCATCTTCAAGACTGAAATCTCCTTGGCGAAATTTTTGATACCATCTTTTACATGTAGTATGACTTACAGCGTTCTCTCCATATGCAGCACAAATCATTGCAGTGGCTTCAGCAGCATTTTTCTTCAGATGAAACGCAAAGTGAATGGAAAATCGAATATGCTCTTTTGTTATTGCCATTGTGAACACTACTGATTTATGTGCCTCAAACGCCAAACCGTATGGCATTTTAGAAGGCCAAATGTCAATGCTTTAAAACCGCAAAAGGGCGGGAAGATATATAAAATTTAAATTGTTATTTCGGTTGTATGAAATCTAAAGCTCAGAACTTTTTTATACACCTAATATTATTTATATCTTGTTTATATTAATGACATTTTTCAATAGCATTATTTTCTAGGTTTTCTAGATACCGATCTTTATTTTGAGAACATATATTTTTATCAATAAGATTAAAAAAGAAGGACTCCTTTAATGCGAAAAACAAATAAAAATGATAATAAGGGTGTTATGTCCGGTGGACTTCATGATTCTTCTCTCTTTTCGGAGCGAATGGGCGAGCTCCGATACAACAATAAAAAAAAATTCTGAATAAGTAAACTAAAACAATTTTTACGAGCTCAAACTTCGTGGAGCCAGTCTGCCGAACACGTGAACCTCAGACTGTTGAGGGCTCGCTTTTCGAACTAACAAATAAACTATAAAACCCGATTAAATTGCAACTAAGCTAAAATAACACTTGAGCCATATGTCGAACGCAAAGAAACCCTTAGTGCACTGGCGACGACGGAAAATCATAAATTGTCAAGTAGGTATATGTTTTCTTTCATGGCAGGTTCCGTACTCGAATAGCCGCCTTCGTGGCGTCAGTTATTAAATCCGCCGACCACTTATTCAGCCACAAATATTTAAATAATGCCACATTAATAGAGGCTCAGACCCACTACCTATCCTCCCTAGCTATCCTCCCTAAAAATTCTTCTCGTACCAATCAGATTCTTTTTTCAAAATTCAGAACTATGATAGGCTAACTCCCCTCCACATCCCTAATGACTCGCTAATTCCTATTCGTTAAAGACTCGCGAAACTTACTCCTAATTTCGAATCGAAGCCCCACCCCGCGACAATTTTTTACCAAGATCCTTCCCGGAGGAAACGCACTTGGCACTTTACTCTTTGACCGACAGTCTCTACGCGCTCTGATCTATCAGTTTTTTTTTACGAGCAAATCTTTTTTTAGAGACAAATCTTTTTTCGTGTGCCTTCGCGTTCGTTCGCATTCGTTTTGTAACTTTCGGTTTAACCTTTGTTGATTCGCGCCGAAGTAATCACAGATTTAATTATTTAAATTTTAAAATTGGAAAGGGTAAATTAAATAAGTTTGTAATCTCATTCAAATACCGCTTTATTGTATTCAAAAAGCATGGGAATGATTCTTTTTTTTGTGTGCTCTCGACTTCACGAGACCTCACGAGCACCCTGTGGAGAGCCAATCGCTGGCCGCTGGTCTCAACTTCCCCGCTTGTCTCTCGCCGATCTACTTGCAACATTTCTTGTTATTATCACAGTAATGAGTCGCATGAATTAATACGATCTACAATCTACCCATCACCACTTAAATATCGATTGTTTCCCCTTGTTCCCCTCTCCCTTATTTATTTTTCTGAGCTTACCTTTTACACTTACATAATTGTTTGTTTAAATTAGTCTATTATTTTTTTATTTTTTTTTTGTTTATTTACTTATATTGTAAAAACCGGGCATGGCCCTAAATATTTTAAAATTTTACCCCGAACTGCCATGCCCGACGACCTCCGCACTTTTGTAACACCCGCGTGCTACACTTATATGCAATTTTATTCCATTCTTATGCGCCCATTCGAAAGGATATTAATCGTTACCATTATCTACCGAGTAATTACTATGCGTATTATTTCTCCTTTATGTTAAGTATTTTGTGTTTTAATTTTGTATTTTGCTCGTTTTACATTAATTAATTAAATGTTTATTTTAACAATAAATTAATTTATTCATTAATAATTCAATCTTTTCGTCACGTTCGTTCCCGTCCACTCTCGGGGATCACATATGGTCCTATCCCAGGCAAAAGAGATTAAATTCTCTTGCCTAAATTAACGGACCGACGGACGTACGTCACGCAGTCGGAGTCATAGCTTCTTTTTCAAGATGTTGACCTGTATTGGCTGACCTCTATAGTGCGTTCGACTCGTAGGCACGCTCCAGAGCGGATCTGCGAGAGGATATTCGGTACGTCCTTCCTTGCCCCATCCCTTCAACTAATAATTCCGGGGTCTGGACGTAACATATCCAGAGATAGAAAAATTGGGGGCTCGTCCGGAATGAAAATTGCGATCTTTACAAACGGGAATGAATATGACGAGTTTTAAATCCGACAAAGCGGAAATAACTGAACAATATAAATATGCTGTAGAATCGCAGAACAAATCAAAATCTAATTTAAAAGGCACAGCTCCTCTCCTTACCTCAACTCCCGTCGGGACTTTGAAAACCCACACCCCGACACGTGCATTTTTCCGACGACAGTATAATTACTGAAGAGAAACTGTTTTAGAATCGCCGGAATCTGATTCCGACGGTGTCGAAGACGTAATGCCAAGTAAATAAGAAATTAATGGTAAATTAGCCACAACAAAATCCGTTCGTTACTTTGAAATATGCTGTCGGAGCCGTGCCTTATTTCGACGGCTCTAATATACTGTCTTATTTTATCAAAGGATGCGAGAAGGCAAAGTCCATGCTATCGGAGGAAGCCGAACCTCAATTCGCAAAAATAATTAGAATGCGAGTCGTAAGCGAAGCGCGTCGTACTATACAAGATCAAAATTTCAACACCGTTTCACAGTTAACAAAATATTTAAAACAGATTTACGGGCCTATGAAAAATGTTTACAGGATGTTTACAGCTACAGGGGGAATTAGGCTGTATTTATCAGAAGAGTGACGAAGATGTATTAACATATGCTAATCGGTAAAACTTTTGGGGAAACAAATTTTTGAAGAATTTATAAAAATCAAGGAAGTGCTCTCTTCAATAGAAATATTCAATTATTTTTAGAGAAAGACATGTGCAAATGTTTTATTAGAGAGTTAAAACCTGAAATTGAGCAAAGAATAACTAGAAATTTAGACATAGCCGGAACGATATCCGACGCGTTAAGAATAGAGAGAGAGCTCCGAGCAATGACAGATTTACGGCAAGGTCAGGCGCGAAGTCAGGTCAAAACTCATTGAGAAAAATTTAAAGGAGACTTGTCAAATATATTATAAAGAAGGGCATTCCGCAATTAATTGCAGAAAATTATCCTTGACTCCTCAACCTACGTGTAGTTTAGGGACGAAAATTTTGATTTGTCAAATTTAAAAAGCGTGAACATGGCGCGGATAAATGTCGCCTTCGTGATCCTTAGTCTCGTCGACCTGTGAATGTACGAGAAAAACCGATTTTTTTGTCAATTATGTTCAAAAGCAGGTCACTATGCCAAGGCTTATCCGACGGATGGCAAGGTAAATCCTTAAGTTAATAAAAATATCATTGTTTGTCAGTGGTGCAATAGATTCGGACATACCGCGAGTAATTGTTGGAAGAAGCAGAACAAACAACGCGGCTTAGAAAATAAAAATAGAATTATTTGCCAGATGTGTAATAATTTCGGGCATGTTGCAAAGAATTGTCGAACAACATTAACTCAATCCAAAGGCAACATGTTTTGCCATTATTGTAAAGAAAAGGGATATTTCCTTGAAAATTGTCAATTGAGAATTGCAAGTAATAATCGTAGGAAGAATACCGATCAGAAAAACTCCAATGGCCTCTTGAAATCGGGTGTGCAAAGGAGGCCCTAACAAGTTACATACCCTTTGAAAACTCCAAAAAGTCCAAGTACAAAAACGCACCGGAAATTAGATCCAGATAACTGTAACCTTGGATAAACAAAGTCGCGTGCCTCCTATGCAAGTAGAGATCCGTAATATAACAGATGACGTAACTCTAATGCTAGACACCGATTCGTACCAAACATAATTAAAGAAAATCTCATACCCGAAGACGAAAAAATCAATTATACAAGTATCTTAAAATTGAATAAATAAATAATTATCCTGTTTACACTCTCGGGGAAATCACTTTAATTCTTTTCATAAACCAGTAACCTTTCATATAGTAGCGGACGATTTCCCGATTCCAATCTGGTATATTAGGCAACGATTTCTTTAAACAAACATCATCGAAAATTGATTACGCACAAGGATGTATAGACGTATCCGGAATCCAAGTACCTTTTCTCTCGCCAGAAATCATAGTGGCATCACCAAGATCGGAATCGTTATTTTATATAAGAGTTGACAACCCTAATGTTAAAACCCTAATGTTGGATATGTACCGAAATTGAAGATAACGCATGAATTTATCTAGAAGATACGGTCATGGAAAATCTCGTGAAAAGCATACTTAAATATCATAAACACACGGAACGAGGAAGTAAAGGTCAGGGTGCCGATCATAAATCTTAGATCTCTGAATGAGATGGTTGATCTTTGTGAAACCAGAATAAAGGCGTCAGATTATCAGGAAGAATTAACAAATTCACACCCAAATTTCTTTTCGAAGGAAACCGAAAACAATATTGATCCTAATAAAGAAGAATTGTTAAACGAAAATTAAAATAAAAATGTAATAAGTAGAGAGGAAAACGAGATTATGAATATAAATGGCATTAAGATTGTTAATGAAAATAAAAATGGAAATAAAAATAAGAATGAAAGTGAAAATGCAAAGACGAAAGAAGATGGAATTATAAATAACAAACATAAAGAAATTAAAACCTCCATAAATGGAGATAGAATTAATAAAAATTTAAAGGTCGAAATTAAAAATAAAATTAAAATGAGAGAAACTAAAAAGGAAAATCCTAATTTCGATGCTCAGCGAAAGGGAAGTTACCAAACCTCCTCTGAGATATCCTCCCATCACAAAATCCTCGGAGAAGGAAGTTACCAAACCTCGTCCGAAAATTTAAAAAATTCTGAGTTTCTTGGAGATGAAAATTGTCGAATCACTTCAAGAAATAATTCTGGAATTGCCGATGGAAGTTTTTGCACTCCTCGAGCATTTTCCAGCTCCGTCAGTTACGAGGAGGAAAGTTAATCCCAAATCTCACTACGTAATCCGACACAATCCTGTCTGAAGGAAAATGAAAATATTAATTCCTCAGTTTCGTTAGAAGGTGTTAAATTCCTGAGAGTTGCCGAGATGATCTCGAAAAAAATAAAAAGAAAAAATGAACCCTCTCACATTACCTCCAAAGAGCTTATGGAAAGGATACAAATAAATAAATCGAATAAAATAAATCGTGACAAATTAGGAATGAAAAACAAAAAAACCGTCTTCAAAAATTTTTAAATTAAAACAAAATCAATCTCAAGAGATATTAGACAAATGTATACGCAAGCGTAAATCAAAGCATAAGGAAAAAGCTATAAGAGTTACAGAGTAATAGCAAAGGAAATGTAGCAACTGAATGCTTAATATTATCAGGAGAAAACTAAAGAGATAGACTCACAAAAATCATAGAATTATCGCGATTAGAACACTTGAATGATTATGAAGAGAAGAGTGTGATAAATCTTATAATTAATAGTTAAAACAGGTTTCATATACCTGAAAAATTGACAGCAACTAATATTTTACAACATAAAATGTCAACAACAGATGACCAGTCGATAAATACTCGTCAGTATAGATTTCCGCAAATTCATAAAGAGGAAATAAACAAGCAGGTAGGAAAGCTGTTAAAGGGAGCACAGTAAAACCTTCGCAGTTGCCTTACAATACGCCCATATAGATTGTAAGAAAGAGGATTCTCAAGGAAATAAATAATGGAGAATAATGGAGGTATTAGATTTCCGGGCATTAAATGACAAAACTATCGGAGATGCGTATCTACTGCGATACCAAATATAGTTGATATCTTAGATCAACTGAGGAGCTCGATATTTTTTGGTATGCGATCTAGCCTCAGGATTTCATAAAATAAAAATAGATCCATAAAACCGCTTTTACAACATTTTTTAGGCATTACGAATTTGATAAGATGTCATTTGGATTGAAGAATGCTCCTGCTACTTTTCAACGATTTATGGATTTAGTCTTATCAAAATTACAAGGAAAAGAATTATTTGTTTATATGGATATTATTATTTACGCCGTCATTAGAAGAGTATGAAAGAAAATATAATCTTTTAATAGATAAATTACGCGAAGCAAATTTAAAACTACAGTCCGATGAATGTGAATTTTTAAAATCAGAGGTAACTTATTTGGGACACTTATAGACAAAAACGGAGTTAAACCCGAAAAAATTAGAGACTGTACGACGATTTCCTAGGCTCAAGACGCCTAAAAACATTAAGCTGTTACGTCACGGCAGCGGCGAGTCGCGGAGTGGGTCGCTGCATTTGCATTGAACAAAGGGGGGACTGCGTTAATTAACGGCGACGAGTAACGGCAACCGAGCGGCAAGCTGTCATTCCCGCGCTGAGTCGAGAGAGAAAGAAACGAAGCACTAGGAGATTTTGAACGTTGCGGTGTGTGTGACATTACGTCGCGGGTTGCAGCGGTTAGCTGTCGATCGAACGAATCTCAATTATTCACCGGATGGCGTAATTGCGTAAAGAGAGTAGGAAAAACTCGTTAGCCGACGCAAAAATATTACTCCAGGGGCGGGATGAGAGCGATCGATGTAGACACGTGTTCTTAAGTTCGAATGTTTCCCCGTTCGCGTCTAAATAAACCAAAATTCCGTGAAGGTCTCGGCGCACTGTGAGCAGTGTTCGATCTCGCGGACGATCGTCAAAGGAGTGTAGCAGCACTCGCAGTACTCAGTAGCCTCGGTTTGACCTACTTGCAAATAATGCGACAGAGCCAAACGATAAATAGCAGTTCCCTCGGGAACTAACTCCTTGCAGCGGAAACAGAGCGTATCGACGCTATTATCGTTATTATTAGCACTTGTCGAGCTCACTCGCCGGTACGCGAAATCGGTGGCGCATCTAGCTGAACTGGCACGGTTGAAGAATACCGCGGCTGGAGACGTACGCACTTTTGGGACGTTGTAGAGCTGACCTCTGCACATTACGTTAACTGCTTATCAGCTCGTCCGCGTACCGTATTGAGACGAGCTCCGCGGTTTCATCGAGAGTCGGGGCAAATATTATTTTACAATATTTCGAACCAAGCATTCAGTTTTCAGCTCTTAAAGTTGCACATTCTCCGAGTGAAATCCACGGGAACAGTAAAAACTATCCAAAAAAAGGGGGGTCGGTCATAAAACTCTTTCGATCGCAAGTGCGTCGCTTTCCCTTTTTTTTTATATCGCCCGAACACGTTCGAACGCGTTTGGACGCGTCTGGATATTCCCGATTCTACGCGACTTCAAGAAATTTCTTGATGTACTTACACGTTTAGGTCTATCAATTAATTAATTCACTTACCTAGTCAAGGCGCTGCGCTGACGATAGGTCTCCAAAGATATAAGGCGCCGGGGGGAAGGTTCTGTATTGCTGTGCTCGTGGCTCGGCGGGGACGGTGGCTTGGCACTCCAGTTCGTCGTGCATCAGATGCTTGTACTCGAGATCATATTCGAAGGTTTCACCTTCGAATATTTCGTTGTAGTCATATATCACGGCTACATGCAAGTCGTAGTATAATTGCCGAATGGTGTTGGTATGGTCCGCGCGATTTTTTCTAGATCGCATCGACAGAGGCTTTCGGTAATTACAACAATCAGAACGGTCATTTAGGAGAGGTTTACGCTCTGCTGCGAGCCAATTACTCAATCGGTTCGGTGTCGCTTGAGCGCGAAACTTCAACGCAAGCGAGAAGTCATATCTCCTTCGTGGTAAGTGCGGACAACGCACAACACCTTGCTTCCAGAGACGCCTAGAATTCTCGTTTAAATTTGTATAAGCGGATAAGCATGTAGTAATTATTATAATTATTTCATCATACCTATTTGCCTCTGAGCCTCGCGAACACTTTTCGATTCCCGCGACGTGATGGCGATAAGGAAGAATGAAATGAGAGATAATACAATGACAGTTACACTAATAATAATATATTCAATTATTCATTAGATGAAATTACACTCACGTAACAAATGATTCTGTCACTAACAAGATAAACTAACTTAGAATTAACTTAACTAGAAATCGAGAAAAATTTAGAAATGGAATTCGAAATTAGATTTAAGATTTAGGAATGGAACTTTGTAATCGCGTGACACTTGTACGGAGCAGATGCGTAATGTTCGACGGCGCGCACAAGAGTGTCGGCACGTGGTCGTGCGCTGTAGCGCCTCGCTACGGCGGCTCGACCGCTCAAGATAACGGATAGTGTGGGTACGCCAACGCATGTGACGCTAGTGATGGCGTGGATTGTAGATCATACTAGATGTATGCGCTTATGCTATGTATGCAATGGATTCGGCTGAACCAATGGAAAACGCGAATGATTGAGAAGCATAGTTCTATTAGTAAAAGCAATGTAAATGTTATTGTTAATGCTAGCGTTTCTAGTGGTGTCGTAGTTAATGTTGTTAGTTAATAATAATAATAATAATAATAATAATAATAATAACAACAACAATAATAACAATAATAATAGCTTTTGAAATTGATAAAAAAAGACACGTAATTTTCAAGGGAAATTAATTTTTTTTTTATTCAAAATATTGGCCATCGGCTTCTACACATTTCGCCCATCTTTCAGGTAATTTATGAATACCATGCCAGAAAAACTGCTTGTCTTTTGCGGCAAACCATTCGTCGAGCCATTTTCCAACTTCCTCGAAATTGCTGAAGTGCTGCTCTGCGAGCGCGTGCCCCATTGATGCGAAGAGGTGATAGTCAGATGGAGCCAGGTCTGGGGAGTACGGCGGGTGCGGAAGGATGTCCCATCCAAGCGATTTCAAGGTGTCTTTCACTGGTTTTGCTGTGTAAGACGGCGCATTGTCGTGTAACAAAATCACTTTGCCATGTCTTCTGGCCCATTCCGGTCGTCTTTCGATTAATGCGTGGTTTAAATTAATCATTTGTTGGCGATAACGTTGTGTATTAACGGTTTTGCCGGGCTTCAAGAGTTCATAATACACAATACACAAGGTGTCTTTCACTGATTTTGCTGTGTGAGATGGCGCATTGTCGTGTAACAAAATCACTTTGCCATGTCTTCTGGCCCATTCCGGTCGTCTTTCGATTAATGCTTGGTGTTGTAGCTAGATCTACAACCAACAATAAAATAATAACTAATAATAAAAGTAGTCCGCATGACAACAAAATTAGGTCACATGAATCTCGAACAGTCTTTCGAAAGACGATACAAATGTTTAACCACCGAAATTGCGGCCAGTCTTTCGAAAGACCGCAGAAATGCATCACGCGAGAACATTGCGAAAAAGCCTATCAGCAAATTCCTAAACTTGGTGATCAAATCGAGCGTAATATTGATTAATCAATATCACGCAACCGATTGACGCAATCGATCAGAATGCTGATCGGGCATCGATCAAACTATATAATCGGTTACACAAGGCGGAGTGGCAGAGAGTCAAGAATAACGTGCCGTTCGGAATCATTATTATAATTGTCGCGCAAGATATTACACGAGCACGGCGAAGTTCACGCGAGCCGTACTATCAGCGTCTCAAGTGACATACTCGGTCGACGGCCGCCAGAGTAACGCGACACGCGCCGAGCCGCCCGCCGACGTTTAACCGTGTGTGAAAAGAAATAACATAAGCAATACTAAATCTACGAAATAGTGCATTGACTAAATAAACCAGATAAAATAAAGAAAGTGTGTAGTGATTTCGAGAAGATTTCCTTCCCATTCTTTTGATCCTGCTCGGAGTCCCAACTCCTTAGGCTCAACGAACCCGAATATCTCTAAAATTATCGTTGTAGCCCATCTGGGGTACAACATTTTGGTGGCAGCGGTGGGATAGTCAAAACCATCCCCAAGAACAACAACTTGAGAGGATCATCGTTAATCGAGCCAGCAGAATCAAACGAGTAAGCCCCGACGTATTGCATTACGGGCAGAAGAAAAAATTTTTTTTTCTTGAAGAAACAAGACCTGTAGAAAACAGGCGGACGGAAAAGACTCCGTCAAAAAATAAACCGCCCAAACAAGATAAGACCTGCAGTAATAGACAGGCAGAAGAATCAAATTCTCAATAAGCAGAAAAATACAAGACCTGTAGAAAACAGGCGGACGGAAAAAGGCCCCGTCAAAAAATAAGCCGCCCACGAAATTGTATCAAGTATACAGTGCAATATTAGTAGAGTGCCGACCTACGACAACGAGTGTCCAGTGGCAGCGGAGCAACGACCAGAGAGTCCACGAGCACCGAGAGTCAGCCAGCGCTGACCGTGTACGACGATACCAGGCAGCAAGGACGCTTCACCGACACGCACTACTACACGCAGCCAACTGACACGCCAGCACAAGCAGCGACCATGCGAGCGTATGCGATTTATCTACTAATGTAAGTCCGAAAAATTTTATTTTAAAAAGGCGAATGTCCGCAGCTAAGGACAGCGTAGCAAACAGCGTTGCGACTTGGCCAAAAGCGCGGTCAATAAATAATTCGGTAAACTTTCCACATACTGTCTCCGCGTTAAATACCGCGAGAAACGCATTAAAAGAAATACGCGATAACGTGCGCCGCGTACTACAATACGATAGCGACGAAGACGTCCACGTAATAACTGAACGCGAATTTCCATACAACGAAAGAGATTACAGCTTGCTCGAACCGAACGACACCGACTCTCTCATTAACACACACGTACAAGCGCGAAAAAACATACACACAAACTTACGAGACGGAAGTCTATTTAATTCTTTTAATATATACCAATCTTTAATAAACGAAATGGCTCACTCACCTGTCGAACAACAGAATGAAATCGACAACGAAATTTTACAATTACGACATTCGGTCGAGAGACATGGACCACAAGAAAGTCGAACGAACCGCCGCGTCACAATCGACGCACCGCCCGATAACACTCTCCTTCGAGAATTAATGGACGAAATACGCGATCTCCGTGTGCAAGTCAACGGATTGAACCGGCAAACACAATTGCCTATGGGCGAACGAACGAGAATATCACAAGATTTTCTACCGCACCCGTTAGATCTAACTTACGGACGTTCGTATCAAGATATACGAAACCAGCCGGGAAATGCACTGACATTCCTCACACTGAAAGACGCGCGTAACATGATCCCAGAGATCGACGGCACGTCACGAGGACGCGTGTACGAATTTCTAAACGCAAGTACGTACGCGATAAAAAATATACATCCCGCGGATGAACATTCTTTATTAGAAGCTATTCTTTGCACTAAATTCAAAGGCAAGGCCATGATGGATTTCCAAACGCGAGATATAATAAACTTTGAACAATTAAAAAGAGAATTAGAAAAGGAATATTTGAGCAAACGAAGTACCACACACTTGCAACTCGAATTTAATTCGCTCAAACAAAAACCAAACGAGAGTGCACAAGAATTCGGCAGACGAACAGACAATATAGCCATGGAATTATACGAATCCATGGAAGAAGGAAAAAATCATACGGTCGAACAACAACGCGCGATCTTGGAAAATATAAAAGAGCAAGCGCTCTACAATTACCAGAACGGTTTACATGACGAAATTAAATTAATTGTACGATCGCAGCGATACCAAACAATACAGGAAGCAATCGCAGGAGCAACCGCGGAAGAGAAAACGCGAGGACCTAGCATGCGAACGCTAACCTATCAAAACCGACCAGTATTTAAAACGCATACACCTAGTCCCCGTTGTGAAAAATGCGGAAAAATCGGTCATTACGGACGCGAGTGTAGGACTAGCCGTTTTTCAAACAGATATATCCTGCCTAAGCCAGAAAGACAACCGCGAATAAATACAATTGAAAAACAGTGTAGCTATTGCAAAAAGATAGGACATTTAAGACACGAATGTTGGACATTAAATGGAAAACCGGAAAACAGCAAAAATTCCGGAAAAATTTTTTCGAATTCGCGAAGAGAAAATTCCGCGAAGAACTTTAAAGATAAAAAGAGCGAAACCGGCGAAGATAAATCGACCGTCCCGCGTCCCGCGTCAGAGTATCGCGTGGCACACGTCAAGGGGACATCGCTCGTCAACACTGGATTAAATGCGATCACATTACCGATTGCAGAGGCCAAAGGTAGAAAAATAAATTTCTTATTTGATACGGGAGCAACAATAATAAAACTGAAACATGTTCTAGACCACGCCCTAATCTATGAAGAAAAAACTAAGCTAACAGGCATAACAGGACATGAGATAATAACATTGGGCAAAGCACATATTACGGTGCAACTGTCGCGAAAAAAGATACGACACCCCGTCTACATAGTGCGAGATAATGCACCAATGGAATACGACGCAATCCTAGGAGCAGATTTTATTTGGAAATACATGACTGCATTCAACCCAAAAACAAATTTAGTACAATTCCAAAATACAAAATTCATACTGTACCCATACAGGCGCGTAACCTTAGGACCGCGCAGCGAAACAATCGTGCAAGTCACGACTAACCAAAATATAATTGGAGTGACGAAACCAGAGGAAATGATACCTGGAATTTTTATTGGATGTTGCCTAGTTGAACCACGAAATTATACATGTCCAATAAGTATAATAAATATTACAGAAGAAGAAAAAATCGTGCAAGTACCACAAGTAATAATAGAAGAAATAAATATACAGGAAAAAATAACACAAGAATCTGTGAACGCAATACAGACAAAAAATAAAGAGACAAAATTAATAGCTCGAGAAGAGCAAATAAACAATTCTTTGCGCACAGAACATTTAAATGAGGAAGAACGAAAATCTATATTAAGATTATGTCACAAATATAATGACGTGTTCCACCTAGAAGGAGATACATTATCATGCACAACAAAGATTAAGCATGAAATATCTGTACGAACAGATTCATCACCAGTAAACGTACGACCTTATCGTTTACCGGAAAAACACAAAGATGAGGTAAATAAACAAATTCAAGAAATGTTAAAACAAGAAATTATCAGACCGAGCGTCAGCCAATGGAACGCACCACTACTAGTCGTGCCCAAAAAGACAGACGCGTCAGGGAAAACAAAATTACGAATCGTGATAGACTTCAGAAAATTAAATGATCTCACAATCGGAGATTCATTCCCGTTGCCCAATATAACGGATATACTTGATCAGCTGGGCAACGCGAAATACTTTACGACACTGGATCTCGCATCAGGTTACCACCAGATATCAATGACGGAGCGAGATAAAAATAAAACGGCATTCTCTACACCACACGGTCATTATGAATTTAATAGAATGCCATTTGGTCTAAAAAACGCACCTGCAACCTTCCAACGATTAATGAATTCAATTTTAACAGGGTTGCAAGGAATTAAATGTCTAGTATATCTTGATGACATTGTAATATACGGTCCTAGCCTAATAGAACATAACAAAAGATTAAAATTAGTTCTCCAAAGACTAAGAGAGAACAATCTAAAGCTCCAACCGGACAAGTGCGAATTTTTAAGAAAAGAAGTAATTTATTTAGGACACATAATTACGGAAAATGGAATTTCGCCAGATCCATCGAAATTGCACGCCGTAAAGAATTTTCCTATGCCCAAAAAGGTAAAAGATGTGCAATCATTTATCGGATTAGCCGGATACTATCGGAAGTTTATCGAAGATTTCTCACGAATAGCAAAACCTTTAACAAAACTCACAAAAAAGGGAGAAAAATTCGAATGGACCGAAAAACAGCAAAACGCATTTGATACGTTAAAAAATAAATTAACGACGGCACCGATATTAAAATATCCAGACTTCACGAAAGAATTCCTCCTAACCACGGATGCATCAGACTATGCAATAGGAGCCGTCTTATCGCAAGGCGAGGTAGGTCAAGACCAACCCGTCGCGTACGCCAGCCGTGTACTATCACGAGCAGAACAGAATTATAATACGACTGAGAAGGAATTACTCGCAATAGTATGGGCAGTAAAACACTTCAGACCTTATTTATACGGGACAAAATTTAAAATAATTACTGATCATAAACCATTAATATGGTTATTTAACGTAACAGATCCCGGATCACGTTTAATCAGATGGAGATTAAAATTAGAAGAATTCGATTACGAAATAATACATAAAGCTGGGAAAGCAAACGCTAATGCTGACGCATTAAGCCGTAACGTAGCAGCAATAACAAAAGAGCAAACTGACGACGTCGCGTCAGAAAAACAATATAACGAAAAAGAAAAGAAACAAATATTATATGAATACCACAACGCACCTATAGGAGGACACCAGGGCGTTGAACGAACAATAAATAGAATACGATTACACCACAACTGGCCAGGATTAAAAAGAGATGTTGAGCAATACATCTCAAAATGTGAAGATTGCCAGAAAAATAAATTACAACGATGCGCTAAGGCATCGTTAATGATAACAGATACGCCAACAAAACCATTTGAAAAATGCGCGTTAGATATTGTAGGACCTTTGCCTATAACAACGATGGAAAACAAGTACGTATTGACATTTCAGGACAGTTTAACAAAATTTAGCAAAGGAATACCAATACAAAATCAAGAGGCGACAACAGTAGCAAAAGAATTTGTCACAAAAATTATATTAGAATATGGAATTCCAGACAAAATCCTGACCGATCAAGGAACAAACTTTACAAGTGAATTATTTAAAAATACGTGCAAATTACTAAAAATACAAAAATTGCAAACGACAGCCTATCATCCAGAAACAAACGGAGCACTCGAAAGATCACATCGGACATTAACCGAATATCTACGACATTATATTAATAATGATCAGACAGACTGGGACAAATGGATACCGTATGCGATGTTCGCATATAATACGACACCGCACACTGCTACGGGATTCACGCCGTTCGAACTGGTATACGGGCACCAGGCACCACTACCTACGGCCCTAACGAGCTCACCGAAATCATCGTACACATACGATGATTATGCGCAAGAACTCCGTGAAAGAATACGAGCCGCGAATCAGATAGCGAAAGAAAATGTAAAAGAGGAAAAACAAAAAGCGAAAGAAACCTACGACAGAAGAACAAAAATACGCACGTTCGAAATAGGAGATAAAGTCCTATTACACGACGAAACAGTTCGGCGAGGGAGATCAAAAAAACTAGACGCGTTATGGATCGGACCCTACACAATTTTAGAAAAAATGAGCGATTTGAATTATAAAATAAAAATGGGCCGCCGAACGATAAACGTGCACGCGAACCGAATTAAACCGTTCATTGAAAATTAAAGGAAAGAAAAAAGCGCATAATACAAAATAACATATAGAAATAATAATAAAGAAAATAATAGAAATAATAATAAATAAGAATAAAAATAAAAACATTGAGACTTACCAAAGAAGAATTCCAACAGGTCCGAAAAATAATCCAATATCCAGAGATACAAAAGCACTACAACTAACACAAAAGCACTACAACTAACACCTAATCAAAAACTACACTAAATAACTACACTACAAACTAAACTATGAGAGTACGAGGCATGCACCACATCAGGCCCCAGGAGAGCGGTCCCTCGCTTGCGCGGGGTCGGCCGTGGGGTCATCCTCCATATCAACCTCGTCTACCTCGACGGGATCGTCCGGAGCTTCCACCTCCTCGTCCTCCACCACCACATCAGCGCGTATAGCGTCCGGCATAGAAATAAGAAGCTCGTAAAGTTCCACGGACCAGGGTAACTCAAAAATCCTGCCGGGAGCATCATCGATGGCGAACCATATGCACTCGCCACACACATAGAAAGTACCATTAACATAAAAACGGTTGACAATCGTCAACCATTCGCGCACACGTCGAAAATGGGCCTGGGCATCACCATGGTCCATAAAATCATCAACGTCACTATCTTCGATTTCGATATCGAAACCTTCGCCGTCATCGGACGACGCTTCCGCCGCGAAATCGTCGTCGAACATTGGCGGATCGCGACAAAAATTTCCGTTAAAACCCATGTCAACGCAAGGGAGACACTTCGACAACTAACGAAATGCAGCCAGAGAGCTCATCGCAAAAAAGAATGAAATATTAGAAGGGTCACACCAATATAATAAATAAGACATCGAGAGAAATGATATACGTATAAAAAAAGCAAGCTCAACAGGTTCACAGGAGAATCTTTTTAACTAAGATAACGAATTCAGAATAAAGTAACATTACACCTGAGAATATGAAAAAAAGAAACGCCGAAATCGAGCACCGAAAAATTTTCATGAGAAATAAGAATTTTTTTTTACATTGCAGAATAAAGAAATGGATAATCAATGGAGAAGAAGAGAAAAAACTACCATTTAAAGTAGAAAACTTCGAGCATCACCCCGGAATATACTTCGAAGAAATA
The DNA here is from genome assembly GCA_024349325.1 of Pogonomyrmex californicus. Lineage (NCBI taxonomy): Eukaryota > Metazoa > Arthropoda > Insecta > Hymenoptera > Formicidae > Pogonomyrmex > Pogonomyrmex californicus. The sequence goes on from JAECZD010000011.1 coordinate 783,784, forward strand.
GGAAAACTGAACATAATCGAGTCATACTGGAAGATAGTGATAAAAATAGATATTTCGCCAATCGAAAAGCGAACAGAGCAAATAGAAGAATACATCCTAAAAACGCAAAATATATGCACTATGTTACACCTCACAAACAAGGGGTCATGTCAGAATTATAATACCATAATTGAAAACAATTACCAGCGGTTAAAACATTTAACAAAAAGAATAAACGCTCTATATAAAGCACAAGATACAAAAACAAAACGAGGACTAATAGATGGAATAGGAACTATTGCCAAAACATTATTTGGAACAATGGATAATGAAGATAGAAAATTAATCAATGAGCAACTAAGTATCCTAGACAACAAACAACAAACGACAGAGCACATAATAAAGAACCAAATCAAAATCATAAACGCGACAATAGCGCATATAAGTAACCATGAAGAAATAATCCAGAACAACGAAAACATTTTAGCGAACGCAATCAAAAAATTAGAAATGACGCTAACAACGGAAATAAGTAGCGAAAATATAAAAGAACACTTTATAATCACCAACGCAATACTTGCGGCAGTGACACAAAACGCAGAAGACACACTAGAATACCTAACGGCGATAAAAAATGGAATACTACACCCGCGACTAATACCGTTAGAGGAAATAATAAAAAATCTTAAAGAAGCAATTACACAAATACCACAAGGATCATATTTCCCATTTAAAATAAGGGAAGAAGATTGGCATACAATAGAAAAAGTAACGACAATGAGCGCGCACTGCGACAAAACAGACGTCTACACAATCCTACATTTCCCGTTAATTGCACTTCCACTATACGAAATATTAAATGTAATACCACTACCGGTACCATACAAACTAAACATATCTGCATTAATTGAAACGAACAATCCATTAATCGCTTTGGACACTAACAGACACACGTACGCAAAACTGACTCACGAAAAGTTAAAACAATGCAAGCAAATAAATACAAATTACTTGTGCGAGCAAATCTTTCCAATCAGAAATATAAAAACCGACCCGCTATGCGAAATAGATATATATATAGAAAACGACAACTGTTATAACAATTGTAATATTAAATACATAACAATAAAAAATAGCATATGGATAGGCTTAAGCAATTCATATTCTTGGTTATATTCCACACCGGCGAAACAAACTATTACAATTTCATGTAAAAATAATAAAGAAACGCGTAGGACTATTACAAATACTGGAAAAATAACGTTATCAGACAATAGCAAAATAGTCACATCAGACGCAACAATAAAATCTACAAGCACCAATAAAGGAAAAGAAATAAAAACGTATCTACCAAAATATAACATTACACTTCTAAGCGAAACGTTCAAGACAAATAAGACAGAAAAAATTAAATTAAAAGTTATACAAGACGCAACAGACCTGACAGAATTAACAAAGAAATTGAATGACATGAAAAACGAAATAAACAACAACGAAATACCTTTTTTCCAACAAAAACACTTTGTATATCCTATATCAATTAGCAGCTCATTAATAATAATCATTGTTATCGCAACAATAATAATTATCATAAGAAAGAAAAAACAAAATGAAATAATTACTCACGCAATGTAGATCGCGCCGTTAGAATAAGCGAAAATATTCGATTCTAAGCAAACGATTATACCAAAAAATGTATCGGGAAAAAACGAAAAATTATGTAAAAAGCGAAAACTTCGTACCTCCGTTTTCTTTTACTAACAGAGGGGGATATTGTAGCTAGATCTACAACCAACAATAAAATAATAACTAATAATAAAAGTAGTCCGCATGACAACAAAATTAGGTCACATGAATCTCGAACAGTCTTTCGAAAGACGATACAAATGTGTAACCACCGAAATTGCGGCCAGTCTTTCGAAAGACCGCAGAAATGCATCACGCGAGAACATTGCGAAAAAGCCTATCAGCAAATTCCTAAACTTGGTGATCAAATCGAGCGTAATATTGATTAATCAATATCACGCAACCGATCGACGCAATCGATTAGAATGCTGATCGGGCATCGATCAAACTATATAATCGGTTACACAAGGCGGAGTGGCAGAGAGTCAAGAATAACGTGCCGTTCGGAATCATTATTATAATTGTCGCGCAAGATATTACACGAGCACGGCGAAGTTCACGCGAGCCGTACTATCAGCGTCTCAAGTGACATACTCGGTCGACGGCCGCCAGAGTAACGCGACACGCGCCGAGCCGCCCGCCGACGTTTAACCGTGTGTGAAAAGAAATAACATAAGCAATACTAAATCTACGAAATAGTGCATTGACTAAATAAACCAGATAAAATAAAGAAAGTGTGTAGTGATTTCGAGAAGATTTCCTTCCCATTCTTTTGATCCTGCTCGGAGTCCCAACTCCTTAGGCTCAACGAACCCGACTATCCCTAAAATTATCGTTGTAGCCCATCTGGGGTACAACAATGGTTTAAATTAATCATTTGTTGTCGATAACGTTGTGTATTAACGGTTTTGCCGGGCTTCAAGAGTTCATAATACACAATACTCTGGTCCCACCAGACACAGAGCATGGTCTTCTTGCTGAAGCGATTTGGCCTTGGTGTTGATGGACCGGCTTTGCCAGGTGAAAGCCACGATTTTTTCCACTTCGGGTTTTCAAAATAAATTCATTTTTCGTTACCCGTCACAATTCGATACAAAAATGATTTCCTTTCGTGACGTTGAAGCAGCATTTCACAAGTGACTTTGCGATTTTCCATTTGACGTTCATTCAAATCGTGTGGGACCCATTTACCGAGTTTATTGATCTTTCCCATTGCTCGTAAACGTCTGCTGATTGTTTCTTGTGATACATGTAATGCTTCTGCTAATTGCCGTTGAGTTTGAGTTGGGTCATCATCCAATAACTCCTGCAATTGCTCGTCTTCGCATTTTTGTGGTCTACCAGAGCGCTCACTGTCTTTCACATTGAAATCACCACTTTTAAATTGTCGAAACCATGTCTCACATGTTCTAATCGATGGAGCGTGTTCACCATATGTTTCTATCAGCAAACGATGACTTTCAACAGCCTTTTTCTTTTGATTAAATAAAAAAAGCAATGCGTGCCGCAAATGTTCTTTTTCAGGCACAAAACTCGATATGATCACTAAACGATAAAACAAAGACGCTAGTTTTTGGCGGACTCAACTTGTGTGTGTTTGTAGTTTTAAATGTCAGACGAACAAAATGATGTATGTGTCAAATTAATACGCTGCGTACTTTTTGCTGGCGACATCTCTTAGTTAAACTGGAAAAAACTTATGCATACATCTGGTAGATGTCATTTCGCAGTTTACCAATGTGCCAATTGCATTGGCCATTGAAAGTGTCTATGGAATTACATTGCTGATAATTGTTCCATTTCCAAATTTGAATTTATCATGACAGTCAGATTCATATTAAACTCTACTTATTTCACGTATTTCATTAAAGGAGTGTTTTATCAACAGACATTTGGCATACCCATGGGATCCCCCCTCTCACTCATCATTGCAGACATAGTACTGCAAGATTTGGAAACTAGAGCTCTCAAATCCTTGCTCTCCATTTTTCGTTAGGTATGTGGATGACATTGTTTTGGCAGACCCTCTAATCTTCTCAATCATATTATACTTTGAACATGTTGAATTCCTTCCACCCTCGTTTACAATTCACAATGGAAATCGATGTGAGACATAGGCTCAATTTCGATAGACGTTACCATAATCTTAGCCGATAATCAGTTGACTTTCGACTGGTACCATAAACCAACGTTCTCAGGGAGATATTTACATTTCCTCTCTAATCACCCTCTATGCCAAAAAAGAGGCACAACCATTGGCTTAATTGATAGAGTTATTTTATTATCACACCCGACTTTCCACCGGAAAAACTTAAATTTTGTGATTGAAATTTTACTGGACAATGGCTATCCACTAGATTTCGTATTTCAGGTCCTACACGAACGCCTTAAGTTCCTTTTCCTTAAGATCAATTCCAATTCTGACAACACTGAGCATTTTGAAGGAGAGAGTTTTGTTCTTTACCATACCGTACGCTTCTGCAATTTCGGAACAATTTAAGAACATTACTAAAGACTTAAATGTCAAACTAGCATTTCGCAGGCTCAATAAATTGAATAATTTTATTAAAGTTCACAAAGATTCTCATGCTCCATCTACTCACATTAATGTTGTCTATAAAATCAATTGCGATAATTGTAATCGCGTTATACGTAGGACAAACTAAAAGACAATTACATACTAGGATCTCTGAACACAAGAACCATATTCGGAGGAATACGAATAACCACTCCGTGATCACTGATCACAGGCTAGCATACAATCACGATTTCAATTGGGAGAATGTTGAGATTTTAGATAGAGAGCCACATTTACACAAACGACTAATTTCTGAAGTTTTATACATTAAAAGACAAAAGAACAGTATCAAAAGCCATGCTTCTCGAGCCATACTTGATGCAATCTCTCCTGTCGTGCTCCAGGAGGATTATTTGTATATTTGCCAATGGCGTTGGAGGGTGTCACCGCTGCAGTCCGACCTGCATCCATCGAGTGAGAGACCAACATCGTTCTGGAGTACCGGTCGTGGGGATTCGAGAGAATATACATATATATATGTATATTGTAATATATTGTTGCGGCCGTGCGGTATTCCGTTCGGCGCTGCTAAGAAATAATCAATATCAATCGATAAGAGTTTGAATAGAGGATCAGCCCTTGGCAACGCGTCGTTCTCCGACTGTTTTATAGATTTGACGGCCAGATTTCGCGGTGGCCGGACGCGTTTCTGTACCGTTGGTTTAATAAAGAGTGAGTCTTTCCTGAAACAGTGTTCTTCCTTTCCGAAAGCGCTCCGCCGAGTATCGCGATCACGGGAAGTAACGCCGCGAACGCGACAATATGTATATGTGTGTATGTAATTGTATTGTTGACTTGTTGTTCTAAACACGTTATTGCGATAAATATCATCACATGCCTCGGTAGTCGAAAGGATAAGATGCCTGCCCGGTAAGCAGGAGATCCAGGTTCGATTCCTGGCTGAGGTGGTATTTTTTCGCAAAATAATTACGAGTTTTCACGACTGATTCGTGCTCGGGCCCCGCCGTGACGCACATCTTCCCTTCTTATTCGGCCATATCCAAATGATCAGTTTTTCTCTATTATTGATAGGAAAACTAAAATTGTCACCCAATTGTAAGAGACTCTGTACATCAGTGGGCACAGGAGTGGAGGACAGATTGACAAACCATTTTTTATTAATGTTTAACAAAGGATGCTGTTCATTCTGCTTGAACGTGTGTGGATCGATCATGATCTCCAAGTCCAGTTCTGTGCGTCTGTTGGAAAAATTAGTGGTTTAAAATAAAAACGACGTCCTCCAGCAAAGGGATGTGGATGAATGGAGTGACTGTAGAAGTAATGGATCGGTTTTGTGTCATTCTCTCTATGTTTCGTCAATAGATTTTTAAATTTCTTGTTTAGTTTGTCATGTCGATTGGTAAAAAAGCAATTATCTGCAACGACTTTATTTTGATTTAATTTTAATGCAACAATGCACTCATAAAAATTTTGTTCTCGGTTGCTTTCGTTTTTATCATTTTTATTATGTATATTAATTTATTGCCATAAGTATATTATTATTACTTTTCGACTATCGCATGTCCGCTACATACACTCTTGTCTTTTCTTATATGTATATTATTATCTTTCGACCGTTTTTGTCAGCCTTTCCGAAATTGTTTGCGTTCGAATCTTGCTATCTCGGTTGACAACAGTTACTTGTGTCACGGCATTGCGATCGTTTATCTGTTAGTGACCGCCTAAGTCCCGTTGCGTCCGTGTGAATTTTCTATTCGCGTCGTCGACTCTAAATTTATGTGTAAGTTATTTTTAAAAATTTTTTATATATCTGCGCATTCCCTCACATCGTCTCGTATATGAACCATTGCCGGTTATTTACAAGCAGTAATACAAATGCATCATAACATCATGCTCTGTACAATTTGGGATTTCTCAACTTTCGACCGTGTAATTGAGCAGTTGGTCATCCTAACAACTACTGTAACTGTTTTTGAAGATGCACTGTATTTGTGTAGATGTATTTTGAGAGACAACCGACGTTTTGAATTTCAATATTTGCTGTTACATTGATTATGAATTTGCGATTCGTTCACCGTCTAAGTAGATTTATTTGTATTTTTTATCTCTTGCGCTGAAGAAGGCTGAAAGATCAGTCGAAATGTCCGCTTTATGTTATTTTGATTATGTTACATTGATTATTATTAAATTTTACGCGCTCTTAGTACTGCGCTGTGCTCTCATTGCCATTATATCCCATTCTTATATTCTTTTATCGGGAACCTTATCTTATATTCAATTATTTTTATGATATAACTTACATAATTTTTTTGCAAATTGCCGTATCAAAAACAAAAATATGACTTCTACTAAACAAACAGAATATCATCTTAAGCAAAACTATTTATGCTAAAAATCAGTCTTATGGACTCTCTTTCTTTGCCTTATTACGATAATAACGATAATGATGTAAAGATTTGTTAAAATTTATATATTTGGACAAAGCGTTGCTAGTTTGTACATTTTGTAAAACATAAAAAAAGCTGAAAACGTTTTTCTGATGTAACTTAAATTTTAACATCGATTAAAACTAGTTAAAATTCAAACGATTCAGCTGTTATTAAAATATTAAAATATGAATTTCATTTATCTCAATGGCTCATGTTTATAGAGTCACTGGCATTCTTGCTGCCGCAAACAAATTTCGCTGCGCATGAACTTAGTGCAAGAGATTATTGTGTCTCTTAATTTAATTACTTTTAAACTTACTTTTAAACTGTATCAAGATAATGCTAATATAATTGATCTAATGATCACACGCATCGTTTACTTTTTAATATTTTAAATGTGCTATAATTTTTATACAACGACGCAACTATATGCAGTTCTTGTAATTTTTACGTATTTATTTGTCGATATACTTGGCAAGCATTTTGTTAAAAACTTCTTCGATTTACATTCATAAATTGAATTAATCTCTGTTTAGCAATAGAAAATAGATAAATTTTCTTCTTTGGCATAATCATTGGATTGCATCCAAATCTTAAAAAATCCGTGCAAATTTTTTAACAATTTTTCGGTTTTCATTATGTTTCGCATCCTTGAAGGGACAGGATGTTAATGTATTATTGTTCTCGTGCTTGAAATTATTTATTGTCCAATGTGTCGTCTTATATACAAAAAGCATATGTAACATGGATTATTCATAATCATTCGCATGCCGATGCAGTTTGTGCGAATCATTACGAAACGCTGAAAATCATGATTTACATTTACATGACTTCAAAATATAATTTTCTTATTAATTTTATTAATTCTATTATATCGAACACGTAAAATCCAAATTTCACACTAATAATTTTGTTGAAACAATCACACATTTTAGAATTCAGTAAAACCAAAATAATACGTACTTAAATATGACTTCTTAAAAATAAACGTGAAATAAATAAATTAAATTGTATATTTTTTATCAAGCGTTTATATTAAAATTTTTCATAAATGATAAATTATTTTTCGATATTTGATCCTGAAGATTCCGCGCAAGCGCCATTGCAATTAAGATGTTCCTCGCGAGTAAACAAAATCTTACCGCCTGGTTTCAATCAGTCAAACGGTGCTTCGACTTGTCGAAGGAATCTCTTGGTATCCTTGAAATCATTGTATCTGTTTTCAATCGGAAGACTCGCAAGTTCGCGTTGTCGATCATTGACTCGTCAGGATTTCTTGCAACGAGAAGAGCGCGGATGATCAGCGTTGCTTCACGATTTGGAAAATGGATTAAAAATCTCGATTAATAAATAACGATTTAACGGAATTCATGCAAAATTATAGTTTAAAAAAGTTTCAAGTGACACGAGACCAGAAGATTAACTTCAAGAATATAACAGGATTGAATAAATGAAGAGAAATAGTTACAATTCCTTGAATTAATATGATTTCGCGCTAAAACTTACATGTTTTAATTAATTAATTAATTAAATTTAATTTTTTTTTATACTATTAAAAAGTTGTACGTAAAATAATCATGTATATCTGTGTAACAATTGTAAATAAAATAAATGTAGAAATAAAAAAATACCGCACAAAAATAATATAGCAAAAATTTAGTAAATTTTCTCAAATCACAAATTTTGTTTTTTATATAATGATCTAATATTCTTAAATGTTTTTATCAGTAATAAAATTAGTATAAAAAAGTTTGTAAATTATAATGTTATTGTTATTTTATTGATAAAGAATTACAAAATAAATTTTATATTTTCAAGGTACTATTCAGTTTTTTTGAAATGCATACATAACAGATTGGTTAACATGGTGAGAACCATGGCTAATCATACAATTTCATTATTTCCATTTACATATTATGTACACATGTTAGATATGTACACCACCTAGATTCAATAATTTTCTTTTCTGTTCTAAAGCGCGTGTAAATAAACAAATTTACAATATTACAATACGTTTAGTTAAAAAATATTTTATTATGTCACTAAACTACGTAACACTACTTTATTTTATATGTATTTTGTACTTATTGTCATGGAATTATTACTTACAAATATTTTAATTAAAGATCCATCACAAGAAATAAAAATATACTATTACTTACATGAAAAATTATTTATTTTTCTATACACAATATAGAGAAATATATTTTGATTATATGTAGAATTTCTTTTCTAAAATATTTCTAAATTCTTTGTATAAAAATGAATTAGAATCTTTATGCAATTTGTACGATCTGGCGTGTATGATGAATGATGCATCGAGTGCAACATACCAGTATCGACCTGCAAGAAGGTTGATTACTTTTCACAATGCGTAACCATCACAGTCACATGCAGATCACTGCAAACAGTGGCGTGAAATTACGAAAAATCATTTTTGCATAATTCACATATGTAACTATTACGGATATGAATTTTCCGTGAGGTATATAATGCAACATTGTTTTCAAAGACACTTATATATAGATGCGTTTCATCAGAATGAGAAATTTCGTCGCTAAAGAGAAATAAGACTATTAGTATAGTAAAGAAAAGATATGCTGATTAATTGATCGATTTACTGACACAGTGTGAGAAGTGCAGTCAAGTTAGAAATAATGTACAGACATCAGAGTCGATAGCACAGAATAAAATTATGCGGTTCATACAAGGTTCATACAACGCAATAAACATGAGAAAAATCTCAACCTAAAATCAAAACTTCAAATAAAAACTGATAGTTTTTACGACCGGTTTTTAAATTCAAATTCTGCTGCGAATCAATTGTATTTTACAGAATATGAGTAAGAAGAATTTTAAAGACAAACTGCATAAAAATTGAAATATTTTAACAAATTTTTAGATATTGTATGTATTAAATGCTTGAATTAAATCTGTAGCAATATCAATAAATAATTAATGTTTTATTTTAATGTTATAAAAATTTTTTTAACAACTTAATGTATTTTTAGGCAATTTAATTTTTATTATATAAAATGTAACTAAATTTTTTTATAATAACCAAGAAATTAATATCACAACATGAAGAGTGTCATTAAAATATGATCACGAACAGAAAAATTTGGAAACCGATGTTTATAAATATATAAGAAATATATAATGAATTTGTATGTATCAAACAGTATATTTATTATAATTGTTTTATTATGGCATAACATTATAACGACACTCGACTCACCCCTCTCAATTATTAACAATGTTAATGGTCCCCGACCGATCAACCGTCAGGGCGCCGACACGGCGATCCTTCCGCGATCCCACCGTCGGGAAAAGCCCATCGAACAGCGGACGCGGCAAGCCGGAGATCATGCGGCTTCACGTGCGCGCCGCGTGGAACAACACGCACACGGTAAGGCCACCGCCGCCGGCCCCGCTACCGACCGCGGAACCATCAAACATCCTCGCGGAATTCCCGAGCGCGTTCGGCGAAATATCGCGAGGATTCCGACAAAGACATCCCCCGGAACTACCCCGACCCGAGTTCGGCCGACCCGTACCCGACGACTCCCGACCGATGGCCGGCTCGGGTATATTAGGCGATTCCGGGAGATAATCGAGATCTATCTCCGGCGAGACAGTAACCAGTCCGATACTGCTCTCGATATTCCCAGTCATCTCCAAAAGCGATCTAGGGTGCTACCTATCGTGCCAGGAGCTTCTGGCCGATCGCTCCTCTAAATCCACCAGCGCACAAGTATTCACAGGTTGAGGAGCTTCTCAACCTGGGCTCCACAAAGAAAGCCCTTGTGCACATCTTCCTCTGACGATCGAGAGGAAGGGAGTTTCCTGCATTCGAGCCGTCATAGCACTATACGCAGCTGATCCGTCAAAACAAGACGGCCGAAATCCCCGCGCACCGTCGCGCCCGCGCCGCGCCTATCGAGGAACGCGCCGAATTCGGAGAACCGACCGCGAGCAAGCGATTATATATAATACTTAGAAACCGCGCGTCTTTTCGCCGTACCAACGGCGAAATACCGAAAGGTACCTGTAAATACTGTACATACAAAAACCACAGCCAGTCGGCATTGTAAATATAAACCTAGATATATAAAGAAACACGATATCTTATTTCTCGTACTGAATCCTGACCATATCCGACCGACGCTATCCTGCACAAACCGATCGACGCGGGGATAGAGACGTTTTAACATTAATCATCACGTTGCAGAATTGACGATACAAATGTGCTTTCTAAATTTAATGTTTATTTGACATATTAATATAAATTTTTTTAATTAATACTACTAACGCATAATTATTCAATAATTACGAACATAATTAAATTAAAAACAGTGTATTAATAATAATGTATTATTATTAATAAGAATGATGTATGTGTTTGAACATCGACCACCGTCAGTTCTGTATTTTACCATAGAAAGCATATCTACATGATTTTCTATTAAACGTTAATGATAACAAAAAAATTAAATTCAAAATTTTAATGCATTGAAACGCAAGGATCTCATGGAAAGGACTTATCTGCAGGCTGATCAAGTCCCTGTTTTAAATAATCGACATTCGCTGATGAAAAACGTGCAGCAAGCTCGTTCCCGCGAATACTAATAGTACCTGGATGCTCGATAAAGGCGAGCACGCGGGATACTTTCAAACTTCATTTGGCTCCAGTCCGACCAGTCTCGGAGCCTTACATTCCCCCTCCCCCCCTTACACCTTTGAATTGAAACTTATGTCAATACACACATTTTCTGACCTGGATATATACTTTTTTAATTATTTATAGCAATAAAACATACATATAATTAATTACTCCATAAATGTTACAAATTAAAAATATTATTTTATTTCAGTATTTATTTTTTATTAAAGATACTTTTTACTATAATATTAAAATAAATAAACATTATTAAATAGCAACTTTTTTAGAAAAAATTGTTTAACATTTAAACTTAATTGTAAATATAACTAACTTTATCATAAGATGCTAAAAGATGAAAACATTTAATAAACCGAAGAGATGTTTCACATTTTATATTTCCTTTTCTATTTAATTTTTTATTTAACCCTTTACATTGTTTTACTTTAAATTAAAATGATATTTTCCTTAATTAAATTTAAAGTTTCAATATTAAAATTAATGAAATATAAAATTAAACAATCAAATTCTAAATGTTAAAGAGAACTTACTGTAAAATAAGACAGCCCTGTATGCCTCACGAAGTTTCAGGCCCTGGAACAGGCCGCACACGGAACAAGTTCGATGCAAAGCTACGAATTAATCTTGGCAAGGTGCCGGTGATCCATTCGGATATAAAATGATAACGGGACTGACATGCGTCCATTCAAAGACGATCAAATCAATCGCACTAGTTGAACATTTGCTCGAAGAGCACTAAGCGAAGAGCGCTAAAGAACTTGGAAAGTTCATTGCTTCCGAAAATTAATTTAAGTGTTGCTTAACAAAAAAGAAAATGAGAGAAAAAGAGAGAGAGAGAAAGAAAGAGTAGAGGGGAGAGAGAAGAAAGGGTAGAGGGGAGAGAGAGAGAGAGAGAGAGAGAGAGAGAGAGAGAGACCATACAAAGGCCGAAAGTGAGTCAAGGTTTAACGACTGAGCTTTACTATTTTATGGAACATCAAATTACATTCGTTGAACCAGGAATTATTTCAACGATTCTCATTGTACTTCCAGTAATATCACTCTCTATTAAATCACGTTGTTATAAAAATATTCCATAAAAACATGAAAAATGTACTTAGTTCTTACGGGAAAGTCCCATCTTTAGAATCAAGAGACACGGGTGGTGTCTCGACACCAAGTTCACGCGCAGCGAAGTTCGCGTAGAATGGCGGCGAGACGCCCGTGGTTCTATTTACGCGAGACTCCGGGATGACTCGATCTACAATGACTGCAATGACTGCAATGTCAGCAATGACTGCATTAATTAAGTTTTAATTACGCTTAATCGATAGCTGAGTATCAAATTATATCAGAAAAGTGTTTTTATTTTTTTCTCCGTGTTCTACAAACTGAGATATCGCGACGCAATCGTGATGCAAAATTCAAATGGGTAAATTTAAGAAACGTCCTGGTCGTCGGCGTGACTTTCCTTTTTTTGTCGCAAGAGGCATTAATGAATGTCTCTGTATGACAGTTCTTGCAGCGCTCATTTTTTTGATTTGATATGTCTTTGACAAATGTTCTTCGTGTGAAGTTGTACGTATTGATTAATAAAATTGATTAATAAAAAAGAAGATGTAACGTCATGAAGATATGTGTCACATATAATAGTAAATAATATTATAATAATATTATATATAATATATTGAAGAAATAGAATAAGAAATAAAAATAGAAATAGAATTAGATTTTTACAACAAATTATTGACAACAAATGTATTATATTTTTACAAAATTCTTATATAAATACATATAAAAAATTTCATTAATTATACTTTTTTTATTAATTTAAAAAATGAAAAGATAGAATCATAACTAATTAATTTTAATATTATTAATTACCATAAAATATTTATATTTATATTGTAGTAATTGTTGATGTGATTGCGTGGTGGTGTGTAAAACGTGTTGCACACTATGCATCTCGAGCGAGTGTGTGGCCTGTAGTAATGCGTCGCCCGCAATCGGCTGGTGAAAGCTGGTTCTTAGCTCGAGGGAAGTGTCCCGTCCTCGACCAACTGTGTGGCAGACCAACGGTGCGAGTGTCGGCACCAAACAAAGCGGAAAGTTTAGCAGCCAATTGTCGCTATGCGTTTTGTAACAGGAGCGCAAGCTGAAGGATACGTGCGGGATGTGAAGGTTGCATGCACGCTCATAATCAAGGAACTCAGAGTTAATAGAAAGCCATAATATATTCTCGCAACAAAAAAAATAAATACAAGCGCTATCGGAATTGCGTTTGGGTCCCGCGAGAATAACGCGTGGGCGAGTCTGTCGCGTTTGTTTCTGCGCGTGTGCGCGCGAGCTCTTGGAGCCGCTCTCTTCGCCTCTCACGAGCCCCGGCTCCTCCTCGGCGCGGCCGGGGAGTGAATGTCGGCGGCGCGGCGGGCGATGCTGGACGTGGCCGAGCTCTATGGCGCAAAGGCGCCACGGCCTGTCCTGTTGGGCTGAGCTCCAAAAAGCAGCCAGGAGTCGGTGGTCGCTCGGGTGCGGTCGAGTCCGGGGAAGTCGAAGACGTCGGCGTATCCTCCTCGTGCGGAGTCGGCGGCCGGAGCAGACTATCCTCCAAGGAGGAAGCTGACCCAAACAGGTCCAGGAGCCGTTGCTTGAAGCGACCGGACGGGCGCCTGAATCGTCGTCCGGAAGCTCGTTCCTCCTCGTTGATGCGCGGCGAAGGAGGTGCGCGCCCAGGCGGCGGCGTAGATGGCCGCGAAGTCGGCGTCGGCGAGCGTCGTGATGCTGGTGACTGCCGGATGGTGGGCACTGTTGATTGTCCCGGAGAGTCCACGAGTCGTCGTGGGCGGCCCCTACAGAGGATGCACGCCGGCGGAGGTCCTCATGCTGCGCAGCGTCTCCCCGAGTCGGTTGAAATCGGCGCGCGGAGACCGCGGCCTGGAGCAGGTCGCCCGGACACGAGCGGATTGGGCGGCGTCGCTGGCCGCAAGAGCCCTTCCCGGATGACCCTGACGTGGTGGGTCTGCGGCGTTCACGGCCGACAGGAGCACGTCCGTAGGAAAGGCCAGATGGATATGGCAGCGTTCACGGTCGTCAGAGGTAAGGCCGGTATGACGGCGTTCACGGTCGTCAGATGTAAGGCCGGATGGATATGGCGACGTTCACAGCCGTCAGAAGTAAGGCCGGACGGCGGCGTTCACGGCCGTCAGAGGGTAGGTCGGATGGATTGCCGCGGCGTTAACTGCCGCGGGGAGTACAACCGAAAGCTGGTCGATAATTTCCAGCAGGAGAAACTGTCGTGTACAAGAGCAATGAGGCCAGGGCTGGCCTCCAGAGCTCGGAGGGCGTCGCAATGCAGCTCGTAGCCTTTAATTGGCTAGAGGTGACTAAGGCGAAGAGCAGTGCTGGGCGCCGCTCTTATATAGTCCCGATGGGGCGTTTCGTACACAAGAGGATGATTCCCGGACTCGCCATCTAGTGGCGGGCGCGCGAACTATTGTGCTGCGCGGGACCGTGCGGTAGCGTGTGTCGTGGTGTGATAGTGTGGCAGCGACCGCCACAATATTATATTTATTTATTTTTATTTATTTTTATTTATATTTATTTTATTTATTTTATTTTATTTATATTTATATTTATTCATATTTATATTATTTATATTTATTTTATTTTATTTATATTTATATTTATTTATATTTATATTTATATTTATATTTTTATTTATATTTTTATTTATAATAAAATTATATTTATTTATATTTATTAATAATTAAATTATTAACATTTATTGATAATTATTAACAAATAATATTAACAAATTATTACATAATTAACATAACATATATAACATATATAACATAAATAATATGTAACATAAATTTAATAATATATAATATAATACATTGAAGAAATAGAATAAGAAATAGAAATAGAAATAGAATTAGATTTTTACAACAAATTATTGACAACAATTATATTTTTACAAAACCCATTCTTATATAATACTTATGTAAAAAAATTTCATTAATATAAACTAATATATATATAATGTTATTTATATTAATTAGATTTTTTTTATTAAGTTAAAAATGAAAATAGAATCAAACTAATTAATTTTAATATTATTACCATAAAATATTTATATGTATATTATATGTATAATATTTATATGTATTTATATGTATATTATTTATATGTATATGTTTATTTATTTATTTTTATTTATTTTTATTTATTTTTATTTATATTTATTTTATTTATTTTATTTTATTTAGATTTATTTATGTTTATATTATTTATTTATATTTATATTTATATTTTTATTTATATTTATTTTATTTATTTTATTTTATTTAGATTTATTTATGTTTATATTATTTATTTATATTTATATTTATATTTTTATTTATATTTTGATTTATAATAAAATTATATTTATTTATATTTATTAATAATGAAATATATTTATTATAAAATATTATTTATTAACATATAACTTATACCATAATTAACATATAACATATCCATATATTTACATATATATATATATATATATATATATATATATTTATATATTTATATATAAGTTTATTTATATATATTTATATATTAAATAAATAAATAAAT
This sequence comes from Pogonomyrmex californicus, assembly GCA_024349325.1. Lineage (NCBI taxonomy): Eukaryota > Metazoa > Arthropoda > Insecta > Hymenoptera > Formicidae > Pogonomyrmex > Pogonomyrmex californicus. The sequence goes on from JAECZD010000011.1 coordinate 799,640, forward strand.
AAATAATAAATAATTTTATTTAAATTATATATGAGGGTATATATGAGAGTAGTCTGAAAAGCTTTAACATGAAGATGACGTTACTCGTCAAAATCATTCTAGTACTACAATAGTATATGCTTTGAAAGACTTTTGTGAAAATTGCAGCCATTTTGGACGCTCAGTTGTTGTTTGACAATCGTTTGTCAGTCGATGTCAGTGTTTTTGTAAAAATGGAAAAAATTGAATATCGTGCCATGATTAAATTCTTACATTTAAAAGGTAATACGCCTGCGCAAATTAAAATCGAGTTGGACGCTGTTTACGGGAATTCTGCCCCATCATTTGCCACCGTAAAAAGATGGGCAGTTGAATTTAAGCGTGGTCGTATCAGCTTGGCTGATGATGATGAGCGTTCGGGACGGCTAAAAACTGCGACCATCGTTGATAACATCAAAAATGTTCATCAAATGATATTGGACGACCGTCGAATCAAGGTTAGAGAGATAGCAGAGACTATGGGCATATCGAAAGAACGTATTTGTCATATTGACTGAAGAATTGGATATGCGCAAGCTATCCGCGCGTTGGGTGCCGCGCTTGCTCACTTTGGACCAAAAACGAATTTGAATGAACATTTCCAAGGCCTTGTTGGAGCGGTTCAAGCGAAACGAGTCAGATTTTTTGCGTCGATTCATAACTGTAGATGAAACTTGGATCCACCACTACACTCCAGAGACAAAAGAACAGTCAAAACAGTGGACTGCAAAGAGTGAACCTGCTCCGAAAAAGATGAAGATGGTTCCATCAGCTGGGAAGGTAATGGCGACTGTTTTCTGGGATAGTCACGGAATTGTATGTATCGACTATCTTGAAAAAGGTAAAACAATAACGGGAGCGTATTACGCATCATTACTTGATAAGCTAAAAACAGAAATTGCAAAAAACGGCCGCATTTGAAAAAGTAGAAAGTGCTGTTCCATCAAGACAACGCACTTGCTCACACTTTGGCGGTCATCATGGCCAAAATTCACGAACTGCACTTCGAATTGGTTGACCACCCACCGTATTCACCAGATCTGGCCCGCAGCGACTTTTTCCTGTTTCCTAAGCTTAAAGTTTTGCTTGGAGGACAGAGATTTTCATCGAACAAGGAGGTCACATACGTAAACGCTTATTTTGCGGAGCAAGACGCCAACTACTATTTAGAGGGGTTAAAGAGGTTAGAGTATCAATGGAAAAAGTGTATCGACTTAAAAGGAGATTATGTTGAAAAATAAAACTATATTTGACCGCAAAAATACTTGTTTCTATGTTAGGCTCAAAACTTTTCAGACTACCCTCGTATATATAATTATATATATTTATTATTTATTTATTTATATATATATATATTTATATATTTATATATTATTTATTTATTTATTTATATTATTTATATATTTATATTTATATTATATATATATTTATATATATATTTATATATTTATGTATTTATTTATTTATATTTTTATTTTATTTTATTTATTTTATTTATATATTTACATATTATTTATTAATATATAACATATAACATATATAAGTAACATAAATTTAATAAAAATTTGTTGCTCCTCTTCTTTCTCTTTCTTCTCTTCCTCCTCTTCTTCCTCTTCTTTCTCTTCTTCCTCTGCAATAAATAGGGAGAGTTGATATAAAAATCTTATAAAAATTTTCCTGCTGTCTTCGTGCCGGCTCGTCTTCCTCTAGGCCTTCTTTCTGCAAAATAAAATAAAATATTTAATTATATCTTATAAAACAATATGTTTATTATATTAGACAGAAGGGGGAAGGGGGAGAAAGGGAAGGACAGAGAGAGAGAGAGAGAGAGAGAGGAGGGAAAGTAAGAGTGAGAGAACGAGAAAAAGCGAGAGAGTGTGAGAGAAGAGGGAAAGCAAAAGCGAGAGAATATGAAAAATTGAAAGAGTGCGAGAGAGCATTACCTTTGACGGAAGTGTCAGCAAGAGCGACAGCAGGAGCGGCGGCAGGAGCGGCGGCAGGAGCAGCGACAGGGGCGGCAGCAGGAACGGTGATAGGAGCGGAGGCAGGAGCGGAGGCAGGAGCGGAGGCAGTAATAGTGGGATTGACGGTGGTGGCAGCTGGATTAACGACGATGATAGCAGGAGTGGCGGCGGCGGCAAAACTGTAATCCGCTTCCTCCGCCGCAGCAATTAACGAATTTTCGAATTCCATGCCAAAATCTCCATCTGTAAATTTGAATAATATTTATTAAATATATATAATATATATAAATAATATTTAAAAATATTAAAAATTAATAAAAATAATAAAATAATTAAATAATATTAAGAAATTGTAAAATTCTTTGTTATTTTGAATTTGAATATTTGAATAAAGTAACAGTTTGTCAGGAATTGGTGTCCGTTATTTCAAATACTGTCCGTTCGATTAATACACGCACTCAGAGGAGTTGACTTCCACGTGATGGATAATGGAGCAAGCACAATAACTTGTAGACAATTTATCAATATAATACTGAGAATGTATTTTCACTGACGAGCTCTGCTCGAAATACAACAATAATGTTATAATATCGATTCACACGATACGACTCGACTACGACTATGACTAGATTTCAACTATCCGACTTGGACTCTCGCGGATGACACGTCTGTCCAATCCGCCGACTGAGGAGAGAGTGTCCATCGCCCGCTGCTCCAAACAATTGGAGCACGTTCGATGATTTTAAAATAAATATCGATTGCATCAGCCCTTTTCTGATTGGTCGTCTCGATGTATCGCACGACAGCGCTGTGGTCGATCAAGAGGTGTTCTTTTTGATCGCTGAACAGCACTCTTGGCGCCATCCACCGGTTGCCTTAGGAACTTCTTACAGCTCGGCCATCCTGCATTTATGTTCGTCCCCGAAGATATATATATTTAACACACAAATATGGTCATATCTATCGGTCGCACTTTTATTATCACAGCTAAGTAGACGTATCACTTATTTACGCTTATATTGCTTACAAACAATGCAGTGTCTCTTGTTTTCTTAACCCTATGATTAAACAATTGTTAACTTAAATCTATCTTACTTTAACGTAATCAGTCTGCAATGAACTTATATTACCCTTATACTAATCCTAATTATTACTATGTATATATATTTTTTTTATATATATATATAACACTCATGTAGTACTTAAAGTACGTCTAATACAATTCGCTATTATTGCCAACGTTTGAGACGATCGGACGAAAGAATTGTGTTAAATGGACGCGTCGTCAAGTTAAAACCAGGTATGTCCTGCACTACGTAACGATGATTGCCTAAGTATTTTTCTTATCATATACGGGCCCTTATATTTAGCTTTTAACTTCGCATTCACGCCCGGTTTCGTTTGTGTGTCTTGTATTAGTACATATTCACCTGGTTCGAACTTGGGCGGTTTTCGAGATTGTTCGTCGCGATACTCCTTATTATATTGATCCGTATTTTGTCCGTTGCTGTCAGTGCCATATCACAATTTTTCTTTCTTTCAGCTTCTATATCGACATCGATTGACGTCAATTTACGAATAAATTTTGCAAGCGGATAGTCTGTATGGGATCGCTGACTGTATCCCAACACCAGCTTTGTCGGAGACGTTTTTATTACGGTATGGTAAGTGTTATTTATAATATACTGTATGTCTTTAACCCTATCTTTCCATTCCGACGAATTATTTATTAACTTAGTCAAGGAACTCTTGATAAATCGATTCACTCTCTCGACAATTCCATTAGTCCAAGGGGCAGCTACTGCAACTTTCCTATGTTTAATTTGATTGGACTCGACAAATTCGCGAAACTCATTTGAAGTGAATGCAGTTCCACGATCAGTTACTTCAGGATTTCCAAACGTTGCAAAGATATCTCTTAATATACCGAGAACTTCTCGAGTCGATGTGGATTTGACTGCATTTAACCAAGTGAAGCGAGAGAATGTATCGACTATGCTATAGTATATGTTTATATTTATCACTAGTTTCTTCAGTAACGGACCGAAATGATCAATGTGAATTATTTCCATTACAGATGTTGGAGACGGATACAGTGATGTCTCCCCCTCGAAACGATTCATGGAGTCATTATCCATTAAACAGGTAATACAATTTTCTATATAATTATTTATGCGTTTACGCATACCAGGAAACCAAAAATATTCTTTTATCGCTTGTAATGTTTCCTCGAACCCTGCATGCGCCATTTCATTGTGATGAGCCAGATATCATTAGTTCCGGAACTACAAATTTTATATCCTCGTTTTCTTTTCTATAAACTAGACCGTCTATCAATTTAAATTTGTCATCGTCTTCATTCTCTAATTTATTTGCTATCTCTTGAATTTTAGGATCTGCCAGCTCTCTTTCAATAGAGCGTTCATCTACGTAGCCTACGCGACTGAGAGCATCGACGTGTTGCATTTTATTGTCCGGACGGTGAATAACTTTGAAATAATAATTTTGTAAAGCAAGCGTCCACCGCGCAATTCGCGGGTTCAGATTTGCTTTATTCACGGCATAAACTATCGCGTTACAATCGGTAACTATAGTAAAACGTAACCCATAAAGATATAAATGAAATCTCTCTACCGCCTTACCATGGCTAACATCTCTAACTCGTAACTATGATAATTCCTTTCAGCACGGTTCGTAGTCTGGCTGAAGAAAGCTATTGCTATTATGCTGCTTCTATAGCAGTATGGCTCCAAGGCCTAAATGACTGGCATCTGTATGCAGCTCAGTCTCAGCTACTGGATTATACAAGCTCAAAACAGGAAATGTGGTAAATCCTTTCTTTAAATTTTCAAATGCGTTAATACACGGTTCATCGAAATCAAATGCAACTTCTTTTTTGAGAAGATTTTGCATCGGTCCAGCTTTCATCGCAAAGTGTCTAATAAATTTTCTAAAATAACCGCCTAAAAATCTGCGTACTTCATGAACGTCTTTAAGTCGTTTAAAATTCCGTACCGCTTCGGTATGCCACGGACTAAGAGTGACCTCGTTTTCAGAAATTATGTAGCCTAGGAATTCTATTTCTCGACGTAAAAATTGACACTTTGTATAATTCAATTCGAACTTATATTTTTTTAGGCAAGTTAACATCTCGTTCAAGATAGCCAGATTTTGGTCTACGGTTTCCGACGGAATAAGAATATCGTCAATATAAACGATAACTTTGTCTTGTCGTATGAGCGAATCAAGAATTTGTAAAAGTCGCTTCTGGAACTCCGCGGGAGCTTCTGAATATCCGAATGGTAAATATTTATATTCGTATTGCCCATCAGGCGTAGCGAATGCGAAATACTTTGTACATTCTTCATGTACTTTGATATGATGAAATCCGTCCTTCAAGTCTAATAATGTAAACACTGATTTTCCATAAAGTCTCGACAAACAATCCTCGATCGAAAAAGGATACTTTTGTTTTATTACTCGACTATTTAACGGTCTCAAATCGACACATAATCTAATCGCGCCGTTTTTCTTTTTAATAGGTACGATCCGTGCGCAATACGGCGAGATACTTGGCTGGATGATCCCTCGACTCAACAGGTCATCAACGATTTCTTTTATTTGAAGCCGTTCGACATGAGCAAATCGTCGAGGCGCAAAAGCATACACAGAGTCATCCTTCAAATGAACGCGAATGGAATAACCGTCTTCAACCGGTATTACATTCAAATTCTCGGACGGCTAAAATTTTCTCCATCAATCGTTTCTTCGTCTTTAAATCATAATCTATTTCGCTATCATGTAGTACTTGTTGCAGGTTACTCAGTTAAAACGGTCTCGCTTTCCCGCGCGGAGAGCGGTCAGTCGGTTGCCAGGAGGGGAAGCGAGGACGTTGGAGACAGAAAGGCGTTATTAAATCGTTAGGCGATAGTTAAAACAAATAACGATGTTTATTTGACTAATAGTGGTGCGATAGAATACACCGAGACTTCGCGTTAATGTTTGTGGCTGTGGACGGGCGAGACGGCGATCGGCGCGCGGATAGCGCGCGAATACAAAATAAGAGATCGCTCGGGCGGTCGGTGCGATATTGATCGCGGCGCGCAGTTTGGTGGCGTAGGGCGCGCGCGGCGGCGGCGGTGTCGCACGTGTTCGGTCGCGGGCCTTTAAATCGGCGCAGATTTACACGTGCACACTTGTCGCGGGTGGTGTCGCGAGGGTGGATATTTCGCGAGTTCGGTGGATCGTTGAGATCGGAGAACGGGTGTGCCCGTTCCCTGCCGAGAGTGCTCGGCTGACGGGGAGTGTGCCCCTCGTCTGTTTGCGTGAACGCCGAGTGAACTCGGCCAGCCGGGGAAGGCTCCAGCTGCGTGCGGAGAAGAAAGTGGCGGTGCCGAGTGTACTCGGCTGACCAGGGTGTACCCTGGTGCTCGGAGAGGTAGTATCGGGGAGAACCCCGATACTCGGCGGTGAAATCTCGGAACGGCAGAGTCGGGTCGAGCGAACTCGACGCGCTAGGGAGACCCCAGCAACTCTCGGCTTGCCGTGCGAGCTACGGAGACGGCTTTCGGCCAGGCCAAGCGAACTTGGCGCGTTGGGGAGAACCCCAACAAATCTCAGGCTTGCTACCAGTTTCGAATTCTTGCTTCGATTTCGGAAAATCGTTTCCTCGAGGCGAGCTCTCGGAAACGAGCTAGGAACAGGAGTAATCGGAGCGTGAGTGTCTTTCCTGCGGAGAGCGATGCCTTTTTATACCCGAGATCGACCTCGGTATTTTTGATCGGATCGGTCGGATTGGTCGATCTCGGGGTTAGCATCCCTCTCCCCAGGAACGGAAAAAAGGATCGGGGGATGATTGGTTTTTTTGGTAGGGAAGGAGTTCGGTGGGAAGGTATCGGCGCGGCGCGGGGTGTTTACGCGCTTGTGGACGCGGTTGTGACGCGGTGCGGGACGCTCGCTCGGTTGCGTGGCGCGGCGTCGGTGTGGCGCGGGACGCGTTCGCGCTCGGTGGTACGATGCGTGACGCGGTGCGAGGTACGTTCGCGCTTGTTGGCGCGACGTTTGGCGCGGTGCGGGGAAATACCACGAACACATACGTGTTTTCGTGATACTCTCCGACGCCTCGGAGTTCGCTTATAAATGTATTAAAAGAAGGAGGCATTGCTGCCTCTTTGCGGCCACTGCCGCACTCCGCCTGATGTTCGGCGGTCCCCGACGGATGGTCGGGGGAAATTCGGAGGAGGAATGGAGCGGACGGATGCGCTCCGTTACACAGTGAATCCGCAACATAGAGAAGGAGGTTGTCAAAGAGGGTCACATCAGCTACCGGATCGCCAACCTCCGTCTGGTGCAACTTATACACTAGAGTGAATTTTGCTATAAAATCTCTCCCTAAAATTAAGTCGCCGCTAAACGCTTTTTCGTTTATTACATATAAGTTTATTTTAAATTTACAACCGCGCAAGGCGCTAATTGTTAATTCGACTGGAACGATCCTGATAAGATTTAGTGCGCTATTTAGATTGACCAAACAGCGATCGACGGTAAGAGAACCTTGGTAAAGGGCTCGATCCGCGCTTTATATATATATCTAAATTAATAAAAGAAACAGGACTTCCGGTGTCCATTAACGCTACTAATTCACATGCGTTATTATAAATCGAGTTCACTTGCATGAGTGGTCTGGACAATTTCAACCTGCTGCTTTCATCCTCCGATATCAGAGCCACCGAATCTTCCGCCGCCTCCTTGAACACTGCCGCCGCCACTTGCACCGTTTGCTGCCGACGTGGCCCTTGCGCCCCTTGCCGATTCCGCAGGGTCGGACAGTCGAATTGGCGATGTCCTTTCTCCTTGCAGAAAAAGCAGGTAGGATCGCCTCTGCACTCCTTATGTGTATATCCATGTTTTCCACAATTACGACACGCAGTGTCTTTAACCTTGTTAACGTTCGGTGAAACACACGATTTTCTCTCACTATCTAACATACCTTCCGTAATATTCCTCATTTTCTCCAGGAATACGTCTAAGAAGGTATCTACTACGGAGAGTGCCGTCGCCCTCAACACACTCTGTGGTATCCTGCCAATGAGGATATATCACGTCTCTGGTAGGTAGGTCTATCACTTGCAATGCTCTTTTAGCAATGACGTACCGATCAAACGTTTCTTTGTTCGGGCTTCACTTACGTGTTTCTATTCGCTGCATCTACTTATAGAAGGGCACTTTCTTTCCGAATATTTTTACTAACTCCGGTTTAAGTCCGAACCACGATTTAATTGCGACTCCGCTCTGAATATCGTACCACGTACGTGCGAATTTTATTAGCTTGCTCGATGCTGCGAGCAACGTCGCTCCATCTGACGCACCATGTACTTGTGCCACTTTGCCTCTACGCGCTGCACCCACGCACTAATATTTTCCGTTTCAGTTCCTCCGAATTCGGGAATCTGAAGCCAACCAATTCACTATATTCCCCGTTGATACGTCTGATGCGTAGGGTGCCGGCCGCATCTCTTGCTGACTAGGTGAGAAGTCCATTGCTCCTGAGCCAGCTCTTGGGAATCTCGACTCCACGGCTTCGCCAACTTCACTCCGCGACGCTACCGTCTGTCTCTCCGCTCCCGTACAATTTGATCTAATTTCTTAGACCAGTACCTGCGTCATAAACTGGTTTTGAGCTTTTTGCATGTCTCTCTGTTGTTGCAGGATAGTTTCCGTGATCCTCGCGAGCGCGTGGTGAAGCGCGGCCGCCGTCACCGGTTGTTCCAACGAGACTGCTTCCTCTCTTTCTTCTCGTATTAGCTCCGTCGGCCCCATATTCTCTAAATGAGACATAATCGTCTCAATAAGAGTTTTTCGATCGTCCGACAGCGGGAGGCGAAAGCGTTTCGCTTCCTTTTGGAGTTGCTCCAACGGTGCTGCCTCAAGTGTCGTCCTTGTCCTCGGCATCACGTTCTGCGCACGTGCACACTTTGCTCCGTACCCATGACCGACACAGCGCTCTTCTAATGACACGCGAATTCAGATCCTACTTCTGAAATTTTGACTGTAAGATTCTTTGTTATTTTGAATTTGAATATTTGAATAAAGTAACAGTTTGTCAGGAATTGATGTCCGTTATTTCAAATACTGTCCGTTCAATTAATACGCGTACTCAGAGAAATTGACCGCCGTAATGGATAATGAAGCACAATAACTTGTAGACAATTTATCAATATAATACTGAGAATGTATTTTCACTGACGAGCTCTGCTCGAAATACAACAATAATGTTATAATATCGATTCACACGATACGACTCGACTACGACTACGACTAGATTTCAACTATCCGACTTGGACTCTCGCGGATGACACATCTGTCCAATCCGCCGACTGAGGAGAGAGTGTCCATCGCTCGCTGCTCCGACAATTGGAGTACGTTCGATGATTTTAAAATAAATATCGATTGCATCAGCCCTTTTCTGATTGGTCGTCTCGATGTATCGCACGACAGCGCTGTGGTCGATCAAGAGACGTTCTTTTTGGCCGCCGAACAGCACTCTTGGCGCCATTCACCGGTTGCCTTAGGAACTTCTTACAAAATATTATCTTACCTCCGTTTGTTGCTCGGCCATTTTTTAAATAAACAAATATATCACTATGGTTTCTGTTGTCACTGTCATTTGTAAGAAAAATTGATTTCGATGTAAATTATCCAAATTATAATCAAATTAATAAGAAGGATTCTCGATACAAAATTTATAAAATTCGTTTCCTATTCGGGGTTGATTAATTCACAAACCAGTCCAATCCCAGGGTAAAGTACTAAAATGTATTGACCTAAAAACGGAGAATCAGGACATAACATGTAGAAAAATTTTTGGTGACAGCGGTGGGATACTAAAACGGTTTGTGAAAAGAAACAATAGTGGACAGTGAAAAAGTGAACATAAAAAAATAAACAAATAAATAAATAATAATAAAATAAAGAACATGAAGGGATCTGATCAAACAACATCAAGAAACACCATGGAAAACTCAGGGGAGACAGATATGAATGAATTACGGAGGCTAATTGGGGAGCACCAACGAACGATACAACAGCTTCAGCAACAGTAACGAAGTCAAGCCATTAATTTATCATCGGAAGGAACGATAAGTAACTTTTTACAATTTTCGATCAGAGATGCGTTAGAAGCGGTGCCTAATTTCGATGGAGAAAATATTCCGTTTGTTTACTTCGTCGAGGGTTGCGAGGAAGCATTAAGTATGGTCGCACCCACGCAAGAAGTAATTCTAGTTCGGGCAATACGTAATAAATTAAAAGGGAATGCTCACAGATCAATATTGGGAAAAATCTTTGAAAATATGCAAGAACTAATTGAATTTTTGAGAGCAAAATACGGGCCGCGAGAAACAGTTTATGAAGCGCAAGGACGATTAACTTATCTATATCAAAAGAGGGACGAGAAGGTCGCAGCATATGCAAATCGAGTTAGGGAATTAGGAAAGCGAATTCTTGATGCACAAAAAAGAGAAACTGGAATATTAAGTTCGGAATTTCGAAATTCAATTGAGAAACATTTAAAAACAAGCTTCTTACGCGGATTAAATAGAAAAATAATAATATCAAAAGAAGGAACATTTGAAGAAGTAGAGGCACGGGCAATTGACGCGGAGAAAGAATTAGAAACTGTAAACATGATAAGACGTGTAGTACTCGTAGAGAACGCGCCGGCTGAAAGACGAGCTTCGACCCGTCGCATTGAAGCTGAAATAATAATATGCCAATTTTGTCAAAAAGTAGGTCATACAGCTGATCGTTGTTGGTTGATTAATAAAAATCAAAATCAAAATAGATTGGGATTTTCCCAAAATACACGAAAGAATAATAATTATTTAAATAACAATAATTATAATAAAAACAACAATCGAATACAACCCCCACTTCCACGATTATTTCAATCAAGTTGGAATAATCAAAATTCGATAACTTGCAGATATTGTAAAAAATTAGGGCACACTATTGAGGAATATCGGAAAAGAATTTTTAATAATAATAATAATAACAATAACAACGGCACTCGTAATAATAGCTATAATAATAATTTGAACAACAATCGAAATAACAACAATGGAAATAATTTTAAACAAAATTTACAAGCTCAGGGAAACGGGCAGATTCCCGAGAGGAACGGGGCAGCCCCGGGAAAAACCAATGTCCGCCCCGCACTGAAAATCAATGCTCAAATTGAATCAAATGCAGAACAATAAATTTAGCCTATATTGAGAAGGTACCAACAGTAATTAGAAAGCTTAAATTTTAAAGAAACTCTAAATTTCCTTGTAGACAGTGGATCAGGGCCGAATATAATTAAAAGAAGTATTATAACACCAGATACTTTCGTGGACAGGAATGAAATTTTGAACTACTAAGTGAAATACTAAGTGGAATTACAACGCATCACGTGACTACCTTAGGGCTGGCACTGATAGATATCTTAGGATGTCTAGTTTCTTTTCATTTGGTGGAAGATGATTTTCCAATACCACAACATGGGATTCTGGGTTCAGACTTCTTCAAACAATTTCAAGTAAATGTTAATTACCAAAAAAATCAATTAGAATGGAACGATATTATTATACCTTTTGCATTAAAAAAAGAACAAGAAGAAGAATTTATAATTCCTGCTAGATCTATTTCACAAAGGCATATTAGAGTCGCAAATTCAGAATTAAAAGAAGGATATGTCCCGCGATTAATTGTAACAGACAGTATCTACTTAGGTGATGCTTTAGTTACAGTTAGAGACGGCAAAGCTTATCTACTAGTAATAAATACGAATGAAGAAGAAGAAAGGGTATTAATTCCCACAATTGAAATATATGAATTTGAAACAAATGATAAAGAAATCTCAAACTCGACGAACTCGAATTCAAACTCAAAGTCAAGTTCAAATAAAAATCTTAATACAAGCTCGAATTTAAGATCATGTTTCCCTATAAATCAAAATGAAAGAAAGAATAAAATAATTGATGCATTAAGACTTGAGCATTTAAATAATAAAGAGCGTGAACATGTTGAAAGATTAATAAAGAAAAATGCCGATTGTTTTCATTTGCCCGGTGAAAATCTTAATCATACAAATGTTTTAAAACATCGAATTCCAACAGTAAATGAGATTCCAATAAACACTAAGCAATACAGATTTCCAGTAATTCATAAAGATGAAATTAACAGACAAGTAAATGAATTATTAGAACAAAATATAATTAAATCATCAAAATCACCTTATAATACGCCTGTGTGGATAGTCCCTAAGAAGTCGGACTCGAAAGGAAACAAGAAATGGAGAATGGTGTTAGATTTCCGTGACCTAAATGATAAGACAATAGGTGACGCATATCCACTTCTAAACATAACAGAAATACTTGATCAGCTGGGTGGTGCAAAATATTTTTCTGTATTCGACCTTGCTTCAAGTTTTTATCAAATCAAAATGCATCCGGATGATAGTCATAAAACAACATTTTCTACCCCCCATAGTCATTATGAATTTGATAGAATGCCTTTTGGACTTAAAAATGCGCCTGCCACATTTCAAAGATTAATGGATTTAGTTTTAACGGGAATACAAGGAAGCGAAATTTTTGTATACCTAGATGACATAGTATTATATGCTAGTTCATTAACAGAACACGCAATTAAATTTGAGAAATTAATTTCACGATTAAGAGAAGCAAATTTAAAATTACAACCAGACAAATGTGAATTTTTAAGAAGAGAAGTAACTTATTTAGGACATATAATTGGAGAAAACGGAGTCCGACCTGATCCTAAAAAGATTGAAGCAGTTCAAAATTTTCCAATTCCCAAAAATGCAAAAAATATTAAACAATTTCTTGGATTAGATGGGTATTATCGAAGATTTATTAAAGGATTTTTAAAAATAGCTAAACCGCTAACTAATTTACTAAAAAAGGAAATAGAGTTTAAATGGGGAGATACAGAACAAGAATGTTTTAATACGTTAAGAAATGCATTATGTGAAGAACCGATATTACAATATCCTGATTTTACAAAACCTTTTCTCTTAACTACTGACGCTTCTGGAACAGCAATAGGTGCAATTTTAAGTCAGGGTCAAATTGGAAAAGATCAACCAATTAGTTATGCTTCGCGTGAATTAAATAATGCAGAGAAAAATTACTCGACTATAGAAAAATAATTATTAGCAATTGTATATGCTGTTCAACATTTTCGACCTTATATTTGTTACATCCGTGTTCTGGACGAAAGATAATATCTCTCGTCAGAAGGAGGAGAACTCGGATGGATGCACGGAACCTCTCCTGTTCTCGCGGAACGACGTCATGATGCTGATCCGCGAGTCGAACGCGCGTTAAGGGGGCAGGGATCGGGTCAGCGTCGGCGACGTTATTACCCTTGCCTGCGCCCGCGCTCGGTGGTCCGTTTTAGGTTAGAGAACCGAATCTCTTTGACCAGGGATGGACCTAGTGAGATCCTCAGGGAGCCGGGAACGGCGCGGGGTCAAGTTTTAAGGAAAAGAAAAATTATTTAGACGGAATTCTAATTAATTAATTTAATAATAAATAATAAAAATGAATTACAATGTTCTGTTTGCATACAAAAAAAAAGTTGAGGTATTCGTTACAAAAGAAAAATTTTATACATAAAATATAGAAAATGACCGCGGAGAATGGAAAATCTGGATTTATATACCCAATTGTTCTAATTGGGGTAAAAAGTTGATGATCGCGAGCATGTCTATGGGATCGGGTTGCAGGTGTGGCGGGGGATTAGGGTGCGCGGTGCGGAAAGCCTTGATTGGGACGAGGTAAGGAAGAGGATCATGGGAAATATACATAGGGACGGTATCGGTTATTTTGTGTTTGGAGATCTGGTCCCAAAATTGCTTGTCGGGTTTAAATTTTCTTTGGATGAAAAAGGTGCCAGGAGATGGATGGGTGGGAGAGCGAGGAAATTGACGGACGAGGTTAAAAAACTTCTCCACGTCGAAGTTTTCTGGAGTACACTGGTTCTCGAATTCGGCCGCGGAGCGGAGGGCGGAGGCGTACTGATGCAGCGAAATGTTGGCTAGCCCCGGTTCTACTTCTATTAATTGCTCCGCGAGTTCTTCGGTGTGGGAGGTTTCGCGACGAATCCGCTTATTCGATTTCTCCCGACGGTGTCGCAATGCCCGTTTTGTTCGTTCGTTTCGGATGGCATTTGTTTGGTTCACTATATAAAAGAGAGTCAGATGAAAGAGAAATTGAGGAATCGAGATGAGGCAGCTTCACCGAATCAATCGGCGGCTTGCCAGGTTGGAATGTTGCAGAATCGGGGGAGGCAGCTTCACCGAGTTAATCGGCGGCTTGCCGGGTTAGAAGGTTATGGAATAGAATGTTGTGGAATCGGGGGAGGCAGCTTCACCGAGTTAATCGGCGGCTTGCCAAGTCGGAGTGTGAAGAAATCGGGAAGGCAGCTTCACCGAGTTAATCGGCGGCTTGCCAATGTGGAATGTTGGAATGTTTAACGAGATAAATAAGTAGAGGTCGCGAACCAAACTGCCAGTTACCGCGGAAAAAAAAATGATGAAGTTGGACTTACTTTTGTTGTAGCGGCAGCTGGTGATGGTCAAGTACTGCAATGGCCAGACTGGATCGTTGAATCACACGAGAATAAAAATCGCGCACAGAGTCTAACTGACAACGAGATTTGCTGACTATTTCGGATGGTCCCGACCGTGAATGTAACGGTGAGAAGCAGGAAGAAGAAGAGAGCGATCCTCTCCAAGTCGCGGTTTTTAAAGGGTTCCTTTTTTAAAGGGGTGGGAATATCTGAGGGCGTGATGGATTTCCGTGTTGGCTTGTCGAATGATAGTTTAGGAAAATTGTGAATATAGAGGAAGGAGGGGAGCGATGTTCTGTGAATTGTGGTTGTTTTTATATTTCCAGATTTCCCAGCGAATGGTAGAATTAGTTAATAAAAATTTTCCGGCGTTCCACACCCTCAATCATTCATTGGTGTGGCCGCCAACGGCCGCTAATCGTTTCTTCTTGATTGGCGTTTCCCTTAGTTTCCCCACCAATTTGGGGAGTGTCACCCTCGAACGATCCGAAGCGTTTTTTATCCGTTAGGAATTTGCTTTTGTTAATGTTAATTTTTTATTGGTAGGTCATAAACTTGTCGGTGCCGACAAAGCTGTTTATCCCAATTTTTTGATAGTGAGACATATCTCGAGAGGAAATTTTGTTTATTTAGGATTTCCTTAGATCGTTCGAAGCGCTTCGTTTGGCAGCCGTTGTTTTTCTCTTCCCGAAAGAGAGGAATTCGTGAAATCCCCCGGATGTAACATATTTATGATAAAAAATTTTTCTTAATAACCGATCATAAACCATTAACTTGGCTTCATAAATTAAAAGATCCAACTTCTCGCTTAGCAAGATGAAGAATAAAATTGGCCGAATATGATTATGAAATAATATATAAACCAGGAAAAATTAACGCTAATGCCGATGCTTTATCTAGAAATCCTACATCAAATATATATCCAATACAACCTCAGTACGATGAGATAGAAGAATGTTCAGAAGATGAAGAAGCTAGATACAGAAATGCAAATCCAAGATCTTTACCATCTTCACCAAGAAGAGGAACAATGTTGGAAGAACTAGAGCTTTTAGTTTCAGGGATGAAGATGCGTAATACAGAAAAGTCAGAAGGAGAAAGTGTACCATTTACTAAAAAAGAATTAAATAAACATACATTTATTTTATGAACATACATTTCAGGCAGAAATACATAATAATCCACTAGAAGAAACAGACGAAACTGATTACACAGAAAATTTATTTAATAACAGCACAGAAAATAATATACAACAAAATTCAACACTAGGGTCAGACATTTCAAATTACGAAGATGCAGAAAATTATGATGAATTAAATTCACAAAATCATAATAATTCAAATTCACGAATAGAAATATTACCAAAACTTTTACAAATTCTTGATAACTTAACAGGAAACAATAGTAAAATTAATCAAGGAGAAGTTCAAGAAAATTTGATGCTAGAAAGCGAAAATGAAGAAAAAAATTGTCCAAAGAACCAAATTTTCATTGACGACTACGTTGAAGAAAAAGATATTGAAGAGGACAATGAAGAAAAATTTGACGAAGACGAAGACAATGACAGCGAACAAGACATAGACGAAACTTACAATGAAATGACTTTTGACGAAATAAGTGACACAACTGAAAGACAGATAATGACACGCGGACAAAAGCAAAGTATAATAAACAGTCGTGACAAAATTTTTATGCAAAAAGAAAATTATTTGTACCTTTTAACTGCAGACGGTAAATCTTGTGATGACGGATCAAAAGCATTACAAAGTAGAAATTTAATTCCTAAAATTAAAGAAGAAAAAATAGGAAATATTGAAATAGTAAAGAAAGGAAATAAATTTCATCTAATTTTTATTTGCAAAAATAATATTAATGAAAAGATAACTAAGGAAACATTGCATTGTTTAACTACTAAATTACGAAAAGCAATTAAGGAAAATTCAATTAAAATTTTAAATATTGTAAAAACACAAGAAATTGATAATATAAAATGGGAAGAAATCTTAAATCGAATTCGAGAATCCATTATAGGAATTCCAGTTAAATTAATAATTTGTCACGGTCTAGTCAGAATTCCAGAAGTTGAAAATCGAAAAAATATAATAGAAGAAGCTCATTCATCAAAAATTGGAGGCCATAAAGGAGTAACTAAAACATATAATCGAATTAGGCAAAATTTTTATTGGGATAATTTAAAGACTGAAATTCGAAATTATATAAATCAATGTTTACAATGTCAAATAAAACAGTTAGTTCGAGTCAAAACCAAATAACCTATGTTAATAACTGATACACCCTTTTCTTCATTTGAAAAAATATCAATGGACATAGTCGGACCTTTACCAGAAACATCGAAAGGAAATTCCTACATCCTAACAATCCAAGATCACTTAACCAAATTTTCCCTAGCAATACCTTTAAAATCAATAACTGCCGTAAAAGTCGCTGACGCATTATTAAAATATTTTATTTGTATTTTTGGAGCCCCTAAGGCTATATTAACAGATCAAGGAACGAATTTTATGAAGTAAATTTATAATTTTATGAGTAACTTAATGAAAAGATTTACAAAACAATTTCAAATTAAACAATTTAAAACAACATCCTTTTATCCAAAGCCAATGGAACTTCGAAAGATCTCATTTAGTATTAATTGAATATTTGAAACAATATGTTAATAAATTTACTGAATGGGATGAATTATTAGAATATGCAACTTTTTCTTATAATACGAGTACACATGAATCAACTGGATATACTCTATGTGAGTTGGTGTTTGGCAAAATAGCCAGACAACCGTCCAGTGAAATAATTAATGATACAGAAAACGGAAAAACATATGACGATTATTTATGTAAATTAATGACAAACATTCACAACTTACAAGAATTGGCTTGAGAATGTTTAATAGCTTCAAAAATTAAATCCAAACATTATTATGATCGAAAAATTAATCCACAAGAGTTTCAAGTTAACGATCAAGTTTTCCTTTTATAGCGAACCAAGAAAAGGAAAACTAAGTAATCAATATTCTGGACCACATATAATAACAGATATATTATCAAATAATATCAAAATTCTTTTCAAAGGAAAACCAAAGATTGTTCATCCTAATAAAATTCGAAAAACCAAAAAATGACAATTACCTAAAAAATTGAACTTGTACCGCGCAACAATTTCAATTTCATTCATAATAATATTTCTTTCAAAACAGATGAAAGCAAAAATCTTCCTCTTAATTCTTATCCAAAACATCTTGGTAGAAGAAAACTATGGAATTATCGGCTTTGACTGCGGAACATCCAACCTGAATGTCACAACATTGTCATTGTTGGAAACAGAAGAATGTAATATACCACTAATCGAACCACAAATACAAGAAATTAAAATTCAATTATTACAATTGTCAAAATTCGAATCTATCAATATTATACAATGTAAAATTTCAATTTTGCGAACAATTTATTATTGCGGCATGCATTCACATGTATCAACTGTACAAAATGCGCAAGCAGAATATATAATCAACACAACATTCGATCAATGTAAAAATATGCATAAAACCGGAACACTAACTGTAAACATAAATAACGTAATTAACGGATTAAAAGTAAATTATACAACTTCACGACCAATTATTTTTGCCGGATCTATAACAAGCGATGGAAAATGTTTTGGAACACAATATTCAGATCCATATGGAACTTGGCAAAATGTAGTTGTACAAGGAATAATAACTATAAGTTTATTTTCATATCAAGCAACAATAAATATTGAAATAAATCAAATTCATTTAAAAACAGGAACAATTTGTC
Organism: Pogonomyrmex californicus; assembly: GCA_024349325.1. NCBI lineage: Eukaryota > Metazoa > Arthropoda > Insecta > Hymenoptera > Formicidae > Pogonomyrmex > Pogonomyrmex californicus. The sequence continues at coordinate 818,073 of JAECZD010000011.1, forward strand.
AATATTCAGATGGAAATTGCATAGATATCGAAGGTAGATATACTTTTTGGAAAACCATATCAACGAATTTTTGTAAATTTAACTATTATGACGTATTATATGAAGGAAAAGCGAACAAAATGATTAGTAACATAAATGAAAAATTACAAATAATTTATTCCTTGTCAACTCAAGATATAACTTTTGCGCTTACTCAAACTGGAGAAGAATTTCTTTGCGGATATACTTTAATAAAAACAGAACATCCAAAATTATTAATTCTTGAAATTAAAAATGAAGGAACTTTTATTCAAAAACGAAAATTATCAGTTGAAAATTTAGATATTTTTGCCTATGTAAATTCAAAATTTGTTTACGTAGAAAGACATATACGAACACAAATGAATCATTTATACACAGATGTACTTAAACAACGGTGCAATTTGGAGCAACAAATTATGAAAAATGCACTCAGCATAGCCACACATTCTCCAGACAATTTTGCATATCAAATTATGAAAGGACCTGGATATATGGCAGCAATATCAGGAGAAGTCGTCCATATAATCAAATGTACTCCAGTCGAAGTTAAAATTTATCATACGAAGGAATGTTATCAACAATTACCAATATTAAAAAGAAATGAAACATACTTTTTAACACCACGAACTCATATTTTTTTCAAAACCGGAACGCAAATCACTTGCAGCAGAATAATTCCAACAATGTATTATTTAAACGACGGATGGTATAAAATTACACCAATTCTGGAATACAGCAAATCTCCATTAAAACTAACACCAATGACGAAACCGACTTGACAATACAACGATCCCGGATCATTGGCAGCAAGCGGCATATATACAAACAGCAAACTCGAAAATTTACGAGATCATATTATGTTTCAAGCAGAGAGGAACGGAATTTTAAACACGATGGCCCGTGGTGTAATAGGAGAACCAACCTTATCTCAAGGAATATCACTCTCTCATCTTCTCAATGAAAACTCTCTATATAAAATTACCGAATCTACATGGAAGAAAATTTTGGGAACATTCCTATCTATCGGAAACGCAAGTGCAGGATTAATTGGATTATATTTCTGCATAAGAACAATCAAATTAATAATAGACACACTAATTGATGGCTATGCACTTCACACAATTTATGGTTGGTCAATATATCTCATCGGAGCAGTTTGGGACTCAGTCACAAATCTATTATTACATCTAGCCAAACGAAAACCCCAAGAAGAAAGAAAATCAGAAGAAAAAAGACTAGAGGAAGGAAATCAACAATCAAATGAACAACAAGAAATAACACAAAACCTACACAACAACAAACACAAATTGAAATAGAAAATGAAATTGGAAATTCAAGTCAAACTTTTATTCGCAACGAAATTCAAACCCTATATCCGCGATTATAAAGAGATAACGAAAAGATAGCATGAAAGACGAGCCCTATATCGATCGAACAAAACATGTATCAAGCGACAAGTAGAGATAATAGGTGCAAATTCTACGGTAGAGTTAATTAACAGTTGAAGTTCAGCCGTGTAAGAAGAAAGAACAAAATTATAATAGTAAATTAATAATAAACAACCTTACAAACAAATCAGGTAAATTTTAAATCACATTTTGACTCATCAAAATTAAATTTTACTAATTCTTTTTATATACAAAAGAGAAAATGAGACCACCGACACAACAAGAAGAAAAACCACAATTAGACGGCGTACTACCCCAAAATCATCCAGACGTCCATGAAGCTTTACTGAAAAAGACAACAATGTGCATTACGGCAATAAACGAAGAAGAAACAATCTACAGGGTAAAAGACATACCTATAGACGAGTCTGCGACGAATGTTTCTGGGACATTGCTCTCGACATTAACAATTTTATCGAGGAAGTAAGAAATTGGCATACGCTTTGTAAGGTTGAAGAACAAAATCAGGGCATTAAACGTATGCTATTGTTGCGGAAAAATTGTATTAAAATTAAAACCAGCTAAAGAATGTATAAAATGCGTAGAAGAATTTATTAATAATGAGGAAGAATTTTACTGGAAAGATGAAATAGATGTACAAAATCATGAAAATATTGAAAATTAATTATATATTACATATATATAAATAGAAATAATATAGTACATAATAATATAGTATAGAAATAATACTGTAATATAGTATAGAAATAATAATATAAATAAATTAATAATAACTATATATCTTTGTAATTAATAATAAATGATAAAAAATAAATATATATATAATATAATATGTAACAAATTCCTAAATAAAAAAGTATAATACTAAAAATAAAAAGAATATACATAAAGCAAATTCATGCATACATTACTAAGACATATATATCAACACATTACATACATGAAAATTAAACAGGAGGCAATAGATAAGTCCACATTAAACAAAGGTAATGAAATCCAATACCTTTCCCACCTAAACAAAAAGTGTTATAAGATAAGAGTGACATAGAGCATAAGCTAAGGGCCAAGAGCCTTGCCGAAAAAATCATTCAGAATCATTCTGTTCCTCGTACGAGACGGACTCATTCTACGCATCAAACCAATAGATAAAATGCAAAAGGAAGAAAAAGAAGTAGAAAATTTTAAAAAACAAATAAAAGATCCAGAATTTGATTGTGTTGTAAGTAACTGAGAAAATTAATTAATAAATAAATATAATAAATATAATAATAAATTTATTTTCTTTTAAGACACAGAAACAACAAAACCAAAAAATAAACTATACCAAAATGCTGGGAGATCCGGAGCTAAAATGCATCACAGGGCCGGACAAATTCAATAAACTACAAACAAAATACTATAGTTATATATTTTATGAAACCATACCTCCTAGAAGAAAAATATGTGGAGACTGCTTTAACCCAACCGAAATAGGCCCAGAAAATTTTAAAAAACTACCCCTTCCAAAGTGGCATAGCCACGCAATTATTAACGATAATAATATAGATACGAAAATACAATGTGTAAAATGCCATAAAAAACTTCTAAAATTAAGAAAACTATTAGATTGTGAAAAATGTATTAGAAATTATATACTAGAAAAAAAACCAGTAACAGAAGAAATATACTTATTTAACATATAATATATAAAATAAAATAAATATTCAATAATACAGTAATCACTCAATAAAATAAACAAATGAATAATATAAAAACAAACAAAGAAACAAACAAACAAACAAACAAACCTTAAAAAAGAAAAGGGAAAAGTGGAACATATTTTGTATTTAAACCATATTACTTTTAAATAAATAAATGACAACAAATAATAATCATAAACAATAAAAAAAAGGAAAACAAAATAATAACAAATATATAAATACAATAATAATAAGAATAATAGTAATCTCTGTATAGAAATAAGCTAATTTTGTATCAGATTAATTAGTATTATTCATATGTAGTAACATAAGGTACTACGTATGACTTAAGGGAGGAGGTGTCGGCTATCTACATCTTATAATTTTAAATGAAGGAATGCGCGTAATATGATAAAATATTGATTTATTGATTTATTGATTGAATTCTTGTCAATACCAGGCTTCGATTGTTACTAACGAAGATTCAGATGACACCTCTGAGAAAGAACCTTCCCCCTCTTAATTATGGGTTTGAAAGAAGGAAGTGGTGAGAAGTTCGCGCGGGGATTCTGACCATTTCCACCTATAAATATGCGTGCGGAAAAAGCGTCCGCGGCTTTTCTTCGGTACTAACTAAGCGGTGACATTAGTCAGTGGCGCGTGATCAACCTTAGGGTTAAATTCTTAAATTTATAATCAATTTCTGTAATATTTCTCTTAGGAGAATTTAAAAGCCTCCTCGACTAAATAAAGGTAATTTTAAATTAAAATAATTGGGAAAACTGAAATCTTAAATTCTTCTTAATTAAAATCAAGATCATAATTCTAAATCCAAAACCGGTCGCTAACAATAGCGTAGCGTACCACTTAGTCGCAGCCAATGGTGTTGCAACTGAATAATTTGAATTTAGAATCTTAATAATAAATAATTATTTTCAAACGTATTCATACCCAAAAGAGGAGGGCGCAAAGTTCAAATTAAAAAATTAAGATTTCAGTTAAATCAAACGATTTTAAATAAATTTTAAATAAAATTTAAATTAATTTTAAATAAAAATCCCCTCTCATTGTTCCTAAAACTTAAAAATTTGGAAAGACAAACTAAAATTAAAATAATTAAGCAAATTCCTAAATATAAATTAAGAAAAACTTATTTCGATGTAAATTATCCAAATTATAATCAAATTAATAAGAAGGATCCTCGATACAAAATTTATAAAATTCGTTTCCTATTCGGGATTGATTAATTCACAAACCGGTCCAATCCCAGGGTAAAGTACTTAAATGTATTGATCTAAAAACGGACAATCAGGACGTAACACAACGAAAAAAGAAAAAAAGAAAAAAAAACGTCAAACAGACAATAAAAATACCTACGGATGTAACTACTAACGTACAATTGGATCAGCTGGCGAAGTATATGCGCGTACCATACTTCAGAGGCGTTTTCATGCGTGACGCATTACCGATTAGCAGCACGCGTCGAAAAGAGAGCGGTTTCGTAAATCTGGATGACACGATAGGTCCCAGCACTCATTGAGTAGCGTACGCAAAAAGAAACGATCGTGTCATATATTTCGACAGTTTCGGTAATCTTCGATCGCCCAAGGAACTGGTACGATATTTCGGAGACAGTGTTATGATAGAATACAATCGAATGTCCTATCAGACGTACGATCAGAGCGTCTGCGAACAGCTGTGTTTGTGGTTTCTCCAAACGGTCGAACGTGCATGAATTTATAAAATCTGACAAAATGCCGCGATGTTTCAATATTCGTTGAACGCTTTTTCCATCATGTCGCTGACGCTTACGTTAAGCGGGAAGAACAGCGTTCTCGCGGCAAACTATTTTCCAGCCATAGATTTGAACAAATGACTACGAGCTTGGTCTAACAATTTTGGAGACTTATCACACGATACCAAATGTAAACGTTTCGAACAACAAATTTTATTTTGACAAAGACGACGCAGAAATTACGATTCCCGAGGGGTCATATGAACTGCAAGCCATAAATGAATTTTTGAAACGTGAGATTTTACGGAAATGTCCGCGACGCGACACGTCCAATGGTAACGCCGGTGACACAGCGCACGACGATGACGAGATTGGGGAATACCCGATAGTACTCCGCGCAAATTACAACACGATGAGGTGTGAGATTAAATGTGACTACAGAATAAACTTTAACAAGCCCAATAACATTGGATCGCTGCTTGGTTTCTCGTCGAAACGTATTGCAACCGCGAAGGTGGCATAAATCGGACATGTCAATCATAATGAACATAATAAACGTAAACATTATCCGTATAGAATGCAACGTAACCGCGAGTGCGTACAACGACAAAAGTATGCACACGATACATGAATTTTCGCCGAGCGTGCCGCCAAGATATAAGATATCAGAAAGGCCGATGCAAATCATTTACTTGCCAGTTACCGTACGGAATATTACGGAGCATTACGGAGCTAACGATACACATTGTTGATCAGAACGAACGATTACGATTTCAGAGGAAAAAAGATCACTGTCAGATTGCACGTACGATAGCGACAGCGATAACGCGAGCGCGACATTTGGATGCTCGTGTTGAACGAAGCGAAGCATGCGCGGAGAGACAACGCATTTTTTTTATAAAGAAAACACCGATCGATACTTACTCATCCGGCTGCATCAAGAAGAGGAAGAAACTCAACGCGTTATTTAACTCGAACGTTAAATTTTTACAAGCTTTAGAATTCGCGGTGCGCAACTTGTGAGATGACTGACACCCTAAACATCGAAGACGAGCCAATCTTCGACGATCGCATACATACAACGAGACTCATACGTACAACCCGTTCGTCAATACAACGTTCGGATACAGCGATGAGATAAGAATACCCATATAGCAACAGGATTTGCATACATTGCCGTACAAAAGGTTTCTATATGTCGAGGGAAAATTAATGAAGAACAAAGTTGTCGAGAGATCTGATGTGGTGTTGGGAAATAATTTTGTCGCGTTCATATTCGATGAGATTCGATACGAGCTCGATGCTGTGGAGATTGATCGTAACAGAAATGTAGGCATAACTAGCGCGCTCAAATACTACGTAACGATGTCATCCGAGAGAAGCGTGATTCTAAGGAATGCTGGCTGGGAGGCGCGTACTAACGCGGATGGATGTTTTAACTTTTGTGTACCTTTCTACGCACTGTTGGGATTCTGCGAGTATTATAGACGTGATAATCAACGCTCGTCACGAATTGATCTTAATACGATGTATAACGATAACAATTGCTTTATGGGAAATTCGGCATTGGATCCTGTGATAGAGATACAATGGCGAATGCCGCATGTGTTATTGAACGAGATAACAAAACTATCGATGCTGCGCACTTTGGAGAGCGGACGATACTTGAGCATGGCTTTTCGCTCGTGGGATCTGTACGAGTTTCCGCTGTTACAGCGTACAACCAAGCATTCATGGGCCATCATGACCGCCACTCAGCTAGAGAAGCCACGATATGTCATCTTCGCTTTGCAAACAGGCCGAAAGAATGTCATGGCCGAAGACACGAACCGATTCGATGACTGCAACTTGATCAACATGAAACTCTATCTGAACTCAGAATGTTATCCGTACGACGATATGAATTTGGATTTCGACAAAAACAGATGGTCTGTGTTGTACGAAACATACACGTGCGTTTCTGCATGGGCTACTACGGATACGAGTATCTCGAGCCAAGTCTTACCCTCACGTCTTTTCTACGTAACGGTCCATTCGTAATCATCGATTGTTCTCGACAAAACGAATCGGTCAAGAGTGCAACCGTGGACGTGAGATTGGAATTTGAGACTAAGGAGAACGTACCGATGAATACCAGCGCGTACTGTCTCATTATACACGATCGCGTAATTCAGTACAACCCGTCGACCGCAATGTTGAACGCAAGATCACCTAAGAGCATCACTGGTATATGAGAAAGAGAGATAATAAAATCTACGATACATCGAAATCGACTGCTGTCTTCTTCTCGACAACAGTCATGTTTGTGCCAACGTTCGTAGACCTGCAAGGTTTCCTCTTTGAAGGACAGTTTGTCGTAAAAGAATTTTCTGCTCTCAAAGAACGGACGTTCTCTCTCATTACATTTTCGCAAGCCCTATACCGTGGCATTTCCTGACAAGTGCCGACAAGTCTCGCGCACGCTGGGTGATACGTCATCATTGACTGCGATGGAACGACAGAACGATTCGGTACAGCGAAGCTAAAAGTTTGATTACGAAAGCTGTGCATGAAAGAAGATGATGATGCAGGTTATATAAAACAAGGGACATGAAAAACAAAAATGGTTGCGGAACTTGCTTCTGGACGATAAGCGAGAGCGCGTATACATTGAGACTCTGAATGCGGATTATGAAGACGTAGATTCTTTAAATAATCTAGATGCTAATAATTCTATACGATGTGGATATTATTATACTAATTGCGCGTTACAAAATGTATTTAAATTGTTTAATTGGTGGGCAGATAACCTTAAATAAACATATATAACATATATATAAAATATGTTTTCTTTTATTCCTTTTCCCCGCTATTACGTTAATGATTACTTAATATTCCAACGATCCTATACATTTTTTCAATGTTCGATTGACTCAACGATGACAAAGAAATTGTGTTATGATTTAAGCGTGAAACTTTTTATTCACATATTTTTTAAATGGCACTTTACATATTTTTTTATAGCTGATTAGATTTTTTTCTTGAAATAAAAATTTTACAATTATTTGATAATGACGCAATCCTTTGTTTTCTTTCTACTTATGGTTACTATAACAGTAAATTCGTTCTCGATGTGCTATCTGCAATTGTACGATTTTTTGTCTTTTTCTTGGCCACTATAACACGCCTGTTCACGAAATACTATCATAATAGAGTATTGTCGTTCAGCGAGATCATTGGATTTTTTGTCCACTCCATCTTTCAAAAGAGGGGAGGATTAATGCTCTGCCGTGTCAAAATTTACGCGGGTGCGATCAGTCCTCCGTCATTCGTTTGTACGAACGAACCATACACAACGTACTCCGCTTCTCCATCATTCGTTTGTACGAACGATCCGCACGCAATGTATTCCGCCAAAGGAAGCAGCACACTGTACGATGGTGAAACGAAGAAGAAACGTAACGCGTAAGTTCGACATTTTATTTTTTTCTTTTTGCAATATTACGCAACTTTATATAAATTATGTACTTAATTTCTTACACAGCATTTCGGTGAAGCCTCGCGCGGTATGCTTATGAGCAGACGTTACAACCTGACGGATACGGGCTTCAAGTTTCTAGAAATTGGAATCAATGTTAGTCCACCGAGCTACATGGAGATCGCCCTAGGAGATCATCGAGGACAGGAACTGATACTGTCTCTCGAAACATGGAAAGGACTTCATGAGCAGCAATGGAATATCTATAAATTGCTACGAAAAAATTATAAAGACAATTTTATAAGCATCGGACCGTTAACGGTCCGAGTTTACATGATGAACGATGTTACACTCGTACGTCTTGAATCTTCAAACGTACGCATTATGATAGTCGAATCGATACTACGCCATATGTTTAATCTCGCCGAATGTATTGATAACATTCAATCAACTAGACAGACTCGTCGATACGATCGATGAAAAGTATACGCGATTCTCCAACATTGCGTCTATTATAACAAATCCCAAGGAAATACCATACGTGATACGCGATAGCGATATCTTTGATAGGCATCAATTGCGAACTGTTAGCTTTAGTTTTTAGTATGTATGAAAAAAAGACGATGTAACAAAAAATGTGAACAAAAATGTTTTTACGCTTAAAAATATGATTCCAATCAAAACAAATCTATTTTCCATCTTAAAATAAAATAATATTCCAGTTATGATAGAATATTATTTATTGGTATAACATCAATAAAAAAAATAATATCTCTTTCTTATTGAATTCATTTCATTTTCTATAGTTCATTTTTTATAGTTTCTTATTTTTCACATCACCGCCAAAATTTATTGCTTCCTACATGAGAACTTGGACTTGGCCAAATGAACACGTTTCAGTATTTATTAAAAAAACAAGAAAAAAATTAAGAGAGGAGAAGTGTCCATTTACCGACTAATACATTATTTTCATTGAATATTTTTCGAGATTGTTCGAAATTAACACGTTGCGACACGTACATTTGTTTATTAACACGTTGCGACACATACATTTATTACAGTCGGAGTATCGGCGCTTTTTTTTCCTTTCTTTTCTTACGTCAATTTCTACAAAAAATATCTTTTCTAGCAGCTCTTCCTAGACAAAAAAAGACTCCCTCCCCCCTTCCCCCTCAAAAGTACATTCCAAAGGACCATCGACAAAGCATTCCTCCTTCCCCGTGCCTACCAATTACCCCCTCTCCTTTATCCCGCATCCCCGAGCTACCCCGCACACCCGCACCCCGCTCGGAGCTGCTGGGTTAAAACCGGCCTAGTATTCTAACTAATGGATTTATGGTACACCGATGTGAACCTAGCAACCAACTTTAAAAAATTAAAAAATCGTTTGTACCATCGGATTGTACCTCGTATGTACCTGTTTATACCACTTTTTATTTCGTTTGTACCTAACGGGTTAAAAAGTTACGGGGGGTGGGGGGAATTTGCCAGCGACCAACTTTAAGATATTTGAAAATGATCAACGGCTTCGAAAGAGAATCGTTTGTACCCGTTTGTACCTCCATTATTTTCGTGCCATTATCTCCGAACCCTTTTTTGTACCTCAAAGGGTTCGGAGATACAGCGTCTTTCAGTTTTAGCGTAACCCTTTCGCACGGAACTAAGTACCTTTGCAAGATATCGAAAAGTGATCAATGACATTCGAAAAAGAATCGTTTGTACCCGTTTGTACCTCCATTGTTTTCGTTTGTACCTCAAAGGGTTCGGAGATACAGCATCTTTCAGTTTTAGCGTAACCCTTTCGCACGGAACTAAGTACTCTTGCAAGATATCGAAAAGCGACCAACGGCATTCGAAAGAGAATCGTTTGTACCTCCAATTGTTTTCGTTTGTACCTCAAAAGGTATCCCTTCCCTCGCGATTCAGAGTCTAGCACGATCTGCTAGCGGAGAAACGACGCGGCGGCACAGAGTGGGGAGTATAGCAGAACATCTCATACGAAAGTAGGAATATAAGGCCGGTTCTAACCCAGGTCCTCCGAGGGGGGTGCGGGTGTGCGGGGGGAACGGAAGGCGCGGGGAAGAGGGGAGGGGGAAGTCAGGGGCGGCAGTCCTTTGAACTGAGCCGCGGGGGGGGGATAGTAGGATTCGGTGAAGATGATATAAACAAAAAGATAAACAAAGAGATAAACAAATAGATAAACAAGAAGATATAGATAAACAAATAGAAAATTGCGACTCGAAGGACATGACGTCACGGGGGAGGGGGGGGGTAGTGAAGAAAGACGAGGTGAGATAAACAAATAGGATAAGATAGCAAGGCGATATAAACAAAATGGGCGGCGAAAATGATATAAAAAATTGCGCGTGGACATGACGTCAGAGGGGGGGGGCACCGCGTCCACCGCCGCCGCCGCCGCCGCCGCCGCCGCCGCCGCGCCCGCCGAGTAAAAAATAAATATCTCTCTCTCGTATTATCTCTTCCGTTGCGGCTCTCTCTGTCTCTCTCTTATGGCGAATGTTATTTTTCTAATTATTTTATGGGGAAGAAAGAAATGAAAGAAATACATGTTTTTTGCATATTATATATGTTTATATTTTTAAAACAAATTGAATACATTTTTAAGTGTGAAATTGTTTTATTCACATGTTTTGTTTCTTATACACTAAAAACTAAAGCTAACAGCTCGCAATCGACGAGTTGACGTCTATCGAAGATATCGCAATCGCGTATCGCGTTCGGCACTTCCTCGGGATCTGTTACAACAGACGCGATGTTGGAGAATCGCGTATACTTGGTATCGATCGTATCGACGAATCTGACGAGTCGATCGAACATCACATCGATACATTCGTCCAGATGAAACATACGGCGCAGGGTCGATTCGATCATCGTTATGCGTACGTTCAAAGATTCAAGACGTACGAGTGTAACGTCGTTCATCTGGTAAACTCTGACGGTTAACGGTCCGACGCTTATAAAATTATCTTTGTAATCGTTTAGCAGCAATTTATAGATATTCCATCGCTGCTCGTAGAGTCCCTTCCACGTTTCGAGAGACAGTATCAATTCCTGTCCCCGATGATCTCCCAGAGCGATCTCCACGTAGCTCGGTGGACCAACGTTGATTCCAATTTCCAGAAATTTGTAACCCGTGGCCGTCAGAGTGTAACGTCTGCTCAGTAAGCGCACCGCGCGACGCTCCACCGAAATACTGTGGAAATTAAATATATAATACTGCACAATATTGGAAAAAAAGAGAAAAAAAAAGCAGTTGAAACTTACGCGTTACATTCCTTCTTTTGTTTTTCGCCATTGTACGGTGCGCTGCTTCCTTTGGCGGAATACATTGCGTGTTGTTCGAACGATGGAGGAGCGGAGTACCGTTTCTGTCGTGCAGATCGTTCGATGGAGGAGGACTGATCGCGTAAATTTTGTGACATGGCAAACCGTTAATCCCCCCCCTTCCTCCTCCCTTTTTTCTAGGAATTTCATTGTTGCAATCAAACATGTAGCGACATGTTCGCAAAGGAGCGCGATGACGTTTCAAATTTTTTTCTAGGAAGAGCCCGCGAAAAGATAGCTCTTCGTAGAACGTCGACATACGTGTCGCGGCGTGTCAAGAGAAGCGCCGATACTCCGGTTACTATAAACAAATCGGGGAGACTTATGATGGTTTTTTTTTCGTGGAAATCGGCGTACGTGTCGCGGCGTGTCAAGAGAAGCGCCGATACTCCGGCTGCTATAAACAAATTGGGGAGACCTATGATGATGCTCCGACAAGGGACAAAGAAAGTGTCGATGATATATATAATGGGTCATGCGGTGTGCAGGATCACAACTCTCTGCTTCTCCGCTCTTTCTGAGAGAGCGGAAATAATTCTGGAAGCGTGCACATATTATCATTATAGAGGACACGCATACAATATATTACTACCTCTCTCGCGGCAAAAAGTAGCAGAGATAATTCCAAGAAGCGAGAATAATCATATATGGTTGTTCTATTCCCATCAATCTCCGGACATGTCGGAAATACAACGCTTTGTATACTGGCTTCGAGTTAAAGCAGCTATAGAGAAAAGAAAAAAAGAAAGTAAAAAAAATGTAAAATTGTTTTGATGAGACAGTACAACAACAATTTAAAAAAAAAATCAAGGTTTTGCAATATGGAACACCTAGAGCAAGTGGAACGCGAGCTGCTGGAGCAGTGCAGCCAAGTCGCTACCTTGGTGGAGTGTTTCGCGTGGTTGCAACGATGTGAGGAGTGCATCGAACAACTCGAGGAACTTAGCCGTGTTAAGCGTCTCACCGTTGCAAATAGACAATCTGCGGTGGCGAGGATCGCGCGACTCGCGGGTGCAAAAGTACAACTAGAAAGACGTTTCGTGCACGTTGGTGGTGAGTACGCGAGCACCAGTAGAGACAATGGATCTCTCGTTTGGCGAGAAATCGATACGGCATTTGAAAACCGTATATTGACTGGTGCGGTGATCAATGTGGACTATATCGAGCCGCGACAATTTTTAGAAGACGCTGGTGGTGTAGTGCTCGAGCGAGTGCGAGACATTCTACAAAGACACGATAGTGTGAAAGTGAACACCACGTTCAATGGCGAATTTGTGACGGGCGATAAACGCGCGAACAAAAGTATAAACACTAAAAATAGTGAACTCTTTCGAGTGTCAAATTTGGACGAGTGGTACGAGCAGTACGTCATCGAACCCACGTTGGCGTCGCTCGAAGAATTCCAAGAACGCGACAGTGGATGGGCGTTGTCGCGAATTCTCAATTTGACTGTAAACGTGAACAAATATAATCCAATGCACGCGGGATGTTACATCGAATTACCGCGAGAAATTATGTTAAAGCGAGCGGTGATCAATGTACGATCCAATGACAATGCGTGTTTCGCGTGGTCGGTGGTCGCGGCTCTGCATCCGGCCAAAAAAATACAGATCGGGAATTGTCGTACCCGCATTATACGACAGTGTTAAATTTGCAAGACATTACGTTTCCGATGACGTTGAACCAAATTAAGAAGTTCGAACATCTCAACGACATCTCAATCAACGTTTACGGCTTCGAGGGAGGAAAGGAGATTCTCCCGATACGACTGACATCAAGGAAGATGGAGAAGCACGCAAATTTATTGTACGTGCAGGATCCGCGTGACGACAACGCGGGGCACTTTGCGTACATCAAAGATCTGTCTCGTCTTGTGAGCTCGCAACTGAGTAAAAAAGAACACAAAAAATACTTTTGCGACCGGTATGTATTTTAACAAATTTTATTATTTCTCTTATAAAATTGTTTATTAAATACTAAAAATCATATTTTCCGTTTGCAGATGTCTACATTACTTCAGTTCGTCTGAAAGATTGCAGTCACATACAACGGACTGCGAAAAGATGAACGATTGCGCCATCCGACTGCCGAGCGAGGACGACAAGTGGCTCGAATTCAAGAACCACACGAATAAGGAACGACTTCCATTCATCGTTTACGCGGACTTGGAGTGCGTACTACGGCGAACGGAACCGGCAGAGAAGGAAGACACATCGTACACCTACCAGCAGCACGAGGTATTTAGCATCGGATACTACGTGCGATGCTCGTACGACGACGCGTTATCGGTATATCGATTTCGTCGCGGCGAAGATTGCGTTGCGTGGTTCGTTCGGCAACTCGAAGATTTGGCGCATCAAGTAAAAATTCTGTTATCCGCGAATGTCCCCATGAAAACGTTGTCGAGAGAGCAGTGGGAGGCATATCGTAGCGCGACGCGTTGTCACATTTGCGAGAAATCATTTGCGTCGGACGACACGCGGGTACGCGATCATTGCCATCTTACCGGTCGTTACCGTGGTCCCGCGCACTCAAATTGTAATCTAAATTATAAAGATTCATATTGCATTCCCATAGTATTTCACAATTTATCCGGTTATGACGCGCACTTTATCATCACGGAAATAGCTACGGCGTTCGAAGGCAGGATCGACGTGCTGCCGATAACAAAAGAAAAATATATTTCGTTTACAAAACACGTTCAAGATACCACCGAGAGATCAGATTCGCGAAATTGCGTACGCTTGCGGTTCATAGATTCGTACAAGTTTTTAAATACTAGCCTTGATAAATTGGTATCTTTTCTAACGAAAGAAAAATTAAAAATTTTACGTTCCGAATTTTCCACGGTCTCAAACGAAAATTTTGACTTGTTGACGCGCAAAGGTGTCTTTCCGTACGAATACGTCGTACGGATCGCGCGGACAAGCTGCAGGACACGCGCCTACCATCGCGCGAATCGTTCTATAGCTCGTTGACCGGTATCGGAGAACGATTACGCGCACGCCGCGAACGTCTGGCAGCGGTTCTCCATCCGAACGCTCGGCGAATACAGCGATCTATATCTCAAGACCGATGTCTTGTTATTGGCCGACGTTTTCGAAAATTTCCGCGAAAGTTGCGTCGCGAGTTATGGACTCGATCCCGCGCATTACTACACATTGTCAGGTTTCACGTGGGACGCCATGTTGAAACATACGCGCGTAAAATTTGAGTTGCTCACCGACATCGATATGGTTATGTTTATCGAACGCGGTATACGCGGCGGTCTCAGTCAATGTTCCGGCAGATACGCGCAGGCCAATAACAAGTACATGCGTTCGTACGACCCGTCGAAACCGTCATCATACCTTATGTACTTTGACGTAAACAATCTGTACGGATGGGCGATGTGTCAACCGCTGCCCTATGTCGAATTTCGATGGATGGAAGACATTGAGAATTTTGACGCGAGCGCGATCGCTCCGGATTCGTCTACGGGTTATATTCTCGAGGTCGATCTCGAGTATCCGCATCATTTACACGATCGACACACTGACCTACCTTTCTGTCCGACGCGCGATAAACCACCCGGCACGCGGCAGGATAAACTTCTCGCGACGTTATACGATAAGAAGCGGTACGTCATCCATTATCGCAACCTGCAGCAATGTACGCGCCATGGTCTTCGTATCGCAAAGATACATCGCGTACTACAATTTGCTCAATCCGCCTGGCTCCGCGATTACATCGAACTCAATACACACTTTAGAACGTACGCGAAAAACGATTTTGAGAAAAATTTGTACAAATTAATGAACAACGCGGTATTCGGTAAAACAATGGAAAATGTGCGCAATCACGTCGACGTTAAACTGTTGACCAAATGGGACGGACGGTACGGCGCGGAGGCAATGATCGCGAAACCAAATTTCCACAGCCGCAGCGTCTTTGCGGAAAACTTAATCGCCGTCGAACTGCGTAAACTCGAGGTAAAATTCAACAAGCCGATTTACGTGGGTATGTGTATACTCGACATATCGAAAATCTGCTTGTACGAATTTCACCACGAATACATGTCACCGCTGTATCGCGAGAAATGTAAGATCATGTACACCGACACGGACAGTCTCGTATACCACATCGAGTGCGATGATGTGTACGAGGCGATGAAACGCGATATCGCTAGATTCGATACGAGCGATTATCCGACGGACAACGCGTACGGGATGCCTCTCGCGAATAAAAAAGTACCCGGTCTAATGAAGGATGAGAATAACGGTGCGATAATGACGGAATTCGTCGGACTCAGAGCGAAGATGTACGCGGTGAGGGTGGACGGCAGAAAAGACATTAAAAAGGTGAAAGGTGTAAAGAATAACGTCGTAACGCGAACAATAACGTTCGACGATTATACGCGGTGCTTGAACGAAGAGATCGAAATGACTCGTCGCCAGTCGTGTATAAGATCCAAGCTACACCAAGTATACACGGTGTCCGAGTCGAAAATCGCTCTGAGTCCGTACGACGACAAACGATACATCGTACCGGATTCGACGGAGACGTTACCGTGGGGACATTGGCGGATTCCGTTGTAATATATATATATATATATATATATATATATATATATATACATGTTTATACAATGTACATATATTTTTATATTTTTTTATATAGTTTATATGTATGCATGTATGCACGTATGTATGTACGTACCTATGTATCATATCTATGTATGTATGAACGTATGTATTCTTGTAGTTTTATACGATACTGTTATATATGTAGTATAGATGTATGTATTTTTTGTAGTTTTTATATGTAGTTTTTACAATAAAATTTAGCTATTCAAATTTATTTTATATATAATTTATAATAGCAACCAAGATCCTGCTTGCTGAGGAATTAGCTTTAATTCTCTCTTCGATTTATTTAATGTATACTCGGCTTAATACATATATTTATAATACATGCAGATTTACATATGTTCTCGTAAGTTACATACATGTATAGTTTAAAAACTGTAATGGCAGAAAAAAATAATAAAAACTCTTTGTATACATGTATACAGTGTATATTTATTTTTTTAATACATTATAAAAATAAAAAAAATGAATTAAATCACACTGCTTTTGTGTATCCATGAGTTATGCGATCTATCGAATCCCAGCCACTTGACGTAAACCTTGTCTCCCTTCCTGCGTAGTACTTTCTCCACGAGATACACGTCCGGATGAGTCGCGCGATGCAATTCGTGCTCGTAGAACGCGCCCGCGACCGATTTTCCGCGATAGTCCTCGAGCAGATAAGTTACGGGATTAGTACGCTGCACTGTAACGATCTTAAACACCTCGGTGGTCCAATTTGGCGTGTAGCCTTTTTCGAAAATTGTCTTGTACTTGCTCACGCGTACCGATTCGCCTACTTTGAATTTTGCTGGACCTGCGATCTTTATCGCGCTGTATACCGTATCCAAGAGTCTTTTGGCGATCGCGGGAGTTACGTCAACGGGTCGCATGCCGATAGTGCGATGCTTGCGCGCGTTGTAATCTGACACGAGACGCGATAGCGCGTCGACCCACTTGTAAGTGCCGTTGAGCGTAAACATCTTCCACATGTCGTTCTTAAGCGTGCGATTGAATCGCTCGACGATCGATGCCTTCAACACCGTATACGTGGAATAATGATTAACGTTGTGTTTTTTCAAGAGTTTTTGCACATCGGCATTGTAAAATTCCTTTCCCATATCCGTTTGCAAGTTTCTCGGGCATCTTCCGCTCTCTCGAATTATCTTAGCGATAGCGTTAGCCGTCTCGCTTCCGACCTTGCTCTTGAGCGGTACGGCCCAGGCGTACTTGCTCAACGCATCGATGACGGTGAGTATGTAGTGATGACCTCTGTTGAAACTCGAGTACGGACGCATCTCGACGATGTCAGCCTGCCACAGATCGTCGTATCCCCGAATTATGACACGTCTTCGTGGAAAATTTCTCCTCGCCGGAGCGTGCAATTCCTCAACGAGTTGTCGCCTCTCGGAGCTAACATTTTTTTCACGTCCATCGGATCGCATGTTTCGACGATGTTTAATAGTAAAGATAAGATATACAATTTAAAATTGTTTTTTTCCTCACTGACGTTAATCGACTGGCTCGTTTCGTCGATACGCGATTAATTTATAATAATGCCGGCTTCGCGAAGTTCCTCGATGATCGACAGCATCTCGTTGTCGTGAGCGTTGTTACCAGCTCGGTGCGAAGCGTCGAGCAATCGGAGTCGATCCACCAGTTCGTTGGGATCGTCCCAATGCACGTAATCGATCTTGTTGTCGTTTAACTTCATGGCGGTTGGTATATTGCTCACGCCTGCACCCTTTTTACGCCCGCTACTTCCATACGTAGATACGAGCGGAGCGATGATGTTAATATACTTGGATCCCCTATTGCCCTTGATGGGATTATGGGCGCTGTGACCACGTCTATGAGCATTTGTTGTTAATAGTATACTTTTATACGTTTGTTTGTCATCCTCGGTAAAAACCGCGTCATCGGGAAGTCTCTTGAAGATCAATTCGTACAATCCTGGTGTACCATTGTATCTCACATTGTCTATGATTATGGAGTCATTTTTGTCAACGTCAAATTTCTTGTCACCAAGCATCGCACCATTGGTTTTATCGAAATAAACACCGTATACGCGATCAAATGTATCGTTTTTTCCATTATCATCGAGGAGAGGGCTTACGTACTTTTGCCCTAATGGTCCCAGCTGATTATGCAACGCCTCTCGACCTTGTTGCGTTTGCAGACTCTGTTTGATGGTTGTTTCGAATGACGGTTCACTGACGTCTTTTGTTTCGAAAACATCTTCCTTTTGCAGGAACAGCGATGGTTCTTTCGATGGGTCTTTCGATGGTTGTATCGGTGTAGACTCGAACACGAGTGAATCTGACGCGGCTTTCAATTCTTTCGTTGTACGTCGTTTTTTAGACTGCGGCGTTAATTTCAACCATCCAACATCCGTCCAATATGAATCCTTGTCAGTAGTAGTAGTAGTAATATCGTTATCGTTGTCGTCATCGCTGTCTTCACGTTTTTTCTTAATACCGAGATCCTTTGCTTCTTTTTTAATCAATTGAGATTCCTCGGTTTTTTCAACAATCTGTTTTAGAGGTTCGACGATGGGCTTGAAGCGTTTCTCCAACGCTGTATCTTCAGCTATTTTACCAATTTTTAAAGCGCGATATTTTTTGCGAATCGAATCGCTCGTTTGCGCAATCTGTTTCGCTATTTTCTCGCGATCTTTGGTGTTATCCATGTTGCCTGCTTGACGTATCGACATCGATTAACCACGTTACGGTACCGCGAACGTATTAAATTCCTTTCTGTATCGCCCATTGATAAGCGGACTGTCCTTATCTATCACTAGAAATCCATACTCGCGCTGCCAACAATCGCGGCATAACGCACAGAATTCATCGTATGACATGTCGGTATTCACGTGATCGTTGTAAACATGTTTCAAGTTGGTACCATCCTGTTTGAACAGAATCAGCAGGTTCGCATTGTCGCGTATCAAATGTTTAGGTATCCTCGCGTACGTCTGACAGAGATAGAAGCAATCGACGTTCGAGTGGCGGCCCATCGAAAAGTATTCTCTCACAGCATCTTGCTTATCGCACGCAACGTCGTCGAAGACGAAGATCGAATTGGGACGTGCCTCGCTCGGTGGAATGACGTCACTGTTGTTGGAGAACGTAAAGTAGCCGATTTCTTCTATCGATGTTAGTAAATTTTCCAAGTATCGATATTTCGGTTGTTGCAGCGATTTCGAGTATACGTACACGTTCTCGAAACGTACACCGTGCGGACTCTCGAGCAAGCTTATGAGAACGTTGGTTTTACCACAATTCGACGGCCCGCAAATGATGGCGCGTATAGTACTCGGTAACATTTCACCGTGCTTGCGCTCCGTCGCGATGTCTCCCATCATTCGCGCTCTCTCGTCACAGTTCGCGACGCGTATCGTCAGCGGCTGCCGTACAAATTTCATGTTCGCACTGCGTTATCTAGGCTTCGATCGAACGCCTATTTATAGGCGCGCGAAACCACGAATCGCTCAGTAGCAAAAATGTATCTCGCGCTGTCGCATCCCTCCGATATTCGGGATTTGAGCGCTGAGCAGTTGCAATATATACCGAAGGTCGTACTGTTACGCGTGTGCGGTAATTATATCGATCACGTGTGGGACAAGCTTCCGGAGTATATAAAGGCGGATTTGGAGGTTCAAACCTATCGTCGCTGCGTCGAGCATTATAATCAATCGTGGGATCGAGATCATATAGACGGTCCTGCACCGAGGATAAAGGATTGTGGCCTATGCCAGCAACAGCGTCAAACGAAGGCTACATTGGAGGTCTGCTCAATCGAGCGATAAACGCGCTTCCTTTCGAACTACATATCCCCGGCTATCAGTTTTGCGGTCCGGGTACTCGGCTGAAAAAGCGATTAGCCAGAGGTGAAACGGGCATAAATCCACTGGACGCGGCGTGCCGTGAACACGACATTGCGTATTCTCAGAGCAACGATCTCACCGACAGACACGCGGCGGACAAGGTACTCGCCGATAAAGCCCTAGGACGCGTCATCGCGAGAGATTCGGCTCTGAGCGAGAAAGCTGCAGCTGCAGCCGTTTGGGCAGCGATGAAAGCCAAGACCAAGATCGGCATGGGTATGAAGGCGAAGACAAAAGCCGGCAAAAAAAAGAAACGAATACTTCCAACGGCGAAACGAGGTGGTATGTTACCGATTTTGCCAATTTTGGGCGCTCTCGGGTCCTTAATCGGCGGAGCGGCCAGCGTGGCGAAAGCGGTAAACGACAGGAAAGTCGCGCAACGTCAACTCGAGGAACTGCAACGTCGCGCGATGGAAACGCGCGGACAGGGACTGTATCTCGCTCCGTACAAATACGGACGAGGACTGTATCTCGCTCCGTACAAACGCGGACGAGGAGTAACAGCGAAAAAAGAAAAAAAACGCCAAAGAGACGATAAAAATACCTACGAGTGTAACCACCAACGTACAATTGGACCAGCTGGCGAAGCGTATGCGCGTACCGTACTTTAGAGGCGTTTTTATGCGTGACGCATTACCGATTAGCGGCGCGCGTCGAAACGAGAGCGGTATCGTAAATCTGGACGACACGACGGGTCCCGGTACTCATTGGGTAGCGTACGCAAAGAGAAACAATCGCGTTGTGTACTTTGACAGTTTCGGTAATCTTCGACCGCCCAAGGAACTGATACGATATTTCGGAGACGATGCTACGATAGAGTACAATCGAACGTCCTATCAGACGTACGATCAGAGCGTCTGCGGACAGCTGTGCTTGTGGTTTCTTCTCCAAAACGGTCGACGCGCGTGAATTTATAAAGTCCGACAAAATGTCGCGGCGTCTCAGTATTCGTCGAACGCTTTTTCCATCATGTCGCTGACGCTTACGCTGAGCGGGAAGAGCAGCGTTCTCGCGACAAATTACTCTCCAGCCATAGATTTGAGCGACGATGACTACGAGCTTGGTCTAACAATTTTGGAGACTTATCACACGATACCGAATGTAAACGCTTCGAACAATACATTTTATTTTGGCAAAGACGATGCAGAAATTACGATTCCCGAGGGGTCGTATGAACTGCATGCCATAAATGAATTTTTGAAACGTGAGATTTTACGGAAACGTCCGCGACGCGACGCGCCCGAGGGTAACGCTGGTGACACCGCGCGCGGCGATGACGAGATTGGAGAATACCCGATAGTGCTCCGCGCAAATTACAACACGATGAGGTGTGAGATTAAATGCGCCTACAGAATAAACTTTAACAAGCCTCGTAACATTGGATCGCTGCTGGGTTTCTCGAGGCGTATACTGCAACCGCGAAGGTGGCACGAATCGGACGTGTCGATCAACATAATGAACGTAAACATTATCCGTGTAGAGTGCAACGTGACCGCGGGCGCATACAGCAACGACAAAAGTGTGCACACGATACACGAATTTTCGCCGAGCGTGCCGCCAGGATATAAGATATCGGAAAGGCCGATGCAGATCATTTACCTGCCAGTCATCGTACGGAGCATTACGGAGCTAACGATACGCATTGTTGACCAGAACGGACGATTGCTCGATTTCAGAGGAGAAGAGATCACCGTCAGATTGCACGTACGACGGCGACAGCGATAACGCGAGCGTGACATTTGAGATGCTCGTGTTGAACGAAGCGAAGCATACGCAGAGAGATAACGCATCTTTTACAAAGAAAACATCGATCGACAATATTCGCTCATCCGGCTGCGTCAAGAAGAGGAAGAAACTTAACGCGTCGAACGTTAAATTTTTACAAGCTTTAGGATTCGCGGTGCGCAACTTGTGAAATGACTGATATCCTAAACATCGAAGACGAGCCAATCTTCGACGATCGCATCGTCAAGATTGAGACTCATGCGTACAACCCGTTCGCCAATACGACGTTCGGGTACAGCGATGAGATAAGAATACCTATACAGCAACAGGATCTGTACACATTGCCGTACGAAAGCTTTCTATATATCGAGGGAAAACTAACGAAGAACAGAGTTGTCGAGGGATCTGATGTGGTGCTGGGAAATAATTTTGTCGCGTTCCTGTTCGATGAGATTCGATACGAGCTTGATGGTGTGGAGATTGATCGTAACAGAAACGTGGGCGTAACCAGCACGCTCAAACATTACGTAACGACATCATCCGACAGAAGCGTGATTCTGAGGAATGCCGGTTGGGATGCGCATACCAGCGCGGATGGATATTTTAACTTTTGCGTACCTCTCTACGCACTGTTGGGATTTTGCGAGGATTACAGACGCGTGATAATCAACGCTCGTCACGAATTGATCTTGATACGATCTCGTAACGACAACAATTGCCTGACGGGAAATTCGGCGTTGGACCCCGTGATCGACTTATTCAAGATACAATGGCGAATGCCGCACGTGTTATTGAGCGAGATAAAAAAACTATCGATGCTGCGCACTTTGGAGAGCGGACGATACTTGAGCATGGCTTTTCGCTCGTGGGATCTGTACGAGTTTCCGCTGTTACAGCGTACAACCAAGCATTCGTGGGCCATCAAGACCGCTACTCAGCTCGAGAAACCGCGATACGTCATCTTTGCTCTGCAAACAGGTCGCAAAAATGTCATGGCTGAGGACACGAGCCGATTCGACGACTGCAATTTAACCAACGTGAAACTCTATCTGAACTCGGAATGTTATCCGTACGACGATATGCATCTTGATTTCGACAAAAACAGATGGTCCGTGTTGTATGAAACGTACGCGCGTTTCTGCAAGGGTTACTACGGATACGAGTATCTCGAGCCGAGTCTCACCGTCACGTCTTTTCTACATAACGGTCCATTCGTAATCATCGATTGTTCTCGACAAAACGAATCGGTCAAGAGCGCAACCGTGGACGTGAGATTGGAATTTGAGACTAAGGAGAACGTACCGATGAATACCACCGCGTACTGTCTCATTATACACGATCGCGTGGTTCACTACAATCCGTTGACCAATGTTGTACGCAAGATCACCTAAGAGCATCGCTGGCACATGAGAGAGAGAGAGAGAGAGAGAGAGAGAGAGAGAGAGAGACAATAAAATCTACGATACATCGAAATCGACCGCAGTCTCGAAAAATTGCTCGTCATGGTCGTGCCAACGTTCGTAGATCTGCAAGGTTTTCTCGTTGGAGGACAGTTTGTTGTAAAGGAGTTTGCCGCTCTCAGAAAACGGACCGTTCTCTCTCACTATATTTTCGCAAGCCCTATACCATGGCATTTCCTCGCAAGTGCCGACAAGTCTCGCGCACGTTGGGTGATACGTCATCACCATAGACTATGATGGGACGACGGAACGATTCCATACAGCAAAGCTAAGAGTTTGATTACAAAGGCTGTGCATGGAACGGAAGAAGACGACGCCGACGACGACGACGATGACAGCGATGCTGTCGTATATGTCAAGGGACACGAAAAACGACAATGGCTGTGGAATTTGCTTCTGGACGATAAGCGCGTGTACATCGAGACTCTGGATGCTGATTACGAAAACGTAGATTCTCTAAACAATCTGGACGCTGATAATACTATGCGATGCGGATATCACTATACTAATTGCGCATTACAAAATGTATTCAAATTATTTAATTGGTGGTCAGATAACCATGAATAAAATAAATATGATATACGAATTATGTTTTTTTATTCTTTTTCCCCCGCCATCCAAAACACAAAACATATTTTTATACTCTTCTGTAAAAAAATCTTCTTTTTACAAACACATATAAACACATTTGAATTTTCAGGAATTATACGCGAAATAGGTTTGGATAAATTTTTTGTTCTTTATTTTAGTCCTGAACAATTATTTTTATACCAAAAATTTAATTGCCAAATAGAGAAAATAGATATATTGAGCATAGATGCAACAGGATTGCTAATTATTATATATTTTATTGTAATATATATCAGTATAAAAATATATAAACGTTAATATTTTATTACATGAACATTTCAATTTCTTCAAATTTTCTTCAACTAATTAACTAATTTTAGTACTTTTTATTCCATGATTTTTATAAAAATTTATAAATATTAATTGAATAGCAAAGAATATTAATATTATCATTTTACATAAGTGTTTCAACTTGGCTTTCAATTCTCTGTAACTGTTTTTATAATCGTATAATTAATTCAGTATTTATATATACTAGGATAATACAAAGCTTCGCGCGCGCCATTTCTTTCTCTGACATCGTATTTTTTGTTTTTTTCATATAATTTTATATACATCAAAATATATTTTCTTCTTTACCTAAAAATTTAGAAAAAAGAAATCATGCATATATTTCTTTATATACATAATTTATATACATAATTTTCAACTTGTTTATTATCGCACTGATTACCAAGATAAACTTTTAATAAATAAAAGATCAGGAGCATAAAAACGAAAATCAATATGTGTCAAAACATTCGTATATAATTAATACATAAAAATAAATACATAAATTAATATAAGAATCTAATAAACAACATTAATAAACGAATTTAATAAACAAACGTCGTTTCGACCTTATATTAAGTCATCCTCAGTGTGATATAAATTGAAATTGGTCGAAAAACAAAACTTAAAATCATAATAATCCTAACAATACGCGTAAAAAAAAGGGGAAAAAGCTTCGCACATCAATTATCTAACTAAATAATATTCCATAGGTGAAAATTATATAAAAAGAAGTTGAGAAACATGGTGTGTTAAAATTGTATAAAGACAAAAGTTACGCAGCATATGGCGGAATCATCGATGGTGAAAAGTCGGAAACACAAATCTTTGCCTCGCGGTCCAATAAGTTGTCGTTGAAATCGATACTGCGTCGGAGCATATATGTGAGTGCCGAATTTCCAAGTAAAGATACCATGCTTGAACATCATGCGATGTCACAATTAAAAAATCGAACTGGATGTGATTTCGTTTTTTACCAACATCCCAACAGACCTTGCGTTACAAAGCATTAAGAAGAGATGGAACTACATATCTAATCATACCAATATCCTGCAAAATAAATTTCTTCGTGCTGTCTCCGTTATTTTAGATTCAACTTTTTTTACATTCAACAATTCGTTTTACAAACAGATCTTTGGTAGTCCCATAGCTCGCCTTTATCACCTATGATTGCGGATATTGTAATGCAAGATCTTGAGGAGGCTGCGATTGCCAAAATTCCTATTGATCTCCCGTTCTACGTCAGATACATTGACGACATTCTGTTAGCCTCGCCTCCTAACCTTCTTGAGGATATTTTACACAATTTCAATTCGTATCGTGACAGATTACAATTCACTATGGAGATCGGGAATGATAGCCGTATCAGCTTTCTTGATACCTTGCTAATAATTAAAGATGGAAGGATTTTCGACTTGTACAAAAAAACCAACCAATTCAGGTAGATACCTCAATTTTCACTCTCACCACCCGCTAGCTCACAAAAGAGGTGTTGTTTTCGGAATGGTCGATAGAACAGTCTTTTTTTCCCATTTTGAATTCCACACCAAGAATTTGGTAAATTCCATTAATATTCTTCTGAACAACTCTTACTTTCTGCAATTTATTTTCACAACGATAAACAATCGAATTAAACATTTATCACATAGAAAATTGCAGAGTTCAAACGTTGATTCCGATGCAGATACCATTGACAGTTCCGAAAATTATACTCCTCGCAAACCATTTTTCTCAGTTCCTTACATCAAAAACGTATCTGAGAAATTTTCAACAATAATCAATAGATTCAATCTTAAACTAGCTTATCCAATAACTAATTTCCTCAGCACATTTATCAAAACAGACAAAGACACACTAGATCCGATGGCATGCCCTGAAGTGGTATATGAAATTAGTTGCAAAGATTGCGATGCGACTTATATTGGCCAGACTAAAAGACTACTTAAAACAAGAATTAATGAGCATTTCCGAGATATTAACAAAAGCAACAGTTCTCCTTCGGTTCAATGCATAGAACAGAATCGCTTCATGAGTTTAATTGGGATAATATTAAAATTTTGGATAAAGAACCGTCCTGGAAAAGAATAGTTTCGGAAATGATTCATATTAAAAAACAATCTCATGGTCTAAATAAGGTCATGGCCTAAATAAACAAAGTGACACGGATCTTTTATCTAATTGTTACTTCTGTTACGTCCGGCGGATTTCACGATTCTTCTATCTTTTCGGAACGAATGGGTCCGATACAGCACAAAAAAATCATCCTGTAAACTAAGATAATTTTTACGAGCTCTAGCTCCGTGGACGCCAATCTGCCGAACACATGAACCTCAGACTGTTGAGGGCTCGCTTTTCGAACTAACAATTAAACTATAAAATCCGATTGAATTGCAACTAAGCTAAAATAACACTTGAGCCATATGCCGAACGCAAAGAAACCCTTAGTGCACTGGCGACGACGGAAAATCATAAATCGTCAGAGTAGGAATCAGTTTTCCCTCATGTGAGACTGCTACTCGAATAGCCGCCTTCGTGGCGTCAGTTATTTAATTCGCTGACCACTCATTCGGCCACAAAATTTAGATAATGCCATATGTTAGTAGATATACTAGGTCGATTCTAACCGAGGGGCTCCGAACGGGATGCGGGTGTGCGGGGTAACTCGGTGACGCGGGAGTAAAGGAGAGGGGATAACTGGTAGGCACGGGGAAGGGGAAATGCTTTGTCGATGGTCCTTTGGAATGTACTTTTGAGGGGGAAGGGAGGGGTCTTTTTTGTCTAGGAAGAGCTGCTAGAAAAGATATTTTTTGTAGAAATTGATGTAAGAAAAGAAAAGAAAAAAAAGCGCCGATACTCCGGCTGCAATAAACAAATGTACGTGTCGCAACGTGTTAATTTCGAACAATCTCGAAAAATCCGTTATTCGATGAAAATAATGTACCTAAACAAATTGCGATTCGGAAGATTTATAATGATGTCCCAATTTAGAAAAAATAGCATTGACGACTGTACGTGTCACAGCATGGTAAGAGAAGCGCCGATACTCCGGCTGCAATAAACAAATGTACGTGTCGCAACATGATAATTTCGAACAATCTCGAAAAATCCATTATTCAATAAAATAATGTATTAGTCGGTAAGTGGTCACTTCTCCTCTCTCTTTTTTTTCTTGTTTTTTTAATAAATACTGAAACGTGCTCATTTCTATTTGGCCAAGTCTAAGTTCTCACGTAGGAAGCAATAAATTTTGGCGGCGACGTGGAAAATGGAAACTATGAAAAATGAACTATAGAAAATTAAATGAATTCAGTAAGAAAAGAAAGAGATATTATCCTTTTTTTATTGATGTTATATCAATAAATAATATCCTATACTGGAATATTATTTTATTAAGATGGGAAATAGGTTTGTTTTGATTGAAATTATATTTTTAAGCGTGAAAACGTTTTTATTCACATTTTTATTACATCGTCTTTTTTTCATACTAAAAATTAAAGCTAACAGTTCGCAATCGACGAGTTGATGCTTATCGAAGATATGGCTATTGCGTATCACGTATGGTATCTCCTCGGGATTTGTTATAATAGATGCAA
Source organism: Pogonomyrmex californicus (assembly GCA_024349325.1). Taxonomy (NCBI): domain Eukaryota; kingdom Metazoa; phylum Arthropoda; class Insecta; order Hymenoptera; family Formicidae; genus Pogonomyrmex; species Pogonomyrmex californicus. The sequence goes on from JAECZD010000011.1 coordinate 845,890, forward strand.
TGTTGGAGAATCGCATATACTTTTCATCAATCGTATCGACGAGTCTGTCTAGTTGATTGAACGTTACATCAATACATTCGGCGAGATTAAACATACCGCGTAGCATCGATTCGACCATCATAATGCGTACGTTTGAAGATTCAAAACATACGAGTGTAACATCGTTCATCATGTAAACTCGGACTGTTAATGAGCCAACGCTTATAAAATTGTCTTTGTAATTATTTCGTAGCAATTTGTAGATATTCCATTGTTGCTCATGGAGTCCTTTTCATATTTCGAGAGACAGTATCAGTTCCTGTCCTCGATGATTTCCTAGGGCGATCTCCACGTAGCTCGATGGACCGACATTGATTTCAATTTCTAGAAACTTGAAGCCCGTAGTCGTCAGTGTGTAACGTTTGTTCAGTAAGCGTACCGAGCGAAGCTCCACCGAAATGCTGTATAACAGAAATTAAATACATAATATTGCGTAATGTTGCAAAAAGAAAAAAAAAATGTCGAACTTACGTTCCTTCTTCGTTTCACCATCATACAGTGCGCTGTTTCCTTTGGCGGAGTACATTGCGTGTGGATCGTTCGTACAAACGAATGACGGAGGACTGATCGCACCCGCGTAAATTTTGACACAGAGCGTTAATCCTCCCCTCTTTTGAAAGATGGAGTGGACAAAAAATCCAACGCCTGAACCCGCTGAACGGCAATACTCTATTATGATAGTATTTCGTGAACAGGCGTGTTATAGTTGTAACGGAGCGCATCCTTCCGCTCCGTTCCTCCTCCGTATTTCCCCCGACCGACCATCAGTCGGGGACCGCCGAACATCAGGCGGAGTGCGGCAGTGGCCGCAAAGAGGCAGCAATGCCTCCTTTTTAATCATTGTCAATACGCAAACTCCGAAGCGTCAGAGAATACCACGAAAACATACGTGTTTTCGTGGTATTTCCCCGCACCGCGCCAAGCGTCGCGCCAACAAGCACGAACGTATCCCGCACCGCGCCACGCACCGTACCACCGAGCGCGAACGCGTCCCGCGCCGCACCGACGCCGCGCCACGCAACCGAGCGAGCGTCCCGCACCGCGCCACGACCGCGTCCACAAGCGCGTAACCACCCCGCGCCGCGCCGATTATCTTCCCACCGAACTCCTTCCCTATCAAAAAAACCCATCATCCCCCGATCCTTTTTTCCGTTCCTGGGGAGAGGGATGCTAACCCCGAGATCGACCAATCCGACCGATCCGACCGAAAATACCGAGGTCGATCTCGGGTATAAAAAGGCATCGCTCTCCGCAGGAAAGACACTCACACTCACACTCACGCTCCGATCACTCCTGTTCCTAGCTCGTTTCCGAGAGCTCGCCTCGAGGAAACGATCTTCCGAAACGGTAGCAAGCCTGAGATTTGTTGGGGTTCTCCCCAACGCGCCAAGTTCGCTTGGCCTGGCCGAAAGCCGTCTCCGTCGCTCGCACGGCAAGCCGAGAGTTGCTGGGGTCTCCCCAGCGCGTCGAGTTCGCTCGATCCGACTCTGCCGTTCCGAGATTTCACCGCCGAGTATCGGGATTCTCCCCGATACTACCTCTCCGAGCACCAGGGTACACCCTGGTCGGCCGAGTACGCTCGGCACCGCCACCTTCTCCGCACGCAGCCGGGGCCCTCCCCGGCTGGCCGAGTCCACTCGGCATTCACGCAAACAGACGAGGGGCACACCCCCCGTCAGCCGAGCACTCTCGGCAGGGCACACCCGTTCTCCGATCTCAACGATCCGCCGCACTCGCGAAATATTCACCCTCGCGACAACACCCGCGGCAAGCGACACGCGTTTAAATCCACGCCGATTTAAAGACCCGCGACCGAACACGTGCGACACCGCCGCCGCCGCGCGCGCCCCGCGCCACCGAATTGCGCGCCGCGATCAGTATCGCGCCGACCGCCCGAGCGATCTCTTATTTTATATTCACGCGCTATCCACGCGCCGAGCGCCGTCTCGCCCGTTCACGGCCACAAACATTAACGCGAAATCTCGGTGCATTCCATCGCATCACTATTAAGTCAAATAAACATCGTTATTTGTTATAATTATCGCCTAACGATTTACTAACGACTTTCTGTCTCCAACGTCCTCGCTTCCCCTCCTGGCAACCGACTGACCGCTCTCCGCGCGGGAAAGCGAGACCGTTATATAGTGGCCAAGAAAAAGACAAAGGATCGTACAATTGCAGATAGCATATCGAGAACGAGTTTTCTGTTATAGTGATCATAAACAGAAAGAAAACAAAGGATTGCGTCATTATCAATTAATTGTAAAATTTTTATTTCAAGAAAAAACCTAATCAGCTATAAAAAATATGTAAAGTGCCAAAAAAAATATGAATAAAAAGTTTCACGGTTAAATCATAACGCAATTTCTTTGTCATCGATAAATCGATCGAACGTTACATTGAAAAAAATGTATAGAATCGTTCAAATATTAAGTAATCAATGTAATAGCAGGGAAAAGGAATAAAATAAAATATATTATATATATGTTATATATGTTTATTTAACCTACCCACCAATTACAAACAATTTAAATACATTCTGCAATTAGTATAATGACATATCTACATCGTATAGAATTATTAGCGTCTAGATTGTTCAAAGAATCTACATCTTCGTAATCCGCATCCTCGATGTACACGCGCTCTTCATCGTCCAGAAGTAAGTTCCGCAACCATTTTCGTTTTTCGTGTCCCTTGACATATATGACAGCGTCCTCGTCATCGTTGTCGTCATCGTCATCTTCTTTCGTACCATGCACAAATAAGAAGGGAGAGTGTGCGTCATGGCGGGGTCCGATCACGAACCAGTCGTGAAAACTCGTAATTATTTATTATGCACAGCTTTCGTAATCAAATTTTTAGTTTCACTGTACAGAATCGTTCCGTCGTTCCATCGCAGTCTATGATGACGTATCACCCAACGTGCGTGAGACTTCTCGATGTAACGTCCGCAGAAAATTAAAACTTGCGGATGTTCATCTGAAATGATGCAGTCGAGCGGTACCTTAGGTTAACGCATGCGCGATTTTAAATATTAAGACATATAACTTTTATCATTTTACAGTTTTATCATTTTATATATATATATTCTTTTTTTTATATTTAACTTTTATTATTAAGATAATTACTTTTATTATTAAGATAATTAATAATAAAGCGAAAACTCATTTTCTTTCGTCTCGCGATAAGATATAACTGTATTTTATTACTATTATTGTTTTCGTTTGGGAAATATAATTTTATAACGTAATTTTCTTTTTCTCGACTCACCTCTTCTTCGGTTCTCGATGCTGCAACTGTAGAAGAGACAAAGGAGCGTTCGACGATCTTAGTTTATACTAAAGGGGAGGCTTATCGCACTCAAAATATTCTTAATATAAACTTTCCAACGAAGAGCTAACTCGGAGAGTCTTTCGTTGCGCAACGAAAATTTAACTGACGAAAACGAATTAAATGAATTCTCGTTTTGCAATAATAAGATTTATTATTAAGCATTAACGATATCTCCGAAAAAATATTAGGTCTTAGCTTTATTTTTCTTTCTTTCTTTTCCATTTATCTTTTCCTATTTTCGCGTAAATAACCATAGCACGAAATAAAATGCTCAGTCGAGGAGTGCTTTGTTTGCCCCTCCCCTTTGCATCTAGCCCCTTTGGGCCCTAGAGATACGGCTTAGATGCAGACGTTACAGCAGTCGTTAACGAACCTCCCCAGAGAGTGTAGTCGTCGAATCATTCCACTGAATCAAATCACCGAATCTTTTACTATTAAGGACGAAAACTATCTTAACTATTAAGGAAAAAAAGGAAAAGAAAGAGAATTTGCTAGAATTTTAAACTTTTAACCATTTACTTTGAACCACTTAAGGTAACCATTTCTATTATTATTATTATTTAGATTATTATTATTACTATTATTACTACTATTATTTGATTGGTTGGTTTCTTTATAAATTAAATTCATATCACGTTAAATTTATATCACCTTTTTGTGTAGCTCTTTATGTGTAACACTTAAATATTATATTATATTTTTAATTTACATTATATTATTGTTATTATTATTATTACTATTTGACATCTCCTTTTTATATTGATTGATTAATATATTATTAGTATTAAACCTACGTCAAATTATATACAGTGCTGATATTTTTATCCATTTATACATAATAATAATAATTTTTGTTATATACCTTTGAAGCTCTTATACTATATTTTCTAGCCATCAACCCCATTCTTATTTGATATTGTCTGATTTGTTTTTCTACTCCGCATATAATTAGGTCTATATCACAATGTTGTTTATTCACCATTATGATTCATGATATATTTTCCATTGACATTATTATTATTATTGTTATTATTCTATCTGCATTATTATTATTATTAATATTATTATTGCCACTTTGTTAATATTGTTTTCACATAACTCTTTATTGATATTTCTGTTTATGTTTACATTGAAAGGAAATTATCTTTATTGCGAACCAAATAACTTTAAATTGTAATTTCGCAAACTCTAATCCAAATATAACCATATTTAGTATCCACCATAAAAGTAGAACTCGCCAGAGTTCCTTTTCTCAAACTCATTAACCGCCACTCGGGACGTATCGGCACTTGCCAGGAAATGCCACGGTATAGGGCTTGCGAAAATGTAATGAGAGAGAACGGTCCGTTCTTTGAGAGTAGCAAACTCTTTTACAACAAACTGTTCTTCAACGAGAAAACCCTGCAGATCTATGAACGTTGGCACAAACATGACTATTGTCGAGAAGAAGACTGCAGTCGATTTCGATATATTATAATAGATTTTATTATTTCTCTATCTCATATACCAGCGATGCTCTTAGATGATCTTGCGTACAACATTGGTCAACGAGTTGTACTGAACCACGCAATCGTGTATAACGAAACAGTACGCGGTGGTATTCATCGGTACGTTCTCTTTGGTCTCAAATTCCAATCTCACGTCCACGGTTGCACTCTTGACCGATTCGTTTTGTCGAGAACAATCGATGATTACGAATGGACCGTTACGTAAAAAAGACGTGAGGGTAAGACTTGGCTCGAGATACTCGTATCCGTAGTAGCCCATTCAGAAACGCACGTATGTTTCATACAACACAGACCATCTGTTTTTGTCGAAATCCAAATTCATATCGTCGTACGGATAATATTCTGAGTTCAGATAGAGTTTCATGTTGATCAAGTTGCAGTCATCGAATCAGTTCGTGTCTTCGGCCATAACATTCTTTCGGCCTGTTTGCAAAGCGAAGATGACATATCGTGGCTTCTCTAGCTGAGTGGCGGTCATAATGGCCCACGAATGCTTGGTTGTACGCTGTAACAGCGGAAACTCGTACAGATCCCATGAGCGAAAAGCCATGCTCAAGTATCGTCCGCTCTCCAAAGTGCGCAGCATCGATAGTTTTGTTATCTCGTTCAATACCACATGCGGCATTCGCCATCTCGATCACAGGATCCAACGCCGAATGTCCCATAAAGTAATTGTTGTCGTTATACATCGTATTAAGATCAATTCGTGACGAGCGTTGATTATCACGTCTATAATACTCGCAGAATCCCAACAGTGCGTAGAAAGGTACACAAAAGTTAAAACATCCATCCGCGTTAGTACGCGCCTCCCAGCCAGCATTCCTTAGAATCACGCTTCTCTCGGATGACATCGTTACGTAGTATTTGAGCGCGCTAGTTATGCCCACATTTCTGTTACGATCAATCTCCACAGCATCGAGCTCGTATCGAATCTCATTGAATATGAACGCGACAAAATTATTTCCCAACACCACATCAGATCCTTCAACAACTTTGTTCTTCATTAATTTTCCCTCGATATATAGAAACCTTTTGTACGGCAATGTATGCAAATCCTGTTGCTGTATGGGTATTCTTATCTCATCGCTGTATCCGTTGTATTGACGAACGGGGTGTACGTATGAGTTTCGTTGTATGTATGCGATCGTCGAAGATTGGCTCGTCTTCGATGTTTAGGGTGTCAGTTATCTCACAAGTTGCGCACCGCGAATCCTAAAGCTTGTAAAAATTTAACGTTCGAGTTAAATAACGCGTTGAGTTTCTTCCTTTTCTTGATGCAGCCGGATGAGTACGTATCGATCGGTGTTTTCTTTATAAAAAAAATGCGTTGTCTCTCTGCGCGTGCTTCGCTTCGTTCAACACGAGCATCCAAATATCGCGCTCGCGCTATCGCTGTCGCTATCATACGTGCAATCTGATAGTGATCTTTTCTCCTCTGAAATCGTAATCGTCCGTTCTGATCAACAATGCGTATCGTTAGCTCCGTAATGCTCCGTAATATTCCGTACGGTAACTGGCAAGTAAATGATTTGCATCGGCCTTTCTGATATCTTATATCCTAGCGACACGCTCGGCGAAAATTCATGTATCGTGTGCACACTTTTGTCGTTGCTGTACGCGCTCGCGGTTACGTTGCACTCTATACGGATAATGTTTACGTTCATTATGTTGATTGACATGTCCGATTTATGCCACCTTCACGGTTGCAATACGTTTCGACGAGAAACCAAGCAGCGATCCAATGTTATTGGGCTTGTTAAAGTTTATTCTGTAGTCACATTTAATCTCACACCTCATCGTGTTGTAATTTGCGCGGAGCACTATCGGGTATTCCCCAATCTCGTCATCGCCGTGCGCGGTGTCACCGGCGTTACCATTGGACGTGTCGCGTCGCGGACATTTCCGTAAAATCTCACGTTTCAAAAATTCATTTATGGCTTGCAGTTCATATGACTCCTCGGGAATCGTAATTTCTGTGTCGTCTTTGTCAAAATAAAATTTGTTGTTTGAAACGTTTACTTTTGGTATCGTGAGATAAGTCTCCAAAATTGTTAAACCAAGCTCGTAGTCATTTGTTCAAATCTATGGCTGGAAAATAGTTTGCCGCGAGAACGCTATTCTCGTTTAACGTAAGCGTCAGCGACATGATGGAAAAAGCGTTCAACGAATACTGAAACATCGCGGCATTTTGTCAGATTTTATAAATTCATGCACGTCGACCGTTTGGAGAAACCACAAACACAGCTGTCCGCAGACGCTCTGATCGTACGTCTGATAGGACATTCGATTGTACTCTATCATAACACTGTCTCCGAAATATCGTACCAGTTTTTTGGGCGATCGAAGATTACTGAAACTGTCAAAATATATGACACGATCGTTTCTCTTTGCGTACGCTACTCAATGAGTGCCGGGACCTATCGTGTCATCCAGATTTACGATACCGCTCTCTTTTCGACGCGTGCTTCTAATCGGTAATGCGTCACGCATGAAAACGCCTTTGAAGTATGGTACGCGCATATACTTCGCCAGCTGATCCAATTGTACGTTAGTAGTTACACCCGTAGGTATTTTTATTGTCTCTTTGATGTTTTTTTTTCTTTTTTTCTTTTTTCGCTGTTACACCTCGTTCGCCTTTGTACGGAGCGAGATACAGTCCCTGTCCGCACGTTTCCATTGCGCGATTGTGACGTAGTTCTTCGAGCTGACGTTGCATGGCTTTCTTGTCGCTTTCGCCACGCTGGCCGCTCCGCCAATCATGGAATCGAGCGCGCCCAACATTGGCAGAATCGGTAATATGCCGCCTCGTTTCGCCGTCGGAAGTATTCGTTTTTTTGTTAGTTTTTCCTTGTCTTCGCTTTCATACCCATGCCGATCTTGGTCTTGGCTTTCATCGCTGCCCAAAAAGCTGTTGCAGCAGCTTTTTCGCCCAAATTCGAATCTCTCGCAATGACGCGTCCTAGGGCTTTTTCGGCGAGTATCTTATCCGCCGCGTGTCTTTCGGTGAGATCGTTTGCTCCAAGAATACGCAATGTCGTGTTCACGGCACGCCGGTGGATTTATGCCCGTTTCACCTCTGGCTAGTCGCATTTTCAGTCGAGTACCCGGACCGCAAAACTGATAGCCGGAAATATGTAACTCAAAAAGAAGCGCATTTATCGCCCGATTGAGCAGACTTCCAACGCAGCCTTTATTAGTTGCTGCTGACATATGTTACAGTCCTTTATCTTCGGTGCGGGACCGTCTATATGCGTTGCCACGATTGGTTATAATGCTCGACGCAGCGACGATAGATTTGAACCTCCAAATCCGCCTTTATATGCTCCGGAAGCTTGTCCCACATGTGGTCGATATAATCGCCACACATTCGTAACAATATGATCTTCGGTATATATTGAAAGTGTTCAGCGCGCAAATCCCAAATATCAAATAGATACGATACGACGTCAACCCATGATTTTCTACGTTTAGGGTTATCATAAAGAATCCACTTTTCATCGCCTCTAATGATTTTGTGCAGAAAATCTTTTTTCCGGAACTTTGAAAGCAAAGTGAGTGCAGTGTCACACCGACGATTTTTGTTGTCTTCGGACAATTCATGCGGAACCCATCTGCCTTCCTTCTGAACCTTTCCCATCGTATGTAAACGTACGGAAATGGTTTGCTGCGTAACGCCAAGCTGTTCTGCAAGCTCTTTTTCAGTTTGCGCAGAGTTTATATCCAGCAGTGCTTGCAATTCGTCCGTTTCAATTTTTTGAGGGCGTCCAGCACGCGGTTCATCTTCAAGACTCTTTGGCGAAATTTTTGATACCATCTTTGTAATATGATTTACAGCGTTCTCTCCATATGCAGCACGAATCATTGCAGTGGCTTCAGCAGTATTTTTCTTTAGATGAAACGCGAAGTGGATGGAAAATCGAATATGCTCTTTTGTTTTTGCCATTGTGAACACTACTGATTTTTAAGGTTATGTGCATCAAACGTCAAACCGTATGGCATTTTAGAAGGCCAAATGTCAACGCTTTAAAACCGCAAAAGGGCGGCAAGATATATAAAATTTAAATTGTTATTTCGGTTGTATGAAATCTAAAGCTCAGAACTTTTTTGTACACCTAATATTTAAACAGGATGGTACCAACTTGAAACATGTTTACAACGATCATGTGAATACTGACATGTCGTATGATGAATTCTATGCGTTATGCCGCGATTATTGGCAGCGCGAGTACGGATTCCTAGTGATAGACAAAGACAGTCCGCTTGTCAATGGGCAGTACAGAAAAGAATTTAACACGTTCGCGGTACCATAATGTGGTTAGTCGATGTCGATACGTCAATTAGGCAACATGAATAACATCAAAGATCGCGAGAAAATAGCAAAACAGATTGCGAAAACGAGCGATTCGATTCGCAAAAAATATCGGGCTTTGAAAACTGGTAAAATAGATGAAGATGTAGCGTTGGAGAGACGCTTCAAACCCATCGTCAAACCTCTAAAACAGATTGTCAAGGAAACACATCCAACTAAAAAAGTAGCCAATGTTGCAAAGGATATCAGTATTAAGAAAAAAAAGAAACGTGAAGACAGCGATGACGATGACGATACTACTACTACTATTACTACTACTACTACTACTACTACTACTACTACTAACAGAGATTCGTATTGGACGGATGTTGGATGGTTGAAATTATCGCCGCAATCTAAAAAGCGTACAAAACAATTGAATACCGCGTCAGATTCATTCACGTTCGATTCTACATCGATAGAACCATCAAAAGAATTATCGAAAATACCGCTATTCATGCGAAATGAAAATATTTTTGAACAAAAGATGTTAGTGAACCGTCACTTGAAACAACTATCAAACAGAATCTGCAAACGCATGGAAGTCGTGAGACGCTTCATGGTCAGCTAGGACCATTGGGACGAAAGTACGTAGGCCTTCTTCTCGGTGACGATGTAGATAAAGCGATCGATAATGTGTACGGTATCTATTTCGACAAAAGTGGTGCAATGCTCGATAACAAAAAGTTTGACAAAAATGATTCCATAATCATAGACAATGTGAGATACAATGGTACACCAGGATTATACGAATTGATCTTTAAGAGACTTCCCGGTGAAGCTATATTTACCAAAGATGACAAACAAATGTATAAAAGTATACTATTAACAACGAATGCTCATAGACGTGGTCACAGCGCCCATAATCCCATCATGGGCAACAAGGGATACAAGTACATTAACATCATCGCTCCGCTCGTATCTACATATAAAAGAAGCAGTAAAAAGGGTGCAGGCATGAATAATACATCATCCACCATGAAGTTAACTGACAACAAGATCGATTACGTGCATTGGGACGATCCCAACGAACTGGTGAGTCGACTCTGGTTACTCGACGCTTCGCACCGAACTGGTCACAACGCTCACGACAACGAGATGCTGTCGATCATCGAGGAACTTCGCGAAGCCGGCATTATTATAAATTAATCGCGTATTGACGAAACGAGCCAGTCGATTAACGTCAGTGAAGAAAAAAACAATTTTAAATTTTATATCTTATTTACTATTAAACATCGTCGAAACATGCGATTCGATGGACATGAAAAAAAATGTTAGTTCCGAGAGGCGACGACTCGTTGAGGAATTGCACGCTCCGGCGAGGAAAAATTTTCCGCGAAGACGTGTCATAATTCGGGGATACGACGATCTGTGGCAGGCTGACATCGTCGAGATGCGTCCGTACTCGAGTTTCAACAGAAGTCATCACTACATACTCACCGTCATCGATGCGTTGAGCAAGTACGCCTGGGCCGTACCGCTCAAGAGCAAAGTCGGAAACGAGACGGCTAACGCTAAGATAATTCGAGAGAGCGGAAGATGCCCGAGAAACTTGCAAACGGATTTGGGAAAGGAATTTTACAATGCCGATGTGCAAAAACTCTTGAAAAAACATAACGTTAATCATTCCACGTATACGGTGTTGAAGGCATCGATCGTCGAGCGATTCAATCGCTTAAGAACGACATGTGGAAGATTTATGCGGAAGTTTATGCTCAACAGCACTTACAAGTGGGTCGACGCGCTACCGCGTCTCGTGTCAGATTACAACGCGCGCAAGCATCGCACTATCGGCATACGTTGACGTAACTCCCGCGATCGCCAAAAGACTCTTGGATACGGTATACAGCGCGATAAAGATCGCAGGTCCAGCAAAATTCAAAGTAGGCGAATCGGTACGCGTGAGCAAGTATAAGACAGTTTTCGAAAAAGGTTACACGCCAAATTGGACCACCGAGGTGTTTAAGATCGTTAAAGTGCAGCATACTAATCCCGTAACTTATCTGCTCGAGGACTATCGCGGAAAAGCCGTCGCGAGCGCGTTCTACGAGCACGAATTGCATCGCGCGACTCATCCGGACGTGTATCTCGTAGAGAAAGTACTACGCAGGAAGGGAGACAAGGTTTACGTTGTAACGGCAGGGCCGTTACGAGCATACATACATACATATATATATATATATATATATATATATATATATATATATACATACATATATATTCATATACATAAATATATACATATATATAAACGCTTGGCTTACTATCCTGCACTACCCATCCCGCTTGCATGTACACCACTCGCGCTATCGCATTCGCTTGCCTGTAGGTCGCACGCGCCGTCTCGCTCACGCTATCTCGCTCGCGGTGCCCCCACGCGATACCGACTCCCCGCCACCGGACCGACGGCGCGCAGTGGGGAACGCCGGCCGGGTATATAAGCCCGGTCGGCCGAGACATCGAGACCAGATCCCATCCTGCGATCCGACTCCTAACACCGACCTAACCAGTACCTACTACCTCTCGGGGCCAAGGTTTCGCTTGGCTCTACCGGGTTTCACCGGCTTTCTCTACCTTCGGGCTGAGGTTTCACTCAGCTCTGTCGGGTTTCGCCGACTCCTGTCACCGCTCCACGGGCTGAGGTTTTACTCAGCTCTGTCGGGTTTCGCCGACTCCTGTCACCGCTCCTCGGGCTGAGGTTTCGCTCAGCTCCACCGGGTTTCGCCGGTTTCCGTTGCGAAGACAGGGCTCGACGTGGCACTCAGCCCTGCCCGCAATATCTAACCGTCCCGCCTGACATTAACTCGTAAGTGCATGCGATAGAGATTAAGGCCGCTAGTTATAAGTCAGTAATTCTAAGATCCTTAGTGGTAATCGCGCCGTGTAAATAAACCGTTGTCGACCACACGCCGCACCCATCCTGTGCATCTCATCACCTTACGCCAACCGATTGCGTCTCCGCTTTGCTACCAGCGACACTGCGACATCACTCGGCTCTGCACTACTCTGTATCTACCTTTCTACCAATAAACGATCTTTTCGCCGCCACTTGTGTTCGCGTACGCTTGAATCTCCCCTCCTCTCGAACCCGGACACTGACGAGCCGATCCGAGCGTCGAGCGAGGTGACCGCGTCACAACGTCAAGTGGCTGGGATTCGATAGATCGCATAATTCATGGATAAACAAAAGCAATGTGATTTAATTCATTTTTCTTATTTTTATAATGTATTAAAAAAATAAATATACACTGTATACATGTATACAAAGAGTTTTTATTATTTTTTTCTTTCATTACATTTTTTTAAACTGTACATGTATGCAACTTACGAGAACACATGTAAAACTACATGTATTATAAACAATATATGTATTAAGCCGAGTATACATTAAATAAATCGAAGAGAGAATTAAAGCTAATTCCTCAGCAAGCAGGATCTTGATTGCTATTATAAATTTTATATATAAAATAAATTTGAACAGCTAAATTTTATTGTAAAACTACATATAAAAACTACAAAAAATACATACATCTATACTACATATATAATAGTATCGTATAAAACTACAAGAATACATACGTTCATACGTACATAGATATGATACATAGGTACGTACATACATACATACGTGCATATATGCATACATATAAACTATATATACAAATATATAAAATATATATACATTGTATAAACATGTATATTACAATGGAATCCGCCAATGTCCCCACGATAACGTCTTCGTCGAGTCCGGTACGATGTATCGTTTGTCATCGTACGGACTCAGAGCGATTTTCGACTCGGACACCGTATATACTTGATGTAGCTTGGATCTTATACACGACTGGCGACGAGTCATTTCGATCTCTTCATTCAAGCACCGCGTGTAATCGTCAAACATTATTGTTCGCGATACGACGTTATTCTTTACACCTTTCGCCTTTTTAATGTCTTTTCTGCCGTCCACCCTCACCGCGTACATCTTCGCTCTGAGTCCGATGAATTCTGTCATTATCGCACCGTTATTCATCCTTCATTAGACCGGGTACTTTTTATTTTTTACGAGAGGCATCCCGTACGCGTTGTTCGGTGGATAATCGCTCGTATCGAGTTTAGCGATATCGCGTTTCATCGTCTCGTACACATCGTCACATTCGAAGTGATATACAAGACTGTCAGTGTACATGATCTTACATTTCTCGCGATACAGCGGTGACATGTATTCGTGGTGAAATTCGTACAAGCAGATTTTCGATATGTCGAATATACACATACCCACGTAAATCGGCTTGTTGAATTTCACTTCGAGTTTAATGGCAATGTGTAGTAATGAGCAGGATCGAATCCATAACTCGCGACGCAATTTTCGCGGAAATTTTCAAAAATGTCGGCCAATAACAAGACATCGGTCTTGAGATATAGATCGTATTCGCCGAGCGTTCGGATAGAGAACCGCTGCCAGACGTTCGCGGCGTGCGCGTAATCATTCTCCGACACCGTATCATCGGTCAACGAGCTATAGAATGATTCGCGCGATGGTAAACGCGTGTCCTGCAACTTGTCCGCGCGATCCACGTATTCGTAGGGAAAGACACCTTTACGCGTCAACAAGTCAAAATCTCCGTTTGATACTGTGGAAAATTCGGAACGTAAAATTTTCAATTTTTCTTTCGTTAGAAAAGATGCCAATTTATCGAGGCTGGTATTTAAAAATTTGTACGAATCTATGAACCACAGGCGTATGCAATTTCGTGAATCTGATCTCTCGGTGATATCTTGAACATGTTTTGTAAACGAAATATATTTTTTTTTTGTTATCGGCAGCACGTCGATCCTGTCTTCGAACGCCGTAGCTATTTCCGTGATGATAAAATGCGCGTCATAACCGGATAAGTTGTGAAATACTATGGGAATGCAATATGGATCTTTATAATTTAGATTACAATTTGAGTGCGCGGGACCACGGTAACGACCGGTAAGATGGCAATGATTGCGTACCCGCGTGTCGTCCGACGCAAATGGTTTTTCACAAATATGACAACGCGTCGCGCTACGATATGCCTCCCACTGCTCTCTCGACAACGTTTCCATGGGGACATTCGCGGATAACAGAATTTTTACTTGATACGCCAAGTCTTCGAGTTGCCGAACGAACCACGCAACGCAATTTTTGCCGCGACGAAATCGATATATCGATAACGCGTCATCGTACGAGCATCGCACGTAGTATCCGATGCTAAATACCTCGTGCTGCTGATAAGTGTACGATGCGTCTTCCTTCTCTGCCAGTTCCGTTCGCCGTAGTACGCACTCCAAATCCGCGTAAACGATGAATGGAAGTCGTTCCTTATTCGTGTGGTTCTTGAATTCGAGCCACTTGTCGTCCTCGCTCGGCAGTCGGATGGCGCAATTGTTCATCTTTTCGCAGTCCGTTGTATGTGACTGCAATTTTTCAGACGAACTGAAATAATGTAGGCATCTGCAAACGGAAAATATGATTTTTTAATAAACAATTTTTTTATAAGAGAAATAATAAAATTTGTTAAAATACATAACGGTCGTAAAAGTATTTTTTGTGTTCTTTTTTACTCAGTTGCGAGCTCACAAGACGGGACAGATCTTTGATGTATGCGAAGTGCCCCGCGTTGTCGTCGCGCGGATCCTGCACGTACAATAGATTTGTGTGCTTCTCCATCTTCCTTGATGTCAATCGTATCGGGAGAATCTCCTTTCCTCCCTCGAAGCCGTAGACGTTAATGGAGATGTCATTGATTCGTTCAAACTTCTTTATTTGATCTAACGTCATCGGAAACGTAATGTCTTGCAAATTTAACACTGTCGTATAATGCGGATACGACAATTCCCGATCCGTATGCCTTTCAGCCGGATGCAGAGCCGCGATCACCGACCACGCGAAACACGCATTGTACTTGGATCGTACATTGATCACCGCTTGCTTTAACATAATTTCCCGCGGTAATTCGATGTAACATCCCGCGTGCATTGGATTATATTTGTTCACGTTTACAGTCAAATTTAGAATTCGCGACAACGCCCATCCACTGTCGCGTTCTTGGAATTCTTCGAGCGACGCCAACGTGGGTTCGATAATGTACTGCTCGATAATGTACCACTCGTCTAAATTTGACACTCGAAAGAGTTCATTTTAGTATTTTTAGTATTTATACTTTTGTTCGCGCGTTTATCACCCGTCACAAACTCGCCGTTAAATGCAGTGTTCACTTTCACACTATCGTGTCTTTGTACAATGTCTCGCACTCGCTCGAGCTACACTACCAGCACTACACTATCAGCGTCTTCTAAAAATTGTCGCAGCTCGATATAGTTCACATTGATCACCGCACCTGTCAATATACGGCTTTCAAATGCCGTATCAATTTCGCGCCAAACGAGAGATCCAGTGTCTCTACTCGCGTACTCACCACCAACGTGCACCACCAACGTCTTTCTAGTTGTACTTTTGCACCCGCGAGTCGCGTGATCCTCGCCATCACAGATTGTCTATTTGCAACGGTGAGTCGAGGACGTTTAACACGGCTAAGTTCCTCGAGTTGTTCGATGCACTCTTCACATTGTTGCAACCACGCGAAACACTCCACCAAGGTAGCGACTTGGTTGCACTGCTCCAGCAGCTCGCGTTCCACTCGCTCTAGGTGTTCCATATTGCGAAATCTTGATTCTTTTAAATTGTTGTACTATCTCATCAAAACAATTTTACATTTTTTTACTTTCTTTTTTTCTTTTCTCTATAGCTGCTTTAACTCGAAGCCAGTATATAAAGCGTTGTATTTTCAACATGTCCGGAGATTGATGGTGTTGTAGCCAGATCTACAACCAATAATAAAAGTAGTCCGCATGGCAACAAAATTAGTCCGCATGAATCTCGAAAAGTCTTTCGAAAGACGACACAAATGTGTGACCGCCGAAATTGCGACCAGTCTTTCGAAAAACCGCAGAAATGCATCACGCGAGAACATTGCGAAAAGCCTATCAGCAAATTCCTAAATTTGATGATCAAACCGAGCGTAATATTGATCAATCACGCAACCGATCGGAATGCTGATCGGGCATCGATCAGCCTATATAATCGGTTACACAAGGCGGAGTCGAGAGAGTCAAGAATAATGTGTCGTTTGGAATCATTATTATAAACATCGCGCAAGATATTACGAAAGCGCGGCGAAGTTCACGCGAGCCGTACTATCAGCATCTCAGGTGACATACTCGGTCGTCGGCCGCCAGAGTAACGCGATACGCGCCGAGCCGCCCACCGACGTTTAACCGTGTGTAAAGTAATAAAATAAGAAATACTAATCTTAAGAATTTGTGCATTTATTAAATAAATCAATTAAAATAAAGAAAGTGTGTTAGTGAATTCAAGAAGGTCCTTACATTCTTTTGATCCTGCTCGGAGTCTCAACTCCTTAGGCTTAACGAACCCGACTATCCCTAATATTATCGTTGTAGCCCATCCGGGGTACAACAATGGGAATAGAACAAACATATATGATTATCCTCGCTTCTTGGAATTATCTCTGTTACTTTTTGCCGCGAGAGGGGTAGTAATATATTGTATGCGTGTCCTCTATAATGATAATATGTGCACGCCTCCAGAATTATTCCCGCTCTCTCAGAAGGAGCGAAGAAGCAGAGAGTCGAATTGTAGCGTCCCTTAACTCTTGGACGAGGAATCGGGAAATGGGGATATAGTGTCTCTTTATAAAATACACCGCCACGTTTACTGGTAGATGAGAGATTGAGTCCCATAATGGAGAACTTGTTAATTCTTCCAATGACCTTTCCATATTGTTTTTTTTATATCACATCACACTCTTCCACGGAGCACTTGCATATGACTCGTTCACAATGTTGTATTTTTTCAATTTGTGCAAATATGGCACATGTTGCATGACATTATCACACAGACGAATTGTTGGCAATTGGAGCAAAATCGGCTGTTTAGCGCATTGAGAGTATCTATCTCGTGTTTCTTAACGGCATACAATACTCCAATGTCAATGTCCGCCAGACGAACCATGCATTCGGCACATAGAGTTAGTGCACCACCTGTTGAATAATAAAATTGTATTGAACAATACTTTTCTTATTATTATTCAACGCAAGGAGTTCCGAACGGGTAATAATTTTTTCTATGTAATCCGTAAGGTGATCACTTACGTAATTGCTATCGTCAGACAATGCGTGCTCTTCGTCTTCAATATCAATGTCAATATTGTCAATATTGTCAATCTCCATTTCTTCTTCATTTCCAAACACTTCGTCCACTATATTCACAAAGTCTTCCTCATCCATATTAAACACATTTTCTATATTTAACACATTATCCATTTTCACCATCAACTATTTTTTTCTCTCACATTAGACTTCCATCTACTGTGATCCTGCACACCCCATGACCCATTATATATCATCGACAATTTCTTTGTCCCTTTGTCGGAGCATCATCATAGGTCTCCCCGATTTGTTTATAGCAGCCGGAGTATCGGCGCTTCTCTTGACACGCCGCGACACGTACGCTGATTTCCACGAAAAAAAGCCATCATAGGTCTCCCCAATTTGTTTATAGCAGCCGGAGTATCGGCGCTTCTCTTGACACGCCGCGACACATACATCGATTTCTACGAAGAGCTATCTTTTCGCGGGCTTTTCCTAGAAAAAAATTTGAATGCCATCGCGCTCCTTTGCGAACATGTCGCTACATGTTTGATTGCAACAATGAAATTCCTAGAAAAAAGGGGGGGAGAGGAAGGAGGGGGAGGAGGGATTAACGGTTTGCCATGTCAAAAATTTACGCGATCAGTCCTCCATCGAACGATCTGCACGACAAAAAAGTCTCCGCTCCTCTATCATTCGAACAACACGCAATGTATTCCGCCAAAGGAAGCAGCGCACCGTACAATGGCGAAAAACAAAAGAAGGAATGTAACGCGTAAGTTTCAACTGCATTTTTTTTAATTTTTTTTTCCAATATTGTGCAATATTATATATTTTAATTTCCACGGTATTTCGGTGGAGCGGTGCGCTTACTGAGCAGACGTTACACTCTGACGGCCATGGGTTACAAATTTCTGGAAATTGGAATCAACGTTGGTCCACCGAGCTACGTGGAGATCGCTCTGGGAGATCATCGGGGACAGGAATTGATACTGTCTCTCGAAACATGGAAGGGACTCTACGAGCAGCGATGGAATATCTACAAATTGCTGCGAAACGATTACAAAGATAATTTTATAAGCGTCGGACCGTTAACCGTCAGAGTTTACCAGATGAACGACGTTACACTCGTACTTCTTGAATCTTTGAACGTACGCGTAACGATGATCGAATCGATCCTGCGCCGTATGTTTGATCTGGACGAATGTATCGATGTGACGTTCGATCGACTCGTCAGATTCGTCGATACGATTGATACCAAGTATACGCGATTCTCCAACATCGCGTTTGTTGTAACAGATCCCGAGGAAGTACCGAACGCGATACGCGATTGCGATACATTCGATAGACGTCAACTCGTCGATTGCGAGCTGTTAGCTTTAGTTTTTAGTGTATAAGAAAAATGTGAATAAAAAAAATTTCACACTTAAATGTATTCAATTTGTTTAAAAATATAAACCAATTTGTTTAAAAATATAAAAATATATATAATATGCAAAAATCATGTATTTCTTTCATTTCTTTCTTCCCCACCATAAAATAATTAGAAAAATAACGTTCGCCATAAGAGAGAGAGAACCGCAACGGAAGAGATAATAGGTATACGAGAGAGATATTTATTTTTTACTCGGCGGGCGCGGCAGTGGCGACGGGCGCGGCGGTGGCGACGGCGATGGCGGCGGCTCTCCCCATCTGACGTCATGTTAGACGCCCTGTCCACGCGCAATTTTTTTATATCATCTTTGCCACCCGTTTTGTTTATATCGCCTTGCTATCTTATCCTATTTGTTTATCTCACCTCGTTTCGTCTTTCTTCACTCCCCTCCCCGTAACGTCATGTCCTTCGAGTCGCAATTTTCTATTTGTTTATCTATGTATTTATCTTCTTGTTTATCTATTTGTTTATCTACTTTTTTATTCACTTGTTTATATCCCCTTCATCGAATCCTACTATCTTATCTCCTCTCCCACGGCTCAGTTCAAAGGACCGCCTCTGACTTTCCCCTCCCCTCTTCTCCGCGCCCTCCGTTCCCCCCCGCACACCCGCACCCTCCTCGGAGGACCTGGATTAGAACCGGCCTAGTATACCTACTAAAATGCATTGATGACTTTATTGCTTCGGTGAGCTTCTATCGTCAAGGAATTCGCAAACTACCCGAAAGATGGCAAAAAGTCGTTGATGCAAACGGGGAATATTTCGCTGATTAATATTTTTTTGTTTGTTTTTGAATAATGATAGAATTTTACAAAAAAAGCTCAGAACTTTTTTGTACACCTAATAATATATGCATTCTTCTTAACTTTATCCTTTAATGTTCAATTAATCCTAATTAATTAATTTTAGCATTTTTTCCCCATTACAGTTAGATAAAGCTAATTATTTTATATTATACAAATATGAATATGTATATGATCTAAATTGAAGTGTTCATGTAATAAAATGGTAATTTATATACATATTTCTATATTCATTTAAAGCTATATTTTAACTTCACTCTTAATTTATAAGATTTTATTCACTCATACATATCAGGTCCTTTAGAGTATCGTTTACGTCTTTTAAACATTGTTTTCTTGTACACATATATTAGATCCTTTTAAGGTATTATTTAACATCTCTTTTGAACATTGATACTTTTTATGTAACTTTCATTTAAACTTGCAACAGAAAGAAATATCTTTTTTTCATAAAAATTTATCAATTCATTATATAATTATGTAACATTATACAATTATGTAAAATTATAAAACAGCATGATTCCTCTAGTAACTAGAGGAGATTCAACGTTTTATTTATTTATAAAAATAAAAATAATTTAGCAAACAGATATCTAAATGACAATTTGGGAC
This sequence comes from Pogonomyrmex californicus, assembly GCA_024349325.1. NCBI lineage: Eukaryota > Metazoa > Arthropoda > Insecta > Hymenoptera > Formicidae > Pogonomyrmex > Pogonomyrmex californicus. Next base: position 866,161 of record JAECZD010000011.1, read on the forward strand.
GAAAGGTGTACGGATGGCATGTTTCTCATACGGCGATGCTCCTAAAGCACAGCCGTTCGGCGGCTCGGCCGCTGAGACTCGAGCGGTGAGAGAACTGTAGGCGTCACCTTCGAAATCGGTTCGAAATGTGCAACTAATTCCGAGCGCTGATGTAAAATGGTAATGTTAATAACATTTCAACTTGGCTTCCTATTCTTTTAAACTTTATTCTTTGTCGTTCAATTAATAATTAATTAATTTTAGGATTTTTTCCCAACCATAATTAGACAAAGTAGTTACTTTATATTATATAGATATGTATATAAATATGAATCTAGATAACATCAAATTGAAATGTTCATATAACAAAATAGTAACATTTATATGTATTTTTATACTTATTTAAAGCCATATTTTAAGAGATGTTTTTATACTTATCTAATTTTACGAAATATAAACGATACTTTAAAACAGAGGTCGATAAAACGCTGAAATTGGGCACGAGCGTCCGCGGGCGTCTGCAAGTGCCCGCCTGTTGTATACATCTCAGGAGCGTATCTAATATTTTTTGTACCTTGGGATAAAGTTTCGCATTTCATACTTACAAAAATAGCGTTGCATGTATATATGAAATGGTGCAGTCTTAAATTACTAGTACTCGAATCTTTGTAATATCATAAAATTTTTTTATAACAATTTAGTTAAACCGTTTAAAGATGAAATATGCAAAAATATGTTGTAATATATAGGACTTAAAATGCATAAGTTCTTATAAATTGAACTTATATTTAGTTAATTTTTTTATTAGTCAAATAAAGAAATGTGCCCTAACATGTTTTGCTTGTCCTAATAATAAGCATTTATTATAGGAAAATTTTAATTAAAATGCTTATCTCTATTTTTAAATATTGTAAATTGTCAAAATTTGTGCTTTAGCATATAATTTATTAAAAATTGTGTTTATTAAAAATTTTAATAAACACAATTTAAAATTTTAATAAAATTTTAAAAAGTTTAATTTATTAAAAATAATATAATTATTACATTTAAATGTGTTTAACGATTTAAATATATTTAACGAAAATTTAAATATAACAAAGAAATAAAACAATAATATAAATAATAACAATGTTAAATTAAAATATAAACTTATAACACAATCATTAAAAAAAATTATGAATACATATATCACGAATTCAACAGAAATTAGCGCTTTAAAATTATATTTTTAAAGAAGAATAGTTCTTTTTCCGCAAAGAAAACTTCCAACAGTTTCAAAATAAACATCCGCTAAACATCAATCTGTTAAACACTCAAAATAAAAGAAAAAGTAGCAGTAACTAAGCAATGGTATAATTAAATTTTGCTCTTGTTTAGAACAGTCACAGACACATTTGCATCTTGTAATTTAACGTTTGTGATGGATAATCAAAGTAATAATAATAAGTATAATGAGTATAGTATAATGAGTATGTATAATGAGTATATTTGGTTCTACATATTCATATGAACAATTATTTTCTATTATGAAATTAAATAATCGCGATTACGCGAACAGTTAACAGATTCATATTTGAATGCAATAATTCGTTTAAGTTGTGCAAAAACAATAACACCTGATATATCGTATATAATATCGAAAAACTATGAATCAAATACTAATTAAATGTTATAAAAATTATTTATTTAATATTGTTGTAAGAAATGTTTATTTAAAATATAGATAGTTAATATTTTATGCTAATTCTGGGTCTGAATTTGTGCGATACAATATCTTTTGACTCCTTGAACAACACGAACAGACGTTCCTACTATCCCCTCTCCTTCCTTTATTGAGTCTAGCGGCCTAACACTAATCCTAGCGCGCTCAACTGTTGCCCGCGGGCATTGGGCGCCCGCGAGCAGTGCCTACTTGCCGACCCTCTAAAAGGACCTGATATGTATGGATGAATAAAATCTTCTAAATTAAGGGCGAAATTAAAATATGGCTTTAGATGAGTATAAAAATATTAATGTTACTATTTTATTATATGTGTAACGGTGCGCATCTCTCCGCTCCGTTCTTCCTCCGACTTTCCCTCGACTGATCATCCGTCGGGGACCGCCGATCATCAAGCGGAGTGCGGCAGTGGTCGCAAGAGGCATTTATATCTCCTTTTTTAATCTTCTTGAATTCGCGAACTCCGAAGCGTCGGAACATAACAAAGGAATACCGGGTAAACACGACTGTGTTCGTGGTATTTCCTCCGCGCCGCACCACGCATTGTGCCAACAAGCGCTAGCACGTCCCGCACCACACCACGCGAGCGCGAATGTGCCCCGCACCGTACCGATACCGCGTCAAGCAAACGAGCGAGCGTCCCGCACCGCGCCACGACCATGTCTACAAGCGCGTAACCAACCCCGCGCCGCACCGTTACCTTACCGCCAAACTCCTTTTCTTATTCTTCCACATTCTCGCTCCGATTCCTTATCATCCCAAAAAACCAATTATCCCAAAATCCGATCCTTTTTCTCTGCTCCTATGGAGAAGGATGCTACCCCCGAGATCGATCAATCCGACCGATCCGACCGAAAAATACCGAGATCGATGTCGGATATAAAAAGATATTGCTCTCCACAGAAAATCATCCCGTTCCGCGCTCGCGCTCGTCTCCTTCTGAGAGTATGTCTCGAGGAAAGCGAGTATCCGAACCGAGTGAAAAGCCTGAGTTCTGTTGGGGCCCTCCCCAACGTGCTAAGTTCGCTTGGCCTGGCCGAAAACACATCCGCAACCTCTCATGGCAAGTCGAGAGCTGGGGTTTCCCCAGCGCATCGAGTCCGCTCGATCCGACTCCGCTGTCTCCGAATTCCACCGTCGTGTATCGGGGTTCCCCCCGATACTATTGACCGATTCCGAGCACCGGGTCGGCCGAGCTCACTCGGCACCGACACTTCCATCTTCTGTCACAGCTGGGGCTCTCCCCGGCTGGCCGAGTTCACTCGGCACTCTTGAGACAGACGAGGGGCACACCCCCGTCAGCCGAGCACTCTCGGCAGGGAACGGGCCCATTCGTTCTCTGACCTGAAAGATCAGAACACGGTCAGAACACTTTCGCGGAAATTTCACCCTCGCGACAACGCGCTCCTAACACGCGTACGCGCTTTAAATGCCAGAGGATTTAAAGATCCGTGAAACACGTGCGACACCGCCGCCGCCGCGTGCGCCCCGCATCACCGAATTCCGCGCAGTGATACCAGTATCGCGTCGACCGCCGAAGCGATACCTCATCCGCGTAAAAACCGTAAACATGCGCCGATCGTCGTCTCGCCCGTTCACGACCAATTTTATTCGCGAATATTTGTGCATTCCATCGCACTATATATTGTTATTCTTTTTATTTGAATAAACTGCTGTTAGGCTGAAATACAATTTCGTCTAACAGCTGACTCGAATTTATAAACCAAATTTCTGTCTCCAACGTCCTCGCTTCCCCCATCTCGCAACCGACTGACCGCTATCCGCGCGGGAAAGCGAGACCGTTTTATATGAATATTTCAATTTGATCTAGATTCATATTCATATATATATATCTATATAATATAAAATAACTAGCTTTGTCTAACCATGGAAAAAAATCCTAAAATTAATTAAGGGTCTCTTCATTCTTAATTTATAAGATTTCATTCATCCATACATATCAGATCCTTTTACAGTATTGTTTATGTCTTTTAAAAATTGTTTTCTTGTACACACATATCAAATCCTTTTAAGATATTATTTATAACATCTCTTTTGAACATTAATGCTTTTTATGTAATTTTCATTTAAACCTGCAACAGGAAGAAACATTAAAATAAATAAATATTTTTTTTTCATAAAAAGAAATAAAATAATCACACAACTTACAGAAACAGTTAGAAAGAATCGAAAGCCAAATTGAAACATTTATGTAAAATGTTTCAATTTGACTTTCGATTCTTTCTAATCTTCTTCTGAACTTTATTTTTTGTCGTTCAATTAATAATTAAATAATTTTAGCATTTTTTCCCAACCATACTTAGATAAAATTAGTTATTTTATATTATATAGATATGTATATAAATATATCTAGATAACATGAACTTGAAACATTCATATAATAAAATGATAACATTTATATATATTTTTATACCTATCTAAAGCCACATTTTAATTTCACTGTTAATTTAAAATATTTCATACATATCAGATCTTTTTAGGATATCGTTTATTAAACATTAATAACATTAATGTAACTTTTATTTATGTCTCTTGATAATTTTGTTGTTGATAATTTTCATGTAATTTAATAATATAACTTTTATTTTTTTTATTTTAATCTGATCAAGAAGAAGAAACATTGGAATAAATAAATATCTTTTTTTCATAAAAAGAAATAAAAGAATTATAAAATTTTTTCAACTTGGCTTCCTATTTGTCTAAACATTAATCTTTGCCATTCAATTAATTGTTTCTAAATTTTTATAAAAATCGTGATTAGTTAAACAAGAATCTGAAGTTGAATTGAAATGTTCATGTAAAAATAAAATGATAACGTTTATATATTTTTATACTCATCTAAATCCATAATTTTATTAATCCCCTGGTTAATTTAAAATTTTATTTATACACACATATCAAATCCAGATTTAGGATATTATTTATGTCTCTTTTGACAATTGATAATTTTCACGTAACATATCTCTCCTAAGTATCTGATAAATCTTACATAAACCTGTAAGAGAAAAAGATGTTAAAATATTTAAACTGATAATCCTGAAAAAAATGATACATGTAATTTTGGTACAAGTACAATATGTTTTTTTATACTTTTATTAATACAGTTTCATTGAAAAGATAATTCATTTTTATTAATGATACTATTTAAAATATGTATTTCTTATATTTTTTTTCTTATACTGTTATTAATACGTTTCATTAAGATCATTTTGTTTTGTTAGTAATAATTAAATATATCTTTTTGTTATGATTTGATGATGATATCTTCTTGTTAAATTATTTAAATTAAATTAAATTTTACAAACAAATATCTTATATCGGCAGTAATATATACATTAATATGTATCTCGATATAAGATATAGATCAAAAGTAATATAAAATTATTAGATTTTTACTGCCATATATTATGTATTCAGGATGCTGTTAAAATTCAAGATGCTTTTGTAGTGTATGTGATCGCGACGGCCAAGGTGTGCCGCGTATGAATGTGCGTGTGTATCTGTGTGTGTATGTTAACTTGTAAGGCGACGAGAATCGTCAGTCGGAATAAAGCCACTTCGAGATAAACATGCCTCGAACGTTTCTGTGCCCCTTATCCTCAACACAACAATTGGCGACGAGACCAACGAACAGTAACGCGTGTAGCAAGACTACGCGAAAGGAAAAGCGTGGATGGAAAAAAGGAAAAAAAGAAGATACAGCCTGGATACAGAATCTGAGTAAAGAGCAACTCATCGAGGAACTGAAGCAACAAGGCATAAAAGCTACGGCGGAAAATAAAATGGATGAATTGCGACCAATATTGAAACAGGCAGTGCGTAACGAGCAGCCGGCAGTGAGTGTGGAAGACGAATCGGCGGACATCGGAGCGAAAATCGATGAACAATCGAACATATAGAATCAAGGGATCAAGATGGATACGAGTCAACTGGACTTCAAAATCAGAATGGATGACTGGGAGGAATTCGTGGAGCGGATTGACTTATATTTCAAGGCAAACGCCATAGCGGAAGAGAAAAAACGAGCAATCCTGCTGACGAAAATAGATGCAGAAGTGTACAAAGTGGTGCGAAAAGTGTGTGCTCCGGCCAAACCGAAGGACGTTTCCCTCAAGGACATTATCGAAAAAGTGATCAATTACATTAAACCGAAAATCAACAAGACAGTGCTGAGAGCGCAATTCCGAGAGAGGAAGCAAAAAGAGGAAGAAATGGTCACGCAATATGTAGCCGCGTTATGCAGTTTGGCGACGGAGTGCGGTTTCGCGGACGAAGAAGAAGCCATAAGAGATCAATTGTTGAGCGGAATTCGGAGCAAAACGATCCAAATTGCGCTATTCAAAGTTAACAATCTAACTCTCGGATGTCGCGATGAAAATAGCCGCGGCGATTGAGGAGGCAAACAAGGCTTCAAGGAATTCAAAACAAGGACACAAAACGAGAAGAAGATTGCCGAAGCCGACACCGAGATTTATAGAGTTCGAACTTAGCATCAAAATAAAAGGAGCAGACAACGGAGTACGAGACAGTGGCCAAGGGAGCACAGCGACGGCGTCAACCGGAGACGCGGGTAACACGTGCACCTGTTGTGGAAAAGAAAATCATCAGAAGAATCGCTGTTGACATCGTACGAAACACTGCGATGGCTGTGGTCATCAAGGGCATCTACGGGTGATATGCAGAGCGAAACCACAACAGACAGCGAAGACGGTGAAAAACATTCAACGAGTCGACAAGGAGACGAGCGCCACGGACTCCGAATCCGAAAGCGAATGGTACGATAAGGTTACGTTTACAGTAGGTAGCAAAATAAAATCGTATAATCTTTTAAAAATAGAACCGCAATTTTTAGGAATTGAAGTCGAAGGCAGGCCAGTAAAAATGGAAATAGATGGAGGTTCCGAGGTATCATTGATCAATGAACGAGACTGTAGTATTATTTCCAAATAAAAAAATTGAATCGGCAAACATTAAATTGATTTATTTCGGCGGCGAAAGACGAAACGCAATAGGGATGATCCGAGATGTAATGGACAAGTACGGTCGTGTAACGACAATAGGCGAACTATACGTAGTAGGTAAACACGGGAAGCCATTAATCGGCAGAGAATGGCTACATAAGCTACAGCTTTGGCTAGGTATAAACCAAGCGACAGATACGAACAGGCATAGAGCAACGCAATCAGCGACAACAAAGACAACAGAAAAAGAAAACGAAAATCTCGATAGTATACGGAAAAAATTTCTAGCGAAGTACGAGCACCTGTTCTCAGAGGGACTAGAAACGTACAATAAAGCTGATTTCACTATACACATGCAAATGAACACAGTTCCGATATATTGTAAGCCGCGAACGCTACCGTTCACAATGAAAGATAAAGTGGAAATAGATAGACTAATAAAGGAAGGAGCGTGGTCACCGATAGAGGGGGAATGGGGTACATCGATTATACCAATACTTAAATCCGACGGATCACTAAGACTGTGCGGAGACTATAAACTCACCGTTAATAGAACAATCATTATTGATAAACCCGATCCCGAGAATCGAGCATTTAATAGAATTTACACGATGCCGTCTATATTTCGAAAATCGATCTGAAAGAGGCATACGCACAAGTGCCAGTGAGATTCGAAGCGGTATCTAACACTGAGCACGGTTATATCAGCCGAACAAACTGCCATACGGTGTCGCATCTGCACTTAATTTTTTTCAAAAGCAAATGGAGCAAATTCTCGCGGGTATGCCAAACGTGAACGTATTTTTAGACGACATAATAATAAAGGGCAAAATGATTCACGAGAATCTACAAAACGGCGGAAGTGCTAGATAAACTAAAAAAATGCGGATTAAAAATAAAAAAATCAAAATGCGTGTTATTAGCGACTAAGATTAATTATCTGAGGTTAGAAATAGCCCCGGATAATTAATCTTAGTCGCAGCAAAAATTCACACATTGAGAGCGAGTAGATGCGATCGATAAAATTCCGACTCCGAAAAATGTGAAAGAATTGCAGACATTCCTGGGAACGATAAACTATTAAATTAAATTCATAGAGAATCGAGCGGAAAAGTTGCATCCACTGTACGAGTTGTTAAAGAAAGAAAAATTCGAATGATCAAGAGAGTGCCAAGAAGCATTCGAAAGATAAAAAAAAAACCTGAAATCAGCGGAAGTGCTTACAAATTATCCAGACAAACAGTTAATATTAACGTGTGATGCATCGGATTACGGGATCTCAGCAATTCTTTTACAAATAATGCCGGAAGGAGAACGACCCATCGCGTATGCATCAAAAACATTGGCGGCAAGCGAACGTAAATACGCCGCGATAGATAAGAAAGCGCGAGTGATAATATTCGGAGTCACCAAGTATTATGATTATTTGTACGGAAGGAACTTCATTCTGAAAACTGATCATCAGCCGTTGGTTTAAATTTTCGGACCGAAAAAAAGGAATTTCGATAATGGTTACGAGGCGCTTGCAGCGTTACGCAAACTTTTCAATATCAAATCATGTACGTCAAATCCGCGAGAAACAGCGCAGACGCGTTATCGCGGTTACCGATATCAAAAGAAAGCGAACACACGAAACCACAATATACATATTTGAATTATATTGCACAAGAGCCACAAGTTTGTTTGACGACAGATTGATAGCACGCGAAAGTAGGACGGATAAGACATTAGCAAAAGTTAAAAGATATCTAGAACTTGGATGGCCAAACAGAAAAACGTTATCAAGTAGTTTGTTGCCGTTCGAAACAAGAAAAGATGAGTTAGCGATAGAACAGGATTGCGTGATGTGGTATTATCAAATCATAATACCGAGTAAATTACAGGAAGCCGTGCTAAACGAACTACACGAAAATTACGCAGAAATGGTAAAGATGAAATCGGTAGCGAGATTGTTTTTTTGGTGATCACAACTAGATAAGCAAATAGAGGAACTAGCGAGAAGTTGTCGCGACTGCGCGGAATTCCGTGATAACTCGTCAGCAGCGCAGCTACATCCGTGGAACTGGCCAGGGAAACCATGGGAAAGAGTGCACACCGACTTCTTGGGACCGTACAAAAGTCATAATTTTCTACTGTTAGTAGATGCGAGGACAAAATGGTCCGAGATTTTTGTGATGAAGTCAACAACCGCAAAAAAAAACCATAAATGCGGCAGACATTTGCGAGACACGGACTTCCGATTCAAATAGTCAGCGACAACGGACCGCAATTTACGAGCGACGACTTTCAAAAGTTTTTAAGTAAACCAGGGATTAAACACATACGGTCGGCCGTAAAACATTCAGCATCAAATGGAGCAGCAGAAAATCTAGTAAAATCATTTAAAAGAAAACTCAAAATTATGCTAAAAAATGGGAAAACGGCGCAAGAAGCGGTAGATTCATTTCTAATGGAATATAGATCGACCCAACATTGCACGACGGGAGAAACCTGCAAAATTAATGCTAGGCAGACAACTTCGAATAAAATTTGACCTAATGCGACCCGATATAAACAAATGACAAGAACAAACAGTGATGAGACAAATACGAAATGCAAAAGGGGGGAGGCAAGTTTTGCGAGAGGAGAAGAAGTATGGGCAAAAAACTTTAGTCGCAATGCGCCGCAGTGGACCGAAGCTATGATCGAGAAGTTGAGATTCGTAACATATACGGCGAAACTAGGCTCAGGCGAAGTAGTCAAAGAGAGTAGATCGACACGTCGATCAGCTAGTACGCGCTAGCGCGGCAAAGGCAAGAGATACAGGAGAAACGAAATCGAAAACAGAAATCGCCCCGAAAACACCGTTATGCAGATCGCCGAGATTGCATACGAAAAACATTGTAACAAGATTGTAAAAGAAAAAAAATCATGTAAACAAACTTAACGGAGAGGAGTGTAGTGTATGTGGCCAAGGTGTGCCGGCGCGTATGAATGTGCGTGTGTATCTGTGTGTGTGTTAACTTGTAAGGCGACGAGAGTCGTCAGTCGGAATAAAGCTGCTTCGAGATAAACATGCCTTGAACGTTTCTGTGCCTCTTATCCTCAACACAACAGTTTTACAGTTTCTTTTTGTGAAATGTATGATACATGTAATTTTATACAAGTACAATTTGTTTTTTTAAACTTTTATTAACACAGTTTCATTGAGGAAATAACTCAGTTTTATTAATGATTGTTAAATATATCTTTTTGATATATTTTTTAAACAAATATATCATAACCCCGATAGCAAAACCTGCAGAAACAGATTTTGAGCCTGCTACCAATATTTGATGGCAAAAAAGTAACAAATTGCACAGAGTCTGTAATATCTGACATTGGGAGCAAACTGCCCTCAAAAATAGGACAAAGCCTGCTGATATGCTATGCCAATAGATTACTAGCAAAAACCGAGCAGAGCCTGTTACCACCGTTTGATAGCAAAAGGGCAACAAATTGCACACAGAATCTGTAATATCTGACGATGTGAGCAAATTCTCTTCAAAAATATGACAAAGCTTGCTGACATGCTGTAGCAGCAGATTGGCAGCAAAAACCGAGCAGAGTCTGTTGACATGTTATGCGAACAGATTGGCGGCAAAAATCGAACAGAATTTGCTAACTTTCTTGTTGGACGATTACGTCTTGCATCAAACATATACATAAAAATACGTAAATAATAGCACATCAGCAGGCTCTGCTCGGTTTCTGTCCCCAATCTGTTCGCATAGTATGTCAACAGGCTCTGCTTGATTTCTGCCACCAATCTTCTGGCATAGCATGTCAGCAAGCTTTGCCGAAATCCCGAGCCTAATGCGGACACAGATGATTATGGATTTGCAGTCAATGTTTGATTAAATTTGTTTGCAAGCAAATTGCTAGCATTTTGCTTGCTGAGAATCAATATGATCAAGAGTTGCATAACAATCTGTACAGACCGTAGTATTTAAACATTTGTAGCTTTCATTTCTGCAGAAAAGCACAAATGCGTACGTAAAGGATAATAAAATGAAAAATACAACTTACCTGCAAAATATAGTAGACACAAATATGAGTTACACTCCGAAACAAATTATCACGAACTGTCAAACTCGCTACGAACGTCAACATCGTTGGCCACCACTCGGACGTGCAAAAAAAGAGTAAGCATATTATACAATAGTAGTAAGCAATTTATTAAATATACTGCTGTTTCCTTTTCGACCTAATAAATCGCACGCGTATTTATTACACACGCGTATTTATTATTATATTAATACCCGAGAGGTCTACAACCAAAAATACTACCGTTTACAATCAATCAATCTTACCGACCCAGCAGATAAATCAGGCCATCACTGCAGGATTCAGCGAACATTGATTCGCTAGATACAATAACTCTGACTTATCAGTCTATAATTCGCTTGGTCGATAAGATTAATAATGATATCTCGTGACAGACGTTGCAGCCGTACAAAGGCGACGATAATAATGACTTTCTTAAAATAAAAATTTCTAAATCGGACTTTGCGTAGCAATATCTCTGCTTATAGAACACGTAGCAGAAAAATAAAAATACTTTTATTATGCAAGTCGGACACAAGCCTACTATCAATCAAGCCTACTTAGAACTTAATCAGTTTAGCCGTTATTAAGATTCGATAATTTCGGATACTCGCATTTCGCCGACTCGCGTAGTCACACAGTAGTTCTCGGTTGACTTAACACCCGAGACACTACCGTGTCTCCTGATATATAAAATATGATATAAATATTAGGATGTAATTAAAAACTTATATGCTTCTTTTAATTTGTTAATAAAGTCTTGCTGGTGAATAATTTTTTTACTCATACAGAATTTGCAAGCAAATGCAAAGTTATTATTTTTACTTAAGTTTACTTAAGTTTAAAAATGCCGACCATAACATTATAGTCTTTTTCATTTAAGATTTTATTCAAAGTATTCTCTATGTTCTCATTCATTATTACATTTATTCTTCAAACTTGTAAAACTTGTAAAAATTCCATTCTTATACAGATTGAGTGCTATTCACTATTTGTATAGTTTCTAAGAATAACATTTAATCTATATAAGAATTTTACAAGTTTTACACATTTGGAGAATAATTGTGAAAAAATGAATGAGAATATGAATACTTTGATTAAAATTTTAAATAAAAAGGACAATACGTCCTCGAATAAAAAAGTAGTAAAGAAATAAACACTGATGTGAGTGTGGCGTACTGCACATGTGTGGTGTGCATTGGCTAATAACATTTCGTTCAGAGGCAATGAGTTCGTGTTGGAGGTGTCTAATTATTCAGCTCTTCCTATTCTTTATAAATAATGCTTTGTGAACAGCATTTAAGTTCTATAGTTTTTATAATTTTTATGATTCTTCAATACGTTAGTATACGCATGTTGTCCCATATCTAAATAAGAAGGGAGGATGTGCGTCACGCCAGGGCCCGACCACGAACCAGTCGTGAAAACTCGTAATTATTTTGCGAAAAAATACCACCTCAGTCAGGAATCGAACCTGGATCTCCTACTTACCGGGCAAGTATCTTATCCCTTCGACTACCGAGGCATGTAATGATATTTATCGCAAATAACGTGTTAGAATAACACGTCACAAATAATGATACACATATATATGTATGTTATAATATACATATATACATGTATTCTCTCGATCCCCACGACCGGTACACATGCGCGAACGTTGACGTATCGCGCATATGTATAAGATAAGGTCTGTTCTTTTTGGCTGAACTGGTTGTACTAGTTCACAGTTTATCTTTCTTTCTTACATTAAAACAAGAAAGATAAACTTTGAACTAGTGCAGCCAGTTCAATTAAAAAGAACAGACTCATAGTTGTATGATTTACTGAATGGAATGAGTTGTCATTCGTTGCCTCTGAAATGCATTTGATCGAGAGATTTTACGTATTGGATTGTAATTGCTTTTAAAAATGCCTCTGTCAAAAGGACACAACATTTATCTGCGTACTCAATAGCCAATCTAGCTTGCGCGTGCGTATTGTGAATGCGACATGGCGCATGCGCATGAGTTGAAATACCTAACCGGAAACGAAAGCGAAATTAATATGGCCGTGAATAACGATTGACCGGAATGTCCGAAGTGAAACATTCTAGATTTCAGTGAACTTTGCTAGAAATATATATGATACATAGCTTTTAACTCTCTTGAGTGGGACCGTGTGTGCTGTCCGAGAAGTCGGTATGACTGTGCGCGGCTTGATTATTGTTAATATTTTTATTTTATATATTTTTATCATAGATTATTTAATATAAATATCACAAGTCGTATAAGTGAATATAAGTGACCGGAACATCGACACGTGGCAATAAATAATACGCAATATTCGTATAATATTTGCGAGTTAGATCGCGTCCTCCGCGATATTATGTAGTATGTAATCTACTGTGACGGATTCAGCGAATTATTCCGTCAATATCATTTTGCCGATCTGGCGATGGAGCGGTTTGAAGTTCGTGCTCTTGGATATCTTTTACGTTCTCTCTGCGGACATATATCGACATATATCTACATGTTGGATTCTGAAATTGCTTTAAAATATTGGAGTTCTGATATTTATCATATCATGTATCTACAGCTTTATTTCAATCGAAATCGAAGATATATTTTTTTATTTATTCCACTTTATTTGAATTGTGATGCTATGCCTTTTACAGTGAGTGATAATAGCTTATTTATTACTGTAATTATTATATCTTATTTTTTGTTTGTTCTAGCTTATTAATCTTAGTGACTTGCTTATTAGTCTTTTGTTGCTTATATTATTATGATTTTATTCATTCAACTATTTGCTGATAATAAATTTTTTGTATGTGCTATTTTTTGAAACTCTTTGATTTTATCAATAATATACTTTTTCATTCTTGTTTATTTAATTTTCTTACTATACTGCACTATTATATTTAATTATCTTTATATTGATCATAATATTTGTCAGATATTGATACATATTGCTTTACTTTAATAAATTGCTTGACTTATATCACTTGCTTTATTAGGTCTTATTTACTCATTTATTTATTTATTTACTTTTTATTATCAATCGTTTTGACGGTATTATACTATCTGCACTGCTCTGGAATGTATATTCCACACGAATATAGTTGGAATCAGATTCTGATAATATAAGTAGTGTAAAATTTCTTTACTCATCACATTAAAACCAAGTTATACATGGTGGATCGTATAAGCACAAAAAAAGTTAGAAACGTTACAAAGATGTTAAAATCAACGGTACAATTATTAAAAAACGTATCAGTCAAAAGATAGTCATGTACTGAGTGAAATCGAAAAAACCGTGATATGAAAGGAATTGAATTGAAAATAAAAAACAAGCCAGAGGTCAAGAATTATATATAAAATTAAAATTTGTCAAGAACAGAAACATAAGCATGATGAAGGCATTCCGTATCTGTTTGTAGATTCAGCGTATTATTGTTTTGTAGTTTGATAAACAACATTTCTGAGATTAAACGTTTACCAATCACGTTCAGAGTCTAAAATTTTAACATTATCCCAAGCAAACTCATGTCCACTTTCCATTTTGTGATCTGTAATAACCGATTTAGAGTTTGTATTTCTCCGAATATGACTGCGATGCTCATTCAATCTCGTTTTTAGCTATTTCTTAGTTTGTCCCACGTAACACTTCTCACAATTCTCACATTCGATTTTGTACACTACATTTTTTCGTGATCCAACCGGATTTCTGTCCTTATGTGCACAGATCATTCCACTCAATTTACTCATACTGAAAAAGGCTGGTTTAGCGTCTAAATTAGCGTCATAATTTTTTTGAATTTGTCCACGTTGGAAGAGTTCAATGATAATGTGAACCTAGTTCTTTCTAGTTTTTTTATCGTTGTCAATAATTTCCAAGTCAATATTCTGTGTCATTATTTTTAGAAAACAACTTTTTAAGCCTTTGAGATATACAGTTAAAGATAAATGTAAGGGAATAATCGTTATTTAGCAAAATGGACATCATTAAGTCTAGGTTTTTTTAGTGATATTGAGGGTGTGATAAGGAGAAGGCTCTATCTATTAAGCCGAAAACTATGCCTTTCTTCTGGAACAGAGGATATTGAGAATGATAATTTAAGAGCCTACCAGAGAAGGTTGGCTTATGGTACCAGTCAAAATGAATAATGTTGTTAATAATTTTCATGGTAACTTTCAGGAAATTCAACTCCCGTCCACCCACTTCGCACGTGAATTGTAGTCTTGAGTGGAATTTTTAATAATTGTACCGTTGGTTTTAACATCTTTGTAACGTTTCTAACTTTTTTGTGCTTATACGATCCACCATGTATAGCTTGGCTTTAATGTGATGAGTAAAGAAATTTTATACTACTTATATTATCAGAATCTGATTCCAACTATATTCGTGTGCCGCTTTGTCAGGGACAAGACGGAAAGATTTGCTCCCTCACACGACTTGGCAATCGTCGTGAGCGACATACTTTTGATTAAACCACATTAGAGTTCGGCGTCTACTGACTAATACTATTTATCACTGAAGATGGCTCAATACGAGAGCCGAAACGTTTGATTTTTAATAAAGAAGATTTCTTAATCAAGAAGAATTATAAAGTTTATTGCGCACTGTTTACCGCGCGTTTTCTCTTGCCCCTTGTTTGTTAATTTTTTAAATACGGAGAAATTGAATATATGTAATTATATCAATTTTAATTTAACTTTATTTTGATTTAATTTATTTTAATCAGGTTTAGCTCATTTGATGTAATTTTTATTTATATAATTACATCATTCTATCCATTAATTTCATTTTACTTTACTTATCTATCAATTAATTTCTTTTGAAACTATTTTCATGAGCGCCGGGTAAATAAAATAAAAAGTGGTACAAACAGGTACAAACGAAGTACAAACCTATGGTATAAACAATTTTTTAAAATTGGTTGCTAAGTTCATATCAGTCGCCGGATAGCTATTGTATTATAATGCTATTCCCTATGTACATTTACATATCTTTTACTTCCTGTCTATATATTTGCCTTTTAATTTGATTTTATGTTATTACTTAATCATTATTGTGCCTATTTTGTGTAATTTTTTGCTGTATTTCAGTAATTTATTTAAATCTTTATCTTGTTAGGCAAGTGCTTAATTTGGATCATAATTTTGATTTATGCATTTAAATAGAGAGTGCGTAGGGACTAACAAGGTATGTGTGCTATTTAATATCCCTAACATTTTTATTTATAGAGATCAAGATGTATCAGGATGTAATGTATAGGTATTTTTTCGTGCAGTTACTTCACAAAAAATGCACAAAAGCTTAATCCATTTACTGAAAAATAAGATAAATAAATGAACTTTTTTATTATTCTTCATTCTATTTTCTTGTAAAATTTTATTGAAAAAAAAACTGTTGTACCAAGTTAAAAATAGAATGTAACTGACAATATCTTTTATTTTAAAAAAATAGAACCCAAGTGGTACGTATCTGTTTGTTCATTGGAGAGTCTTTTTATTATCATACTTAACTCAATTCTAGTTGTGATCAAACTAAAAAATAAAATCTAAGTGCTAGTATCTTTGTGATGATCTTTGTATTTTTATTGAAGAGTCTTCCTATTCCAAGTGATAATAGCTTTAATTCTTAAAAAAAAAATTGATTTTCACATTGCTAACTTAACTCAAATGATATCATTTGTATAAAAGATTTGATATTAATAATTGGTGCCAAATTATAATCCTATAAAAATTGCGTCATTCTACTAAATCCAAGTGAGGCAGCATCAAGTAAAAGGACATACATGCTCTACGAGCGGAGATATTGCTACAGTTCGCAAGCAGCAAAGTTCGATTCGTAAATTTTTACTTTAAGAAACGTCATTATTATTTGTATAAAAGACTTGATATCAATAACTGGCGCCAAGTTATAGTCCCATAACATTAAACTACAAGTTCACCTTAGCCAAATTATATTATATAAACACTTTTAATTATGTTACTGCAGCTTTTTTTCATCTTATTCAGATGATTATGATTGCGTAGTAACAAATCCAATTCACGATATGAATATCACTTGTGAATATTACGCGAACGTAGTAAAAATCTTCTAAATTATTAATAAAATAGAAAATTAAATGAATAAAAAATGAATGAAAAATAAAAATAATAGGGTATAGAATGATAGATTAAAATGATAACATAAAACTGAACATAGATATACATAGATATGAATATAAAAAGCAAGTTTAACAATAAAATAATAGATAATATAAAATAATAGATAATAACGAGAGATACAGTTCACAAGATCATTCCGCGAATGCATATATTACATTTTCATTACATTACTTGCGATTTAATCGTTCACGCTCTCGTATGATCATGGCGTGAACGTATTTTTAATAAATTATATAACAAATTTAACAATATTATTTAACATAAAACGGTCTCGTTTTCCCGCGCGGAGAGCGGTCAGTCGGTTACCAGGAAGAGGAAGCAAGGACGTTGGAGACAGAAATTCGCTTATTGTTGTTAGACGTGTATTGCAACAATGATTTATTCACTGAACCGAACGATAGTGGACGGTGCGTTGAAATGCACCGATCTTCGCGAATGGTCGTGGCCGTGGACGGGCGAGACGGCGATCGGCGCGCGTATGGTTTAGTGTACAAATTCGGCGGTTGGCGCGATACGCGTTCGCTGCGCCAAGTTCGGTGGCGCGGGGCGCGCGCGGCGGCGGCGGTGTCGCACGTGCTCGCCATGGATCTTTAAATCGACGGTGATGTTAAAGCGCTGTCGCGAGGGTGACGTATTCGCGAGGGCATTTGACCGTTTAGATCGGAGAACGAGTTGGCCCGTGCCGAGAGGGCTCAGCTGACGGGGGGTGTACCCCTCGTCTGTCTCAGTGAGTGCCGAGTGAACTCGGCCGGGGAGGGCCCCAGCTGTGTGCGGAGAAAGAGACGTCGGTGCCAAGTGTACTCGGCCGACCGGGGTGTACCCTGGTGCTCGGAAAGGAACGGTGATATCGGGGAGAATCCCGACAGTGGAATCTCGGGAACGGCGAAGTCGGATCGAGCGGACTCGACGCGCTGGGGAGACCCCAGCAGCTCTCGGTTTGCCGTGAGAGATTCGGAGATACTTCCGCCCAGGTCAAGCGAACTTGGCGCGTTGGGGAGGGCCCCAACAGAACTCAGGCTTTCTGGATACTCGCTTCCTTAAGACGTGCTCTCGAAAAACGAGCAAGGAACAGGAGTGCTTTCCTGTGGAGAGCGATGCCTTTTTATACCCGAGATCGACCTCGGTATTTTCGGTCGGATCGATCGGATTGGTCGATCTCGGGGTTAGCATCCCTCTCCCCAGGAACGGAAAAAAGGATCGGGGAATGATTGGTTTTTTTGATAGGGAAGGAGTTCGGTGGGAAGGTATCGGCGCGGCGCGGGGTGGTTACGCGCTTGTGGACGCGGTCGTGACGCGGTGCGGGACGCTCGCTCGCTTGCGTGGCGTGGCGTCGGTGTGGCGCGGGACGCATTCACGCTCGGTGGTACGGTGCGTGGTGCGGCGCGAGGTGCGCTAGCGCTTGGTGGCGCGACGCGTGGCGCGGTGCGAGGGAATACCACGAAAATAGGCATATTTTCGTGGTATTCTCGCTTTGCTCCGACGCTTTCGAGTTCGCGAATTGACAATGATTAAAAAAAGAAGGCATAAATGCCTCTTGCGGCCACTGCCGCACTCCTGTTGTTCGGCGGTCCCCAACGGATGGTCGGTCGGGAGAAAATCGGAGGAGGAACGGAGCGGAGGGATGCGCTCCGTTACAAACTCAATATAAATAATTTAAGCAATGTAGAAAATAATGTGCGGACTAGCAATATAATTATCATTTAAAATTTCTTCTGCATCCTTGCAATCGTCGTACCTGATCCATTTATTTCGCTAATAACTAATGGCAGTGTAATGACCAATATCTTGAGCCATTGAATATCTTGTTTGTTTTGATAGACTTAAAGGTGCTTTGAAATTGACGAATCCAGCGAGAATATATTCGTCCATCATGAAAGAAAATTTGATTTTTTTCGGGATATCTTTTACTTGAACAGCATATTGTTCTCCATTATCAGACGTTGAATATGTTTCTATTAAGATAAATCTTGATAAGAATATACATTTGTTAATTATTTAAATTTTGAAAATAATTTTATTTAATGGGCAATAATAATGCTATCACAATCCACGCTCTAAACAATGGGCAAATTATATTTCTAATTTAACAGTTTATTAATAAAAAGTTCCAAACGTTTCGACTCAAATTTGGGTTCAATGGATCAAGATATTATGCCTTTAAAATATTATGAAATACAATGTCAAATAATAGCAAAATTCATACATTATTGCATTTCATATTCATATTAAAATATACATACATACCTGTATATGATATCGTAGTACTCTCAAATCCATCGCAATTGGGTTGACAGCAAGAACGCAGTCCTTCAATCGTTATATTTTTTTCAATTTGAGCGATATTGTTTTCTAATAATGTTTCTAATTGCACTTGTATTAATGGCAACATTTTTAATCGTTCAGACAACCCTTTTCACATTTCGATACCTCCTTGAATGATGGAAATCTCTGAAACAATTTTCTACACAAAAAGGCAATTGCTACTTCACAGTTAATTAAGAAACAATTATTTGGCAACGTTTTACATGAAAAGATTTCTGTTAAAATCTTCGCACGAAGTTTATACGATGATCTTTTAATACCATAAGATACCATTTCACTAATTAATTCGAAAAATTTGAAATCTGTCTTATTACATACAAGATCTTTAATTGTATTCATATCAAAATAAGCAGCAACGAATAATTGTAAAATGCTATCAAATGCACAAGTATTTGCTAACGAATATCTATTTTTTTTAATTTTAATTGGTTTCAAGGATACGCTATTTCCATTTCTCATTATAGGTATCTTATGTATATTACTTTCTAACAAAAATTCGTTTTGTAAATTATGTTTCTGTAAATACTTTCCTTTCGATTGTGTGTCCGTCTTTACCAAACCACGTCTTCCGTTCCCCTCGTTGCAACAATATCTGGAAGATTGTTAATATTCTGGCAGTCGGTACATATTCGTTGTTGACCGTATCCTTCTTCTTCAACTGGCTTCGAACATTAATCTAAAACGTGTACATATTTTTGATGTACATAACACCTATGTCCTCCGGTAGGCTGATGTCCATTTGCACACGCGGACATCTTTTTTCAATTCCAACGTTGTTTGTAATTTCATTTTGATTTGTTGGAACACTTTGTTCAATGTTTATATCCATCTCCATATTTGTGTCCGTAGGATTATTCATAGGAATATCCTTATTCGCCTGTACTATTTTTAGGTGACCGTTTAGAAACTTGATATGTTTTTCGACTGCACGCATAGATGTTTTCTCTGTTTTTAATAAAATATGTTTTATTATGTTGAAATCACTTTCCACGGATGCGCTACCGGCAGGTACTCTGCCAAATCCGAATTTATCCCTGCAAACACAAGACCATAAAGGAAGTAATTTTACATCTTTAATCAAGTATTCGGCAAATTTGTGGCATGTAGTGCGCGTTTTCTCTGTCTCCTTCGTTGTCAATCAATAAAATGTTTACTTCTTCGTTGATATTTCTTACCCACTGATTCCAATTATTGGAATAGTCTTCTTCTTCGTTTTCAATCTCAATATATTCTTTATCATTTTCTATATTTATTTCTTCGGAATTTCTAAGTAAATTTTTTATTTTTATTTTATATTCTTCACATAATGTTTTATTATTTTCGGTTGTCACCCCTTCCGTTTCGCTTCGGGCAATAATTAAAATTCCTTTTAATAAATCACGCGCGGCTACGATATCACGACAAAATTAATTTTCCTACCATGTATAAATTAAATTCTTTTATTTCCGGACGTGATTCTTTTAAAAAATTAGTATTTTTTTATAAAATCGCACTACATCGCGAATATAGCAAGACGGTACATTTTCATAGCAAGCGTCCGCGTATTCGTCCAGTGAAGAATAACGAGTAAAGTTTCGAATGGCTGCGGTTAATAATGCACGTGAAAAGTTGCAAACGACTTTACGTGGTCGTGGCGCACCGGATCGTACCCATTCATTTAATCAGTACTGAATCGAACTTGTATTATGTCTTTCGGATAACATTTGTGCAACTGGAAACATACCACTTTTTTTAGAATGAACGACACAATTGTATAAAAATATATGACCTGTCTTTGAGTTATCAGGTCTTTTAATTTTCTTTATAATGCTTGCAGTTGCATCTATAAAAATACAAGCTGATTCATCTAAAGTATATGTTCTATATACATCCAGTTGAAAATTGGACCAGTATTGAATAAAAAACGGATTTAAACCAATGTTATTAAAATTACATATTTTAAGCAACCTAATTGCATTATTTCTAAAACCCTTAATGGGTTTTTATGAAAATAATTTTTTTGTTTAGCTTCATATTTGACTACTCGTAAAATATTAGCGTTAAATAAGTGAGATGGCTCGACATTATCACCTTCTTGCATTAATTTTTCTGCTAATTCGATCCTGTATTTCATAATACTGGTTCCTTGTAAATTATTAACAACAGTTTGTCTAATAGGATTTCTTAAATATCGTTTTCCACACCTTCTCCCTCGATAAATTTATATTTTATTTCTGTAGTTGTATCGTTACTGTTGTTAATAATACATTTTATTAACGAACCACATTTACAAGTTCCGTACGCGTACTCGGATTCCCTGTTACTTATCAACTTATGTCGCCTAAAATTAAATCCGCAAGATAATTTTGTACTTTTCCAAATTTTTTCAGAAAATACATGCTGCCAAATGCCCGGTTGCAAAATCGTATATTGTCGCGTGGAAGGGGGTCGACCTTTCTCTCTTCGTCTGTACGTTTTATTAATTAATGGCATTAAATTCCGTTTTTGGTATTGTAATTGTAAATGTAAGCAAGCCGTCCTTACTATTTAAGAGCATATTTAATCCACTTATTATTGAACTATTTATTATTATTGTTGAATCATTTTCCGTTCTATCAATACTAGATACTTCGAACAGTTCTAATTCTACGCTGTTATCAACATTTATTGATTGACAAGAAGGGACAGAAGGATGATCAAATAATATATTTCTTACATTATATCTATTGCACGTTACAAATATATATATGGACAACGGCGTCAACTGATTTTCAAGTTCTCTCGCTATAGTTACCCAAATTGCATTACATTTAGAAACAATTTTTTGACCGTCTTCTATAATTTGGTCTTTATATTTTAGTAATATCTCAATTAAAGAATGCTTATCTGTTTTAGCTGGTCTTTCTCGTGTAGGCATTGTAATCCAATCGTGTGTGAACACTTCCACAGTTAAATCTTAAACCTAAACTTAAAATTTAAATCACGAAGATAAAAAATGCGAAAAAAGAAAGGAAAAAAAATCAAGAACACAAAGTAATAAACGAATCACAAATGTAATAAAAAATACTAAATGAAATAGAAAGAAAAACAAAACAATAAACTAAAAGAACTAAATAAACTGTGAATAAACTAAATAAACTATGAAAGAATTAAGAACTAAGAACCAAAAGAAACAAAACGAGAAACGCGAAATTAATAACACGAAATCACGAAATTAATAACACGAAATCACGAAATCTCGAAACCCGTCGTACACTGATGCGGTCACCGAAAGAATGAGCACTGCGATTTCAATCGTCACACTAGATATTCGTAATTATGGTAACGATGAAATCGCCGAAGTATTTGCACATTAAATATCTGCGCGTAAAGAATCTGCGAATATCCGCAACATGAACAAAAAATTTACCTTTCAGAAGCCGAACAAACACGGCCGAGGACCGCAAGGCAGCAAGTTCTTTGAACTTTTTATCTCTATTGTTTGCCTCACATCGAAAGAGGAAACTAGATGACACGTGCATCACAACAACCGAGCGAGAAACATATAAGAAGTGAGATAAAAAAATAAAAAATTGTAGCATCTAAAAGAAAATATTAATGCAAAGATGTTACATATAAATTTAAGACATAGATATTACCATAAATTTAAAACATAGAATTTTTAACAAAACTTTTCCTTTATTTCAAAAATTTTTAAACCACAAAACATCAAAATACAATATATAATAATAAGGTTCGAAAAATATCTGACAAACGGACCTGCCAAGATAAATTGTCTATTTACGAGTCTTTGGCGGTTCTGTCTCGACAATTTGATTATTTGCGAGCCGTTAGAACGAGCAACAAATTCGGATTTTGCATACTTCGAAAGTTTGGAGTGTGTAGAGTACGCCAGTAACAAATTCGACCAAGCAACAATTTATTTGTTATAATTACAACGTCTGGAATCTGAGTATCTGACACGCGTTGGGTGGGTCCAGCTTAATGTCAAGCTAGCCCCCCCCCCTAAAGGAAGGAAAAAAAATATATAGGCGTGTCGTATCAACAAAAACAAATACACCAGAATTTGTTGCTAATTTGTTGCTTTAACTTTACGCAAAAATATTTTCAAAATTTAATATTTTTACTATTGTTTATTAAAATTATTTTGCAAAAATATTGAATTTTGGAAATGTTTTTTCGCTATGTTAGAGTAACAAATTAGCAACAAATTCTGGTGTGTTTGTTTTTTTGATACGACACGCTTATATATATTTTTTATTATGGGGGGAGGGGGTCCAGCTTTATGTCAAACTGGACCCCCCCCCACTTTGATTGCGATTTCCTGCCAAACGGCTGGAGCAACAAAATTCGGACTAGAGCAACAAATTAGCACATAAATAGCACTAAATTTTTTTTTATATATGAAACTCGATTTGCGATGGTGGGGAATTAAATTTTCAATTTAATAGGGGTTATTTCTTTCACAACGTTCACATGATTGGTCAAACGATTAACACCAATTTGATGAAAATATAGTTTTTAGTAAATCATTAAGATTAAAATTTTTCTTTTTCATGTTATTAATAAAAATTGAAAGAATAGTCTCAATAATAACTTTTGTATTACCACATGAATTGTATCGATAATTTGCAATAATTTGATGCTCTACAAAATTTTTTATTAATCGTATTTTGTACAGAGAGGTGTAAGAAAATCGAATGGATCTTGTTTAATAGCAACTGAAAAATTCTCTTCTAAAGATTTCCGTATTTCAGATATCCAAATTGTTCATTTTATGTTCATATCGATGTGCAAGTAAATTTAATACATCTAGTTTATCGCAATTTAATAATTGTTGTCTGATAATATGTAAACATTGCAATAAACATTATAATACTGTATTTGCATAACATGAAATCTTGTCTATATTTTGAAAACCATACATAATCCAATTAGTACTTTTGAGAGCGCGTTTTGAGCTGACTCTTGAACGGAAGTAATTGTTTTCAATAATATCCATGGAACATCTTTAACTTTACGATAACGCTCCTTCGAAACAGTAATCATTTTTGATTCTGGATTATATATTCGTTTTAGCCGATTATATTCTATAATAGCTTTTTCACTAGCAAATATGGATGAAGGATCAAAATTAATTAAGTGCAATCCATCTAGAGATGTTATTCGGGATAAGGCAACATAAACCTGTCCGCAATTAAATATGGAGTTATCTATATTTATAATAGCACTTTTCAAACTTAATCTCTGGCTTTTATGAATAGTGATGCCATAACTCAAAGATAATGGAAATTATTTTGTAATAACATATGCTCTATCCATCACTTGGAACTTAACACTTACTTTTTCAATAAAACATTCCAAACCAGATGGTAAAAGAAGTTTTATTTTTTTCTATGTAATCAGTAGTTGTATCTTGTACAACTGAAATGACTGTAGCTATTGTACCATTTACAAGGCCCAAACTAGCATTAATATTGCGTTTTATCATAACTTTTGCTCCAATTTTAATTATAATTTGTTTTGAAAACTGTTCTAGTATTATCATCATCGTTACCTATCAATATCCCTTTTTGTTATCCTTTTTTTCATATATGAAATACAATTAATTGTATCTTCAACTATTAATAATATTTCTTTTGAAACGATACGATTTAACATTGCAGTGTTAAGAACATCGCACATATGACAAGTAGTAATAAACAAACGGTATTATTTGGCAAATTATTAATAAAATCACACAATTCATTTACTCGTTCTTCGAAAGATTCACCCTTAAAAGATATTTTTCTTTTTTCGAGAATTTCACAATCATATTTGGTTAATAAACCAACACGAATTCTCGAGAGTAATTCACGGTAAGATCCGTCTCCTTGTTGGCGCATATTGATCGTCAATTCATCATAGTCAAATAAATTAATCCATAGATTAGTAGCACTTAAAGAAAGATATTTACGAATTTTTTCATCTGATAAATGTATAAAAGCAGGATCTTCATGTATAGGAGGTAATTGAAGCAAATCTCCAAATAAAAAAACATGCTTTTGATCAAACCAATCATCATCACAATCAGTAGTATCGAATATTTCAGACAATCGTAAATGTATATACATTAAAATTAAATTTGATATCATTGACACTTCATCAATTATTATAAAAACAACATCTTTGAGATCAACTCGTATAATTTTCAAAACGTGGTCAGATAATTATTTATATTTAGGAATATGAGCATGTTCAACAGATAACTGCAGTAATCTGTGAACTGTCAAACTATCTATATTAAATGCTGCTATACCTGTAGGTGCTATAGCAGTATTTTTGTTAAGATTTTGTTTTATCCAACACTTAATTGTTTTAACCAAGTAACTCTTACCAAGTACCTCTTTCTCCACTAATATATAATCGTAGTATTGATTTATTTGACATTACGGTATTAGTAACTTTATCAAATACTCTTTTTTGATCTATATTCAGTTTTGAAATCATTTCAGATATATCGATTTTTTCGCGTTTGTCAACAAGATCTTTAAAATCTTGCATCGCTTCACCAGCTTCAACATTTTGAACACCTATTCATCTTGAAACACATTCTGTTTTGCCAAATTATCTAAATGTTCTTGAAGTAATTGTTTTGCAGTTTCAAATGCTTCTTGCAATTTCTCTAATTTTTCATGATACTGCAATGCTTTCGCAAGATGTAATTTTACATTGTGAAATGATTCCGCATAAGTATCACATCCATTTTTAAGTTCTTCTATCTTCCGCCATGGTTTAAACATAAGAAGTAATAAGAAGAAATAATTTTCTAGCCATATTTTGACATCATCTATAGAGATTAATAAGATATCCACGCTGTCGTTGTTTAAGATAATGACCATTAGCCATCTTAAAGAACTTAATTTTTTTTACTTTGTGGTTTTATTTTGGTACTATTATTTAATATTAAACCACTGTGCAAATTCATAATGACATCGATTCTAATTCTTTTGGTCTATCCGGATAATGATTATCTATTAAAGATGGATAAAATGTGTCTGTAGAATCTTTATCAAAAGTTTCAATTTCCTTAGCTTTTGAGTTTTCTGTATCGTATCTAATTAACATCTAACCATCTAATAGTCGTATTTGTACCAGTTCCATGTAAAGAAATACCTAATAATGTATCAGCAGCTTCAAAAGCTCCATATTCTCTATTATTCGCAAAGCGATATTCCAACGATAGCTCGCTAATGATTTGTTTTTATTATTTTTACTATTAAGGATAGAATCAGATAATTCACATTTTCTTGCTTTATTCATATACTTAGTAACATAAAAAGTAAGCAAAGATGACTTTTCACCTATAAATTCCATATCCATATTTCCTTCCCACGCAGTAAGAAGGATAGGATTATAATCATTTATACCAATTTCGAGGAAGATCATAAAGTCTACTTTTATGTTTTAATTGTTTTCTACCTGCTATTGAACTTATGACATCTCTCAAATGTTTCCGTGATAGGATGAGGAAAACTGAAACGACATATACGAACAATTTTACGTCCTACTTTCTTAGAACGAAGACAACATAATCGTTATGTTTGTGTTGTTGATATGTATTGACTCGAGTGTATAATAATGGTGAAATATTTTTATTCGGCAATTTACAAGTTATATGTTGTAAAATAAATGAAGCCACTTCTTTTGGAGAAGATTGCCAATAATTGATGAATTTTTAACCCAAAATAATAAATGAAAATATTGGATACCTCTACCTTGATATTCTCGTCGCCAGAAGTAATGTAACTTCTCCAATCGGATGATCTTTAGAACAAATAAAATCAAGCATTGCTCGAAATTTCTTGTCCAGAAATCTCGATGTTGATACAGGATCTCTAGCAATTGAAATACTAGTAGATAAAGAAGATTCATTAGACCATTCATTTACTTCACGAATATATTCGCCTAATTCATTCCACATATACTCGCTAGGACTCAATGTTAAAAACCACGTTGCAGGACCGTAATGTTGCGTCATACAATTTAAATCACCTCTTGATTTACGCCAATATTGTTCCGTATTTCTTTCTACTTTAATAGTACTTAAATCAGATTCTAATAAATCTTTTTGCAATGCTTCTAAATATTCTGAAGCCGTGTAACGATCTCGCAAATTAGTTATATTCAATTTTTGATAAATATCATAACTTAATTGACACATATTCGCATTATTTAATAAATAAGACAAATATTATTAGTTTAATCTATATTGTGGATGTTTAGATTTCAAACGACATTTAATGAATTTATGATCATGAAGTTTAATCGGTCTAGTTTGACATTGCATTAACACCAAAAGGATATAAATCTGGAAAACACAATAGATCTAAATCTTTTTCACAATTATCTAAGGTAAATCGATATTTTTACATAATTTGTTCCATGTTTCTTGTAAAGGTAGTGGTAAATGAAAAGTCCTACCTTTTATTTTTTGTATCATTCGCCTATGAGGTAATTTTTTATTAATAACAGTTTCCATTTTAACAACAATTTGAAACGCTTTAGTTCTTTGTATGAGAATTTTTTCGAATGTGTTAAGAGATGCTTACATCAGGTACATCATGTACAATGAGATTATTTAATACGCAATATGCACTTAACCTGTTCCGGAATTTGCGTTCATAATAATCGCATATATACTGTGAGTTAATATTTTGTTTCTTTATATATGCCATTAAATCTCTGCAAACTGGAATATTTATTTGTGCTTTAAATTTATTAATTTCAGATACATTTCTTTTTTAACAAAGTCTCTCACATGATACACAAACATATCGAGGTGTGTCCATGGAGTGCTTAGTTAAAACTTTAAACGCGTTTTTATATTTATAAATAATATCCTCATCACTCAAAATAGTATCAGTAGACTGATGTCTGTACATACGATTTGTTGTGCCAAAATTATAATTTGATTTAATGTATCTAAATCAGCAAATGTTAAAGCCTTTTCTAAATTTAACATTTTTTTATAGAAATTTGTCATATGATAAATTAAACTTTTAAAATATCTGACCATTGGGAAATAAGGTGATAACAATTGAACAGGAAGAATCATTGCTTTGTAAAAAGTTGTATCAATGTAACAAATATGTGTGTGACCCAACTTTGTATTCGAATTCTCTTTTATTGTATTGTATATTTATGAATTTTCTATAATAATTTCGGTATTCTCTTGAAACATTACTTACATGTACTTATTATTCGGAGGAATGTTTCATAACGATTAATTAGAAGTGGATTATCAGTTTTACATAATTCGTTACATAACTATGATTTTTTTGTTTGTTCTTTCATCAAAGATAATACATATGTATTTTGAGCTCCTAAGTCCACAGATTGTGATAAAGTAATGTTACGATATATAGAATCGTTAAAATAATTTTCAGACGAAGTTGTATGCCTCGATTTATCACAAAATGCACTTAATTTATCACTAATTGTTTTACATTTAATAGCAAGATTTAAGCACATTTCTGACTTTTTTTTTAGTAAAGTTAATATTTTATACATAACCATGATTTTTTTGTTTGTTTTTTGTTTGCGAATATAATTGTTTCGAATATATATACAACAACGATACAATACAACAACAGTACAATTTTTTCGGCTTCTAATCGTTTTTCAACATAATTTTTAATATCAAGTTTATTATAAATTTCTTCAATTGTTTTAGAATTATGAAATTTTATATAATTGCGTGACCAAAACTTTTCATATTTTCTAATAATATTTTTGGCAATATCGCAATTATTTTTAACAAAACTGAATTTTAACTTTTTTTTCTCGTAATATCGTTTGTTATACAACCACTTACGATCACAATTTATTTCTTTTTTTTATCTCGTTCATGGTGAAAATTTTTTAAATAATGCATTCGTTTTTTAGTACGATTTTTTTCTAAATCTTGTTGGTATAGACGACATTTTTTAGCACGATTTTTTTATAAATCCTGTTGGTAAAGACAATGTTTTTTAGCAAGATTTTTTTCTAAATTCTGTTGATATTGACGTTTTTTAGCACGATTTTCTTCTAGATTCTGTTGATAGACATCATTTTTTAGCAAGACTTTTTTCTAACTGCTGTTGATAACATTTTATAACATAATTATTATCTATATCTTGTTTATATTGATGACGTTTTTCAGTAGCGTTATTTTCTAGATACCGATCTTTATTTTGAGAACATTTATTTTTATGTTGTTCTGTTGTTGTTATGTTATGTAGTTTGAATATTATTAATTTGTGTTAATTGTATTTCTTTAGAAACACTTTGCGGTAACTATATTTCTTTTGTAATGTTTTGAAGCATTAACTGTATTTTAGTTAATTTTGGTTTAGTAATATAATTATCGCGATATTTTCTTAATCGATTTGATTTTTGTTGTTCCGTCTCATGTTGACGTATTGTTCGTATACGAATCGCTTCAGTTTCTCTCGCTTGTATTACTGTTAATGGAAGTACTTTTTGAATAACACCATATTGCAAATCTTGAGGAAAATGTTCAATTACATTTGTTTCAAGAATTTGTATTAAATGCAAACGCATTAACTTATGTTCTTACTTCATTTTATCAAGTTTAATGTTAAATAACAATGAAATCGCAAAAGCTGTAACGAAAACACCACAATCACTACAGTTCGATTGACAGTAGAAAATTTGACAGGACGTTTCTGAAAATCGTATGATGGAAATAATCTTTTTAAAAATTGTTTATGATGTTTATGCAAAGTTTTATTATTTAAGGAATCATATATAAACATATTTTTTCTATCGTATTAGCTACATACCCAATGTCCATTAAATATATCAGATGAACTGTGAATATTTGTATATATTTTTTGTCTATAAGTATGGATTGTATTGTATCAGGTAACTGTATTCGCCATGTTTCAATAGGTGCATATTGTGAATAATTTCGTAAAAGATTTTGAAAATGTTCCATATGTGAGTTCGTAAACCATTCGCCTCATTCAATAATATTTCTATTGGCAGATGTTAAAATATATTTTGTCTTTATAAACATTTTATTAAAAATATACGACGATAAATTTTCTTGATAATAAGCATTTTGCAGATAGACACACAGCACCTTTGTATTAGCGTACAGTATTTTATGTTAATGCACAACAGTGTTTGTTGGAAATGCCTAATATTCGTTCCTTTTAGGCGCACAGCACTCGTTCCTTTTAGGCGCACAACATCCGTTCTTTTTAGGTGCACAGCATCCGATCTTTGCAGGCGCACAGCACCCGTTTCTTGCAGGCGCACAGCACCCATCCCTTTTAGGCGCACAGCACTCGTTCCGTGCAGACGCACAGTACCCGTTCTTTGCAGGCACACAGCATCCGTTCTTTTTAGGCGCACAGCACTCGTTCCTTGCAGGCGCACAGCATTACAGATGGGCGATGTCAGAAAAAATTGATTCTTAAATAATCGAGTGTCCAAATAATTGATTATTAAATAATCGTTAAATAAATAATCAATCATACACATCGATTGTATCTTAACAAAAAAATGATCGATTATTTTACAAAATATCGAAAAAGATCGATTATTAAGTAATCAATTATTATTTAATGACTGTGCAATAGAAAGCGCAGTGCTCTATAGCGAAAGACTCGCCTCCAAATTTTAACTACTCGAATGCTATTTTTTATTAATATCATTTATTTACTTGTTTGTAAAAAGTCATATATTTAAATCAGATTAGATATATAATCAAAATGTATAATCAGGATTGACAATTTATTCCATTTTTTTCCAAGTATCTTTGTGCTAGATATGAATCATTGTTATAAGTCCCAAAATCTAAAATATAAAAAAGATACAATTAAAATTTTATGTGTATTAATAAATCAATATAATATATAATAGAAACACTTATAAGAAAATATATGAACAACGGCATTGCATACAGGCAAAATAGAATAATAATAATAAAGATGAGAGAAAGTACATGCCAATTGCCAATTTTAAATATATGCAACTAACCTTTACTAAAAGAAAATTTTTTTACAGTTCGTACAGTTGTGCACAATTATACACAAAACTTAATTATATGACACACACACACACACACACACGCACGCACGCACGCACGCACGCACGCACGCACGCACACGCACGCACACGCACGCACGCACGCACGCACGCACGCACGCACGCACGCACGCACGCACGCACGCACGCACGCACGCACGCACGCACGCACGCACGCACGCACGCACGCACGCACGCACGCACGCACGCACGCACGCACGCACGCACGCACGCACGCACGCACGCACGCACGCACGCACGCACGCACGCACGCACGCACGCACGCACGCACGCACGCACGCACGCACGCACGCACGCACGCACGCACGCACGCACGCACGCACATATAAGTAATATGTACTTAATATATAAGTTATATGTAATAATAGAGTATAATATACATAAAACTCAGAAAGATTGAATTTTTCAGTCTAGTGCCCAAGTCTATTCACTAAGTGAACTTAAGAAGAGTAATCGTTTTGCGTTAAGTCTATTTCGTAAATTTGACTTGATGATTCCAGTTTTTGAAAAAATACGCTTAAAAGGAACCGAAGTTGCAACGACGGATAAATAACGCATTGCAATTGTGAAAAGTGTTAGCTAAGCGGACTTAAGTGTCTGTCAATGTTCAAATGGATTTTGATTTCGCAAAATAAGTGATTGGTTTAAATATTGCCGTAACTCAAGATTCATACCTCCGTATTCATCGAGAGATGATGCACATGTTTCGATTTAACTGTCATGAACAGTCCACACATTGAACCTATTAGTTTTGGTCTCAATTCGAGATTCCAGATGTACTTTGTTTATGTTATTATTAATGGAGACTGATTTTAATTGATTATTAATATGTGACAAAGCGACGGAAGCAGCTTTTGGTGACTGAAAATGCATGCGTTTATATCGCGGATCCAAAAGAGTTGATACTCAAGCAAGTACGACTCAATTTCTTTGAAGCGTCGCTGAATTTCGGACAAGATATTATTTTTGAATGTATTATCTTCAACTGTTAAAGGAACTTTTTATTTTACTTTCCATGCAGTGAATAACTAGAATCACCAAACTACTAGTCGGATACATCGTTTATTTCGGTAGTTACAAATTCAATTGGACCTAAAATTAGTACAATATCTTCTAAGATATTGATTTGAACAGTACAAAATAAATAATAAAATTTTATTTAAATAAAAAAATTTTTATGTAAAAATATAATAAAAGTTATATGAAAGTTATCAATGTTCAAAAGAAACATGAATGATACCCTAAATGGATCTAATGTGTGTGTGTGTGTGTGTGTGTGTGTGTATGTGTGTGTGTACAAATGAAATTCTAAATTAACAATGAGATTAATAAAATTATAGTTTTAGATTAGTATAAAAATATATAAATGGCACTATATATTTTATTACATGAACATTTATATTTGATGCTATGTGGATTCATATTCCTATACATATTTTTATATAAAATAGGTAACTTTATTTAACTGTGGTGGGGAAAAATGCTAAAATTAATTAATTATTGAATGACAAAGTTCAGAAGAATAGAAAATTAAAATGTTAATATTAACATTACTATTTTACATAAACGTTTCAACTTGGCTTTAGATTCTTTGTAACTGGTTTTTATAATCGTATATTTAATTGGTAAATTTTATAATTCTTTCATTTCTTGTTGAAACAAGAATATTTGAGAATCAAAGATATTTATTTATTTTAACATTTCTTTCTCTTGCAGATTTAAATAAGAGAGTTACATGAAAGTTATCAATGTTCAAAAGAGAAATAAATGATACCCTAAATGGAACTAATATGTGTGTACAAATGAAACTCTAAATTAACAATGAGATTAATAAAATTATAGCTTTAGTTGGATGTTATCTAAATTATATTCATGTATATATGTAATTATAGAAAAAAAATCAAGTATAAAAATGTCGAGACGCGCTTATCGAATATAGAAAGATGGTTAATATTACAAATGTCTGATACCACTATAATTATCTTTTTAAAAAGAGGTAAAAAAAGGGTGTCAAGTATAGTGAACGCTTGAAAAAAAAAAACTGTTAACCAAATTAAAAAATAGAATCCAATTGACAATATCTTTTATTTTCTTTTTATAATTCTCCAACCCATATGATAGTAGTTTTAATTCTTTAAAAAAAAGTTATGTTACGAAATTGCTATATCTAATGCAATTCTAATTGTAATCAAACTAAAAAATAAAATCTAAATGCTAGTATCTTTGTGATCTTTATACTCATTGAAGAGCCTGCCTATTCTAACTCAAATGATACTAGTTTTAATTAAAAAACAAAAAAATTTATTTCCACATTGCCAACTCAACTCAAATGATATCATTTGTATAAAAGATTTGATATCAATAATTGGCGCCAAGTTATATCCTACTATAAACATTGTGTTATTCTACTAAACTCAAGTGATATGTATTAAAAAATAAAATTTAACTGACAATACCTTTTATTTTAAGAAAATAGAACTTAAGTGGTATCTTCATTGAAGAGTCTTTTTACTCCAACCCACGTGATAGTAGTCTTAATTCTTTAAAAAAAATTTGAATTTTGAATGAAAAATCTTCCTATTTTGATCAAAATGATACTAGCCTTAATTCTTTAAAAAAGAAAATTTTGTTTCGAATAAGAAGGGAGGGTGTGCGTCACGGCGGGGCTCAACCACGAACCAGTTGTGAAAACTCGTATTATTCACCGAAAATGTTCTTTGAATGCTGTTCTCGAATAGTCGGGAATAACTCTTTCGACATAATCGGATAATTTTTTTGATACGATTATTTCTCCCCGCGTAGTATTAACCATTAAAATGAGATATAATATCTCTAATTCTTTATTTAAAGTAAATTTTTCACCGTCACTATTATTAATAAATTTTATTCCCGTCAAATTGCATCAAACGCATTTAAACCGTCCCGTTTCTAAGCGCGTATACTGCGTATTAGCGAAATGGAATACTATCCATGTTCGCAGTGTCTGCTATCTATGCGCTCGATGTGTGAAACGGAACGGACCCATAGTTCTATAAATATTGAGCTACAAGTCCATCTCAAATTATATATTTCAATTGTATAAAAGATTTGATATTCCACTATTTACAAAAAAAATTAAACTCAAGTAGTAGTATCTTTAATTTAAAAATAATAAAAACCAAATTATATATTATATATATATATATATATATATATATATATATATATATATATATTTCTATCTATTTAAGACTTCTTTTTCTAATCCAAGTGGTAGTAATTATTTAGCTCTAAAATATTATATCACAAAATTGCTTTACTCAATCTACGTTCTTATCACAAAGAATTAAAAAATAACAGTACAAAATAAATGATAAAATTTTATTTAAATAAAAAAAATTTTTATATAAAAACAGTTGGCGCTGCCCAAATCTCTAAAAAGAACACGAATAAGTGAATATATATATATTATATATATATATGTGTGTGTGTATGTATGTATATATATATATATATATATATATATATATATATATATTATATATAAAATTGTAATTATCATATTAAACAATAAATCTTACCTTTATTTATAACATTCAAATAATTTCATTATTAGTTTTGCATTTTTCTTATTTTCCTTGTTTGGTCTGAGCAGCGCCAAGTATTATACATCGAGAACATTTATTTGAGCAGCGATGACCCCTTTCCTCGCGATATCTGATATTGCATGATCTGCAATAACCTCTTCTACTTTCCGCGGTCGCTTTTAAATTTAAAATAGGATTATAATGATGTTAACGTTCGTAATATAATATTGTTATTGTATATAATATTGTTGCGTTCGCGGTTCTCGGCGGAGCGCCTTCGGAAAGGAGAACACAGTTTTTAAGAAAAACGCGCTTTTTATTTGACCATCGATACACCGGCACAGAGACGCGTCCGTCCGCCGCGGAATCTGGCCGTAAACATCACATAACAACTGCAGAACAACGCGTTGTCAAGGGCCGATCCTCACTTAAAACTCTCATCGAACGGTATTGATTGATTCCTCGGGAGCAGCGCCGAGCGGAACACCGCACGGCCGCAACAATATTTAATCGATATAAGCGCGTTCTAGAGAAGTAAGTATCGCGGTTCTGATAAAGGTCTCTCGCCGCGTCTGAAAGTGGCAAAATTACAAAATTAAACAATAATCGCGATATCGGATGCGGCGAGAAAGCGTTGGAAATATTCTATTTCCCGAATCCCGCAACCCTCCGGTGGAATAGTGACGCCAGCCCTCTTCGTCAAATCCTGCACGAGATCGCGTTGTAACGAGGAATTCTGACGTCTTACCACATTCCATTGCTCGTGAAGTCCCCCGCTCGCAACGTTCCGCGTTTATGATAAATTTGCGTGACTACGAGAGAGCAGGGAAAACACAAATTATCCAAATTGGAGATTGTTAAAATCGAACGTTTCGCAACGTCTTTCCGTGTAAGTTTATTCGAAACGCGCCCGTGACCTCTGGGTGCCGTGACATTGAAAACACGTTAAAATTCTGCGCGATATCGAGATCACCGGCGTTTTGCGCTACTGAACTCACAAGACGCCAAATGTCCTCATGAGTTAAGTCGTGTGCGGATCGAAATGAATCCCACAGGACCGTGCGTTAAATCCTCCGAATCGAATGAAAATCTCACATAATCATGCGGTTCGAAGGTATGCAATGCATGAATTTCAGCGAATGCGTTTTCAAGCCAATTATAAAGCTCGACTCCTTCGGGTAGCGGACGCAAACGGAATATCGTCTCCCTTCCTAATATCTCGAAATTTCTAAACCGGCGCGAATTTTCCCCGATTAATAGTAAATAGTCAAAATTTCTACCCCGTGCTTGTTCCCTTTCCTCCTCCTCCTCCTCCTTCTCTGTTTCCTCTTCCACTTGTTCCTCTCTCACCTCCTCCTCCTCCCTTTCTTCATCAGCTATTTCTTGCTCCTGCTCCTCCTCCTCTTCCTCTTCCAAATTCTCCTGAGCAGGGAATATTCGATTTCCTCCACGCTGCGGCTCTTCGATGTTCGCTTCTGCATAAAAGTTACAAAAATTAGAATTTTACTTTATAGAAAATACTTCGATAATGCTTCGAATATTATGTCCGTATTTAATTTAATAAACGTGCATACATGATATTTTTCGCCGAGGTAACCCGCCTTTTAACGTTGCCGTCTCCTTCTCACATGAAGAATAGGACTGAGAGGAATTCCTATTAAAAAAATTCGATAATTTAAAATTAAATATGAACATAAATCGAAAAAATAAGAAAGAATTTATATACCAGCAGGATGTGTTTCTCCAATCTCCTCCTCCTCCTCCTCCTCCTCCTCCTCCTCCTCCTCTCCTCCTCCTCCTCCTCCTCCTCCTCCTCCTCCTCCTCCTCCTCCTCCTCCTCCTCCTCCTCCTCCTCCCCCTCCTCCTCCTCCTCCCTCCTCCTCCTCCTCCTCCTCCTACTCCTCCTCCTACTCCTCCTACCCCTCCTCCTCCTCCTACTCCTCCCCTCCTCCTCCTCCTCCTCCTACTCCTCCTACTCCTCCTACTCCTCCTCCTCCTCCTCCTCCTCCTACTCCTCCTACTCCGCCTACTCCTCCTACTCGTTCTCCTCCTACTCCTCCTACTCCTCCTCCCCTCCTCCTCCTCCTCCTCCCCTCCTCCTACTCCCTCCTCCCTCCTCCCCCTCCTCCTCCTCCTCCTCCTCCTCCTCCTCCTCCTCCTCCTCCTCCTACTCCTCCTACTCCTCCTCCTACTCCTCCTACTCCTCCTACTCGTTCTCCTCCTACTCCTCCTCCTCCTCCTCCCTCCTCCTCCTCCTCCTCCTCCTCCTCCTCCTCCTCCTCCTCCCCCTCCTCCCTCCTCCTCCTCCTCCTCCTCCTCCTCCTCCTCCTCCCTCCTCCTCCTCCTCCTCCTCCTCCTCCCCTCTCCTCCTCCTCCTACTCCTCCTACTCCTCCTACTCCTCCTACTCCTCCCCTCCTCCTCCCTCCTCCCCTCCTCCTCCTCCTCCTCCTCCTCCTCCTCCTCCTCCTCCTCCTCCCCCTCCTCCCCCTCCCCCTCCCCCTCCTCCTCCTCCTCCTCCTCCTCCCCTCCTCCTCCTCCTCTCCTCCTCCTCCTCCTACTCCTCCTCTACTCCTCCTACTCCTACTCCTCCTACTCCTCCTACTCGTTCTCCTCCTACTCCTCCTCCTCCTACTCCTCCTACTCCTCCTCCTCCTCCTCCTCCTCCTCCTCCTCCTACTCCTCCTACTCGTCCTCCTCCTACTCCTCCTACTCCTCCTCCTCCTCCTCCTCTCCTCCTCCCCTCCTCCTCTCCTCCTCCTCCTCCCTCCTCCTCCTCCTCCTCCCCCTCCTCCTACTCCTCCTACTCCTCCTCCTCCTCCTCCTCCTCCTCCTCCTCCTCCTCCTCCTCCTCCTCCTCCCCCTCCTCCCCCCTCCTCCTCCTCTCCTCCTCCTCCTACTCCCCTCCTCCCCTCCTCCTCCTACTCCCTCCTCCTCCTCCTCCTCCTCCTCCTCCTCCTCCTCCTACTCCTCCTCCTCCTCCTCCTACTCCTCCTACTCCTACTCCTCCTCCTCCTACTCCTCCTCCTCCTCCTCCTCCTCCTCCCTCCTCCCTCCCTCTTACTCCTCTCCTCCTCCTCCTCCTCCTCCTCTCCTCCCCCTCCTCCCCCCTCCCTCCTCCTCCTACTCCTCTTACTTCCCTCCTCCTCCTCCTCCTCCTCCTCCTCCTCCTCCTCCTCCTCCTACTCCTCCCACTCCTCCTCCTCCTCCTCCTACTCCTCCTACTCCTCCTACTCCTCCTCCTCCTCCTACTCCTCCTACTCCGCCTACTCCTCCTACTCGTTCTCCTCCTCCTACTCCTCCTCCTCCTCCTCCTCCTCCTCCTCCTCCTCCTCCTCCTCCTCCTCCTCCTACTCCCCCTCCTCCCCCTCCCCCTCCTCCCTCCTCCTCCTCCTCCTCCCTCCTCCTCTTCCTCCTCCTCCTCCTCCTCCTCCTCCTCCTCCTACTCCTCCTCTCTCCTACTCCTACTCCTCCCTCCTACTCGTTCTCCTCCTCCTCCTCCTACTCCTCCTACTCCCTCCTCCTCCTCCTCCTCCTACTCCTCCTACTCCTCCTACTCCTCCTACTCGTCCTCCTCCTACTCCTCCTACTCCTCCTACTCCTCCTCCTCCTCCTCCTCCTCCTCCTCCTCCTCCTCCTCCCCCTCCTCCTCCTCCCCCTCCTCCTACTCCTCCTACTCCTCCTCCTCCTCCTCCTCCTCCTCCTCCTTCTCCTACTCCTCCCCCTCCTACTCCTCCTTACTCCTCCTACTCCTCCTCCTCCTCCTCCTCCTCCTCCTCCTACTCCTCCTCCTCCTCCTACTCCTCCTACTCCTCCTCCTACTCCTCCTACTCCTCCTCCTCCTCCTCCTCCTCCCCTCCTACTCCTCCCCTCCTCCTCCTCCTACTCCTCCTCCTCCTCCTCCTCCTCCTACTCCTCCTACTCCTACTCCTCCTACTTCTACTACTCCTCCTCCTCCTCCTACTCCTCCTACTCCTCCTACTTTTACTCCTCCTACTCCTCCTCCTCCTACTCCTCCTCCTCCTCCTCCTCCTCCTCCTACTCCCCTCCTCCTACTCCTCCTCCTCCTCCTCCTCCTCCTCCTCTCCTCCTCCTCCCTCCTCCTCCTCCTCCTCCTCCTCCTCCTCCTCCTCCTCCTCCTCCTCCTCCTCCTCCTCCTCCTCCTCCCTCCTCCTACTCCTCTTCCTCCTCCTCCTCCTCCTCCTCCTCCTCCTCCTCCTACTCCTCCCTCTCCTCCCTCCTCCTCCTCCTCCTACTCCTCTTACTTTTCCTACTCCTCCTCCTCCTCCTCCTACTCCTCCTACTCCTCCTACTCCTCCTACTCGTCCTCCTCCTACTCCTCCTCCTCCTCCCTCCTCCTCCTCCTCCTCCTCCTCCTCCTCCTACTCCTCCTCCTCCTCCTCCTCCTCCTCCTCCTCCTACTCCTCCTCCTCCTCCCTCCTCCTCCTCCTCCTCCTACTCCTCCTACTCCTACTCCTCCTACTTCTACTCCTCCTCCTCCTCCTACTCCTCCTACTCCTCCTCCTCCTCCTCCTCCTCCTCCTCCTCCTCCTCCTCTCCTCCTCCTCCTCCTCCTCCTCCTCCTCCTCCTCCTCCTCCTCCTCTCCTCCTCCTCTCCTCCTCTCCTCCTCCTCCTCCTCCTCCTCCTCCTCCTCCTCCTCCTCCTCCTCCCCTCCTCCTCCTACTCCTCCTCCTCCCTCCTCCTCCTCCTCCTCCTCCTCCTCCTCCTCCTCCTCCTCCTCCTCCTCCTCCTCCTCCTCCTACTCCTCCTACTCCTCCTACTCCTCCTACTCCTCCTACTCCTCCTCTCCTCCTCCTCCTCCTCCTCCTCCTCCTCCTCCTCCTCCTCCTCCTCCTCCTCCTCCTCCTCCTCCTCCTCCTCCTCCTCCTACTCCTCCTACTCCTCCTACACCTCCTACTCCTCCTACTCCTCCTACTCCTCCTACTCCTCCTACTCCTCCTACTCCTACTCCTCCTACTCCTCCTACTCCTCCTACTCCTCTTACTCCTACTCCTACTCCTACTCCTACTCTTCCCGTTCTTCATCCCCTTCCTCTTCCGGGATTACGAGAGAATACATATGATCGTATTCTAGGAAAAAAGTATATACCAGGTGTATGCATAAGTTTTTTCCGGTTTTTTAGTAAAAAAAGACACGTAATTTTCAAAGGAAATTAATTTTTTTTTATTCAAAATATTGGCCATCGGCTTCTACATATTTTTGTATGATTTTTTTCGATGATTTTTTTTTAATTTTCTCATCTAATATTCAAGCATGTTCGAACGTGATCGAACTTGCAATATTCGCTTTATTCGAGAAAATTCTTTCCTTGTTGAAAAAAGAGCAGCGTCAAATTATAGTTTACTCGAATGTTTAATAATTTATTTATTTAAAAATTTTTCTTATCTAACATCTAAGACACACGCGTGTTTGAATATGATCGAATCTGTAATAATTCTGTTATTTGAGAAAAATTTTTCCTTGAAAAAGAGCGGAGACAAAGCGAAGAGATGCAATTTCTTCTAGAATCTTCAATCTTTTAATTATTATTTATAGAATGTACTTTTTTATTTATTTCGAAGGGATAGAAGATACTATATAAGTAGGTATTGCTGTACAGATACTATATAAGTAGGTATTGCGGTACATTGCTTCACTCGAGTATCGACATTCGAAGCGTTCACTTCGAAAATATCCCTCCAAGTTTTCGTTTATTTGTAACGTAATTTGGAGCGCATCCTTCCGCTCCATTCCTCCTCCGAATTTCCCCCGACCGACCATCCGTCGGGGACCGCCGAACATCAGGCGGAGTGCGGCAGTGGCCGCAAAGAGGCAGCAATGCCTTCTTTTTAATACATGTATACACGAACTCCGGAGCGTCGGAGAGTACCACGAAAACACGTATGTTTTCGTGGTATTTCCCCGCACCGCGCCAAGCGTCGCGCCAACAAGCACGAACGTACCCCGCACCGCGCCACGCACCGTACCACCGAGCGCGAACGCGTCCCGCGCCGCACCGACGCCGCGCCACGCAACCAAGCGAGCGTCCCGCACCGCGCCACGACCGCGTCCACAAGCGCGTAACCACCCCGCGCCGCGCCGATTATCTTCCCACCGAACTCCTTCCTTACCAAAAAACCCATCATCCCCCGATCCTTTTTTTCCGTTCCTGGGGAGAGGGATGCTAACCCCGAGATCGACCAATCCGACCGATCCGACCGAAAATACCGAGGTCGATCTCGGGTATAAAAAGGCATCGCTCTCCGCAGGAAAGACACTCACACTCACACTCACGCTCCGATCACTCCTGTTCCTAGCTCGTTTCCGAGAGCTCGCCTCGAGGAAACGATCTTCCGAAACGGTAGCAAGCCTGAGATTTGTTGGGGTTCTCCCCAACGCGCCAAGTTCGCTTGGCCTGGCCGAAAGCCGTCTCCGTCGCTCGCACGGCAAGCCGAGAGTTGCTGAGGTCTCCCCAGCGCGTCGAGTTCGCTCGATCCGACTCTGCCGTTCCGAGATTTCACCGCCGAGTATCGGGGTTCTCCCCGATACTACCTCTCCGAGCATCAGGGTCCACCCTGGTCGGCCGAGTACACTCGGCGTTCACGCAAACAGACGAGGGCACACCCCCCGTCAGCCGAGCACTCTCGGCAGGAAACGGGCACATCCGTTCTCCGATCTAAACGATCCGCCGACCTCGCGAAATATCCACCCTCGCGACAACACCCGCGACACGCGTGCACGTGTAAATCCACGCCGATTTAAAGGCCCGCGACCGAACACGTGCGACACCGCCGCCGCCGCGCGCGCCCCGCGCCATCGAACTGCGCGCCGCGATCAGTATCGCGTCGACCGCCCGAGCGATATCTTGTTGTATATTCACGCGCTATCCACGTGCCGATTGCCGTCTCGCCCGTCCACGGCCACGAATAATTGACGCGAAGATTTGGTGCGTTTCACCGCCCCACTATTGGTTAAATAAAACATCGTTATTTGTTATAACTATCGCGTAACCATTTAATAACACCTTTCTGTCTCCAATGTCCTCGCTTCTCCTCCTGGCAACCGACTGACCGCTCTCCGCGCGGGAAAGCGAGACCGTTTTATATTAAAAGTGAACATTTATTCAAAATTCGTCAAGTAATATGGCCGGACCACATGAAGTTGCGAATCCCGCTAAAGTAGAAAATATTTGCAAGATATTCAAGAATTCTGTATAAAATGTGCAACAAAATTTGTTGCTTTTTACGACGTACCCTCTCATACGAAGAAATTACACGTGGAATTACAATTATTTAAGAAAAGTATCTTCGAGCCTGTCGTCAAATTGAATGGTAATTCTGCAGAAGGAATCAGTTTTGATTTGGCAGCAATTTCAAGAGAGTATTCGGGACATGAACGCGTACTTTAATAGAAGTAACAAAAGCAAAGTAAATCCTATCACATTTGCAAACATATTTATCAACTTCACCTCTGCCTACGGAACGAAAGCTGTATTGGTGACGTATAAGGAAAATGAAAATTTTCCTAAAGAAAGCAATACTGGAGTAATACGCAAGCAGACTCGAAAGCGGAGGAACAATCACCATCGAAAAAAAGAAAACTTACTCCGTCGCAGTTATAATGCAGCAAGCTACTTTTCAAGGAATGAAGAATATCATCAAATGTGCTCGATGCTCGTATAAACCA
Organism: Pogonomyrmex californicus; assembly: GCA_024349325.1. Lineage (NCBI taxonomy): Eukaryota > Metazoa > Arthropoda > Insecta > Hymenoptera > Formicidae > Pogonomyrmex > Pogonomyrmex californicus. The sequence goes on from JAECZD010000011.1 coordinate 908,719, forward strand.
GCTAGCATCCGTCGATACTGTTAATGAGTGCACACGTTATTTGATCAAGGAGATAGAACTATGTCTACCTAACAATTACATCGACGCCGATATCATCAAACTCACTCTCCAAGGCAACCAAAAGGATATCGAAGTTGCTGTGAGAACACAAATAAATAATTTACCATTTTTGGATACATATTTTAATATTGTTAATATTTTAATATTTTTAGAATTAATTACACTAAAATTTAAAGAAATTACTAATATAATTTTAATGAATCGAGAGTTATAATTTTTATATAATAACTGAATCATGTATTTAATTTTGTAACAAAACATATTCATATATATATGTGAAAAATAATAAATTTAGCTTATATAATATTATATTATAAATTATTATAATTTAGCTGATAACATTCAAATTTACGTCGTTTCTTTATCTTTCTCTTTATCCTAAATTTTTCACAACTCCTTCCCTTTTTTTTGAAAGCTATTTACGCTGACCTGCACGAGCGTGTTTTCCTATTGTCTCCTAGTATCTCTCTGTTTTCCCGACATATCTTTCTCTCTCTTTCTCTCTCTCTCATCCTTCAATATTCCTGCAAAGTTATCATCGCGTCGAAAGAAAATTTTTTCAATCCACGTGTTGTAGCCAGGTCTACAACCAATAATAAAATAATAACCAATAATAAAAGTAGTCCGCATGACAACAAAATTAGGTCGCATGAAATATCGAAAAGTCTTTCGAAAGATGACACAAATGTGTGACCGCCGAAATTGCGACCAGTCTTTCGAAAGATCGCAGAAATGCATCGCGAGAACATTGTGAACAAGCCTATCAGCAAATTTCTAAACTTGATGATCAAACCGAGCGTGATATTGATTAATCAATATCACGCAACCGATCGATGCAATCGATCAGAATGCTGATCGGGCATCGATCAGACTATATAATCGGTTACACAAGGTGGAGTTGCAGAGAGTCAAGAATAACGTGTCGTTCGGAATCATTATTATAATTATCGCGCAAGATATTACCAGAGCGCGGCGAAGTTCACGCAAGCCGTACTATCAGCATCTCAGGTGACATACTCGGTCGTCGGCCGCCAGAGTAACGCAATACGCGCCGAGCCGCCCGCCGACGTTTAACCGTGTGTGAAAGAAATAAAATAAGCAATACTAAATCCACGAAATAGTGCATTGATTAAATAAACCAGAAAAAATAAAGAAAGTGTGTTAGTGATTTCAAGAAGATTTCCTTTCCATTCTTTTGATCCTGCTCGGAGTCCCAACTCCTTAGGCTCAACGAACCCGACTATCCCTAATATTATCGTTGTAGCCCATCCGGGGTACAACACACGTTTGTCATAGGATAAAAGCCTCGTATAACTCCAAATTCGTCGTCGTCGTCGTCAGAAACTTCTAGTGCGAACGTGACCGTTCCTATTTTCCTCCCCCAAATACCATACAACTCGATAGATAACTCTAACTCTAACGGTTATTACACTTCGAAAACCTCTCGTCTTCAAAACGTTTATTCATTTCCTCCACAAAAAATGTCAAACAATTCGAGAAATTTATTTAAATTCGTTAGCTATGAGGCGCCGAGAAACCTTCCGTCCTAGAAAACGTGATTCATCATAGCCCATATACACGTAATAAAAACTCGCAAAAAATCAATTTTCTTCTCCTCGCTCCATCTCTCGTGTCATAAAAAACCGTATTCCATTCTCGTCAAGTATATTCCCTTCACACACCCTCCATCTTTCTTTTTCGCTGACGCCATTTTGTTTTCGGACCCCGAACGGTCTCAGACACTTTTTCTCCCTTCCCCTTCTTTTTCGTCTGGCATTTCAACAACCAATCACACATAGGGCACTATGGGCAGAGCCAATCATGCGTCGGGCAGCTTTGGCTTCAGCCAATCAGAACGGCCTCACTAATTACATAATTCGTCGCCTGCCACGCCCAGCGATCAATTAGAACGCTCCATTCCCATGTGACTGACAGTTTTTTGACAGCGGGTGGCCACGCCCCTGGCGCCAGTGGGGAAGTGGTGGGGGTTTATTTTGACGGGCCATGGCTACCCACATACTACTGATGAAATTTTCACTAACTAATTCCGTCATTCGCCAGGAAATCCAGAAACATAAAAATAACCACAATCCGCAGAACATTGCTTCCCTCCTCCTCCTATACTCGCAATTTTTCTAAACTATCATTCAACAGCCAACACAGAAATTCATCACGTCCTCAGATATTCCCATCCTTCCGGAACCCTTTATAAACCGCGACTTGGAGCAGATCGCTCTCTCTTCTCTTCACTTCACACTTCCACAGACGGGACCCTTCGAAACTGTTGGCCAAATACATTTTCAGTTAAAATCTGTGCGCGAAACTTCAATTCCGTGTGATTCACGATCCAGCCAAGCCACCACAGCTCTCGTCCATCACCTGCGCCACAACAAAAGTAAGTTTGTCTTTATCATTCTTTTCCGCGGTTGACTGGCTGTTTGGTTCGCAATCTTAACTTAATTGTTTCCTTAAATCACCCTTCACATTCCAAATTGGCAAGCCGCCGATTGACTCGGTGAAGCTGTCCTAGCACGATTCCTCAGTTCTTTTACCTCTTTTAAACTCATTCTCTCTCTCACTTAATTCTTATTTATCATAGTGAACCAAACGAAAATAACGGCCATCCCGAACAAACAAAGCGAGCATTGCGACATCGTCAGGAAAAACAAAACAAGCGGATTCATCGCGAAACTGAACACGCCGGGGAACTCGCGGACCAGTTGATCAAAATAGAATCCAGATTCGCGAATATCTCATTACAAGAGTACGCCACCGCCCTCCACTCCGCGGCAGAATTCAAAAATCAGTGCACCCCTTCGACGTGTACTTCTACCCTTCTACTATCTCGTCCGCCAATTTTCTCCACATCCTCCACCGGGAGTTTTCTATATAAAACGAAAATTTAAATCCGACAATGAGTTTTGGGAAGAAATCTCGAAACATCAATCTCACAACACTATCCCTATGTACATTTCCCGTAATCCTTTTCACTATCTCGTTCCCGTCAAAGCTTTCCGCAGCGCTCACCCCAATCTTCCGCCATACCTTCAACCCGATCCCATTGATATTCTTGCCATAATCAAATTTTTGCTCCAATTAGAGCAATTGGGAATTTAGAGATAACCGGATTCTCAACTATATAAAGTTTTTTTTTATGTAAATGAAAATTTTTGTAAACGAAAGTTTTTCATGAAACGAAAGTATTTAAATGTACACTTTAGCATTTGTGTTCGCTTGCTATTACATAAGAGCGTAGAGTTAAGATGTTTGTATTTCGTTTTTTATTATTAAATCATAGTTGACCCGAATTGCGTTTCAATTTATTTAAAAAAATCTTGACCTCGAACCATTCTCGAGTCCCTGAAGGTCGCACGAGGTCCATCCCTAGTTGAAGAGATTCGGTTTTCTGATCTAAAAACGGACCACCGACCGCGCTAGTGCAGGTAAGGGTTATAGCGTCACCGATGTTGATCCATTCCCTATGTTCTTAGGGCGCGTTCGACTCGCGGATCGACCCTATGACGTGGGAGAGCAAAAAAATAGTTCCGTGCGTCCACCCGAGTTCCCCCTCCTGACCAAAAGTATTATCTCTTCTTTCGATCCTCGGACGTAACAGATTACTCAGCCTATGAATAGCGACTCGTAATTATAATTATTTAATATATTCTTAACTTCAATGAAAAGAACATGTGCAAACGAATACATCTAATAATCCACACATTTTAATGGAAATAAGGAATGTAACAATATATAAGACATTTTTATATATATATATTATATATATATATTTTATATATATATTATACCATCAATAATATATTTAAAGTTCAAATAAATTTTCACAGAAAATATAATTTTCAGTATATTTGAAAATAAACATGGTAAACAATCTATTAAATTTTTTTGTTTTATACAAAAAAAATTGATTCTGTTCTAATATCTTGTATTCACTTTTATATGGATTAAAACTTAAAGTAGAAAGTTTTTCTAATAGAAAGAATATTTCTTTGTTTTGGTTCAAAAGAATATATCGAATTTTTCCAAATGAACGGTCGTAAATATTTGTACATATAATATTATTAATTTCATACCGTGTACATTAATTATAGCCCATGATACTGTATGTAAATCATTATAAGTTGTTATTTCTGGATGTAAAACATTTTTCATATCAAGATAGTCTGATAATGTAGTAAATTTGATTATTTTAGCATCATGTTGTAAACGATTTGATAATCGTTTTCCGCAAACAAATCAATGACAAAGTTTTAATTGATGTTTGAGAGCAAGCGTATAGGAAGGATTTGACCGTGACGTAATAACTTTAGCATAATGTTTCAATTCTCGATGTTTTGCCTCAAAGCGAAGAGATGACATTAATGGTCCATATTTTCTCATAATTCTTAATAATGAAATAGATTGTGTTTAGGTTTAAATGCAATGTTAAATTAATATTAATTTTTTAATGTAAAGATAAATACTTAGTTACAGCAAGAGCAAATAAATCAATACAATTAGAGGTAAGGAAACGTGAACATGATATATTAATCTTTTTTAAAAATAAAAAGAACTGCCAATTTAAGTTTTTTTCTGGTACAAAATCACTAATCATCAATGACAAATTATTGATTAAATAATATATTTCAGAAGCTGTTATAATTTTTTTAGTTTTAATTGAGTCAGAATTAAATGGTGGAAGTACATTCTCATGAAATGAATTAATACAATGTAATAGTCTCTCATTGAAAATTTCCAAAGTAAAAAATTGTTCTTTATAAATAAAATTATTTAATAAGGTTTTAGGAAGGTCATATCTACAAATACCCTCTAGTAAATCATGCATTGGATCTATAGATAAATTTTCCAAAACATGATAATTAGGGATCTTATTAAAAATACATTCTTCCTTTATTCCAAACGTAGAATTAACACAGTTAAAATAATCATTTTGTGTTCTTATATATTTCTTTTCTTCGTTAACAAAACTTTGTGCATCCTTGGTGACTGTACAAATTCGACAATAGTACTGAGTATTAAATCCCTTTGAAAAGCCAAGAATTGTGTTCAGGTCTAAATTATCCTCAACAATATACATTAAGCGGAAGATTATTTTAACCTCTTTATTAACATTTATAATTAATCCATTAGTACTTAGGTCAATTATTTGATCAACAATGTGTGAAAAGATTTTGTTTCCTAACTTTTTGTGATCTTGATAGTTATGAAGTTGCATAAGTAAAATATTATCTAGATTGCTACTATTAGGAGGTAAACCAAGTAGACTTAAATAAACTGCACCTAACTTATGAATCGATTTGCGCGATCCTAGCGGATTATTGATTTCAAAATCGTCAAAAAATATTGCAATTGGTAGAACAAATTCATTCTTTTTTAATCCTGTAGAATTCTACATTTCGCCATCCATACCCAAATAAGAAGGGAGGGTGTCACGGCGGGGCCCGACGAACCAGTCGTGAAAACTCGTAATTATTTTGCGAAAAAATACCACCTTAGCCAGGAATCGAATCTGGATCTCCTGCTTACCGGGCAGGCATCTTATCGCTTTGACTATGCCGAGGCATGTGATGATATTTATCGCAAATAACGTATTTAGAATAACACGTCACAATACAATGATACATATATATATCAAAGCGATAAGATGCCTGCCCGGTAAGCAGGAGATCCAGGTTCGATTCCTGGCTAAGGTGGTATTTTTTCGCAAAATAATTACGAGTTTTCACGACTGGTTCGTCGGGCCCCGCCGTGACATATATATATATATATATATATATATATATATATATATATATATTTATTATTACATATTTATTATTACGTATTACAATATACATATATACATGTATTCTTTCGAATCCCCACGATCGGTACTCCAGAGAGATGATGGTCCTATTCTCGATAAATCGAAATTAGTAATGTAGTATTATTTTTGCATTCATTAATATATTTTATAATACTAGCGAAAACATTAGGCAATTCTAGAAACTTTTTCAAAACAGATTTTATAGGAACTAGAGCAATTGTTTTATAATGTATAACCAATTGCTTTTTTAACTTTTTTTTTTTTTGGAATTAAAAAAGAATAAATTTTTATTTTTGTCGGTTTTATTAAACAATGAATATCAGATAAAAATTTTAAAGTGTAATGCTCAGTTTTAAATTTCTGAAAGCTCTCTTTCATAATACTTAAATAATTACATATATTATTCGTATTGCCAATTTTCTTTTCTAATATTTCAAAACTGTCTGACAAATAAATATAAAAAATTTCATTAACAATTTTATGGACGTTCTTTTTATTCAAATTTTCAAAAGAACATAATTTTGTAATTAGAGATAATATTATATTTAATATTTTAGAACTGAAATTTTTAAGAGAAAAGTCATAGTCTTTTTTTTTTATTTATTATAGATTCTAAATTTGTAGCATCAATCTACTAGATTTACGTTCTGAGAAGTTGTAGCTTCAATCATCGATTTGTTTAAAGACATGGATTCTTTATTATATGTTTTACATCTTTTATCTGGTTCAATATCATGAACTGTATGTGTCGAAGTAGAATACACAGTAGTATGTGATTTTATGCAATTCGAAAAATTACATTATATTAATAAAATACGTATTTTGAGTGTAATATAATATTTATAGAAGAGATAGTTTAAAAAATTTTGTTTTTAAAAAGTTTATCAATATGTAATATTCAACTTACGAATAATATGTATATCATATATGTATGTACATATAACATAAACTTATATATGATACACTATATAATAAATGCATGTGTGTGTGTGTGTGTGTGTGTGTGTGTGTGTATATATATATATATTTATATATGATACACTATATAATAAATGTATGTATATATATATGTATATATTTACATACATTTATTATATAGTGTATTATATAGTGTATAGTATTTACATATATATATATATATATATATATATATATATATATATATATATATATATATATATCATGCATAAGTTTTTTCCGGTTTAACTAAGAGATGTCGCCAGCGAAAAGTACGCAGCGTATTAATTTGATACATACATCATTTTGTTCGTCTGACATTTAAAACTACAAACACACACAAGTTAAGTCCGCCAAAAACTAGCGTCTTTGTTTTATCGTTCAGTGATCATGTCGAGTTTTGTGCCTGAAAAAGAACATTTGCGGCATGCATTGCTTTTTTTATTTAATCAAAAGAAAAAGGCTGTTGAAAGTCATCGTTTGCTGGTAGAAACATATGGTGAACACGCTCCATCGATTAGAACATGTGAGACATGGTTTCGACAATTTAAAAGTGGTGATTTCAATGTGAAAGACAGTGAGCGCGGTAGACCACAAAAATGCGAAGACGAGCAATTGCAGGAGTTATTGGATGATGACCCAACTCAAACTCAACGGCAATTAGCAGAAGCATTACATGTATCACAAGAAACAATCAGCAGATGTTTACGAGCAATGGGAAAGATCAATAAACTCGGTAAATGGGTCCCACACGATTTGAATGAACGTCAAATGGAAAATCGCAAAGTCACTTGTGAAATGCTGTTTCAACGCCACAAAAGGAAATCATTTTTGTATCGAATTGTGACGGGTGACGAAAAATGGATTTATTTTGAAAACCCGAAGCGGAAAAAATCGTGGCTTTCACCTGGCGAAGCTGGTCCATTAACACCAAGGCCAAATCGCTTCGGCAAGAAGACCATGCTCTGTGTCTGGTGGGACCAGAGGTATTGTGTATTATGAACTCTTGAAGCCCGGCGAAACCGTTAATACACAACGCTATCGCCAACAAATGATTAATTTAAACCACGCATTAATCGAAAGACGACCGGAATGGGCCAGAAGACATGGCAAAGTGATTTTGTTACACGACAATGCGCCGTCTCACACAGCAAAACCAGTGAAAGACACCTTGAAATCGCTTGGATGGGACATCCTTCCGCACCCGCCGTACTCCCCAGACCTGGCGCCATCTGACTATCACCTCTTCGCATCAATGGGGCACGCGCTCGCAGAGCAGCACTTTAGCAATTTCGAGGAAGTTGGAAAATGGCTCGAATGGTTTGCCGCAAAAGATAAGCAGTTTTTCTGGCATGGTATTCATAAATTACCTGAAAGATCGGCGAAATGTGTAGAAGCCGATGGCCAATATTTTGAATAAAAAAAAAATATAAATGTTTATTAGTATCAGGATAGTTAATTTTTAATACATGAAAAGCTTTAAAGCAAACATCTAAAGCTTCTAATGTAGATTCCATTGAATATAAGACTTCATCAATTGTGACATATGAGTTAGTTACGTTTTTAATTGAGCCCATAACTATTATATAAGGTTGTACAGATATTTGCATTTCTTTTGCTGTATCACTGACTTCTTGATAAATTTTTGTAATATCAGCACAAGTCTATAATAATATAATCAAATTTTGAGTTAATGAAAACCATATGTAAATATTTAAATAAAAATTCAGACATCAATATACTAACAGTTACATATTTTATCATGCTGTCTCTTGACAAAGCAATGGATGCTTATTATAGTGTTTTTTTGTCCCAGTTTGACCATTTTGTTTAACTTTTTGTTTTGGGGGTATCAAATATGAAAGAAGTTGTATTGCAATCATTAACTTAGAGTCCTTAACAAACCAAAAATTGTTAAATTATAACAAAGCATTTATATTGTATATAATGCAATATAGTATAATATGAATAATTTTATCTTTGGATATGTCTAAATTTAATGTTTCCATTAAATCTGAGAAATCATCATTTTTACTCGTAACTTGTATATTTTGTTTGACTGTATTAAAAAATTCATTCCATTTATCTAAAGTTAAACAAAAATTTGTTAATTACATTTGATGAAAATCAAGTTTCAAAAGTTTATATCCATTATGGATGTTTCAAAAGGCCTCGAATATGTTACTTAATATTTTATTAGATGAATTCATCAATATTTGTAATCGAGTACTTACAAGTTAAGCTCCATTTCTCCAAAACTATTTCTCAAGATGCTTGGTTAACTTTTAATCAATCCAAAGCTTTTTTAATATCTTCATTGCTTACTAGAAACATAACAGTTACATAATATGTACATAACAGTTACATAATGTTATATTAATATTAAATAATAATATAATTATTATTTAATTTAATTAATATTTTTAATAATATTATTTAATAATGTAAATATTACAACACGACACTAGCAGAAAAGCACGCCACGTTCTCGTCCGCCGCGTGCGTGCCGACTTTTCTGCCAGCGTCGTGCTGTAATATTTATTAAATAATATTAAAAATATTAATTAAATTAAAAATAATTATATTATTATTTAATATTAATATAATATTAAATACTATTAATCATGAAAAAGAAGATTGTAGTATCATGGGTGTTATATATATATATATATATTAATGTTTTATTTACGTATTTTTGTATCTGGCTGTGGCATCGGCGGCTACGGCTCTGATGGTCCAGATGCAGTGATGGTCCCGGCTGAGACGAATCCTTTGCAGGTTCTGAGGAGTGATTTATTTTTTTATTCACCTCTTCTTTTAATTTTTTAATTTCCGCCTTCAGATTCAAGATTTCAGTTGTGTCGTTAACAACGATCTGACTGACTTCGTCACTCATATCTCTGAAATTAGAAATGATTAAAAATTAATATTTTTATTTTATATTATTATAATTATATAAAATGTTAGGATGAATATACTTACATGTTTTCTTTCGTAGCCATGTGGCAGCTTATTTCATGATATTATCAATTGAATATGTTATTGACTGAATGCGTAAATAGATTAATTCAGTATAAAGATATACATGAACAGTGTAAAGTTCAATCAATCAATTGAATATATTTCAATCAATATTCAATAAATTGAATATGTTATCGACTAAATATGTTTATAACGGTCTCGCTTTCCCGCGCGGAGAGCGGTCAGTCGGTTGCCAGGAGGGGAAGCGAGGACGTTGGAGACAGAAAGGCGTTAGTAAATCGTTAGGCGATAATTATAACAAATAACGATGTTTATTTGACTTAATAGTGGTGCGATGGAATGCACCGAAATTTCGCGTTAATGTTTGTGGCCGTGAACGGGCGAGACGGCGCTCAGCGCGTGGATAGCGCGTGAATATAAAATAATAGATCGCTCGGGCGGTCAGCGCGATACTGGTCGCGGCGCGCAGTTCGGTGGCGCGGGGCGCGCGCGGCGGCGGCGGTGTCGCACGTGTTCGCTCGCGGGCCTTTAAATCGGCGTGGATTTAAACGCGTGTCGCTTGTCGCGGGTGTTGTCGCGAGGGTGGATATTTCGCAAGTGCGGCGGATCGTTGAGATCGGAGAACGGGTGTGCCCGTTCCCTGCCAAGAGTGCTCGGCTGACGGGGAGTGTGCCCCTCGTCTGTTTGCGTGAATGTCGAGTGAACTCGGTCAGCCGGGGAGGGCCCCGGCTGCGTGCGGAGAAGGTGGCGGTGCCGAGCGTACTCGGCCGATCAGGGTGTACCCTGGTGCTCGGAGAGGTAGTATCGGGGAGAATCCCGATACTCGGCGGTGAAATCTCGGAATGGCAGAGTCGGGTCAAGCGAACTCGACGCGCTGGGGAGACCCCAGCAACTCTCGGCTTGCCGTGCGAGCGACGGAGACAGCTTTCGGCCAGGCCAAGCGAACTTGGCGCGTTGGGGAGAACCCCAACAAATCTCAGGCTTGCTGCCGGTTTCGGAAGATCGTTTCCTGGCGAGGCGAGCTCTCGGAAACGAGCTAGGAACAGGAGTGATCGGAGCGTGAGTGTGTTTCCTGCGGAGAGCGATGCCTTTTTATACCCGAGATCGACTTCGGTATTTTCGGTCGGATCGGTCGGATTGGTCGATCTCGGGGTTAGCATCCCTCTCCCCAGGAACGGAAAAAAGGGATCGGGGGATGATGGGTTTTTTTGGTAGGGAAGGAGTTCGGTGGGAAGGTAATCGGCGCGGCGCGGGGTGGTTACGCGCTTGTGGACGCGGTCGTGGCGCGGTGCGGGACGCTCGCTCGGTTGCGTGGCGCGGCGTCGGTGCGGCGCGGGACGCATTCGCGCTCGGTGGTACGGTGCGTGGCGCGGTGCGGGGTACGTTCGTGCTTGTTGGCGCGACGCTTGGCGCGGTGCGGGGAAATACCACGAAGACACGTATGTTTTCGTGGTATTCTCCGACGCTTCGGAGTTCGCGTATTGACAATGATTAAAAAGGAGGCATTGCTGCCTCTTTGCGGTCACTGCCGCACTCCGCCTGATGTTCGGCGGTCCCCGACTGATGGTCGGTCGGGGGAAATACGGAGGAGGAACGGAGCGGAAGGATGCGCTCCGTTACATCTCCCCCCTCCGTCGGAAGCCAGAAATTAGTGGCTTATGCCGGCCGGCTGGATCGCAAGGTCCCGTTGGCGTTGAATCTCAGGACGTATTTTTTTCCTTGTACGTCGGCCCGATATTTACGATTCTTGTGGACCGCGTAATGCGGTATCGGCACGACCATTCCCGGCCATATTTCGACCGGAATCGGCGGTGGTCGTGTCGGGCCGGCGGGTTGAAGCGGCGGTGTCGGCTCGGCGCTGGTCTGGGTCGCTACGTCGACCATCTGTGGCTTCACGATCGGCGGCGTATTTGTAGCCACCGAGACGGTTTTTCCGCTGGCCGGTCGGACCGTGTATCCCTCCGTGGATCGCCGGCCCCGTTTCGGAGGTGGTGGTGGCGTCTCCGCGAGCCAGATGGCTTTGCGTCGCTGGGTCGCATCGGAGCGCTGAATCGTTGTGCCGACTTTTGGCACGGTTTTCCTGGCCGGCGTGCTCTGGCGATTCGGTGGTTCGGCCTCGGTATCCGAATCTGGCCCGAATAAGTCGAGGTAGAGGTCCTCGATTCCCGGCCGCGTCGGATCGTATGGTGGCGGCGGGCGTTCTTCTAGAAGCGCGTCGATTTCCTCAACAATGCTTACGCGTCTTTCCATTATGGTAGTTCGTCGTGATCTGAGGATCGGATCGTTCCTCGTTGCCGGTGATCGCGTTGCTGGCGGTCGCGGATTTTTCCCCTACTCGTACTAATTTTCAGCCGTTATTTGTTTATACTCCGGCTTGAAATTTTTCCGCGGTCGTCCGGGGCCTCGTTGTTGTGTCTTTCGGTTGACGTCCCGCGGTTTGCCCCTTCTTTTTGGTGTGATTGCCGGGGGCTCGTCGTTGGTGGTGACGGTCGGCGTCGTGTCGGCGTCGGTCGGTTGGTTGTCGGCGTCGGTCGGTTCGTTGTCAGCGTCGTCGTTCGCTGTTTCGGCGGCGCTGTCGGCTTCGGTCTTGCCGGGCGACGGTTTTAAATCCTGGAGGTGAACGTGTCGATGCCATTTCCCACGTTTACTCCGTAAATCGTAGATTACGGGGGAAATGGCTGCCTTCACCTCCAGGGGCCCGATGTATCGGGGCGCGAGTTTTGCGTTAAAAGCATCGCGCTTGCTGGAGAGGGGGTGATCGCGCCTCCATACCCACTCTCCGAGCTTTGGTCGCCAGTCCCGTCGCCTTAAGTCATAATTTCGCGCCTATTGTTGGAAGGCTCGCGCTAGGTTGACGCGGACGCGCATACGCGTCTTCGAGTCTTTGACGTAAGGCGTCGGGTTTGCTGGGACCGACGGTAGCTTCGTTGGTTCTTACGACCGAGCATGGTTCCCGACCGAGATTCAAGTAGGCCGGCGAGTACCCGGTGGCGTCATTTGCTGCAGTGTTGAATGCGAACTGCAGTTCGGGCAACGTTTCATCCCACGTTTTTTGATTACGCCCCACATACTGCGCGATCATGGTTTTTACGGTTCGGTTCACCCGTTCGGTCAGGTTGCAATTGGGGGCGTACGCGGGGGTGAAACGATGCTTTATCCCGAAGGCGCTGAGGAGTCGCTCGACTTCCTTCGCCTTAAATTGCGTGCCGTTGTCGCTTAATATCTCGGTCGGGCAGCCGTGTCGGAATACAATCGCTTCCGCGATGGTTCTCGCGACGGATTCGGCGGTGGCGCGGCGGAGGGGCCGAATCTCGAGCCACTTTGTGAAGCGGTCCTGCATATTTAAGACCCAGGTGTGTCCGCGGAGGGAGCGCGGTAGAGGCCCGATTAGGTCGAGCGTCATCTGTTGCCACGGACGGTCGAGTGCGGTTGCATGCATGGTTCCGGGCGGGTGTCGGGTCGGTACTTTGTACGCGAGGCAGTTCTCGCAGGATCGCACGTACCGCGCGATATCGCGGTACATCCCCGGCCAGTAGTAGTGATACGCGATGCGAGTGATCGTCTTGGCCACTCCTAGATGTCCGGCGGTCGGGGCGTCATGGAATTCGCGTAAAATGTCCCGTCGTTTTTCGGTCGGTACGCACTCTTTCCACTGCGTTTCGCGGGGCACGTCGTGGAAGTCTAATGTGTGGAGTACATGACGGTATAATCGTCCGTCGCGGATCGTGTAATCCGGAAAACGGTCGGGATCGCGCGTCACTCGGTCCCATGTGCGGCGGTACCATTGGCAGCGGGGATGTGATATGGCAGAGACGGCTGGTTGCCGAGATAACGCGTCGGCCACCCGGTTCAACGCGCCTTTCCGGTATCGTATTTCGAACGTATATTGTTGCAGCTCGAACATCCACCGTCCCAGCCGGCCGGACGGTGATTCGAGTTGTTGCAACCATTTCAATGCCTGATGATCGGTGATTACCGTGAAGCGGTAGCCCTCCAGATACTCGCGCATTTTCCGAATTCTCCAGATGACGGCGAGGCACTCGAGTTCGGTCGCGCTGTAATTTTTTTCGGCGCCGTTCAGTGTCCGACTCGCGTATGCGATGACGCGCTCCCCCTCCGGGAAATACTGCGTGAGTACCACCCCGAGGCCGATGGTACTTGCGTCGGTTTGCAGAGTAAACGGCCGTTCGAAATCGGGGCAGGCCAGCACTGGGGCGGTTGTTAGATTCCTTTTTAGCGCGTCAAAGGCGCCTTGTTCCTTCTCCCCCCAGTTCCATCGCGTGTTTTTCCGCGTTAGCGCAGTTAGGGGTGCGGCGACGGTGGCAAAGTTCTTGATAAACCGTCGATACCAGGAGGCCACCCCGAGAAATTATCGAATGTGCTTCACGGTCTGTGGAATAGGCCAGTCGGCGATCGCGGTCGTTTTCTCGGGGTCGGTTTTTATTCCGTCGCGATTCACGATATGTCCGAGATATCGTAACTCCGGTACGCAGAATCGGCACTTATCGCGATTTATGCGGAGTCGGGCCGCGCGTAGTCGGCGGAAGACTTCGCGCAGATGCTGCAGGTGTTCGGCAAATGTCCGGCTGGCAACGATGATGTCGTCCAAATAAGCGAACGCGTGGGGCTCTAATTCGGGCCCGATTACGTGGTCGAGCAATCGTTGGAACGTGGCCGGAGCTGAATGCAAACCGAAAGGCATGACCCGAAAGTGCATTAGCCCTCGGCCTGGTACGGTAAATGCGGTGATCGGTCGGCTACTGGGAGCGAGGGGTACCTGCCAATAACCGTTCTTCAAGTCGATGGTAGACAGGTACCTCGCTCCGCGCAGTTTATCCAGTGTGGCGGAAATTTGTGGCAACGGATAGGCGTCACGCTCGGTAACGGAATTCACTTTACGAAAATCGATGCAGAATCGATTTTTTCCGTCTTTTTTTCGGACCACCACGATCGGAGAGCTCCACGCGCTTGTTGATGGCTCAATTATGCCGTCCTGCAGCATTTGATCGACCTCCGCGTCAATGATCGCCTGCATTGCCGGATTCCGCGGTCGGTATCTTTGTTTAATCGGCGCGGGATCGATGAGCTTAATGCGGTGCTCGGTTAACTCGGTCGGTCCACGGACGTGGTCGAATTTCCCTACTTCCTCCTCGAGGAACACTCGGAGTTGTTCATCCTCCGAGATCGGACAACTCTGCTTGGTCGGCGTTGTGCCGTAGGTATGTGAGTACGGCGGCGGTGGTCGCAAGATTATTCCCGACCCAGCCCATACGTCCATCCCGATGATCATGGCGTTGTCGAGTTGCGGCAGGATGCGGAAGGTGTGCCATGTGACGCGATGGGATAAGTTTAGCGGTACGCGAATAGTGCCGGTGGTGCTGACCTGCGTCCCGTCCGCGAGTTGCATCTGACCGTGGTCGGCGGTCGGCATGAAGCGGAGTCGTTCTAGAGAACGCGCGGTCTTTTGATCGATAAATGATAGCTCCGATCCGGTGTCGATCATCGCCTCGATCGGTTGATTGAGCACGTGTACGGTCAGGTGCGGCCGCGGGGTGTAGTTTACTGGGATCGAGATGCGGCCGCGATATTCTCGATCCTGTTGGCGTTTCCCGGCGGGTGGCAATCGCGGGTGAATACCCCCCCTTTTCCGCACTGAGAGCAGAACCGAACGGGTGGTCGCCGGCATTCGAAACGGGTATGCCCGCGTCGACATCGCCAACAGTGATCGCGAGGGTTATATGCGGTTGCAGCCGTGCGGCTAGTTTTCGCGATGACTTCCCCCCGATGTTCGGTAGCTCGTAGCGTTTGTCGCTGTTTTTGGATCCCCTCGTATTCGGTCGCTCGTGCCTGTAGGACGCGGGGGTTCGCGGCATCTTCCCGACGGATGTAGATTTTATAATCCGGGTGGAGATTGGCGAAGAGCAGATCGATCTGCGCCCGCTCTCCGAAATTCCCTGCGCGACGCATGAGCGTTTGTAGGGCTGTGGCGTACTGTGCGTACGTTTCACCGGGCCTCTGGGTGCGGGAGTAGATCTCATGCAGTGTGGCGGTTTTTTCCGGCAGGCAAAATTGCGCGATGAAATCTTGCCGGAACGTTTCCCACGCGGACCAGTATTGGCGATTGTTCCGTTGCCATAACATCGCGTCCCCTCGTAATAATGCGGGTATACCGGTCAACAGTTGTTGTTCGGTAAAACCGCACGTTTCGCCAAGTTCCTCGATCCGCTTCAGAAACCCGACCGGATCGCGTCCGTCGAACAGCCCCACTTACGCATTTGCCCCATGATTTCGGCCGGCCGTGGCAACTCAGGTATACGGATTGGAAATTCGGGGCGTACGGAATATACGGGGGAAGCAAGGGGTGTCAGCGCGGGTGGCTCGAGAGACGTTCCCGGATGATCGCGCGTGCATCTGCGCAGGCGCTGTCGTAGCGCTTCGACGGGCCCGGCGGTACTTTGTTGGATTTGTCCGAGCCGTTCCTGCAACTCGGCTTTTGTTAACCGATCTATCCCGTCATCGGCCATTTCGCTCTTGTTTCCTGTCTCCGCGGTCTTACTATCTTCCGGTCCCTGTTCGGGCGCCATATAAAGGTCTCGCTTTCCCGCGCGGAGAGCGGTCAGTCGGTTGCCAGGAGGGGAAGCGAGGACGTTGGAGACAGAAAGGCGTTAGTAAATCGTTAGGCGATAATTATAACAAATAACGATGTTTATTTGACTTAATAGTGGTGCGATGGAATGCACCGAAATTTCGCGTTAATGTTTGTGGCCGTGAACGGGCGAGATGGCGCTCGGCGCGTGGATAGCGCGTGAATATAAAATAAGAGATCGCTCGGGCGGTCAGCGCGATACTGGTCGCGGCGCGCAGTTCGGTGGCGCGGGGCGCGCGCGGCGGCGGCGGTCGCACGTGTTCGCTCGCGGGCCTTTAAATCGGCATGGATTTAAACGCGTGTCGCTTGTCGCGGGTGTTGTCGCGAGGGTGGATATTTCGCGAATGCGGCGGATGGTTGAGATCGGAGAACGGGTGTGCCCGTTCCCTGCCAAGAGTGCTCGGCTGACGGGGGGTGTGCCCCTCGTCTGTTTGCGTGAATGCCGAGTGAACTCGGCCAGCCGGGGAGGGCCCCAGCTGCGTGCGGAGAAGGTGGCGGT
This sequence comes from Pogonomyrmex californicus, assembly GCA_024349325.1. Lineage (NCBI taxonomy): Eukaryota > Metazoa > Arthropoda > Insecta > Hymenoptera > Formicidae > Pogonomyrmex > Pogonomyrmex californicus. The sequence continues at coordinate 925,687 of JAECZD010000011.1, forward strand.
GCCGAGCGTACTCGGCCGACCAGGGTGTACCCTGGTGCTCGGAGAGGTAGTATCGGGGAGAATCCCGATACTCGGCGGTGAAATCTCGGAACGGCAGAGTCGGGTCGAGCGAACTCGACGCGCTGGGGAGACCCCAGCAACTCTCGGCTTGCCGTGCGAGCGACGGAGACGGCTTTCGGCCAGGCCAAGCGAACTTGGCGCGTTGGGGAGAACCCCAACAAATCTCAGGCTTGCTGCCGGTTTCGGAAGATCGTTTCCTGGCGAGGCGAGCTCTCGGAAACGAGCTAGGAACAGGAGTGATCGGAGCGTGAGTGTGTTTCCTGCGGAGAGCGATGCCTTTTTATACCCGAGATCGATCTCGGTATTTTCGGTCGAATCGGTCGGATTGGTCGATCTCGGAGTTAGCATCCCTCTCCCCAGGAACGGAAAAAAGGGATCGGGGGATGATGGGTTTTTTGGTAGGGAAGGAGTTCGGTGGGAAGGTAATCGGCGCGGCGCGGGGTGGTTACGCGCTTGTGGACGCGGTCGTGGCGCGGTGCGGGACGCTCGCTCGGTTGCGTGGCGCGGCGTCGGTGCGGCGCGGGACGCATTCGCGCTCGGTGGTACGGTGCGTGGCGCGGTGCGGGGTACGTTCGTGCTTGTTGGCGCGACGCTTGGCGCGGTGCGGGGAAATACCACGAAGACACGTATGTTTTCGTGGTATTCTCCGACGCTTCGGAGTTCGCGTATTGACAATGATTAAAAAGGAGGCATTGCTGCCTCTTTGCGGCCACTGCCGCACTCCGCCTGATGTTCGGCGGTCTCCGACTGATGGTCGGTCGGGAGAAATACGGAGGAGGAACGGAGCGGAAGGATGCGCTCCGTTACATGTTAATAGATTAATTCAGTATGTACAAAGATATAAAGAAAATATACGTGTACAGTGTAAACTGTCAGTGCAAAAGTTGACCCTGCGGATAAATCAGGCTGATAATCAGGGTCACTAAGACTAAGCGAATCAGCGAATCAGCGGCTCTCGCGACAGAAATTGCAACTGTACATGAGAGACGACGACGACGACGACGACGTTTTTTAAAGTACAAATTTTCAAATCGGACTTTGCGTAGAAATATTTTCACTCGTAGGACGCTTAGTAGAAAAACAAAAATATTTTTATTATACAAGTCGAACTGAAGCTACCGATTGAGCCTACTTAGAATTTGATCAGTTTATCGGTTACTGAGATCTGATAGTTTTAGGTGCTCGCATCTCGCCGACTCGCGTAAAGTCACACGGTAGCGTTCGGTTGACTTGACTACCGTGTCTCCTGACGATTTCCTGTCGATTTTGAAATATCCATTTGTAACGGAGCGCATCCTTCCGCTCCATTCCTCCTCCGAATTTCCCCCGACCGACCATCCGTCGGGGACCGCCGAACATCAGGCGGAGTGCGGCAGTGGCCGCAAAGAGGCAGCAATGCCTCCTATTTAATACATGTATACGCGAACTCCGAAGCGTCGGAGAGTACCACGAAAACACGTATGTTTTCGTGGTATTTCCCCGCACCGCGCCAAGCGTCGCGCCAACAAGCGCGAACGTATCCCGCACCCCGCCACGCACCGTACCACCGAGCGCAAACGCGTCCCGCGCCGCACCGACGCCGCGCCACGCAACCGAGCGAGCGTCCCGCACCGCGCCATGACCGCGTCCACAAGCGCGTAACCACCCCGCACCGCGCCGATACCTTCCCACCGAACTCCTTCCCTACCAAGAAACCAATCATCCCCCGATCTTTTTTTTCCGTTCCTGGGGAGAGGGATGCTAACCCCGAGATCGACCAATCCGACCGATCCGACCGAAAATACCGAGGTCGATCTCGGATATAAAAAGGCATCGCTCTCCACAGGAAATCACTCCTCGCTTACTCCTGTTCCTAGCTCGTTTCCAAGAGCTCGTCTCGAGGAAGCGATCCTCCGAATCCGGTAGCAAGCCTGATATTTGTTGGGGTTCTCCCCAACGCGCCAAGTTCGCTTGGCCTGGCCGAAAGCCGTCTCCGTAGCTCGCACGGCAAGCCGAGAGTTGCTAGGGTCTCCTCAGCGCGTCGAGTTCGCTCGACCCGACTCTGCCGATCCCGAGATTTCACCGCCGAGTATCGGGGTTCTCCCCGATACTACCTCTCCGAGTCCAGGGTCCACCCTGGTCGGCCGAATACACTCGGCACCGCCACTTTCTTCTCCGCACGCAGCCGGGGCCCTCCCCGGCTGGCCGAGTTCACTCGGCGTTCACGCAAACAGACGAGGACACCCCCCGTCAGCCGAGCGCTCTCGGCAGGGAACGGGCACACCCGTTCTTCGATCTAAACGATCCGCCGACCTCGCGAAATATCCACCCTCGCGACAAGACCCGTGACACGCGTGCACGTGTAAATTCACGCCGATTTAAAGGCCCGCGACCGAACACGTGCGACACCGCCGCCGCCGCGCGCGCCCCGCGCCACCGAACTGCGCGCCGCGATCAGTATCTCGTCGACCGCCCGAGCGATATCTTGTTGTATATTCACGCGCTATCCACGCGCCGATTGCCGTCTCGCTCGTCCACGGCCACGAATAATTGACGCGAAGATTTGGTGCGTTTCACCGTCCCACTATTGGTTAAATAAAACATCGTTATTTGTTATAACTATCGCGTAACCATTTAATAACACCTTTCTGTCTCCAACGTCCTCGCTTCCCCTTCTGGCAACTGACTGACCGCTCTCCGCGCGGGAAAGCGAGACCGTTTTACATTTCATGACTTACTGCACGAATACTCGTTGTAAGATCTTCTTCTACAATGCGTAATACTTCCTCTTCATTTTCAAGTGTTCTAGCGATAAAATCAGGACCTGCGCCAACATTTTTTGTTATTGTTTGGATTGAGCTTGTTATCTTAACTCAATTTATTAGGCGAAGAAATACATTTGGGTCTGGCGTATGATTAAAGGAACATTCCATGTATATTTGTCTTGCTGCATGTGCGTTTTTATTACTTGCACCATAAATAAGTAACGTGTCACAATATTCTTCATTAATATAGTCCATGTAACAAAGAAATTAACATATACATACATACATACATACATACATACATACATACATATACAGGATGTCTGATATCGGTTGTATCGCCTCTCATATGCAGATAGAGCTGATAAAATGGAATAGAAAAGTCCTCTACTGTTTCGCAATTTTCGCAATTATCGAGTTATTAATTCTGAAAAATCATCGTCTTAGTTCGGCAAATGCAAGCGTGCGGTGAGATATTCCCGCCTGGTGATTATCGTTATTAGGCATGCAAAAAATTGTTTTCTCCAAGCGGCAATAACAGCGATATCACGCGACTCGTGCGTAGCGATGCATTAAAAGGAAATCTACAAACTCTTACTCATATACACTATATCTAAAAATTCTTTTATTTATGAAAATTGTTTCATTAATAACTTGTAAATAAATATTAACTTATAAATGAACAATTGCTAAAACATTTAAAATATTACTCAGAAACATAACCTTGACAACATATGTCAGGGCAAGCTGATCGGCGAGATGTTTAATATTAAATTATTTAAAAATATATTTAAAAAATATAAAATATATTTTTTACAGTTTATTTATTTTAAACATTAAAAACAATTTATGTAAAGTTTTAAAGATGACAAAAATTAATTACTCTATAAAATGTGTTTCTAACACATTTTCATTAGAACACACTTGTTTAAAATATAAAGTAACACGGCACTCACACTTGAATATGCATGGTCCCACAAATGGAGAGAAAAACAAAATAGAATAATGTAAATAAATAAAAATAAAAATAACAAAAAAATATAAGTAAAAAAAAATTACAAAAAGCGGTGTAAAACAACTGTCCGGTCAAAAGAATATATAAAATAAATAAAAAGTATAAGATGTCCGGAAGCTAAAAAGAGGCGGGCAGGAGTCCTGTCTGCATAGCTTAAAAACTAAAAATTAATTACTAAATATACATAATTAAAAATAAATAAATTAAAGAGAAAAACTTAACATATTAAAAAGCAGAGCATCGGCCGCTTCTGCCCACTTAGATAAAAAAGGAAAGGCCAAGACGAAGATAAAATAAATACACGGCATTTACATACAAGAAGCGATATTAATATGAATATAATATGAATAATTTTTATTTTTTGTGTTGAACGCTTTGGTGTCTTTTTAAATCCGAACGGTTTAAGTCTGCATATGTCACAAGAAATTTTATTTGCAATATGCGTCATTATGTGTCGTTTAAAATTTGGCACATATTTATTACACTGCTTGCACTTCTGTGACAAAAAGAAGAAAATTTACTTTTTACACACACTTTCAACAAAGTCATTTTTTTCTCAGATATTTGTAATGATTAAGAAATCTTTTACCTTTTTCTTATAAGTAATTTCTGTTGTCAACTTGAAGTTGATCTCCTTTTTTTCTATTTTTCAATTGGTACATTTTTTGTTTCTTTTTTTTTCACTTTTATCTGAGAATTGGAAGAAAATATCCAAATTACAGATTAATATTTTTTATATACGTCATTTTATTTTTATGTATTCAATATTTTTATGTATTTAATATTTCATTATTTATTATATAATAAAATATACTGGATTTCACGAGGTGTTAAATATTGAACAGAAATAATGTAAGAATTTGTATAAAGAAAAACAGTCGAGTGGTGCACTAACCGATTATGAATATCACATATTAAAACAGTCGATCATTAAAATCAATAATTAATCCTACCCGAAAATAGCCGAAGAAGAGAAGGAATGATATGCATAAACGATAACTTAATTACCTAACTATTCGATAACCTACCAGTAAGAACACACACAAAAAAAGAAACAAAAAGGAAATATAAAAAGGAAATCTGTTTAAAACTCACCGGTGGAAGTTACATTCATGACGGCGGTGAATGTCGAGAAGCTCTGTCCACGCCTCGGCCTCGGCCATCACCTCGTTAACAGTCTAGTCCGGATGGTCTCGGGCGTTGTATAGGGACATCCTCGGGCCTGACTGCTCCACCCCGACCCTGTCGGTAACGTGACAGGAGGCGCCGTCCACCAGTTCCTCCAGATCGTCGTCCAAGTCACGACGAGGAAAATCTCGTCGCACCTTTCCGATACCGAGCCAGGAAACTCACCTGGCTCTGGCAAATCCATACCATCAACCGGCATTACACCTTCTTGGGCATTCATTTCCGGCCCACGAAGCCATCACACTATTTCACCATCCACTATCACTTCGGTTATGGGATGATTTTCCCATATCCACGAACGGGATGGACGAAGCGGACGCCCGTCGTCTACCCGATTATCTCGCAATTACTCGAGACGCGATCGTGGCGATAATCGTGCCACATCAACTTCGGGCAGCTCCGGCACGATCCTATCCGGAGACGGAAGGAAGGAACGACCGGCATCACGAGCCGGTTGCGACGACGGCGAAGCTACAACCGGCTCATGATGAAGCGTTTCCGCCTGGATTCCGTGGGGGCGGATTCGGAGGATGGCGACCCGGACCCACACAGCTCTCGCGACGAATTCCTCGAAAACCTCTAGGAGAAGCGCCGCTAAATCAAAAGACAATCTAAATGGGATCACGGAGAATCGCGAGGACACAAGATAAATAACCCTCGCATCTCCTCCTTCACACTATCTCCCATCGAACCGGTCTCGCTAGTCAGGCCACTATCACGCCCATAATCATCGAAAAACGCGCGGCCATCCTTACCGTATAGAGACTCAAGAATAACTGTGGGCTCACGAAATCTTTTATAAATATAAAAAGGAAATCTGTTTAAAACTTACCAGTGGAAGACGTTAATGGAAAACTAGCTTCATCGCATTACTACGAACACTCGGTACACATGTTTCAGAAATAAGTCATAAAACCCAACAAAAACGAGACCAAAGGGGGAGAATCCGAGAAAGTACGAGACAATACTTTGATAATCATGGCAGAAGTCAACAAACCTGCCTACCTGCTAAAGTCCAAATTTTACCATCACAGATAAATTTTTTTTTATCACCAACCCTGGTTTCCAGAATATGTTAAACGATAAGAATACCTAAGAATGACATTACGAAAATTAACGAACGCGATCTGTGAAAAATTTGAAATATATAAACATAAATAAACAAAAAAACAGCAGAATTAAATCAACCATTATCATATCCATCAGTAAGAAACTAACATTCAAATAAATAATAATGAAATAATCGAAATTTCAGATGGATCATTGAATCACGAGAATAATCACCATAATCCTGATAATCTTAATAACGCGGATCGACGAAAATTATGGAATCATAGGTTACGATTGCGGATCGCCATTTGCAAATTACACCACCTTATCTTTGTTAAATATCGAGGAATGTGACATTCCATCATAAAACGTAGAATCTAGCAGTCTATGTACAATTATTACAGATAAATGAATTCGAGGCAGTAAGAGTAATTCAATGCAAAATTGAAATCGATAGAATGATCAAAAGATGTGGCATGTTCTCTCCATGGACGTTTTTAACGGCAAATATTCCTACATAGAAGAAACATCGCGTAAAGTATGCCAGCATATGCATGCCTATAGAACTTATCAATTACACAACACGTATATTACCAGATTAAAATCGAATCACACCTCAGCACGACCGGTAACATTAGCAGGCAACATAGATGTGACGATGCATACAAAGGGAGCACATATTCAGATCTGTACGGCACGTGGACAGACGTTGTCGTACTCGCAAGTATAAGGATTACATTACAAGATTACATAACTGATGTACGAATAAACCAATCGAGTACTACTCAGATCGGGAGTAGCTTGTGAACTTAGCGTTACTTGTTGCGCGGATATACGAGTAGAAGGAGGCGATAGCTTTTGGGATCCAGTGCCTGCAGATTCTTGTAAATTTAATAATTATGGAGTATTATATAGCGGATATGCAAACAAAATATTATAATATGAGTGAAAATATGAACAACCTGTAACGGTTTACTCTTTAATCGCTCAAGACATTGTAACGGTTTACTCTTTAATCGCTCAAGACACTGTTTTTGTTTTAGCAATTAAAAGAAAGTATGCAACATGCAGATATACGCTTACACGCACGGAACATCCCAAGTTAATTATTTTTGAAACCTCACCTGACGTAGCAGTCTTTAAAAAACAATCTCGAGTCTCTAACCTCAACATCTTTACTTATATGAACTCGAAATTCGTATATGTCGAAAAACATATCCGCACACAAATAAATCAATTATACCAAAATATTTTACTACACAATGTACACTGGAACACAAAATGTTACAAAATGCTTTAGCCATTGCTACGCAATCACCAAATATTTTTGCCTATCTAATGAAAGGACCGGGATATATGGTTTTATTGGCGGGTAATTCACATCGTAAAGTACGTATCCGTCGAAGTGAAAATTGCACGAATCAATGATTGCTACGACCAGCTATCTATAATTCGAGGAAACAATACTTATTTTTTAACCCCGCAGACTCATATTCTTTTGCGCCAAGGAATTCAAGTAACATGTAATTTTGTTTACACCTGCTGTGTATCTCTTAGGAGATGCATGGTATAAATTAATGCCAAGATTGGTGGATGCACAACCATCGACCATCATGAAACCTATGACTAAACCGATGGAAATATTAATCCTGAAGCGCTCGCAACGAGCGGAATATACACCGATAGTGATCTTGAAGATCTTCGCGATCATATAATCTTCCCTGCCGAGAGGCCGGCAGTACTCAATACCATGACCAGAGGAATGATGGGACGACTGGCGTCTTTGAACGGAGGGTCGTTCTCAAATTTAATGGATAAAGCATCTATAACAAAAATAAGTGAATCTGCATGGCAGAAATTTTGGAGTAAATTTTTAATCTTTGGAAACATCAGCGCCGGAGTTATTGAAATATATCTAGTAGGGAGAATAATAAAATTAATATTAGATACTCTTGTGTATGGATGGTCAATATACTTGATAGGAGGCATATGGGACTCAACTTCTATTACACTTAGGAAAGAAGAGAAACAAGCCTAAAAATCCCGAACCCACGGCCCCAGCCGAGATAAGCAAAAAACCAGATACAATCGAATAACCAAATTAACAAGATCTGCAACCTGTATACCCTCCCCTCCCTACTAAAGAAACCTTCACACTTGCATTTCCACTTACACGAACTGCAGACTAGAAATAATATCGATATTTAAAAAAAAAAACCACCTTTTCCCTACCTAACAATATTTCCTTTTTTATATATATATATATATATATATATATATATATATATATATTATTGTTTGCTATAATCAAATCTTTCTTCTAGAACAATAAAAATGGAAATCGAATCACATGACACTAATTTCTTAACATGCGGATGTTTTGAAAGTGAAGATTCTGCGAATAGAATCGCCGCTACTCTTTTGGGTCCAGTTAAAAAACGGCGAAGCTGCATTGGAAAAGTTCCACCAGGAGTTACATCAGAGGATGATTATAAAACAGGACCAGCTGCGCTACCTGAGTGATATGAAACAAGACGATAGTAGCCGTTAAAGAGGGAAACGCATGGCGGAGAGATCTCGTAACTGCGGTTCTTCTCAACACACAAACAGCCAGGATCGCCCTTCGTGACTGGGGGCGAGTTTACACGAGGTATTACTCAGATATATATTTCCTGGAGAATGTATTTCGCGAGCTACCGTGGCAAGCTCTTACCTGCGGACTAGCTCATCTGACTCCCCTTCCTTGTGACCTGTGGTCGCAGGACACGAGGACCTTATGTCGAATCTTAGTGGAAGGACGGAAGGGGTGGATTCAAATTATCCACCCCCTCGCCGACGGCGCAGTTCTCAATGATCGTTAAACATAAGGCAGGAAATGAATTTGTAAACCTGCGTCGAGCGCTGATCCAAGCCGGACATGCTCGCTTCGAGCAATATCTGATCGGAAATACACTTCCGTCAGTCTGAATAATCAAAATATAACGAAAAAATAACGATAATAATGGACCTCAGACTGTTGAGGGTTCACTTTTCGAACTAACAAATAAACTATAAAACCCGATTGAATTGCAACTAAACTAAAATAACACTTGACAGCCATATGAACGCAAAGAAACCCTTAGTGCACTGGCGACGGAAAATTATAAATTATCAAAGTAGGTATCTGTTTTCCCTCATAGCAAGCTGCGTGCTCGAATAACCGCCTTCATAGCGTCAGTTATTTAATCCGCCATCCATTCAGCCACAAATATTTAAATAATGCCATATGTTAATAGAGGCTCAGACTACCTAAATATCCTCTCTAAAAATTCTGCCCGTCAATCACTTTTTTTTCAAAATTCAGAACTACGATAGGCTAACTCCCCCACATGATCCCTCAATGATTCCTCACTAATTCTTATTCGTTAAAGACCCGCGAGATACTCTTAATTTCGAACCGAAGCCCCATCCCCGCGACAGCTTTTTACTAAGATCCTTCCCGGAAGAAACGCACTTGGTTACTATCTTTTGACCGGCAGTCTTCACGCGTTCTGATCCGTCAGTTTTTTTCACGAGCAATCTTAAACCTTTTTACGGACATACGTGTGCATTCACATTCGTTCGCGTTTGCATTCGCTCCTTAACTCGCGATTTAATCTTTGTAGTTTCTCGCCGAAGTAACCGCAGATTTAATTATTAATGTTTTAATATTGGGACGGGTGAATTAAAATAAATTTATAACTTCTCTTTATTATCATTTATTTGTATTCAAAACGGGAGTGTTTCCTCTTTTGTGCACCCTTGCTTCTTCTACATCCCTGCGGAACTCCAGGAATACCCTGCAGAGAACCAACCGCTGGCCGCTGGCTTAACTCCCGTTGTTTTTAGCCGATCCAACTGCAACGACATTTTTTTTGTAATCATCGCAGTAGTAAGTCGCATGGATTAACATGATCTGTAATTTACCCATTACCACTTAAATACCGATTGTTTCCCCTTGCTCCCTTCCCCCTTGCTTACCTTCCTGAGCCTACCGTGCTGAAGGTTTAACACTTTTATACTTACATAAATGTTTATTTAAATTATTCTATTATTTTTAATTCACTTATATTGTAAAAACCGGGCATAGCTCTAAACATTTTAATGTAGAGTCTTATCCCGTTATGTCCGACGACCTCCGCACTTTTGTAACACCCGTGTGCTATACTTACATGCACTTATATGCAATTTTCTTTTCCATTCTCATGCCCCCATTCGAAAGGATATTAACCGTTACCATTATCTACCGAGTAATCACTATGCGTACTATTTCTCCTTTATGTTAAGTATTTTGTGTTTTAATTTTGTACTTTGTTCGTTTCACATTAATTAATTAAATGTTTATTTTAACAATAAATTAATTTATTTATTCGTAATGTAATCCTCTCGTTACGTTCATTCCCGCCCACTCTCGGGGATCGCATATGGTCCTATCCCAAGCAAAAGAGATTAAATTCTCTTGCCTAAATTAACGAACCGACGGACATACGTCACGCAGTCGGAGTCATAGCGTCTTTTTTAAGACGTTGACCCATATCGGCTGATCTGTACGGTGCGTTCGACTCGCAGGCACGCTCCAGAGCAGTCATCTGCGAGAGGATATTCGGTAGAGGATATTATGTCTTTTCTTGTGTCATCCCTTCAACTTTTAAGTAATAATTCCGGGGTCTGGACGTAACAGTCCATAAACGTAAGGAATTATAAATAACGCAATTTTGTATATAATTTTAAATTTTTTGTCCGTTATTTGAAAAATTTTTATTTTTATTCATGATCTATGGTCCTACAAAAATGACATTGAAGTTTATAAATATAAAGATATAAAAAAACATTTCATTAATCGAATAGAAAATTATTTAACATCACGTAGAAGTTAAAATATTTTATAAATATGAATAAGATTTTGTCCAAAATCAAAGTAATATAAAATTCGGAGCTATATGAGCTGTAATTCTCCGATTTTACTGAAACTCAGTACGTACATTTATAGAGCAATTAAATTATTTAATACTTATTATTAATTACGTTTATCATTATTAATTATTTAATACTTATTATTAATTACATACATTTAAAGTAAAAAATTACTATTTAATTTTGACTTAAATTCTTAACTTATAAATATTTAGAAATTAGATTAATTTAACTAAAAAGTTTAACTAAAATCAAATTAGAGATAAATTATTGTTAATAATTCTGAGATATAAAATTGAAATATAAAAAATTTAAGAGATATAAGAAATATATAAAATTGATCTATTAATAATATTATTAGTACGTTTATGTATTTGTTCATATTTTATTTAAAAATTATATCATTTTTTTTAATATCTTCAACATTATGCTTTAAATCTGTATCTGTAAGTTTGATACAGTAACTTTAAAATAATTATAAAATTATAAACAACTAAAAACATAAATTTTAAAGTATAAAATTTCTATAGTTCTCTCTACGCCATTTTAATTAAAAATTTTAACCACATTTTACAGAATTATAAATATTTAACTCCATTTGATTAATTGGTCCATAGATTCATAAGTGAACTAAATAATTTGTAGACATTAAAAGAATTTTATAATTAATAAAAACTATTTATTCTTTTAAAATTTATTAAAATTGTTATTATTTTAACTTCAAAAGTTAAGAATTATATATTGTCGCACTCGCGGCGGGTTTACTCGCGTTTACTCTCACGCAAGGAAAGGAAGAGACGGTTAGAAAAGAAACACACTTTATTAAGCACTAAGCACAAAAGCGATAACAAGAGCTTTTCACAGTTTAATAATAATTTGCCGCGACACAGCTCAAACTCGCACACCGCGCCGACGACTCTCTCATCAAAACAACGCTTAACGACCGTGTCGGCAAGGAATGATCTTCAGGCTGGAAATGTATGAGAGTAGTCGAGCGGAACACCGCTCGGTCGTAACACTACCCCCCTTCTCTTTGAAATTGTCGTCCCGACAATTCCAGGGAATTCCCTCGCAGAAAAGTCGGCAGTAGATAACCACAGGGGGTCCTAAGCCCCCCGGAGGCAAAGGGGGTGAGGGGGAGGGGGGTCGTAGAATCCCCAGGGGTTCGCCCCCGGCAAAGGGGGTGAGGGGGAGGGGGTCGTAGAATCCCCAGGGGTTCGTATCCAATTCTGTCGGTAAGAATGGTTTTCTTTCCTCCGGGGTTCGAATCCGGGGAGCATGGATTTCTTTCCCCAGGGGGTTCGTATCCGGGGAGAGGAGAAGGTGGATCCCTCTGGCGGTCGTCGAGACGGGTTTGTCCCTCTCGGTCGGTAAGGCGGTCGCGAGGGAATCCCGGGTCGGGTTCCCCCGTCCTCGACGTCGCCCTAGCGTTTTTTTTCTTTTCTTTCTTTCTCGACGCCGCCCGAGCGTTTTTCGCGCGGTCTAGCGTGTTTTTTCGCGCGGTCTAGCGTTTTCCGCGCGGTCTGGCGCTCTCCGCGTGACCTCGGGCGCGTCCTCGACGTCGCCCCTAGCGTTTTTTTTCCGCGCGATCTAGCGCGTCCCGTTTCGCGGGATGCCGCGGTTTGTCGCGTCGCCCTAGCGTCTTTCGCGGGGTGTGGCGCTTCCCGCGGCGCTTTCCGCGGGGTCTAGCGCGTCCTGTTTTTTCGCGGGATGCCCGCGGTTTGTCGCGTCGCTTTAGGCGTGCTCGTGTCTAGACGTTGTTTACAGGATGTTGCGGTTTGTCGCGTCGCCTTAGACGCGTGACTGTTTTTTTTCATAACGTCCCGATTAGGCGCGTCGCCTTAGACGCGTTGTCGCGTCGCCTTAGACGCGTGACTGTTTTTTTCATAACGTCCCGATTAGGCGCGTCGCCTTAGACGCGTGTCTGTTTTCCATAACGGGCGCGTCGTCGCGTCGTTCGCAGGATGTTGCGGTTTGTCGCGTCGTCTTAGATGCGTGTCTGTTTTCCATAACGTCCCGATTAGGCGCGTCGAGGCGATTCGCTAGGCACGTTTCATGTCTAGGTGTCTATGAGGATAAAGCGCGTACTGCTTGTCCTGTTGTGTAGAATGTTGCGATTTGACGCGTCGTCGAAGCGATTCTTTTCAGCTATACTTGTCGCCCGTGTGTTTACGATGGCGAGAACCGTTAAAGTGGCGAATCGGTGCCAGTTATGTGAGACACGATTGATCGACAACGATGAGATGTGTTGGTGCTATTCGCTGGATGATCTAACGTCTTCTCCATTGCGAAATGTGACGGCGTATCCATCGGTCAATGTGACGGAGTACGTCGTGAGAGGACAATATGCACTAATTTCCAATCAATTAAAGAGGCGCGGTTGTCGATTTCCGCTTCAGCGTGAGATTTCAGCTAAAAGGATAATAGAGGCGTGTGTATGTCATCACTATCGAGGGATGGCATATAATCTTTTACTGGAGGTACTCTATGAAAAGAAGAAGCCGATCGAGATAAGCAGACGACAGGAGTACATGGTGAATTTTAGCGAAACCGGTTATTACGATGTATTCAACGATAATGATGACGACGAGATGTTTTTGTGCGCTCATCGCAAGTATTGGAGAAAAAGCAGTGTCGTTTCGTCAGCCGCGTATAAGAAGGAGAGAGCAAGAAGAGAGCGCGTTGGCAACAATTGGCGCAACTAAGTGTGCGCGCATATAGGTATGTACTATAATCGTAATATAACTATGGATTATATATTAATATGTATGAGAATAAGATTAATCGCGAGAGAGAGAGAGACGGAGTTTTTTCTGGTTCGTTTGCGTATCGCGGGGACGAGAGGCGGATCGGCGACGAGTCGGGAATCTTCAATTAGCGATACCGAGAATGACGTTATATTATCAGGAACGTATGAGAGATGAGAGGTGGGAACCGCGCGAGGAGGAAATCGGCGCACGAGTGTTAATAATGAGAAATTAATGTGCTATATCAAGGGCAACGGTATTGGGAATGTATGAGAGAGATGGAGGTCGCGCGAGGAGGGAATCGTTGTAGGAGTGTTAATAACGAGAGAATATTTTTTATTACTCTATTGTTGTATTATTTTTAGGCGCGTTCTGTGTCTAGACGGTTTCCGTGGGGGGATCTAGTGCATCCTGTTTTCGTTGCAACTGGAAGACGCGTGTTCTGATTATGTAAGATGTCACGTGTTTTGTCATTTCGGAACGTCGCGGTTGTCGCGTTTTCGACGCTGCCTCGGAGTATATATATCTAGTCGTGAGAGGCATTTTCTCCCATTGTTTAAGAACGTATATGGAAGCAGTCGCGCTTAACGGTGGTTCGTCTTCGAGCGAGAGCGACGATTCGCTTTTACGCGCGTTCGATCGTAACGTGACGTATCGCGATCTCGACGATGATCGCTGCGAGTTAATTATCGAGAATAACGATAGTTTAGAGTGTCACGAGACTATCGCGCCTGGTAACGACGAGGAGTGGATCGTGGTGAGAGAAGATGTTCGCTGGAACGTGGCCACATATCACTTGCGACGGGGATCGGTATGGAGAGTCTGCGAGAGAAACTATGGATCGAAACGTTGCTCGCTCTGAGCGATAGAGCGGTAATCTACGAGAGAACAGCGAGAGAGAGAAAAGTTCGAGACGTTAAATTCGTCGTTCCTACGGACAGTTGGGGTAACACAGTGTGGGAAGTTGCGATATGGAGAAGAGCCGCGACCTTCTCGAACGAGCGGCGGGGGTTGAAGGGGTGTGCGCCTATCGTATTTGGGAACAGGAGTGTATCGAGTGTCTCGAGGTCTTGAGAGATAGATGTGAGAATAGAGTCGATCCAACGGTTACCGGAACGATAAATTCTCTGGTTTCTCGAATAGCGCAGTTGGAGGGTGCGAGATTCGCTTTGAGTCGACGTTTTAGTTACTTGGGTGCAGGATACGATGGTTCGAAGGGATTCGAATGGGTGGATATCGAGACGGCTTTCGCGAATCGCGTACGAACGGGTGCCGTAGTAAACATTGAGTACATCGAACCTCGACGATTTCTCGAGGACGCGAAGGCCACGGTGCTCGAGCGAGTGCGAGTCGATCTCGATATGCACGCGTGTTTAAAGGTTAACGTCGTGTTTCACGGGGAGTTCGTCGCGAATGATAAGAGCGCCGTTAAGAGCATTCGCACGAGGAATTGTCAGCTAGTCGGTATGTCCGATCTACGAGAATGGTACGACGGAGACGTTATGAATGTTGTTCTGACGTCGCTGGAGGAATTTCAGGAACGCGATAGCGGTTGGGCGTTACTTCGGATATTAAATTTAATGATTAATGTAAATAAGTGTAATCCCATGCACGCTGGATGTTGGATGTTACTTCCTCCGAAGATAAAATATAAGAGAGCCGTGATTAATGTACGTTCACACGACAACGCGTGTTTCGCGTGGGCGGTGATGGCCGCTCTATATCCCGTTGATGTACACTCGGATAGATCGTCTTCGTATCCTCACTATTCGTTGGTGCTGAATTTCGATGGTATTGACTTTCCTATGACACTACGAAACATCGCTAGATTCGAACGTCTTAACGATGTGTCTATTAACGTATTTGCCATTCGAGAGAAAATGGGGAGGAACGATATCATGATCGTTCCTTTGTCGCTTACGGGGAATAAAAAGTCTACGCACGTAAATTTGCTCTATCTGTCGAACGAGCGGCGCGGCGATAACGTCGGTCATTTCGTATGGATAAAGCACCTGTCTCGACTGTTAACGTCGCAAATAAATAAGCATAAGGAAAAAAATACATATGCGACCGGTAAGCGTAAGAGAGATTATGCTCGTCGCGAGATCAAGTTTGTATTAATTATAAATTGTATTGTTTCAGATGTCTACATTATTTTTATTCGGACGAGAAATTGGTCGCGCATAGCGTCGAGTGCGGAAGAGCGAACGACTGCGCCGTAATTCTTCCGAGCGAGGATGACAAGGTGCTCTCTTTTCACAATCACGACAGAAAGGAGAGACTACGATTCGTCGTGTATGCAGATCTGGAGTGCGTCTTAGAAAAGGGAGATCAACGATTCAGCGGGAGTCTCGACAATAGATTCGCCTATCAACACCACAAGGCGTTTAGCGTAGGATATTATTTGCGTAGCACGTACAACGGAATCGTATCCGTGTATAGATCTCGTCGAGGCGACGACTGCGTCTCGTGGTTCGTCGAGGAGCTGCGCGCTCTCGCGTGTCGCGTGAAGAAGATTCTGTGCGCGAGCGTACCGATGTCGGAGCTCACGCCGAACGAGCAGAGCGCTTTTCAAAAGGCGACAAATTGTCACGTGTGCGGAAGGAGCTTTGAGTCGTACGATATTCGCGTGCGCGATCACTGTCATCTTACCGGACGATACAGAGGACCCGCGCACGCGAGCTGCAATTTGAACTATCAGAACGCGTTCGTTATTCCCGTTTTTTTCACAATCTATCCGGTTATGATGCACATTTCATTATTAAGGATATAGCGAACGCTTTCGAGGGTAGAGTCGATTTGTTACCGTTGACTAAGGAGAATTACATCGCGTTTTCAAAAATCGTCAACGATTCGGCGTACGGAAAATGGAAAAATTGTGTTAAGCTACGTTTCGTAGATTCGTTTAAGTTTCTCAATACTAGTTTAGAAAAAGTAGCCTCGTATCTAGATCGGGAAAAATTGAGGATCTCGCGATTCGAATTTTCCGATCTCATCGCGGAGGATTTCGAGTTGCTCACGCGCAAGGGTGTATTTCCGTACGAGTACATCGATAGCGTTGATAAACTGTTAGTGACCGAATTACCGCCGATCGAAGCTTTTTACAGTTCTTTAACTGATGAAACTGTGAGCGTTAGTGATTACGAACACGCGCGAAGGATATGGGAGCGTTTTCACGTGAAAACTCTCGGCGAATATAGCGATCTATATTTGAAAACACATGTGCTTCTTTTGGCAGATGTTTTTGAAAATTTTCGAGATACCTGTATGGAAAGTTACAATTTGGATCCAGCGCATTATTTCACATTACCGGGATATACGTGGGACGCTATGTTGAAATACACGAACGTTCGATTCGATCTGCTTACCGATATCGATATGGTGATGTTCGTAGAGCGCGGTATACGCGGTGGTTTAAACCAATGCTCGAACAGATACGCGCGAGTTAATAACCAATATGAATCGTCATATGACTCGTCTCAGCCGTCGTCGTATCTCATGTACTACGATGTGAACAATCTCTACGGCTGGGCCATGTGTGAACCTTTACCGTATGCGGAATTTCAGTGGGTCGAGGATGTTGAGGGTCTTGATATTATGTCCGTGTCATCTGACTCCGATATCGGTTATATTCTAGAAGTCGATCTCGAGTATCCGCGACATATTCACGACGATCACGCGGATCTTCCGTTCTGCCCGACGCGTGAAAGACCGCCGGGAAATCGAAACGAGAAGCTACTCGCTACGCTCTACGACAAGTCGCGTTACGTGACGCATTATCGCAATCTTCAGCAGTGCGTGCGACACGGTTTACGCGTGACGAAGATCTATCGCGCGTTGCGGTTCGCGCAGTCTCCTTGGTTGCGCGCATACATCGAGCTTAATACGGAAAGGAGAACTCGCGCGAGCAACGAGTTCGAGAGGAATCTGTATAAGCTGATGAATAACGCGGTTTTTGGGAAAACAATGGAAAACGTGCACAATTACGTAGACGTGAGACTCGTGAGACGCGTTGGGACGGAAGATATGGCACGGAGGCGCTGATCGCGAAACCGAATTTTCACAGTAGGAGCGTTTTCGACGAGAATCTCATGGCTATCGAGTTACGCAAACTCGAGGTTCAATTTAACAAACCAATCTACGTCGGTATGTGCATTCTAGAGATATCCAAGATGCGATTGTACGATTTTCATTACGATTATATGATGCCGCTCTATCGCTTTAAATGCAAAATCATGTACACGGATACCGATAGCTTGATATATTTTCTGGAATGTCGAAACGTTTACGAGAATATGAAGCGAGATATCGCGAGATTCGACACCAGCGATTATTCCGACGACAACGCGTACGATATACCGCGCGCGAATAAGAAGGTTCTTGGTTTGATGAAAGACGAGAACAACGGAGCGATCATGACGGAGTTCATAGGACTTAGGGCGAAGATGTACGCTCTGAGAGTTTTGGGAAAGAGCGATACGAAGAGAATAAAGGGCGTCAGGAGGAGTACCGTCGCGAAAACGATAACGTTCGAGGATTTCGCGCGTTGCTTGAACGAATCGTCGCAGCAATCGAGACGTCAGGCGTGCATACGCTCGATGCTGCACGAGGTGTACACCGTGTCTGAGCTGAAGCTAGCTTTGAGTCCTCACGACGACAAGCGATACTTAATACCCGACTCCACCAATACATTACCGTGGGGCCATTATAAGATACCGTTATTAGATACTAATGTAGTATAAAAACATTGTATCAATATAGAATAAGTAAAAATTTGTACCAATATAAAATAAGTAATACTGTACACTCTTTATTCATTATAATACAGCTGTTTTGTGAATCCAAGAGTTATGTATTGTCCATTCCTAACCATTTGACAAAAACTCTATCGTTCTTTCTACGTAGCACTTTCTCAACGAGATAGATATCGGGATTGGAAACTCGCAGTAACTCGTGTTCGTAAAACCCTCCGGCTATTGGCTCTTTACGATAGTCTTTCAGCAGATATGTCACGGGATTCGTGCGTTGCACCTTAGCGATTCGAAAAATCTCAGTCGTCCAATTAGGCGTATATCCCTTTTCGAAGATCGTTTTGAACTTGCTGACGCGTACCGGATCGTTCACCTTGAATCTTGCGGGGGCTGCGATTTTCAAGTGACTGTATACCGTGGAGAGGAGTCTCTTGGCAATGGCTGGAGTTACGTCCGCCGGTCGCATTCCGATCGTTCGATGCGCGCGATTGTTATACTCCGAGATTAAACGCGGTAGAGCATCGAGCCATCTGTACGACCCGTTGAGCGTGAAAAGCTTCCACATGTTGTTCTTGAGCGTGCGATTAAATCGCTCCACAACCGCCGCTTTCATCACCGAGTACGTCGAGTAGTGGCGTATATCGTACCTATCAGTAACCGCTTTTACGGAGGCGTTGTAGAACTCCTTGCCCTTGTCCGTTTGTAGATTTCGCGGATGTCGAGCGTCGTCGCGAAATATCTTGGATAACGCCGCGGCTACCTCGCCTCCGCTCTTGCTCTTCAGCGGCACAGCCCAAGCGTATTTGCTCAACACGTCGATGACCGTCATCACGTAGTTGTAGCCTTTGTTTTGTCGCGCGTACGGACGCATCTCGACGACATCAGCCTGCCACAGGTCGTCGTAACCGCGCATCACGACTCGACGACGCGGAAAGTTTCTTCGCGCGGGGATGTGAAGCTCCTCGACGAGTCTCCTTTTCTCGACGCTCATCGCTGATTTTACGAGAAGGCGCGATTCGCGTTGGTTTTATTCGTGCGCGTTTGCTCCTGTTCCTCGTTCCAAACGTTAATCGGGTCTTTCGGATCTCGCTCGAGTCTTTAGCTCGCGTTTTGTCCTGTTTTTTTTCCTCCGTTCGTCCCAACTCACGTTGAAACATAAGCAGATCTTTAATTCGTTGGTTGTTTCGTTTATCGAGCGCTTGTTTCGTTTCCCTTATTCGTTTATCGAGATCGACGAGCGAGGCCTCCCTTCTCTCTTTCCTCGATTTGTCGCAGTGATTGCTCTAAATGTCGCGTTCGTTTCTCCTGAGCGTCGCCGAGCGTCTCGATAACCCTTCGGATCTCGCTCAGATCTTTCTCTCGCGATTCGTCCCGTTTTTCGAGCTCTCGTTCCACAACGTCTCTCGTCTCCTCTAATCGTTTGTCGTGATCGACGAGCGAGGCTTCGCTCTTCTTCTCGAGGTGTCGCAGAACGTCCACTTCGGTTTTTACGTCGTAATACTGTAGGAGAATATTCCGAATTCGCTTATTCATATCTTCCAGCTGTTTTCGTAGCTCGTTCGTTAGAACTTTCGACTCCTCGCTCCTTACGCGAAGCGCGTTGTCGACGTAACCCTTGGTCGTCGCGTCGGTATCGTCGATCGGTGTATCCAAATGGCGTATCTTGCGTCTGTTGACGTCGTAGTCGTCCGGATTAAGGTAGAGCGCGCTGCGACGCACATACGCCCGCAGGGATGCGATCGTCGAACGACGTCAATCGTTGCCTCTCCAGAGACTTTCCGTTCACGCGCCCTCGCGGGTGCGAATCTCTCTGCTCGAGCGACATATCGTATTTGAGAAACAATCTGGCTACGCGCGTCATAGATTCCTCCAATTCGCCAATCGATCTAACCGTGCTCTCGTTCATCTGCGACAGCAACGTTCGAGTGCTCGCCGAGAATTCGCTCGTCTCGGAGATTTTCGTTTCCGCGTCTCGAAACGCGCTGTCCACGTAGCTTTTACTCGCGGCTTCGGTATCGGTTCTAGGTGCGGCTAAACGCCGTATGATTTTGTCTCTAGCGTCGTAGTAATCGTCACTTAGACAGAGCGCGTTATTACGCACATAGCGACGCAAGGAATCGATCGACGGTCGCGAGCGTGCCCTGTCGCCTCCGCCGAACGACTCCAACGGTTTTCCGAACTTGTTCACCAACATAATGGGAACACCGATCGCCGCGAGCGCGCGCCGCGTTTTACTCGATCGCGTCGATCTCGCGAAGCTCCTCGAGTATCGATAGAATCTCGTTGTCGTGAGCGTCGTTGCCAGCTCGTCTAGAGGCATCGAGCAATCGAAGACGATCGACTAGTTCGTTGGGATCGTCCCAATGAACGTACTCGATTCCTTTGTCTCTCACCCGCATAGCGAATGGAACAGAGTCGATCACTTTTTTTCTCGCTTTACCAGTATCAGCGCCACTTTTGTCTCTATCGAGCAATAGCGGCGCGATGATATGCTTGTACTTGAAACCTTTGTTTTCTAGAATGGGCATAAGCGCGTTGTGACCACGCCGATGGGCGTTTGTAGTTAACAGTATACTCTTGTACGTTTGCTTGTCGTTCTCCGTGTACACAGCGTCGTCGGGAAGTCTCTTGAAGATCAACTCGTATAAGCTCGGGGTACCCGGATATCGCGTGTCGCCCACGATTACGCTGTCATCGGCGGTCACGTCGAATCGCCTGTCGCCAAGCATCGAGCCGTCTAAGTCGAAGTACACCCCGTAAACGTGATCGATCTCGCTCTGTCTGTCCCCGCTTAGAAGCGCGCCCATATATTTGCGACCTAACGGTCCCCATTGCGCGTTCGAGATCGATTCTTCCGATGCGTTTCTAGTCGCGCGATTCACCGTCGCGATCAAGGGCGATCTCGTCGAGAGGCGTCTCTTCGTCGATCTAGACGGTGGCTCATCGTCGTCATCGGTCTCGCGTTTCCTCTTAGCGCCGACGAACGCGATCGGGTCGATTTCCTCGGTCGACTCGTCTCGCGCGGTGTTCTCGGCGATTCGTTTCAACGGCTGAACGATCGGCTTGAGTCGCCTCTCCAGCGCGATCTCCTCTTCTATCTTACCGGTCTTTAACTCTCTGTACTTTTTACGTATAGAGTTCTGAGTTTTCGCGATCTCTCGCGCCGTTTTTTCCTGCCGAGCGACGTCCGTACCAACCGCAGCGTCAACGTTCATACTCGCAGCAGCGTCAACGTCCATCCTCGTAGCACAACTGATTGGTTTACACCACGGCGAAATCGTTAAATCCTCGTCTGTATCTACCATTCCTTAACGCGCTGTCTTTATCGATGATTACGAAACCATATTTGCGTTTCCAACACGCGCGACACAAGGCGTAAAACTTCTCATATGACATATCCGTGTTCACGTGCTCATTGTAAACGTGCTTTAGATTAGTGCCATCCTGCTTAAACAGAATCAAGAGATTCGCGTTGTCGCGTATCAGGTGTTTTGGAATTTTAGCGTATGTCTGACAAAGATAGAAACAATCGATGTTAGAGTGTCGACCCATGGCGAAATATTCCCTGATCGCGTTCTGCTTGTCACAGGCCACGTCGTCGAACACGAATATCGAATCGGGAAGCGCCTCGCTCGGTGGCACGATGTCGCTATTGTTTGAGAACGCGCGATAGCCGATCTCGTCCATCGACTCGAGCAGTTCCGCCAGGTATCGATACTTTGGTTGGTGCAGGGATTTCGAGTAGACATACACGTTCTCAAAGCGCGCGCCGTGCGGACTTTCGAGCATGCTTATCAACACGTTCGTTTTACCGCAATTGGAGGGGCCGCAAATGATGCAACGTATCGTGTTCGGTAGTAGAGGGCCGTGTCTGCGCGCCCTCCCGACCGCGTCGCCCGAGATTCGTCGAGCCTTACGGTCGAGATTGAGCACTCCTATAGCCGGCGACCGTCGAACGAATCGCATTTACGCGCGCTCGCTTCGAGGAGACACGACCGATAATCGTTCCACTTATACTCGACGGCGATTCGATCGCGCACAGTGATCGGTATGTTTCCCCTATTGACGGACAAACGCGATATTCTCAATCTATCCACCCAACAGTTGCGACTTATCCCGAAGTTCGTTCTCGTGCGCGATTTCGACAGATACGTGGAGCTACTGTGGAACAGACTACCCGATTATCTGAGAGCGGACCCCGAGGTACAACGTTGTCGCGTGTGTCTGGAGCATTATAATCGTCCGTGGCAACAATCGCATATAGACGGTCCTGCGCCTCTTATCAAAAATTGTAACGAATGCTTAGCGGCGCGGGACTACTCGATACAGCGATAAACGCGCTTCCCTTCGAACTACATATTCCCAGGTATCAATTTTGCGGGCCCGGCACTCATCTCGCGAAGCGATTGGCGCGTGGCGATCGAGGCGTAAATCCGTTGGATGCGGCGTGCCGCGAGCACGACATTGCCTATTCGCGAAATAAGAAACTCGCCGATCGCCACGACGCCGACCGAGCTCTCGCCGAGAAAGCGCGCGAACGTATAACGGCCGGAGATTCCACCTTCGGTGAGAGAGCCGCCGCGACCGTCGTATGGGCTGCTATGAAAGCAAAAACAAAGCTAGGTATGGGTTTGAGAAAGAAGAGGAGGAAGACGACAACGAGGAGGAGGATACTTCCAACGGTGAAACGCGGAGGCTTGTTACCCATTTTTCCGATATTAGGCGCGCTCGGTTCTTTGATCGGTGGCGCGGCGGGTGTTGCGAAGGCGGTAAACGCCAGTAAAACCGCACGGCGTCAACTGGAGGAATTGCAACGTCACAATCGAGCGATGGAGGGTCACGGATTGCATCTAGCGCCTTACAAACGTGGTAGCGGTGTGACGAAAAGAACGAAAAAAAAAAAAATCATGGAAGGAAACGTTAGAATCGCTCGAGTTACCGCTCTCCGGCATTACGACGAACGAACAGCTGAACCGCTCGGCGCGTCGTCTACGAGTGCCCTTCTTCAGAGGAGTGTTTATGCGTGACGCATTACCATCGAAGGCGCGACGTAACGAGAGCGGCATCGTGAATCTCGACGACTCGATGGGCTCGGGTACTCACTGGGTCGCCTATGCGAAGAGGGGAAACGACGCGATTTACTTCGACGGTTTCGGCAATCTTCGACCGCCGAGGGAACTCGAGAAATATCTAGGCGGCGTAAATATAACGTACAATCGCGGATCGTATCAGACATTCGATCAGAGCATTTGCGGTCAGTTGTGCCTGCGATTTCTCTCGAGAATCGGTCGCGATGTCGCTGAGCCTTTCGTTCACCGGTAAGAGTAGCGTTCTCACGGCGTGCTATTTTCCCGCTTTAGATCTGAGCGACGACGATTACGAGTTAGGTCTCACGAATTTCGAAACGTACAACACTATACCGAACGTCGATTCTACAAATAATAAGTTCTATTACGACGACAAAACGATCGTGATTCCCGAAGGTTCGTACGAATTGAGCGCGATAGAAAGATATCTGAACGCCGCTATCTCTAAAAAGCGAAAGATCGACGAAAGCAAGAGGACGAGCGACGATGACGAGAGCGACGACATCGTCTACGACGAGAGCGACGAAGGCGAGAGGAGCGCGCGGTCTCTAATCATTCGAGCCAATGAGAACACTATGAAAAGCGAGATCAGGTGCGAACATCAAATCGATTTCGCGAAACCGAACAACATCGGTTCGCTCCTGGGATTCTCGTCGTCGCGCGTGCTACGACCGAACAAATGGCACACTTCCGACGGACCCGTGAATATCATGAGCGTGAATATCATTCGGGTGGAGTGCAATATCACCGCGGGTGCGTACAGCAACAACGAGCCGGTTCACACGATACACGAGTTTTCGCCGAACGTTCCTCCGGGATATAAGCTGTCGAACGCTCCGACATCGATCATTTACTTTCCGATCATCGCGCGAAACGTTACCGATATCACGCTTCGAGTCGTGGATCAAGACGGACGACCGATCGATTTTCGCGGAGAGGAGATAACGGCGCGACTTCACGTGCGACGACGAAGGCATTAGAGAGAAATGCGCGAGAGCGAAAGATGCTCGTTCTGAACGAGTGGTACACGAGAGGAGGAGGAGACGCAAACGCTACATCCGCGATCCTACCGCAAAACGACGCGACGAGGAAGGCGCGCGAGGGAAGAGCGAACGAGCTGAACGCTGCGAACGTTGCGTTCTTAAGATCTTTAGGTTTCGTCGTGAAGAATCGACATGGCGAGCGACATTTTAAGTATCGGAGGTGCCCCAATCTTTGACGATCGTATCGTGAGAATAGAAACCCACACTTACAATCCGTACGCTAACACAACGTTTGGATATAGCGACGAGATACGAATACCTATACAGCAACAAGATCTGTATACGTTGCCATGCGAAAGTTTTCTATACATCGAGGGAAAATTCGCGATGAGAGAGAGCGCGAAGGAAGGAACGACGAAGGAAGGCACGGCGAAGGAAGTTACGAGAGCGAGGCTAGTCAACAACTGCGTCGCGTTTATGTTCGACGAGATTCGATACGAGCTCAATGGCGTGGAGATCGATAAGAGCAGAAACGTTGGCATAACGACCTTGATGAAAAACTACGCATCGTTGAGCTACGAGAGAGATAGAGCTTTACAGAACACCGGATGGGAAATACCGCCTATAGCGTTAGACGATTTCAACTTTTGCGTGCCTCTCAACGTACTCCTCGGTTTCTGCGAGGATTACAAACGCATAGTGATAAACGCGCGACACGAACTCATTCTGATACGCGCTCGCAACGATATCAATTGCGTCGTGGCACATTCAGATCAGAGACCAAAGATCACCTTGTTGAGAATACAGTGGCGAATGCCACACGTGATACTTAATGACGTTAACAAACTGTCGCTTCTGCGAACGTTGGACAGTGGACGATATCTGAGCATGGGCTTTCGTTCGTGGGATCTGTACGAATTTCCGCTGTTGCAAAGTACGACCAAGCATTCCTGGGCGGTAAAAGCGGCGACGCAATTGGAGAAACCACGATACGTGATCTTCGCGCTACAGACCGGAAGGAAAAACGTACCATCGGAAGACGTTTCTAAATTCGACGATTGCAAGCTGACTAATGTAAAACTCTATTTGAATTCCGAGTTCTATCCCTACGACGATATGAATCTAGATTTCGAGCGTAACAAGTTCGCAGTGCTGTACGATATGTATCTGAAATTTCGAAAGACGTATTACGGGTGCGAGACCTGCGAACCGTTCATGACTGTCACTAGATTTCTGCAATACGGTCCGCTAGTGGTCATCGATTGCTCCCACCAGAACGAATCGATCAAGAGCGCCACCGTCGACGTTCGTGTAGAATTCGAATGCAAAGAGAACGTTCCGGCTAACACAACGGCTTATTGTCTCATCATTCACGATAGAGTTGTGGAGTATAACCCACTGACGAACGTCGTACGTAAACTCACGTGATCGCGGTTTTCCTACGAGAACGATGCCAAACGTACCGATCTTCGTCGATCTGCAAGGTTTTACCGTTCGGGAGAAATTTATGGTTAAAGAGGTGGCGATATTAAAAAATGGAAAAGAGCTAACTCATCGAATATTTCGAGAAGCAATACCCTGGAATCTTCTTACAAAGACGGAAAAATCTAAAGCGTGCTGGATATCCTCCAATCATCACGGCCTGCAGTGGAAGGCGACGTCGCATACAGACTCTCGAAGCACGTGATTCGAAACGGCGTGCGATCAATCGCGAGACGCCTAAACGAGTGTACGTCAAAGGCTTGGAGAAAAAGAAGTGGTTAGAGGAAATTCTCGGCTGCGACTTCATCGCGGACCACGACGTGATCGTCGAGACTATCGACGCGGATTTCGAGGATATAGGGCGCCTAAGCACTCTGGACGACGTTCGAGCATTTCACTGCGAGCGTCACGCGAAGCATTGCGCTATGGAGAACGTGTGCAAACTGTACGACTGGTGGTCGAAACGACGGGAATGTATCACCGAATTGTAATATCGCTTTAACGACTTATATCATATGTCAGATTGGTTTTTAATTATTGTATTATATCAGATTCAGTGCTTATATATTATAATTAGATTCATTGCTTATACTATAATCGAATTCTTTTATCGCTCGCTATACTTATATATACATGCTTGAGGAAATACAAAAACATTGTTTACGATATATCTCACTTTATTTCATCTCAATCTTACATCCCAAAGTACAGAGCAACGAGTTCGCAATCGATAATGTCGTTACGATCCAAAGTACAGAGCAACGAGTTCGCAATCGATAATATCGTTACGATCGTAGGCATCGCTATCGCGTATGACTCTCGAGATATTTTCCGTATCCTTAGCAGTGAACGCGATATCCTTGAAACGCGCCAATTTCGCATCGATTTTTCCTAATATCTTGGTCAACGAGATAACGAGTCTGCTGATGCAATGCTCGAGCTCGAACATGTTATTCACTGTTTCCTTCGACATGGCCAAGCGAGCCGCGGATGTTTCCAGGCGTAATATCGTCAAGTTGTTGATTTTTCCGAAACGCACGATCATATTTCCAATATGCGACGGGGCGGGAAAGGACGGTTCTCCGTTGGTACTCTGCAGATACTTCGAGAGAACGTGTCGTTGCTCGACAAGCTGCCTCCACGTATCGGGCGACATCGAGACCTCCTTGCCATGACTATCTCCCAGGATAATATTCACGCGCGAGGAGCGTTCAAGAGTGACACATACATTAAGAAACTTGTATCCCGTCTTAGTCAAGGAATATTTTCGTTCTAGAATTCTAACTGGATTGTTCGTACAACCGGCGTTACTATGACTCGACGCGATCGGCCTGTCATCGTCGAGCGTCCTTTTCCTCCTTTTCACGTCGTCGCTCTCGTCGACTCGGCGCGTCTCGGAATCCTGCGAGTGCTCGATATCGTACATCTTTACGATCGAAGAGATCGCGCGATACTGTTCGTAAATGTTTCGTATCCTTAGCTCTATACACTATACGAAAACTTCCGTGCCTCTTCCTCCTCCCTCTCCTCTTCTAAATCATCCTCGCTCGAAAATACATTCCTCATCTGAGCGAGTCTTTTCAAAAGAGCGCGCAATTGCTCTAACAGTCCGTCCCTTGGACACACGATACTAAAAATCTCTAAATCAAATTTACCAGCCATAGTTACACTTCTAGTAAATTCGTTGTACTTGAAGAACTGTCGTTTAACGAGAAAGTACAGATTACCGTCGATGTATCGAACGGCGGACGTTACAGCGGGTGGAATCCCCGGAAATATCGCGTGCAACGAGTTATGTCTAACGGCTATCATCGAGCAATCGTCGATCTCGGCCACGATCTCGTCGTTGTAAATCGCGAACGTTCGCCCCGCGTTAGTATTAACCACAGCGTTGATTTTCGCGTTGGGAGGAAGATTCATATCCTTCAATTTCCTCGGCCAACCCGGTACTAGCTCGAAACTCGGATATTCTATCATGTAAACCGTATCATCTACGAACAATACGAGTTGGCCCGAGGGTCGTCGATACGCGCCCGCCAAACGCGTAAAATTATCGGGAAGAAAACGCAGATAGTCTGTCAGTAACAACGACGTGCCGTAAGATTTTCCGTTTAGATCGATCGACCATAAGTGGCGTCGATACGCCACGTACATTCTATTTTCTAACACCAACACCGCATCGACGCGTCGCAACGCGCACAGATCCGCGGAATCTCCCGTGTCGCGCGTCGAGATCGTGGTCGTCGCTACGGTCGTAACTGGTCCCGCAATTTCGCTCTTATTTCTTAAACCGTATAAATTCTGAATGGCGAGAAAATCCGCCTCGCTCAATCGCACGGGAAAGGTCTTAGAGGGAACAAAAGCGTACATTATCGCATTTTTCAGAGGAGTGTGATGTAATCCTAACGCGTGACCGATCTCGTGCGTCAACGTATGCAGCATGAATCGTATCGTCAGGATTAGCGGTCAGCTCGATGTGCTACTTCTCCGCGTTATCCACGTGCACCTCCGACACTTCGGATGATGGTAAAAAAGCGTGAGCTAGTACATTTCCTGGTCCGTCCAACAACGACGGACATATTCGGCTACCTCGATGCCGAGGATCTACGAACGTGTGAAAACCCTTCCGAAACGATATCACGATGTCGGGATTCATCGAATCGCGCTCGAACGTCAGCGACGAATTCGCAGCCCACATCTCGAACGCGACCTCGGTGACTCGTAGAACGCTCTCGCTCGCCAGGTGAAAATTCCAAGTGAGATGCGTCTTCGCCCATTTTCTCGGAGATTTGTCCAAGTCACTCAATATATCTTTGACGCCGCATCGCGGTTTACGCATCTGTTCCAATGTAGCTTCGTTAAGAACACCATCACCAGGTATACGATAATACTCCTGGAAAAGCGCAACCGCGTGTCTCAGAGCCAACGTCGCGTTATCTGATATCGTTTGCACGTTATCGCCATCCAGGTATCCGTAGGTTTGCAAAAACCGAATGGCCTTCTCGTCGCTATCGGCGACGGAGTCGCGAGTCGCCGCGAGAACGGCTATCGCGCAAGCGATCACGGCGATCCCGCGCGCGATCATCATCATCGCGCGAGACGGGAGTCTAATCGACACTGCGCGTCGCCGACCGAAATACGCGCGAACCGCTCGATCGATGTTGCCATTGGTCGCGAGAGGGCGGAGACCGAATCATTAAAAAAGTACTAGTCTGACTTCCCGTAGTCACGCGTAGCGAGCGCGAAAATGACGCATCGCACAACATTCACATTTCTAATGAAACATTCCCTCGTTATTACTACTCCTACGACAATTTCCTTCTCGCGCGATTCCCACTCTCGTCTCTCTCTCTCATACGTTCTCGAAACGAGAAAAAACTCTTATCTCTCTCACAATCGGTTAATCGACGCAACAACGATGCGTATTAATGACGATTCGCATTACTCTTTCTTTATTTCAGTACATATATTTGTTGTTTTATTACTCGGCATCATATTTGTACACACACTTTTACACATATATTGTGTGCATATTCTTATACATATATTCATATTAGTATATTATTAATATATTCTTTTACATAGACATATTAGTACATTCTCTTTTACATATACTCGCGCTCTTCGCTACAATCGAATTAGTATACATATTATTAATATATATTCTTTTACATAGACATATTAGTAAATTCTCTTTTACATATACTCGCGCTCTTCGCTACAATCGATACCCCTGACGATAATTCGCGCGAGCGTCATAGCTATACATCCCTACTCGCTGTCGCACTCGACGCTTCTCGCTTCCCCGCGAACTCCGGGCACTTTCCTCAGATCATCGGCGACTCGATCTATCAACTGTTGCATCAACTGCTTCTTCCGATCCGACACGGAGTTCAAAAATTGAACTCTCAATTTCGCATATTTCCACCAGTTGCGTCTCTTCTTCTTAACTATATCCTTGACGTTATACACGTACATTCGAACCAATTCACAATTGGTCCCTTTCTCGCCCGGAGATCTCGCCTCGAGCTGTCGTCCATCCTTCAACTTCGTCATGTACTGAACGAATCGATCAGCCTCCTCTTTATCTCCAGATAAAGACGCGAACAACGCGTCTAAACCACTGCCACAACTTTCATCATTCCCTCTCGTAGTACTCAAACGCGCAAGATACTTCTCGTACTCATCGTCGAGATCCCCCTTCGTCGTTTTCAAACGCGCCAGATACTTCTCGTACTCGTCGTCGAGATCCCCCTTCGTCGTTTTCAAACGCGCCAGATATTCCCAGTAATCTCGTAGCCAACTCGAGGAAGCCTCCTTCGTTATCTCGATCTCCATAAGCGACGCACGCTCGTCCGGCGTCGCGGAACTCTCGACCAAGCGAACCATGCTGTCCCCAGAACAGTACGAGTTCCACGGACCCTTTCGACTCCAGACGTCAGTGACGATACGTATAGCGTTCCTCATACGCTCGGCCTCGCGTATACGCGCGATCGGCTCCGTTCCTCGGTGAACCGCCAGATGTTTAGACAGAAACGCCATCATTAGCCGCAAATTACACGCCGCCGAATGCATAGACGTCCACATCGCGCGCATCAACTCGAGCGAGTCGACCGCGTCGCTCTCGACCGCGTCGCTCTCGACCTCCGCCGATATCTCGTTCTCCTCTTCCCGCTCGATCGTAGGCCGTTTCTCACGCCCCATCGTCATCGCGCGTTTCTCCCGTTCCACTATCTCGCGTTCCATCTCTCTCGAAAACTCGAGCGAATCGTCTAAGAGCGATATTATCTCCGGATCCTTCAATTGACTCTCCAGAACATTAAACTGACTCTCCGAAACATTAGACTGACTCTCCATCTCGCAAACTAACAATATATCGTCGACACTCCTAGTTAAATACTCTCTAAAGCGGCGTAAACAGGACGCGCTAAATCCGGCGGAAAACGCGAATCGCCTCGACGCGCCTAATCGGGACGTTATGGAAAACAGACACGCGTCTAGGCGACGCGACAAACCGAAACATCCTGCGAACGACGCGCCCGTTATGGAAAACTGACACGCGTCTAAGGCGACGCGACAAACCGCAACATCCTGCGAACGACGCGAATCGCCTCGACGACGCGCCCGTTATGGAAAACAGACAATCGCCTAAGGCGACGCTAGACACCGCGGAAAACGCCGCGGGAAGCGCCACACCCCGCGAAAGACGCTAGGGCGACGCGACAAACCGCGGCATCCCCGCGAAACGGGACGCGCTAGATCGCGCGGAAAAAAAAAACGCTAGGGCGACGTGGCCCGAGGACGCACCCCGAGGTCACGCGGAGAGCGCCAGACCGCGCGGAGAACGCCAGACCGCGCGGAGAACGCCAGACCGCGCGGAGAACGCTAGACCGCGCGGAGAACGCTAGACCGCGCGGAAAACGCTAGGGCGGCGTCGAGAACGCGCCCCGAAAAGAAAAAAGAAAAAAAACGCTAGGGCGACGTCGAGGGGAATCCGACCCGAAACCCCGCGACCGCCTTACCGACCGAGAGGGACAAACCCGTCTCGACGACCGCCAGAGGGATCCACCTTCTCTTCTCCCCGGATACGAACCCCCTGGGGAAAGAAATCCATGCTCCCCGGATTCGAACCCCCGAGGAAAAAACCATTCTTACCGACAGGATTGGATACGAACCCCCTGGGGATTCTACGACCCCCTTCCCCTCACCCCCTCTCGCTCCGGGGGCAGGACCCCCTTGCTTATCTACTATAATGGTCAGATTAATAATTAGTATGTCAAATATAACACTTACATCAATAACAAAAATCATGTTGATAACGATATCAATCTAATTAATTGTAAGATGATTACTACAATAAAGCTCGCATTACTGTTACGCGCATCATCTCCAGTCAACCACGCGCTGATTGGCCGACCAACGACCGCCATAAATATGCGCATCTAGCCTAGCTCTATAGTCTATGCCGCCGCCAAACCACGTGCGTTGGCGTACCCCTACCGCCATGTTGCGCAACAGCGCCGCCGCAGGCACCGCGTTACAACGCGCGGCCATACTCGAGCACTCTTGTGCGCGCCGTCAACCAAGTAACACATCGCTCCGCGTTTCTCGCGACATACTCTAAGTCGGTATCCTAACTCAATTTCTAACTTACTCTCGACTTCTAGTTAGTTAATTAAGTCTATTAGTAATCCGTTAGTGTTAGGATTATTTACTAGTGTGTGTGTCAGAGCGCGAGTGTATTCTCTTTTCTTAAATAAATCTAGATTTTTGTGTAACCACGTGGTCAGTTAATTTCGGAATCCTCATCACCGCTTTTATCCGTATTAGAATAAAGCTTCGCGTGCGTAACTTTTAATTGATCTCTTAAATATAATAATATAAAATTCGAATCACCACGTGTTTGCTTTTCATACGGTTCATCACCGCGTATACTAACGGAAGTGTTCGCGAGGGCACGAGGCAACTAGGTGTTAGCAATTCCAATATTGATTAATCGATTAATTCGTAATTGAAGCAAGAATTCCGATCGTTTCTGGAGGCAAGGTGTTGTGCGTCATCCGCACTTATCACGAAGGAAACATCGGACTTCGAGCACGTGATAGCTCCTGCATTCCGACGCGACGCCGAACCAATGCGTAATTGGCTCCCAGCCGAATGTAATATCCTAACCCTAAATTTTTATATCGTTCCTGTGATATTCCTGTGTGTTGTCCAAATTTTTCATAATAATTATTTGTTAATATAATAATTTATTCATTTATAAATTTTATTAAACGAAATTTAAATCGTAGAATTTCTTTTCTGAGATAAAATATGTTTCTATCGGGGTTGTTTATATAATTTCATAAAGAAAACTATATCTTATAAGGAAATGTATAATGTACGTATATATGTATATATGTATGTGTGCTTTCATATACCCTTAATTTTGTTTATATCTTGAGAATTAAGAATCGTAGCCACAAACTGTATTTATGTTTTCGAAAGGATTTTCGATGGAGAATGTATTTATACAGGAAAAATATATCCATATAAGGACATCAAAAAATTTATCTTGAAATAAGGATATGTTTCAGATGAACTGTTGAATAAATATTTCGTCATGGATTTTGTCATATTGTCATTATGACTCTTATTCCTTATTCACATCCTTTCTATTGTTATTAATTTTGTTATTAACTTTTATATTTATTATTAAAATGGAACAAAAGTGAAAGGTTTGATATACAAAAGTTTCTTAGTTTTTGAAGTTATAATTGACTATATAAAAAGAATTTGTTGGTATTTTGTTATTTATATAATTATATGATTTTGTTTATTAATTGTTAATAAAAATATTACAATGTACCGATAATTGTTTTGTTATAGTTTTTGTGCATTATTGAGCGAGGTTATACTTCCCATTTATTTTTTGTTTATTATTTACTATTTTATATTAATTTGTTAAAATTTTGTTGTTAATGTTGAAATGTGTCACGTCCCAGCGCCGAGAGTACCTCTAATCATGTTCAGTGTAAATTTTTCAAAAATTTTTAATTATTTATGACTGACTGTGTTAGGAGACAACATCGTCAAGCCTTTGGTATACACATAATAAAAGAATATACCGCTTAAAATTATTTAAAGATTTATACAAAATGGCCGCTTCTTACCACAACCTTATGGCGCTACTACAGCCTTAATGCTCCTAGTAAATTTTCCCTAGAACCTCACTAACAAAAAACAGAACATACCAAAATCACTTCTCCAGACTGTTCGGTAAAGTAACAAAGAAAATAGAGCTTAATATCGCATCCTTATCTAAGCATTTCAACATTAACAACAAAATCTTAACAAATTAATATAAAATAGTAAATAATGAATAAAAAACAAATGTAGGAAGTATAACCTCGCCCACGTAATGCACGAAAACTATAAATTATCGGTACATTGTAATATTTTTATTAACAATTAATAAACAAAATCATATAATTATATAAATAACAAAATACCAACCAATTTCTTTATATCGTCAAATATAACTTCAGAAACAAAGAAATCTTTGTATATCAAACCTTTCACTTTTGTTCCATTTTAATAATAAATATAAAAGTTAATAACAAAATTAATAATAATAGAAAGGATGTGAATAAGGAATAAAAGTCATAATGACAATATAACAAAATCCATGACGAAACATTTATTCAACAGTTTATCTGAAACATATCCTTATTTCAAGGATAAATTTTGTTGATGTCCTTATATGGATATATTTTTCCTGTATAAATACATTCTCCATCGAAAATCCTTTCGAAAACATAAATACAGTTTGTGGCTACGATTCTTAATTCTCAAGATATAAACAAAATTAAGGGTATATGAAAGCACACACACATATATACATATATACGTACATTATACATTTCCTTATAAGATATAGTTTTCTTTATGAAATTATATAAACAACCCCGATAAAAACATATTTTATCTCAGAAAAGAAATTCTACGATTTAAATTTCGTTTAATAAAATTTATAAATAAATAAATTATTATATTAACAAATAATTATTATAAAAGATTTGGACAACACATAGGAAATCCCGCAACTTACCTCATTATACATACCTACCTAGCTCGCACCGTTTAGAAGATATTTAAACAATTATAAACTTGTTTACATACACTTACCTCAAAAACTCAAATCAATTCAGCAGGCAAATCTCCGTATATAAACCAGTTCAAGAAAACTTCTAGAAACCTTCATCCTAGACTTATATTTATAATTGTTACTTCCCTTTTTTCATTAACACTAATTCTATGGCTATGACAAAATTTTGATTATTAATATGCATGGAAAACTACCCTAACGATTCAACCAATCACAATCAGAGCCATTTTGTACCTGAAAACATTTAATAAATAATGTATTGCAAATGTAAAAGGAGTTATACTGACATATTTTAGATATACTAATTATACGATGTAATCATTATTATTATAAAAATTGTAAAGTATATCTAAAACGATATTGCGATGATTAATATTTATTATAAAAGCTTAAATTCGAGCAAATTGTATGAAAAGGAATTATTAACGAAGTATAACTCTTTGAAAATAAAAATAGATCGATCGAATAGTCACAAGTGTGACTCATGGTCAGTTTGTAAGCGAAAATAAGCCAACGTTAAATGTCAAGGCCGCCATAATACTTAGTCACAAGTGTGACTCATGGTCAGTTTGTAAGCGAAAATAAGCCAACGTTAAATGTCAAGGCCGCCATAATACTTAATCACAAATGTGACTCATGATCAGTTGTAAGCGAAAGTAGGCCAACGTTAAATGTCAAGGGCGCCATAATATTTTAGTACCACGAGTCATCGCTGACCCACAGGAAATGTAGGCTAAGTCGACCAATAGAAAACTATGTCAAGAACAACCAGAAGGTCTTAAATGCGTGAATCATAGCTGACTCATAATGAAAGGCTTTATTCAGACCTGTAGAATCATAACATTGGAATCTAGGTCACCCCTACTTCCATGTTTTGGCAACATATAAAAGCCTCAAGCGACGATACCTTTGAGCAGCATGCAGCATTCAGCATTTCGCATTTCGCATTTCGCATTTCCCATTTCGCACTTGCTATACGCACTTACGTTTCCCCATCCACGGGCACTTACATTTTTGCACTTGTACTTTCACTCGCACTCGCTAAATATATATATATATATATATATATATATATATATTTATATATCTATTATTTATAACAGTGAATAAATTCCGATTCAAATACCACAAGTGTGATATTATATTATTCCTTATTCCCAAAATCGAAAACTCTTTCCTAAAAATAAAAGTCATTTCGACATTCCTGTTACCCACTTCCTTCGCAGTATCTAATCCTGAGGTTTTACCCTCTTAACCGCACGGAAAAGAATCCCACAAATAACGTGTGAGTGTAGCAGTCGAGGATCTGTTAATTTCGGCTCCGTCCGATCTATCAGGACTTCCTAGGACGTCACAAATACTTAGATAAGGATGCGATATTAAGCTTTATTTTCTTTGTTACTTTACTGAACAGTCTGGAGAAGTGCTTTTGGTATGTTCTGTTTTTTGTTAGTGAGGTTCTAGGGAAAATTTACTAGGAGCATTAAGGCTGTAGTAGCGCCATAAGGTTATAGTAAGGAGCGGCCATTTTGTATAAATCTTTAAATAATTTTAAGCGGTATATTCTTTTATTATGTGTATACCAAAGGCTTGACGGTACTGTCTTCTAACACAGTCAGTCATAAATAATTAAAAATTTTTGAAAAATTTACACTGAACATGATTAGAGGTACTCTCGGCGCTGGGACGTGACAGAGCGTCATCAATAATTTGCCGCTAAGCTTATCGGAGTGTTACGTCAAAACCGCGGGGACCTCTCTGATAATCTCAGCGGCAAATTATTGAAAACGCTCTCGAGGAATTTCATGTTAAAATAGTATTTCGAAGCTAGAATATTTCTACAAGCAACGGTAGAGCGGCTCGAAACCCTGCATGCCTTAAGGGAAAGTGGCAAGGGAGGCAAAAAAAAGGGTCGGTCGTAAAATCCTTCCGGTAGAGTGATGCAGCTATGCGGCGGTCGGTCGACGCGAACAAAACGAATGACGCAACCCGAAGGAATCCTGAGCGCGAATACTCTTATATTCGTTCGGATCTAATTTCTTTGTACTCGATATTCTACTGCTGTAAACGTATGCCCGATGAGAAAACGCGAAAGCAATCGGGAATAAAACTTAATGTAAGATTCTCACTTACCTTTCGGTGTTTACTCTGCGCAGGTACTCCTCGAGGGAGATACGCGGTCGAAAGCTGCTTCCCTGGTAAGCTGCTACGGGTGTGAATGGTGCTGGTAATGCGCTCCAGAGGCGATCGTGCACTAGGAGTTCGTACTCGCCGTCAAAGGTCACTTCTTCGCCGATGATCGCGTTATGGTCGTAGATCGCGGCCACGTGGAGGTCGTATTCAAGTCGCCGAAGTGTGTTATTACGACCCGCGCGGTTTTTTCGTGCCTTAGGCATTCGATAGAGGCTCCAGGCGTATGCGTATATTATATTCAATTAAGGGATTAAGGTGAGGATATTGCATTCGGCTGCGAGCCAATTA
Organism: Pogonomyrmex californicus; assembly: GCA_024349325.1. NCBI lineage: Eukaryota > Metazoa > Arthropoda > Insecta > Hymenoptera > Formicidae > Pogonomyrmex > Pogonomyrmex californicus. The sequence continues at coordinate 962,857 of JAECZD010000011.1, forward strand.
CGCGTTATGGTTCGGCGTCGCGTTGGAATGCATGAGTTACCGCGTGCTCGAAGTCCAATGTTTCCTTCGTGGTAAGTGCGGATAACGCACAACACCTTGCCCCCAGAAACGATCGGAATTCTTGCTTTGATTGCTAATTGTTCGGTAAAACAAGGTTTGAGTAATTATAAATGCCCGTTGCCTCTTTAGCCTCGCGAACACTTCCGATTTCTCGCGACGATAGGAAGGATGATGCAATGAATGACACGTGGCGAATACACTGTACTTATTATATTCAAATATTCAGGAATCGAATTACACTCGCGTAACACTTGATTAAATTTAGAGCAATACAAGATTTAGAATACAAATGATCACTTAATTTACTGAACTAGAATTTAGAATTGACGAAGTAGAATTGACTTAAAATTAGAATTGGAATTGAGATTGACACTCGCACGATGTGTACTACTCGACGGCGCGTACAAGAGTGAACGAGCGTGGCCGCGTGTTGTAACGCGTGCCTGCGGCGGCGCTGTTGCGCAACATGGCGGATGGCGTGGGTACGCCAACGCACGTGGCGCAAGATGGCGGATGGCGTGGGTACGCCGAAGCACGTGGCGCAAGATGGCGGGCGGCGTGGGTACGCCAACGCATGTGGCGCTCGCGGCGGTCATAGACTATAGAACTAGACTAGACGCGCGTATCTATAATGGTCGTTGGTCGGCCAATCAGCGCGCGGCTGACCGGAGATGATGCGCAACGGCAACGCGAGCCTTATTGTAGTATTAACAATTTTACAACTAATTAAATTGATATCGTTATCGTTAACATGATTTTGTTATCAATGTAAGTGTTATCTTTCACATACTAATTATTAATCTGACCATTATCATTAAATCATTATTAATTATTAACTAGTAACCTATTAATATTATTATTATTTAGCGGCGGTGATTATGTTATGAGTAAGGAAAGCGGTAATTGTTATTACTACTTATTATCTTATTTATTAATATTATTTAATTTTATTACATATTTTAGGAAAAAATGCTTACTATTATCGGTTATTTAATAATTGCAACCTGTGAGATTGCCTATATAATACTTATATTTACTATGGTGTATGTGTGCTGGCGGTAATGCGCATCACGTGGTACGTCGACGGCAGGAGAGCCGGTAGTTGCCAACTTCGGGGATTAGAATAATGGCGCTTCTGCGCAGGTGAGATAAAAAGGAGAAGGAAAAATTTTTTTTACCCGTTGGCTCTCCTGACGTCACATAAGCAACCCCGATAGAAACATATTTTATCTCAGAAAAGAAATTCTACGATTTAAATTTCGTTTAATAAAATTTATAAATAAATAAATTATTATATTAACAAATAATTATTATAAAAGATTTGGACAACACATAGAAAATCCCGCAAACTTACCTCATTACACATACCTACCTAGCTCGCACCGTTTAGAAGATATTTAAACAATTATAAACTTGTTTACATACACTTACCTCAAAAACTCAAATCAATTCAGCAGGCAAATCTCCGTATATAAACCAGTTCAACTTCTAGAAACCTTCATCCTAGACTTATATTTATAATTGTTACTTCCCTTTTTTCATTAACACTAATCCTATGGCTATGACAAAATTTTGATTATTAATATGCATGGAAAACTACCCTAACGATTCAACCAATCACAATCAGAGCCATTTTGTACCTGAAAACATTTAATAAATAATGTATTGCAAATATAAAAGGAGTTATATTGACATATTTTAGATATACTAATTATACGATGTAATCATTATTATTATAAAAATTGTAAAGTATATCTAAAACAATATTGCGATGATTAATATTTATTATAAAAACTTAAATTCGAGCAAATTGTATGTTTGTTAATTATAAAAAAAGGAATTATTATAACGAAGTATAACTCTTTGAAAACAAAAATAGATCGATCGAATAGTCACAAGTGTGACTCATGGTCAGTTTGTAAGCGAAAATAAGCCAACGTTAAATGTCAAGGCCGCCATAATACTTAGTCACAAGTGTGACTCATGGTCAGTTTGTAAGCGAAAATAAGCCAACGTTAAATGTCAAGGCCGCCATAATACTTAATCACAAATGTGACTCATGATCAGTTGTAAGCGAAAGTAGGCCAACATTAAATGTCAAGGGCGCCATAATATTTTAGTACCACGAGTCATCGCTGACCCACAGGAAATGTAGGCTAAGTCGACCAATAGAAAACTATGTCAAGAACAACCAGAAGGTCTTAAATGCGTGAATCATAGCTGACTCATAATGAAAGGCTTTATTCAGACCTGTAGAATCATAACATTGGAATCTAGGTCACCCCTACTTCCATGTTTTGGCAACATATAAGCCTCAAGCGACGATACCTTTGCGCAGCATTCAGCATTTCGCATTTCGCATTTCGCATTTCCCATTTCGCACTTGCTATACGCACTTACGTTTCCCCATCCACGGGCACTTACATTTTTGCACTTGTACTTTCACTCGCACTCGCTAAATATATATATATATATATATCTATTATTTATAACAGTGAATAAATTCCGATTCAAATACCACAAGTGTGATATTATATTATTCCTTATCCCCAAAATCGAAAACTCTTTCCTGAAAATAGAAGTCACTTCGACATTCCTGTTACCCACTTCCTTCGCAGTATCTAATCCTGAGGTTTTACCCTCTTAACCGCACGGAAAAGAATCCCACAAATAACGTGTGAGTGTAGCAGTCGAGGATCTGTTAATTTCGGCTCCGTCCGATCTATCAGGACTTCCTAGGACGTCACACTCGCGACCAATTTTCCGCGATAATCCTCGAGCAGATAAGTTACGGGATTAGTACGCTGCACTTTAACGATCTTAAACACCTCGGTGGTCCAATTTGGCGTGTAACTTTTTCGAAAATTGTCTTGTACTTGCTCACGCGTACCGATTCGCCTACTTTGAATTTTGCTGGACCTGCAATTTTTATCGCGCTGTATACCGTATCCAAGAGTCTTTTGGCGATCATGGGAGTTACGTCAGCGGGTCGCATGCCGATAGTGCAATGCTTGCGCGCGTTGTAATCTGACACGAGACGCGGTAGCGCGTCGACCCAGTAAGTGCCATTGAACGTAAACATCTTCCACATGTCGTTCTTAAGTGTGCGATTGAATCGTTCGACGATCGATGCCTTCAACACCGTATACGTGGAATATTTGCACTTCAGCATTGTAAAATTCCTTTCCCATATCCGTTTGCAAATTTCTCGAGCATCTTCCGCTCTCTCAAATTATCTTAGCGATAGCGTTAGCCGTCTCGCTTCCAACCTTGCTCTTGAGCGGTGCGGCCCAGGCGTACTTGCTCGACGCATCGATGATGATGAGTATGTAGTGATGGCCTCTGTTGAACCTCGAGTACGGACGCATCTCGACGATGTCAGCCTGCCACAGATCGTCGTATCCCCGAAATATGACACGTCTTCGCAGAAAATTTCTCTTCGCCGGAGCGTGCAATTCCTCAACGAGTCGTCGACTCTCGGAGCTAACATTTTTTTTACGTCCATCGGATCGCATGTTTCGACGATGTTTAATAGTAAATAAGATATACAATTTAAAATTGTTTTTTTCCTCACTGACGTTAATCGACTGACTCGTTTCGTCGATACGCGATTAATTTATAATAATGCTGGCTTCGCGAAATTCTTCGATGATCGACAGCATCTCGTTGTCGATTGAGCGTTGTTACCAGCTCGGTACGAAGCGTCGAGCAATCGGAGTCGATCCACCAGTTCGTTGGGATCGTCCCAATGCACGTAATCGATCTTCTTGTCGTTTAATTTCATGGCGGTTGGTATATTGCTCACGCTTGCACCTTTTTTACGCACGCTACTTCCATATGTAGATACGAGCGGAGCGATGATATTAATATACTTGGATCCCCTATTGCCCTTGATGGGATTATGGGCGCTGTGACCACGTCTATGAGCATTTGTTGTTAACAATATACTTTTATATGTTTGTTTGTCATCCTCGATAAAAACCACGTTATCGGGAAGTTTCTTGAAGATCAATTCGTACAATCCTGGTGTACTATTGTATCTCACATTGTCTATAATTATGGAGTCATTTTTATCAACGTCAAATTTCTTGTCACCAAGCATCGCACCACTGTTTTTATCGAAATAAACACCGTATACGCGATTGAATGTATCGTTTTTTCTATTATCATCGAGGAGAGGGCTTACGTACTTTTGCCCCAATGGTCTCAGCTGATTATGCAACGCCTCTCGACCTTGTTGCGTTTGCAGAGTTCGTTTGATGATTATTTCGAATGACGGTTCACTGACGTCTTTTGTTTCGAAAACATCTTCCTTTTGCAGGAACAATGGTGGTTCTTTCGGTGGGTTTTTCGATGGTTGTATCGGTATAGACTCGAACACAATGAATCTGACGCGGCTTTCAATTTTTTTGTATATCGTTTTTTTAGACTGCGGCGTTAATTTCAACCATCCAACATCCGTCCAATATGAATCCTTGTCAGTAGTAATATCGTTATCGTTGTCGTCATCGCTGTTTTCACGTTTTTGTTTTTTTTTTAATACCAAGATCCTTTGCTTCTTTTTCAATCGATTGAGATTTCTCGATTTTTTCAACAATCTGTTTTAGAGATTCGACGATGCGCTTGAAGCATCTCTCCAACGCTGTATCTTCAGCAATTTTCAAAGCGCGATTTTTTGCGAATCGAATCGCTCGTTTTCGCAATCTGCTTCGCTATTTTCTCGCGATCTTTGGTGTTATCCATGTTGCCTGCTTGACATATCGATATCAATTAACCACGTTACGGTACCGCGAACGTATTAATTTCCTTTCTGTATCGCCCATTGATAAGCGGACTGTCCTTATCTATCACTAGAAATCCATACTCGCGCTACCAACAATCGCGGCATAACGCACAGAATTCATCGTATGACATGTCGGTATTCACGTGATCGTTGTAAACATGTTTCAAGTTGGTACCATATCCTGTTTGAACAGAATCAGCAGGTTCGCATTGTCGCGTATCAGATGTTTAGGTATCCTCGCGTCTGACAGAGATAGAAGCAATCGATGTTCGAGTGGCGGTCCATCGAAAAGTATTCTCTCACTGCTGTGAGAGCTTCTTGCTTCTTGCTTATCGCACGCAATGTCATCGAAGACGAAGATCGAATTGGGACGTGCCTCGCTCGGTGGAATGACGTCACTGTTGTTGGAGAACGTAAAGTAGCCAATTTCTTCTATCGATGTTAGTAAATTTTCCAAGTATCGATATTTCGGTTGTTGCAGCGATTTCGAGTATACGTACACGTTCTCGAAACGTACACCGTGCGGACTCTCGAGCAAGCTTATGAAAACGTTGGTTTTACCGCAATTCGACGGCCCGCAAATGATGGTGTGTATAGTACTCGGTAACATTTTACCGTGCTTGCGCTCCGTCGGGATGTCTCCCATCATTCGCGCTCTCTCGTCACAGTTCGCGACGCATATCGTCAGCGGCTGCCGAACAAATTTCATGTTTGCACTGCGTTATCTAGGTTTCGATCGAACGCCTATTTATAGGCGCGCGAAACCGCGAACCGCTCAGTAGCAAAAATGTATCTCGCGCTGTCGCATCCCTCCGATATTCGGGATTTGAGCGCTGAGTAGTTGCAATATATACCGAAGGTCGTACTGTTACGCGTGTGCGGCGACTATATCGATCACGTGTGGGACAAGCTTCCCAAGGAGTATATAAAGGCGGATTTGGAGGTTCAAATCTATCGTTGCTGCGTCGAGCATTATAATCAATCGTGAGATCGAGATCATATAGACGGTCCTGCACAAAAGATAAAGGATTGTAGCGCATGTCAGCAGCAGCGTCAAACGAAGGCTACATTGGAGGTCTGCTCAATCGAGCGATAAACGCGCTTCCTTTCGAACTACATATTCCCGGCTATCAGTTTTGCGGCCCGGGTACTTGGCTGAAAAAGCGATTAGCCAGAGGTGAAACGGGCATAAATCCACTGGACGCGGCGTGCCGTGAACACGACATTGCGTATTCTCAGAGCAACGATCTCACCGACAGATACGCGGCGGACAAGGTACTCACCGATAAAGCCCTAGGACGCGTCATCGCGAGAGATTCGGCTCTGAGCGACAAAGCTGCAGCTGCAGCCGTTTGGGCAGCGATGAAAGCCAAGACCAAGATCGGCATGGGTATGAAAGCGAAGAAAAAAGCCGGCAAAAAAAAAGAAACGAATACTTCCAACAGCGAAACGAGGTAGTGTGTTACCGATTTTGCCAATTTTGGCGCTCCGCGCTCGGATCTTTGATCGGCGGAGCGGCCAGCGTGGCGAAAGCGATAAACGACAGGAAAGCCGCGTAACGTTAACTCGAGGAACTGCAACGTTCGCGCGATGGAAACGCGCGGACAGGGACTGTATTTCGCTCCGTACAAATACGGACGGGGACTATATCTCGCTCCGTACAAACGCGGACGAGGAGTAACAGCGAAAAAAGAAAAAAAAACGCCAAAGAGACGATAAAAATATCGGGTGTAACCACCAACGTACAATTGGACCACCTGGCGAAGTGTATGCGCGTATTATACTTCAGAGGCGTTTTTATGCGTGACGCATTACCGATTAGTGGCGCGCGTCGAAAAAAAAGCAGTATCGTAAATCTGGACGACACGATGGGTCCCGACATTCATTGGGTAGCGTACGCAAAGACAAACAATCGCGTTGTGTACTTTGACAATTTCGGTAATCTTCGACCGCCCAAGGAACTGATACGATATTTCGGAGACGATGCTACGATAGAGTACACTCGAACGTCCTATCAGACGTACGATCAGAGCGTCTGCGGATAGCTATACTTGTGGTTTCTTCTCCAACACGGCCGACGCGCGTGAATTTAAAATGTCCGACAAAATGTCGCAACGTCTCAGTATTCGTCAAACGCTTTTTCCATCATGTCGCTGACGCTTACGCTGAGCGGGAAGAGCAGCGTTCTCGCGGCAAATTACTTTCCAGCCATAGATTTGAGCGACGATGACTATAAGCTTGGTCTAACAATTTTGGAGACTTATCACACGATACCGAATGTAAACGCTTCGAACAGTACATTTTATTTTGGCAAAGACGACGCAGAAATTACGATTCCTGAGGAATCGTATGAACTGCATGCCATAAATGAATTTTTGAAACGTGAGATTTTACGGAAACGTCCGACGCGCCCGAGGGTAATGCTGGTGACACCGCGCGCGGCGATGACGAGATTGGAGAATACTCGATAGTGCTCCGCGCAAATTACAACACGATGAGGTGTGAGATTAAATGTGTCTACAGAATAAACTTTAACAAGCCCCATAACATTGGATCGCTGCTGGGTTTCTCGAGGCGTATACTGCAACCGCGAAGGTGGCACGAATCGGACGTGTCAATCAACATAATGAACATAAACATTATCCGTGTAGAGTGCAACTACGGGCGCATACAGCAACGACAAAAGTGTGCACACGATACACGAATTTTCGCCGAGGGTGCCGCCAGGATATAAGATATCGGAAAGGCCGATGCAGATCATTTACCTGCCAGTCATCGTACGGAGCATTACGGAGCTAATGATACGTATTGTTGACCAGAACGGACGATTGCTCGATTTCAGAGGAGAAGAGATCACCGTCAGATTGCACGTACGACGGCGATAGCGATAATGCGAGCGTGACATTTGAGATGCTCGTGTTGAACAAAGCGAAGCATACAAAGAGAGATAACGCATCTTTTACAAAGAAAACACCGATCGACAATACTCGCTCATCCGACTGCGTCAAGAAGAGGAAGAAACTTAACGCGTCGAACGTTAAATTTTTACAAGCTTTAGGATTCGCGGTGCGCAAATTGTGAAATGACTGATATCCTAAACATCGAAGACGAGCCAATCTTCGACGATCGCATCGTCAAGATTGAGACTCATGCGTACAATCCGTTCGCCAATACGACATTCTGGTATAGCGATGAGATAAAAATACCCATACAGCAACAGGATCTGTACACATTGCCATATAAAAGCTTTCTATATATCGAAAGAAAACTAACGAAGAACAGAGTTGTCGAAGGATCTGATGTGGTGTTGAGAAATAATCTTGTCGCGTTCCTGTTCGATGAGATTCGATACGAGCTTGATGATGTGGAGATTGAACGTAACAGAAACGTGGGCATTACCAGCACGTTCAAACATTACGTAACGACATCATCCGACAGAAGCGTGATTCTGAGGAATGCCGGTTGGGATGTGCGTACTAACGCGGATGGATATTTTAACTTTTGCATACCTCTCTACGCACTGTTGGGATTCTGCGAGGATTACAGACGCGTGGTAATCAACGCTCGTCACGAGTTGATCTTGATACGATCGCGTAACAACAACAATTGCCTGATGGGAAATTCGACGTTGGATCCCGTGGTCAACTTATTCAAGATACAATGACGAATGCCGCACGTGTTATTGAGCCAGATAAAAAAACTATCGATGCTGCGCACTTTGGAGAGCGGACGATACTTGAGCATGGCTTTTCGCTCGTGGGATCTGTACGAGTTTCCGCTGTTACAGCGTACAACCAAGCATTCGTGGGTCATCAAGATCGCTATTCAGCTCGAGAAGCCGCGATACGTCATCTTCGCTCTGCAAGCAGGTCGCAAAAATATCATGGCTGAGGACACAAGCCGATTCGACGACTGCAACTTAATCAACGTGAAACTCTATCTGAACTCGGAATGTTATCCGTACGACGATATGAATCTTGATTTCAACAAAAACAGATGGTCCGTGTTGTATAAAACGTACGCGCGTTTCTGCAAGTTACTACGGATACAAATATCTCGAGCCGAGTCTCACCGTCACGTCTTTTCTACATAACAGTCCATTCGTAATCATCGATTGTTCTCGACAAAACGAATTGGTCAAGAGCGCAACCGTGGACGTGAGATTGGAATTTGAGACTAAGGAGAACGTACCGATGAATACCATCGCGTACTGTTTTATTATACACGATCGCGTGATTCATTGCAATCCGTTGACCAATGTTGTACGCAAGATCACCTAAGAGCATCGCTGGCACATGAGAGAGAAAGACAATAAAATCTACGATACATCGAAATCGACCGCAGTCTCCAAAAATTGCTCGTCATGGTCGTGCCAACATTCGTAGACCTGCAAGGTTTTCTCCTTGGAGGACAGTTTGTTGTAAAGGAGTTTGCCCCTCTCAGAAAACGAACCGTTCTCTCTCACTACATTTTTGCAAGCCCTATACCATAGCATTTCCTCGCAAGTGCCGACAAGTCTCGCGCACGCTGGGTGATACGTCATCACCATAGACTGCGATGGGAAACGAACGACGGAACGATTTCATACAGTAAAGCTAAGAGTTTGATTACAAAGGCTGTACATGGAACTTTCTCTCTCACATTAGACTTCCATCTACTGTGATCCTGCACATACCCCATGACCCATTATATATCATCGACAATTTCTTTGTCTCTTTGTCGGAGCATCATCATAGGTCTCCCCCATTTGTTTATAGCAGCCGAAGTATCGGCGCTTCTCTTGACACGCTGCGACACGTACGTCGATTTCTACGAAGAGCTATCTTTTCGCGGGCTCTTCCTAGAAAAAAATTTGTCATCGCGCTCCTTTGCGAACATGTCGCTACATGTTTGATTGCAACAATGAAATTCCTAGAAAAAAGGGGAGGAAGGAGGAGGGGGATTAACGGTTTGCCATTTCAAAAATTTACGCGATCAGTCCTCCTCCATCGAACGATCTGCACGACAAAAAGGGTACTCCGCTCCTCCATCATTCGAATAACACGCAATGTATTCCACCAAAGGAAGCAGCGCACCGTACAATGGCGAAAAACAAAAGAAAGAATGTAACGCGTAAGTTTCAACTGAATTTTTTTTATTTTTATCTCTTTTTTCCAATATTGTGCAATATTATATATTTAATTTCCATAGTATTTCGGTGGAGCGTCACGCGGTGCGCTCACTGAGCAGATATTACATTCTGAGGGCCATGGGCTACAAATTTCTGGAAATTGGAATCAACGTTGGTCCACCGAGCTACGTGGAGATCGCTCTGGGAGATTATCGGGGACAGGAATTGATATTGTCTCTCGAAACGTGGAAGGGACTCTACGAGCAGCGATGGAATATTTACAAATTGCTGCGAAACGATTACAAAGATAATTTTATAAGTATTCATCGAGATCCGTGACGTATACGAAGTTTAACTATATTTTGAACATGGAAGGAAAAAACGTGTATTTTCGGTGTATTTCGCTTTTTTATTTCCGAAAAGGCAAAAACGCGTCGCAAACTCACAAAAAGATATGCGTCGTGTACGGAGAGAATGTCGTAAGCGAAAGTGTGTGTCGGAAATGGTTTGCGAAATTTCGTTGCGGAGATTTTGATCTCCAAGATGCTCCTCGCTCTGGTCGGCCAGTCACTACTGATGTCGGTCAAATTAAAGCTTTAATCGACTCCAATTTGACAACTACAGAGATTGGACATAATCTCAACATTGATCAATCAACTTTCGAGACATTTACGGAAGCTTGGGAGTAGTAAATAAGCTTGATGTTTGGGTGCCGCACGAACTGAGCGAAAAGAATTTAATGGACCGAATTTCAGCTTGCGATTCGCTGCTTAAACGCTATCAAAACGAACTATTTTTAAAGCGGATGATCACTGGCGATGAAAAGTGGATTGTCTACAATGTTAGTTGAAAAAGATCATGGTCGAAGCGCTCAGAGGCTGCTCAAACGATCGCAAAGGCTGGATTATACCCGAAGAAGATTATACTCAGTATCTGGTGGGATTGGAAAGGAATCGTCTATTATGAATTGCTGCCACCCAACAAAACGATTGATTCGACCAAGTACTCTCAACTGGCCAAATTAAAGCGAGCAATCGATTAGAAACGGCCCGAATTGGCGAACAGAAAGAGTGTTGTGTTTCACCAGGACAACGTTAGACCACACGTTTCTCTGATGACCCGATAAAAATTATTGCGGCTGGATGAGATATTTTGGTGCACCCACCGTATAATCCGGACCTTGCACCTTCAGACTGTCACTTGTTCCGGGCGCTACAGAACAATTTGAATAACAAAACCTTTAGTTCCCTGGATGTCTTTAAAAACCATTTGGATTTCTTTGCCCAAAAATCTCAGGACTTCTATGAAAGAGGGATAATAAAGCTCGTGGAGAGATGGCAGAAAGTCATTGAACAGAATGGAACATATTTAGTTGATTAAAATCGCTTTTTTTTGCTGAATATTTTGCGTTTGAAATTTACTCAATTTTCGCTACGAAATTATGCATAGACCCAATATTTACAAACTTATGCAATCTTACGTCTAATGTTTGAATACTATATAATTTACAATTCTAATATTTGTATAAAAGATTTGATATCAAAGAAGTGGCACCAAATTATAGTTACATTATCTCGGAAATTCAATATACAATTGCTTTTAAAATATAAACCCGTGATAAGTAACAATTAAAAGCTTTTTATCAATTTCTGGCGCCATTTATATCTTCTTAAAAAAAAAAACTTAATAAAAATATAACTCAAATACATATCTTTACATTCTTTTCAAGAATATTTCTATTTCAATCCAAATATTACAAAATTACGTCATCTTACTATATTCAATAATAATATATATAATATATACTACTCGCTTCTAATAATCTATATCATTTGTATAAAAGATTTGATATCATAAAAGTGGCCCCAAGTTATAGTTATATTAACTGGAAAGTTCGATCTTTTTAAAAAAATAAGAACAAAATTCGATACATATCTTTGCATCCAAGAATTTTTCTATTTTAATTCAAGTATTATATTACAAAATTACGTAATTTCTATAAGAAACATATAAAAAAAATAGCCTAAACTTCTAATTTTATAAAGTAGAAAAGAAATTTTGCAAAGGAAAAAAGATGTTATCAATCCAAAATTAATGTCAATTTGTAATTGCTAAAAAATTTTATTAAATTATTGTACTTGTGTTTATATAAAAATAAAATATAAAAGAAATCTGATGTGTAAGAAAAAAAACGACATACAAATCCATCAAATCTTTCATCCATCTCCAGCACGCATGTACGCACGCACGCACGCACACACCAATGAATTATGTTAAGAAAATAACAACATTCTTAAAATGTTAAGCATAAATTATTATTATTATTATTATTATTTTTTTTTTTTTTTGGAGAATGTATCTTTTGCTCGGATGAAATATTATGTACCCAATATATTATTATTATTATTTGTTTTTTATTATTATTATTATTATATCATTTTTATTTGAATGTAACTTCCAGTAAATTTTTACTTTGATTATTTGTAAAATTACGTTATATTGTATTTGTTTATTCTGTTTAATTAAAACTCAATGTTAAGATTAAAAATTCATATTTCTTATTTAATTTAACCTCGACCATTCTCGTGCTCTAAGGATTGCACGAGGTCCTGTCCCAGGTTAAAGAGATTTGGTTCTCTGAAAAACGGACCAAAAAACGGACCACTGACCGCGCTAGCGCAGACAGGAGTTATAACGTCATCGACGTTGACCCGTTACCCTGTGTTCAAAGGGTGCATTCAACTTGCAGGTCATTGCCTCAGCGATGATCTGAGAGAATAAAAGCAGTTCCGTGCGTCCACCCGAGCTCTCTCTCTTAAACAAATCGACTTTTCCTTTCCTCCGAAGCTCAGACGTAACAATTAATAAATTTATTAACAAAAATTTATTAATAAAACATGCGTTCATACTAGATAATATTATAACAAAATAACCTCTTAAGTTTCTTGCATTATTTATGTAAAAAATATTTCATTAATTAATAATTAATTATATATTTCATTAATTTTATTTAGTTAATATTGAAAAAGAAATGTCATAATTCAATGTTATTATTAAAAGTAATTTTAATGCGACCCGGGCGTGTCAAGTTTTTGTATGTCGTTTTTTTTTCTTACACATCAAATTTCTTTTATATTTTGTTTTTATATAAACACAAGTATAATAATCATTTTCAATAAAATCTTTTGGCAACTACAAATTGACATTAATTTTTGATTGATAACATCTTTTTTTTCTTTGCAAAATTTCTTTTCTACTTTATAGGATTAAAAGTTTAGGCCATTTTTTTTATATCATGTTTCTTATAGAAATAATTACGTAATTTTGTAATATAATACTTGAATTAAAATAGAAAAATTCTTAGATGCAAAGATATATGTCGAATTTTATTCTTATTTTCTTAAAAAGATCGAACTTTTCAGTTAATGTATTATAACTATAACTTGGCGCAACTTTTTTGATATCAAATCTTTTATACAAATGATACATGTTATTAGAAGCGAGTAGTATATATTATATATATTATTATTGAACATCAGTAAGATGTAATTTTGTAATATTTGGATTGAAATAGAAATACTCTTGAATGTAAAGATATGTACTTGAGTTATATTTTTATTAAGTTTTATTTTTTTAAGAAGATATAACTGGCAGGAATTGATAAAAAGCTTTTAATTGACACTTATTACGGGTTTTATATTTTAAAAACAATTGTATATTGAACTTCCGAAATAATGTAACTACAACTTGGCGCCACTTCTTTGATATCAAATCTTTTATACAAATATTAGAATTAAATATTATATATTATGAACATTAGACATAAGATTGTGTAATTTTGTAAATATAAACTTAAACTTAAATAAAATGAAAAGTTCTCGGGCGGAAAAATATGAATCTTGAGTTTTATTTTTATTTTTTTTAAGAAGATATAATTTGAATCAGTAATTGAAAAACTTTTTTTCCATTAAATAGTAACACTTTTATATAATAATCTTTCACATACACATTGCGCGTACACTTGGCGATTTTTTTACTTTTTTATAAAAAGTAAGTTTGTTGTGATATCATTTATTTTGTGTTAAGTATTTTATAAATAATATATATGCTTACATTTTTTGCCACATAATATGATATATCTTACTATCCATGGTGAATTTTTACATTAGGAGACACAGCTCCGATGACCTTGACCTTGATATATATTATGGAGGTGAGAGTACTAATCATCTTTTTCTTATAACTTAATGGCGGTCTCGTATAGCTTTTGAGATATACTTATAAAAATGTTAATAAATTTTTATATTATTTATAATAGCTCCGATAATCTTAATCCGGATATATATTGTCAAGGATACTCTCCTATAACAATGAAATAACAATGAAAAAGTTTTAACCAGTAGTTATTGTTTATTAAAATGTCATATACAGAAAAGTTTGAAAAATATGTTACTTTTTATCAGTGTATCAACATATAAATTTAAATTAAACTTCGTGCAGAAAGTTGTAAACCCATGTGGAACCTCGTGTTACGTCCTGCGTACTCCACAATTCCTCCCTTTCGAATAATTTCGAAAGGCTTCAAAATATCTCGAAATTCGTTTCTCGGTGAAAGTTATATTGCCCATTAAACGTTTTTTCTCTTCCTTAAACAAATAATCTCAGTGCCAACAGGACGGGAAAGCCTAATAAAAATAGAAATTTTCCTAACGGGCCCATAAAACAGGGTAATAAACAGCTAAAATTCCGTCACGTAACGGAAATCATAAATCTTTTCTTTTTATATTTTTATTTCCCCCTTCCCAAAAGTCGGGGGCGGGAACTCAACTTAACCAACCCGGAAAAGCCGAGAAGTATTTTTCGAGATGCGTACCACCTTAGTTGATAAGTTAGATTTAATACGTCGAAAGGCCGTTAAGGCCTGAAATCCAAAAATTCAATTAGATGTAAGGAACACGCCCTAGAATCTCCCCGTATCTCCAAAATCTTACATAAATCGCAACTCCGACCGCGTCTCTCTTTCTGCAATTGCAACCTCTGCTATTTCGAAGTCTCTGTTATCCAAAATTCTGACCGTGCTCCCCGGAACCTTGCCAGTGAACATTCACAGTGAATTCTTGAACGTCTTTTTCAATCCGAGTGAGTGTGCTCCGGCGAATCGGTACTATTACCAGTATCAGGACTATCACCATAACACATCCAAAAGTAAGTCGAATTATTTTCTTCCGGTTTCCTTCCGCAGTATCTTCGCAACTCAAACTTAACATCCGTAAACTTGATAGTAAACAACTCAAGAGTTAACGGTTAGACGGCGGGAAACTAGATTGCGAGCGCGAAGCCTGTTGGATCCAGGCCTATCAATTCCTAGAGTCCATCAACCCGAGCGTTGGAGCTTCCGTCATCCGAGGACAGATCTCGCGCTCCAACGGAAGAACCTTCGGTTCGCTCATTTTACACCACCGCCGCGAGTCCCAACGCCTCACGCACTGTCTCCCGAATTTCCGCCGCGAGATTTAACATCTCGCACTTCGTCCCGTTTTCCGCCGAACTTTCACCCTCGCGAGTCTCGACCCCTCGCACTCTGTCACCTGTCTCCTCTCCCTCACTTTCGCGGGCCTCAACGCCTCACGTTTCGTTGCCACCTTGCCTACAAACCCCACCTTCACTAGTGAGTTCCACGTCGAGCGTGGAATTCATTGGACAGGTTCCACCGGTACTGCCGGTAGTCTTCGAGGAGGAACTTACGTTCCAAGACATTCTCTTCCAGTTCCCTATCTCCACCGAGACTCTTCCCTCGGGATCATTTATCATAGACCCCGAATCCATTGATTTAACCGCACTCCGAAATTATATAACTGAGAACCGCCCTGACATCATCATAATATACATCCCCGGAGTTCCTTACTCATTTTTAATCCCTGTCCGATACTTCTACAGAATGTTCCTAACCATGAGAATCCGCGAACTCGATTAATAAATTCATCAAATCTTCCTTCCAACACACACAGACACACACATACACGCACGCACGCACGCACGCACGCACGCACGCACGCACACACATCGAACTATTTTAAGAAAATGACTGCATTCTTGAAATGTTAACTATAAATTATTATTATTATTATTACTTTGATCTTTTGGGAGAATGTACCTTTTGATAACTTTTTTGCTCGAAATATTATGTAGCTAATCTGTTATTATTATTATTATCATTTTAGGCGAATGTAACTTCCAATAAATTTTTACTTTATAAAATTATTTGTAAAATTACGTTATATTCTATTTGTTTATTCTGTTTAATTAAAACTCAATGTTAAAATTAAAATTTATATTTCTTATTTAAAATAAAACCTCGACCATTCTCGCGCTCTAAGGATTGCACGAGGTCCTATTCCAGGTTAAAGAGATTCGGTTCTCTGACCAAAAAACGGACCACCGACCGTGCTAGCGCAGGCACGAGTTATAGCGTCATCGACGTTGACCCTGTGCTCAAGGATACGTTCGACTCGCACTTTGCCTCAGCGACGATCTGAGAGAATAAAAGCAGTTCCATGCGTCCACCCGAGCTCTTTCTCTTAAACAAATCGACCTTTCCTTTCCTCCGAAGCTCGGACGTAACACTCGCTTCGTATTGAAGTGCTTGGAGACAGTATGTTCCTCCTCCCCCCGTCCTACGGGAAGACTCCACTACTAAAAGATCTAATCTAACCCAGCCCGTATCACAGATCAATTAACTAATTTAGCAATTTATCTTTATCATCGATAACGCTGAGAAGATTCGTGAAGACGCATGTTGACGCATGTGTTGATACAATCGACGCACGACTAATACTTAATAAATAAACTGGAAGACCACCAAAAATACTACCTTATATAAATACTATTTTGAAATAATATATATATGTATGTATGTACATTATCCATCATATACAAGGTGTCATATAGACAAAATAATAACATTTCAAAATTAAGCTTTATGTAAATATATCTCGAAAACTAAACGAGACCGCCGATTAATTTATAAGGAAAAGTTGATCAGCATCCTCACCTCTATAATATATCAAGCTCAAGATCAAGAAATACTATTTCCATTTTTTGCCACATAATTATAACATGAAGATATATCTTATACATACAACTAAAAATAAAAAATTCTTGGGTGCAAAGATATGAATCTTGAGTTTTATTTTTATTTTTTTAAGAAGATATCATTTGCGTCAGTAATTGAAAACCTTTTTTTCCATTAAAAAGTAATACTTTTATATAATAATTTTTCACATACACACTACGCGTACACTTGGCGATTTTTTTACTTTTTTATAAAAAGTAAGTTTGTTGTATATTATTATCTTTACTATTTACAGTTTCTTATCTATTTCGATCAGTTACACATATTTAAAATATTATAGATAAAATATTATATAGACTTTTAAAATTTAAGAAAGATCAAATGATAAACTTTTTCATAGTAATTTTAATTATTTTAAGAATTAGAGTGCTCTTAAATTGAATACTTTTTCTTAATATTAATATAATATTCTTATAATATATAATTCTTAACTTTTAAAGTTAAAATAATAACAATTTTAACAAATTTTAAAAGAATAAGTAGTTTTTATTAATTATAAAATTCTTTTAATGTCTACAAATTATTTAAAGTTCACTTATGAATCTATGAGCCAATTAATCAAATGGAGTTAAATATTTATAATTCTATAAAAAGTGATTAAAATTTTTAATTAAAATAGCGTAGAGAAAACTATATAAAAATTTTTTACTTTAAAATTTATGTTTTTAATTGTTTATAATTTTATAATTACTTTAAAATTACTATAATATATCAAACTTACAGATATAGATTTAAAGCATAATATTGAAAATATTAAAAAAATTATATAATTTTTAAATAAAATGTGAACAAATACATGTACTAATAATATTAATATTAATATTAATAATATTAATAGATTAATTTTATATATTTCTAGAAATTTTATATATCTCAGTTGAATTATTAACAATAATTTACCTCTAATTTGATTTTAATTAAGCTAAATTAATCTAATTTCTAAATATTTGTAAGTTAAGAATTTAAATCAAAATTAAATAGTAATTTTTTATAAATATATGTACTTAGTAATAAGTATTAAATAATTTAATTGCTCTATAAATGTAGGTACTGAGTTTCAGTAAAATCGGAGAATTACTCCTCCTAGCTCATATAGCTCCGAATTTTATGTTACTTTAGTTTTGGACAAAATCTTGTTCCTATTTGTAAAATATTTTAACTTCTACGTGATGTTAAATAATTTTCTATTCGATTAATGAAATGTTTTTTATATCTTTATATTTATAAACTTTAACGTCACTTTTAGGACCATCATGAATAAAAATAAAAATTTTTTAAATAAAACGAAGAAAAAATTTAAAATTATATACAAAATTACGTTATTTATAATTCTTTACGTTTATAGACTGTTACGTCCAGACCTCAGAATTATTACTTAAGGATTGAAAGGATGGGGCAAGAAAGGACGCATCGAATATTCTCTCATAGGTGACCGCTCTGGAGCGTGCCTGCGAGTCGAACGCATCGTACATGTCAGCCGATACGGGTTAACGTTTTGAAAAAGACGCTATGACTCCGACTGCGTGACGTACGTCCATTGATCCGTTAATTTAGGCAAGAGAATTTAATCTCTTTTGCCTGGGATAGGACCATATGCGATCTCCGAGAGCGGACGGGAACGAGTGTAACGAGAGGATTAAATTACGAATGAATAAATTAATTTATTGTTAAAGTAACATTTAATTAATTAATGTGAAACGAACAAAATACAAAATTAAAACACAAAATACTTAACATAAAGCAGAAATGTACGCATAGTGATTACTCGGTAGATAATGGTAACAGTTAATATCCTTTCGAATGGGCACATGAGAGTGGAAAAGAATAAAATTGCATGTAAGTGTAGCACGCGGGTGTTACAAAAGTGCGGAGGTCGTCGGGCATGGCGATTCGGAGTAAGACTCTACATTAAAATATTTAGAGCCATGTCCAGTTTTTACAATAAGTGAATTAAAAATAATAGAATAATTTAAATAAACATTTATAAAAATGTTAAACCTTAAGCACGGTAGGCTCAGAAAGGTAAGTAGGAGGGAGGGAAGCAAGGGGAAACAATCGATATTTAAGTGGTGATGGGTAGATTACAGATCATGTTAATCCATGTGACTTACTACTGCGATGATTACAAAAAAAATGTCGTTGTAGGGTGGATCGGCTAAAGACAATGGGAGTTGGGGCTAGCGGCCAGCGGTTGGTTCTCTGCAGGATGCTCCAGGAGTTTCGCATGGAAGTAGAAGAAGCAAGGGCACATAAAAAAGGAAATACTTCCGTTTTGAATACAAATAAATGATACTAAACAGAAGTTATAAATTTACTTTAATTCACCCGTCCCAATATTAAAACATTAATAATTAAATCTGCGGTTACTTCGGCGAGAAACTACAAAGATTAAATCGCGAATTAAGGAGCGAATGCGAACGCGAACATGAATACACACGTATATCCGTAAAAAGATTTAAGATTGCTCGTGAAAAAAACTAACGGATCAGAGCACGTGAAGACTGCCGGTCAAAAGGTAATAACCAAGTGCGTTTCCTCCGGGAAGGATCTTAGTAAAAAGCTGTCGCGGGGATGGGGCTTCGGTTCGAAATTAAAAGTCTCGTGGATCTTTAACGAATAGGAATTAGCAAGTCATTAGGGATGCCTATCGTAGATCTGAATTTTGAAAAAAGAGTCTGACTGGAGAGAATTTTTAGGAAGGATAGTTAGGTAGTGGATCTGAGCCTCTATTAACATATGGCATTATCTAAATATTTGTGGCTGAATGGATGGTCGGCGGAATAAATAACTGACGCCACGAAGGCGGCTATTCGAGTACGCAGCCTGCCATGAGGGAAAACACATACCTACTTTGACAATTTATGATTTTCCGTCATCGCCAGTGCATTAAGGGTTTCTTTGCATTCGACATATGGCTGTCAAGTGTTATTTTAGTTTAGTTGTAATTCAATTGTTTTATAATTTATTTGATAGTTCGAAAAGCGAGCGCTCAACAATTTGAGTTTCATTATAATTGTTATTCTCTCGTCTTTCCTATGCCTATTATATATATATATATATATATATATATATATATATATATGTATGTACATATATATATATATATATGTATGTACATATATATATATATATATATATATATATTTTATATATATAATTTATATATATATACCAAGTGTATGCATAAGTTTTTTCCGGTTTTTTAGTAAAAAAAGACGTAATTTTCAAGGGAAATTAATTTTTTTTTATTCAAAATATTGGCCATCGGCTTTTACACATTTCGCCCATCTTTCAGGCAATTTATGAATACCATGCCAGAAAAACTGTTTGTCTTTTGCGGCAAACCATTCGTCGAGCCATTTTCCAACTTCCTCGAAATTGCTGAAGTGCTGCTCTGCGAGCGCGTGCCCCATTGATGCGAAGAGGTGATAGTCAGATGGCGCCAGGTCTGGGGAGTACGGCGGGTGCGGAAGGATGTCCCATCCAAGCGATTTCAAGGTGTCTTTCATTGATTTTGCTGTGTGAGACGGCGCATTGTCGTGTAACAAAATCATTTTGCCATGTCTTCTGGCCCATTCCGGTCGTCTTTCGATTAATGCGTGGTTTAAATTAATCATTTGTTGGCGATAGCGTTGTGTATTAACGGTTTCGCCGGGCTTCAAAAGTTCATAATACACAATACCGCTCTGGTCCCACCAGACACAGAGCATGGTCTTCTTGCCGAAGCGATTTGGCCTTGGTGTTGATGGACCGGCTTCGCCAGGTGAAAGCCACGATTTTTTCCGCTTCGGGTTTTCAAAATAAATCCATTTTTCGTCACCCGTCACAATTCGATACAAAAATGATTTCCTTTCGTGGCGTTGAAGCAGCATTTCACAAGTGACTTTGCGATTTTTCATTTGACGTTCATTCAAATCGTGTGGGACCCATTTACCGAGTTTATTGATCTTTCCCATTGCTCGTAAACGTCTGCTGATTGTTTCTTGTGATACATGTAATGCTTCTGCCGTTGAGTTTGAGTTGGGTCATCATCCAATAACTCCTGCAATTGCTCGTCTTCGCATTTTTGTGGTCTACCAGAGCGCTCACTGTCTTTCACATTGAAATCACCACTTTTAAATTATCGAAACCATGTCTCACATGTTCTAATCGATGGAGCGTGTTCACCATATGTTTCTACCAGCAAACGATGACTTTCAACAGCCTTTTTCTTTTGATTAAATAAAAAAAGCAATGCGTGCCGCAAATATTCTTTTTCAGGTACAAAACTCGATATGATCACTGAACGATAAAACAAAGACGCTAGTTTTTGGCGGACTCAACTTGTGTGTGTTTGTAGTTTTAAATGTCAGACGAACAAAATGATGTATGTGTCAAATTAATACGCTGCGTACTTATCGCTGGCGACATCTCTTAGTTAAACCGGAAAAACCTTTTGCATACACCTGGTATATGTGTGTGTACTTTTCCGCTGAGGTCTGTTCCTAAAACTGAACCAATACATATATACATTAATAATTATAATACATAGAAAGAGAAAGAAAAATGCGGTAAATACGCTACAATTAAAATTCATAAATATATAAAAAGAATGATTTTCGGTAACAACAAGTCTCACTTGACAGAATTAATTAATATATTTTAGCGTTAATACGCAGATGACACACACGCGCGCGCGCACGCACAAGCGCTCCACACACACAAGCGCGCGCGCGCGCGCGCACACCCACACACCCACACACATCCACATACACCCACACCCATACATCCACACACACACACACACACACACACACACACACACACAAATCTTGTTTTACTATATTGTTTAAAGAAAAGAAAATATGCTGCGCGAATTTCGGGCAACTTAGTATTATTAAAACTTAATCTCTATGTTAGTCACACAAATAATGGCAAATGTATATATATATATATATATATATATATATATATATATATATGTATTGTTGACGTGTTATTCTAAATACGTTATTTGCGATAAATATCATCACATGCCTCGGGAGTCGAAGGGAAGATGCTTGCCTGGTAAGCAGGAGATCCAGGTTCGATTCCTAGCTGAAGTGGTATTTTTTCGCAAAATAATTACGAGTTTTCACGACTGGTTCGTGGTCGGGCCCCGCCGTGACGCATACCCTCCCTTCTTATTTCGTCTCTTAGATCCAAGATCACTGGTGATATTGTCTTTCGCACCTCGTCTGTCGTAGCTCGATGCTAATTTGGCGTTGAACGCATCGGATTTTTTGAACAAGAAATGCGTTCTTTTCCAAGCGTTCTTTTCTCGCCGATCTTGGGCTTCCAATCTTGATGTCTGAGATTGTAATGGTGGGCTTATCATTGGAAAGCTCTTGCTAGGTTCACTTGTACCACCTTATATGCCTCCTGAGGTGGCGGTTTATCGTCTCTGGATGTGCAGCGGCGGTCGTTCGGTCGGGGTAGCGAGTTTTCAGCCGTGATTTAGATAGACCGGCATGTAACCCGTGACATTATGTACGGCGGTGTTATAAGTGAATTGTAGTTCGCTTATATGCTTGTCCCATCGGCGACGATTTTTGTCGATATATTGCGTAATCATTGTTTTTACCGTCCGGTTAGTGCGTTCCACCGGATTGCACTGTATATGCCTAAATTTTTGTTGGATGCCCAAACTTGCCAGCATCCGCTGCAGCTTTTCGGAGCGTAATTGCGTCCCGTTGTCTGTTAGCATTTTTTCTGGGCAGCTGTGGCGGTAGATGATAGCTTCTGCAAGGCTCGTTGTGACGGCGGCGGTAATGGCTTTGCGTAACGGATGCATGTCCACCCTTCTTCGTAAAGCGATCCTGCATATTGAATAGCCACGTGTGGCCATTGCTAAATCGGGGTAGCGGTCCTATCAGATCTATCGCAACCTGCTGCCAGGGTCGCTTTATGTCGGTGGCGTGGAGTAACCCGGGTGGTCGTTGTTGTTCCGTTTTGTATGTGATACAATTTTCACACGTACGTACGTATCGTGCGATTTCCCGGCCAGTAGTACAACTCCGTAATTTGCGCTATCGTTTTTGCGATACCCAGATAACCGGCGATCGGCGCATCGTGATATTGTTGCATATTTTCGGTGCATTGGTCGGACGCTACACAGATCTTCCATTGCTCGGTGGCGAGTGTTTCGCGGAAGTTCAGGCTGTGTAGGATATGTCGGTATAATTTATTGTCGCGTATAACATAATCGGGTGCGGTGTGCGGTGCGGACTCTACTTGGTTCCATATTCGGCGAAACCATCGGCAAGTTGGTTGTGTAACAGCGGCGAGCTCGGACTGGCGTGAGAGGGCATCGGCGACCTTATTTAAAATTCCCCTTCGATATTTGATTTTAAAGTCGTACTGTTATAACTCTAGCGACCATCATCCCAATCGTCCGGTGGGTGATTCTAACTTTTGTAGCCATCGGAGAGCCTGATGGTCGGTTATAATGGTGAAGTAACGGTGGTACCCTTCAAGGTACCCACGCATTCGTCGGATGCCCCATACAACCGCCAAACATTCCAACTCGGTCACGCTGTAATTAATAAACGCTCGGCTCTGTTTAGCGCTACTCGCGTAGGCAATAACGCGCTCGCCCTCGGGGAGGTTCTGCGTAAGTATGGCGCCGAGACCGTGCGTGCTAGCGTTTGGTTTGCAAGGAAAATTGCCGGTTAAAGTCTGGGCACGCCAGTATTGGTGCGGATGTTAGGTGCATTTTTAGCGCTGCAAATGTTGCGTCCGTCTCGTTATTCCAGCGTGCGTTTTTCCGCATCAGGGCAGTCAACGGGGCGGCTACAGTTGCAAAGTCTTTGATAAACTAGCGGTACCACGACGCTATTCCCAAGAATTGCCGGACGTGTTTAACTCTTGTTGGCGTCGGCCACTTCCGGATCGCGCTCGTTTTCTCGGGATCGATACGGAGCTCGTTGCGGTCGACGATGTGGCCAAGATATTTAATTTACTCCGTGCAGAACCGGCATTTCTCGGGATTGATACGTAACCGTGCATTGCGTAATCGGTGGAATACATCAGATAGCGGATTGATGTGATCGTCGAATGTTCGCGTGACGACGACAATGTCGTCTAGGTAGACAAATGCATACGGTTCTAGCTCAGGCTCGATAATTGAGTTTAGTAATCCTTGGAACGTTGCGAGCGCGGAGTGTAACCCGAATGGCATTACCCGAAATTGCATAAGGCCCCGGTATAGTAAACGCGGTAATTTCCCGGCTTTCGTTCATGAGCGGCACTTGCCAGTAGCCGTTCTTCAGGTCAAGGGTGGAGAAATATTTGACTCCGCGAAGTTTATCGATCGTTGCGGACACCTGGGGTAACGAGTATGCGTCGGCGGTTACGTCATTTACCCGGCGGAAGTCGATGCAAAATCGCGGCTTCCCGTCTTTTTTCCGGACGATAATGATGGGAGAACTCCAGGCGCTGTGTGATGGCTCGATTATTTTATTTGCGATCATTTCGTCCACCTCCTTGTTGATGATCTCTTGCATAGCCGGATTGCGGGATCGATATCGTTGTTTAATCGGCACAGTATCGGGTAGTACTCGGATTTTATATTTTATGTGATCAGTTGGTCTCTCGATCGTATCGAACGCCGCGAGTTCTTTTCGTAAAAATTCGTGCAAACGTTTGTTCGGTGTGATCGCAGTTGTTACGGCAATTTCAGCAGTAGCTTTATGCTGCGGTGAGCGCAGAATGATGTTGGTGGTGGCCCAAAAGTCAACTCCGATCAGCATATCGCTGTGGAGTGACAATAGGATATAAAAGTGGTGCCACCGTGATTGCGTTCCGATTTTTACGGGGATTAATATCGTTCCTTGAGTCTTTAGGGATTGCCCATCCGCCAACCACATCTGAGTCTGGCAATTGCTCAGCGTAAATTTTAATCTGCGAGCAATCCGGGCTGTTGCGGCGTTGATGAATGATACTTCAAAACTGATGTCGATTAATGCTCGTATCGGTACCGTGTCGATGGTTAGGTGCGGTCGCAGTAAGTATTCTAAGCGGAGGACCGGGATGCGGCCGCGACTTCTCCGGCCCGAGCGGTGTTTTCCGGCGGCGGATGGCAATCTCGCGTGTAGACTTCGTCCCTACCGTACTGTGTACACAAAACCGGCGCGGCGGCACTCGAAACGGGTGTGCCCGCGCTGCTTGCAACGCCAGCAACATGCCTTCGCACTCGGTAGACGCTACAGATGATATGGTTTTCTCGCTTTCCATGCGGGTCTTTTGTCGTTGTCGTTGAATCTCTTTGTATTCTACGGCGCGTTGCTGCAAGTCACGGAGGGTGCGGACATCGTTGCGACGGATATATAATTTATAGTCCGGGTGGAGGTTCTTATATAGTTGATCGACTTGTGCGGAGCTGGAGTTCTCCGGCGCGTCTCATGAGTGTCTGTATGTCGGTCGCGTATCTTGCATAGACCTCCCCCGTCTTTTGTACGCGCGCGATTATTTCGCGTTGTAAGTGCATGCGATACCGGTTGGGCAGGTATTGTGCCCGGAAATCCTCCGTAAAGTCTTCCTAGGACGTTCACAACTTTCAGTGGTTTCGGTACCAGAATAACGTGTTTCCACGGACCATTTCGGGCAGCCCTAGCAGTAGGTGATGACCGGTATACCCATACGCGGCCCTTCGTTCCTCCACGTGCTCGAGAAATGCCTATGAGTCACGTCCGTCGAAATGGCAACCCCATTTTCTAATCTGATTCATGATCTTCGCCGTGGTCTGGCTCTCTGACTCGGCGGGCTCTATTTCGCGGATTTCTATTGTTTCGGTATGTTCGCGTTTCGCGAGGTTAGCTCCGGCGATGGCGTGCTGTTCGATATATTTGCGTAGACGCAGACGCAACTCTTCGAGAGTCCCTTCGATCGACAGTCCCCGTGACCGCAATTTCTTCTGGACTTCGGCCTTCGAGAGGTCTTGAATTCTTGGCATGATTAACCCGCTGCGAAATCGTCGTATCACGCAAAAAAAATATGAAAAAAAACTATATTCGTCTTGGCTCCCTATTCAGGCGCCATAAAACGGATTGCCTTTTCGTCGATTCGTATTCCGAAATGATATACTAAGTACTCGGATACGCTCGTCGGTTTGTCCGGGTTCGGGATGAAAAAGTGGCAAGACGAATAAGTTTCCTTGATACTACTTTATTTATTCAGCAAGGAATGTTGGATGACAGATTTATATGATAAATCGTGATAGTGACGATCGCAACGCGTTTTACAACGATTTAATCAGCAGCGCAGTGGTTATCCAATGAAGTAGACGCGGTTATATACAGCAGAGAGATAAGTAATTACCGGCAGCGCGGACGCGGATATTTACAGCGGTGTGAATGCGGATACGGCGGGCGCGGTCGAAAGTCAGAGTGGCACGGACGCGGTAGCGGTTCGTCGCGAGCGCGGACGCGGATATTTACAGCAGCGCCGATCGCGGGTATTTACAACGGACGCGGATCGCGGGTAGATGCTCGAAAGCGAGGATGCCGGCGTGTTCGCCACAGGACGCAACGGCCAGAAACACCTGGCGTGGCGAGTTTGCCGTACGTTGCGTTTTTGTTTTCGGAAGTCAGAGGAGATGCTTAGCCAGCGCCAGTAACTCCTGGCTGGGACAGCGAACACGCTACCTCGAGCGTTCCTGGCAAGCGGATTCGGTGGATCGGATAGAAAACGAAGAAAGCCAGTAACTCCTGGCCAGTAACTCCTGGCTGGGGCGGCGTATTCGTTCCTCTTGCTACCTCTGCTTGGCGAATTCTCTGTTCGGGATCGGAGTCGGTTTCGCTAAGCGAGTCCGGCAGATTCCGAGAATCTGTCTTTTCTATAGTCGGATTGGGCTTTTTATACCCTGCGGATCGATAATTCGGCATATCTTCGGATCGATCCGCGGATATTATTTTGCTGAACTAATTGACAATAACAAAATAGCTTTGTTCATGGCTTCTTATCTTTTAAACGCGTTCGGGCTTTTCCAGGCGCGGTCGGATATCTTCGCCGCGTTGCGCTGAATAGCGCAGATTCCCCGTACGGCCCGTAGGCCGTGATAATTATTAAGATAATTCGAAGGGTTTATCAGCGCTTTGCGCCTTTAAGCCGATGGGTAGTTGGTCGGCTTTTTGTCCGTAGGACGAAGGATCGGACGGAACGATGCAATGGGTTACATATATTTGAGAAACTTTTGTCAAATTTTTCCAAATAATTTATGTATTTTTATCTGTATCATCTTCTCTTTTTATTTATACACGTTTATATATTTCTATTACTGAAAATGTCTTTTCCTAAATATATTTTTTAAATGTTTTTCTTGGATGATAAGTTTTTATAATAATATAATTATAAATATATATCTCTTATATTTAATAAGTCAAAACACAAGAAAATTAATCTTCAAGACAAATATTTTCATATATAAATATAAAAATATTATAATTTTTATATAGAAGATTTTTAATCTTAAGTTGAGCAAAAGTAATACTTGCAACAATACAAATTCAAGTAAATCAACATTATAAGAAATAGTGTCTTCTTTTTTAAGAAGATTATAATATTCCTATTTATATATGAAAATATTTGTCTTGATTTAAAACTAACTCTTTTTTATGCATTGTTCCGTTAAATATAAAAAGTATTGTCGCGCTCCCGGCGGGAGATTCTTATCATTACGATAACGTTTCGCGATAAGCGCAAAAGTCACGCGTGAAATAACCACACTTCACTAAAAAGAACGGAACTTTATTTAGCAAATATAAATGCCGCGAGCACAGGTCCGACACGGCCACTGTTGTCCGCGTAACAACAACAACAACAATACGTAATCCGAACATCAAACAACACGTCGTTAGGAAACGATCCTCTCTTTCAAAATATCGATTCTCGAAATATTGATTCTTCGGGGGCAACGACGAGCGGATCGCCGCTCGGTCGCAACAGTATATTTAATGGGTTAAGACACAAAAAAGAGTTATGTGATATTTTATAATGTTTTATAATATTTTATAATGTTACATAAACGGCATAGTTATCATCCAACATAGACATATTTAGAAAATAAAATGACAAGAGATGAACGTGCATAAATAAGAAGAAAAGATGATACAGATAAAGATACAGAGATTATTTAAAAAAATTTGACAAAAGTTAATCAAATATATATAATATTTTATTAAGTTAGAAAGAATGAGAAAACATTATCCACATATAATCATACATATTTATGATTTTATATATATATATATATTAGGTGTACAAAAAAGTTCTGAGCTTTTTTTTGTAAAATTAAATCTTTATTCTAAAACAAACAAAAAAATATTAATCAGCGAAATATTCCCCGTATTGCATCAACGACCTTTTGCCATCTTTCGGGCTTGCAAATTCCTTGACGATAGAAGCTCACCGGCTTCGAAGCGATAAAGTCATCAATACATTTTCGTATCTCTTCAAATCTCACGAAATGTGTATCAGCCAAACGATGCTGCAGCGACCGAAATAGATAGTAATCGGAAGGCGCCATGTCTGGGCTATACGCCGCATGCGGGAGAAGTTCCCAGCCTAACGCAAAGATATGGTCCTGAGTCGCTTTCGCAACATGTGGTCGAGCATTGTCATGAAGCAAGATCACTTTACGACGTCCTTGGCCAGTAAATGGCTTCTTTTCTTCTAATGCATCGCTCAAATTGGTCAATTGTTGTTGGTAGCGGTCTACCGTGATTGTTTCATCCGGTTGTAACAACTCGTAATACAATACACCTTTCCAATCCCACCAGATACAGAGCAAAACCTTCTTGGCGTGGATATTGGGCTTTGGCGTCGATATCGAAGGTTATATATATATATATATATATATATATATATGATGATTATATATATATGTGTGTGTGTGTGTGTGTGTGTGTGTGTGTGTGTGTGTGTGTCTTTAATCATTAATAAAAATATATATATATATATATATATATGTATATATATATTTTTATTAATGATTAAAGACACACACACACACACACACACACACACACAAAGGCGCGCGCG
This sequence comes from Pogonomyrmex californicus, assembly GCA_024349325.1. NCBI lineage: Eukaryota > Metazoa > Arthropoda > Insecta > Hymenoptera > Formicidae > Pogonomyrmex > Pogonomyrmex californicus. The sequence continues at coordinate 991,999 of JAECZD010000011.1, forward strand.
CGCAATTATATATAAACTTTTTTCATTTCTTCAAATTTAACTTTTGATAAAAGAAACAATGCAAAAATGATCTTTTCAATCTTTTCAATTTTTCTTGTATTTTCATTATTACTATTACTTTTCTTATATTAAACAGGAATTTTACAAAAGAAAAAAACTAATATGAACATATATGATTGTATTTCATATTTAACTATATATGTTTATTATATTTATACATATTTACATATTTTTTTATATAAAAAATTTTTAGTGAATAGTGTAAAATAATTGCGAAACTGAATAAATTAATTATCTATTAAAATTTATTTTTATATGTTTATTTATCTTTTTTTAAATTTTTTAAAGTTATTTTAGATGTAATATATGATGTTAATATTATGTTTTTTAAAAATATATGCTAATATAACGTTTCTTAAAAGTCATATCATTGATTATAATTCGCCCGCGACTCAGATTCACGCCGAGAGAGCATTTAGCATTCCCGCGGTAGAAGCGACCGAGCGGAGCGAGAAGAAGGGACGACATTCTCTTACTCGTTCGACGCATCGAACTTAGTTGAGCGCGCGTAGGTAGGATAGATGGAGCGTTTCTGTGTGCGTAAGTGGAGGAGGAAAATCGCCAGCTCGGGCTCAAATTCGCATCACTGTCGGGGAGGGGTATTATATTTTAAATATTTATGTAATCCTTTAATAATATTTCTTCTAATGTTTTTTTGTGTAATAAATAAAATACTTATTTAAAATATTTTTGTAATTTTTTAATACTTTTATCGTATAGTATACCTTTGTTTAGTTTTAATTAAGTTAATTAGTTGTAATTAAGTGTGCGTGTGCGTGCGTGCTTGCGTGCATTACTAAAAAAAATGGACTTTTAAAAAAAAATAAGATTTTTTTCTAAAAAAAAAACAGGTTTCCTCTTATATAATAAAAAATTTTTCATTTAAGTATATATATAAATAATATACTTATATATAATCATATATGAAATTTGTCTATACATGTTTATATAGTTTTTCTTTGTAAAGTTTCTGTTTGGTATAAGAAAAATAATAATAGTAATGGGAAGATGTAAGAAATAATTAAAAGGATAATTTTCGCATTTTTTTCTTGTACAGAAAGTTTGAAAGTTTGAAAGATTTGAAAAATTGAAAAAAATTGCCTATATATCATATATACTTTTAATCATAAATATATCCGATTATATAGGCGATTTTTTTCTTCAAAGTTGATTTAACTTTTTGTACAAGAAAAAAATGCGAAAATTATCCTTTTAATTATTTTTTATCTTTTCATTACTATTATATTATTTTTTTTATATCAAACAGAAATTTTACAAAAGAAAGAACCTAATATGAACTAATATCTCAGTGAAAAATGTTAATGGAATCGACGTCGAATCGACATCGAATCGATGATTTTCTTTTATTATATAGACTAAAGTATTGATTAACATTGATAAAAATATATACATTTATCAATGTATTAATTTTTTATATACTCATATACATGTAACATATAAAAAAAAGATTTTTTTCGAATAAAAAAATTTTTTGTATAGGAACATATATATAAAGATATATAAATATATATTATTATATACGAAATTTGTCCATATCTCAGAGAGAAAGGATAAAAATGATATCTTTTATCATAGTATATATAGTAGCGCAACCCTCCGTTAGTGCCTTTGATGTTTGCGTATGTTAAAATGAAATGCGCATGTGTGAGCGAGATATGTAACTAATCAGAGCATATTCCGTCTCACTTCCTCTTTTTATTATAACTTTATTTCTCTTTCTAACTTGTACATACACAGTGTATGTTTAGAATAGAAATGTACATAAGCGCATGAAATTTATTTCTTGGTATTTATTTCATTATATATTCTTTGAATGAAATATACATTACAGAAATAAAGTTAATTAAAGTAAATTTTAAATATAAAAAAATTTTTAATAAATTTTATCAATTTGTATTGCTATATTATATTATGCATTGTCGTATTACACAAATAAAATTATACATGGCTTTTCTAAAAATAAAAATTAATTAACAAAGTTAATAATGATTATTAATAACGATTAGCAATTTATATCTGAAACAAAAAAATTACAAATTATTTAAAAAAACATACATATAAATTTATTATGTAGAATTAATTTATTATATAATAATGTATTTGCAAATATGCAAAAATTAAAAAAATTAAAAAAAATACAATTGATAAAACAATATATTAAAGGTATTGTGAATATATAAATAGTATATTAATTGTTAATACATTTTTTTTTAAATATCATTAATGTATCTTCATCTGTGTTAATAACATTCGTCTATTCCGTTCCACGGGATATCATACAAGTATGTTCGAGATATTCTTCGAACATTCGAAATACGTACTGCCACATACTGTGGAATGTACTTAGATCGTTACTACCGCTCACTAACCTAATCCTTAATATGTAGAGAATATCCCGCAGTATGGCCACAGTATGAAAATGGTTTAAGAACAGTATATCATGTAGGGAATGTATAAGAGTATCCCAGACAGCTATATAGATCGTGAAAATTTATATTATACGTGACATCTCTTACGGAAAATAAGTGAAAAAAATGAAAAAAACTGAGAGAAAGTAATGAACCATTTTTTATCTTGTATCATTGCATGTTTTTAAAACCATCCTACTTAGGATCCTGCTCGATGCTGCTTAACTTCTATAATGGGATGAAACTTGCAACTGAAATGATATAAATGATATAAATAAACATGGAATTTTGACATAAAATATGATAGATCTGAATGTTACTATATTATCATATAAATAGTCTTAATTATAAAATCTCGATTGCATATGTAATTCTTTCTATTCTATATGTAATTCTATTTCTTGTGGATAATTTCTTGTGGATAATTACATGTATAAATCCATGAACCTATATTATGTTTAATGAGAGTCATTTCTATTATGAAAATGTTTATAAATTGTTGAATATATCTTGTTTATTTGTTTATAAATTTGTCAATAATTGTATTAAATATGGGAAATATTTTTCTTATTTATATATTATGGTTAATTAAAAAAGATAATAATTAGTAATATTATTTTATTATTTATTCATTAAAAATGACTTAAAAATGATTAAATGACAATATATTTATGATAATATTTCGTGACAAATGTTACGTTTATTTTACGTCGTTTTTTAGTGTACTCACAAAAAATGACCTTAAATCATCGTCATAATGACGTCATCTTGCTAGATATATAGATTTTATACGAATAATCTTAGTATTATCTTAGTATATTCGGTGTAATCACGATACATTCAGTATAAATGTAGAATATTCGGATGATATCATATGCTGCTAGGGCATATTTGGTATAGTCTGAAGATGAGCTTAAGAATATACGAGAAATGATATACTATCAAGATGTTATATAAATGTTCTCTGGTACATTAGGCAATAATACGTGACCACAATACTTTCAGTATGAATGTAGAATATTTGAATGATATCATGTGCTATTAGAGAAATATATAAAACAAGTATTATAATATGCAAATAATGAATGAATGAATAGAAATAAAAAGTTTATAAATCATAGACTTTTACACAAAACAATATAGATTTAGAAAATGAAAAAATAAATATTGACAAATATTAATAATGTTGTACCCCAGATGGGCTACAACGATAATATTAGGGATGGTCGGGTTCGTTGAGCCTAAGGAGTTGGGACTCCGAGCAGAATCAAAAGAATGGAAAGGAAATCTTCTCGAAATCACTAACACACTTTCTTTATTTTTTCTGGTTTATTTAATCAATGCACTATTTCGTGGATTTAGTATTGCTTATTTTATTTCCTTCACACACGGTTAAACGTCGGCGGGCGGCTCGGCGCGTGTCGCGTTACTCTGGCGGCCGTCGACCGAGTATGTCACTTGAGACGCTGATAGTACGGCTCGCGTGAACTTCGCCGTGCTCGTGTAATATTCTTGCGCGATAATTATAATAATGATTCCGAACGGCACGTTATTCTTTACTCTCTGCCACTCCGCTTTGTGTAACCGATTATATAGTTTGATCGATGCCCGATCAGCATTCTGATCGATTGCGTCGATCGGTTGCGTGATATTGATTAATATTACGCTCGATTTGATCACCAAGTTTAGGAATTTGCTGATAGGCTTTTTCGCAATGTTCTCGCGTGATGCATTTCTGCGGTCTTTCGAAAGACTGGCCGCAATTTCGGTGGTTACACATTTGTATCGTCTTTCGAAAGACTGTTCGAGATTCATGTGACCTAATTTTGTTGTCATGCGGACTACTTTTATTATTAGTTATTATTTTATTGTTGGTTGTAGATCTAGCTACAACAATAAATATAATTAAAAGTATGTTATGTTAAAAGATACAATAATACAATAAACATGAAATTTAAATGCAAATGCAATGTTAAACAAAACAGGATGCCTTAACTTCTAATATTCATAAATTAATGTTTTATTTATTTCTCTCATACAACTCATCAATCATTAGTTCGTGCCTCAGCTAGTCGATCCATCTCGGTACGAACCAAGGAAAGAGCATAAAGAAAGAAATTTAACAATTAAAGTTAAATTTTTTAAAGTTTAATTTTTTTATAACACCTACGAGATGTATATTCCCGTCACTTTTTATTGAACGTAAAATGCTTGTATACCATAGGCATCTCATGCTAACAAAGGGAGAAAATATAGAAGAAAAGTGAGACGGAATATCCGTGCCCTGATTGGTTAAATACCTCGCTCGCGCATGTGCAGTTCATTTTTACATACGCTGAAATCGGGAGAGTTGCTGTGACATAGATTCGTTGCAATCGGCAAGGGCACACATTGTTCTCTTATTTTAATATTAACTTAAATTAAATTTTATAAGTATCAAGTTAGTCGGAGTCCTTAGAATTTGGCCGATCAGCGATATGACGGCAATCGGTTTTACAACATGTCGGTTGCGTACTCGTAACTTCATAATGATGTATGTATCAAATGTATTACATGTATTTTTATTTTTTTTAGATGACAATATAAATTCGTGCAAGCTTCCTACAACTTTAAATACAAATTTATATGAGACAACAACAAATAACAACAGTATGATCGAATGGTTTGATGAAAATGATAATATAACAGATAAAAAGATGCATGAAGATGATATTCTAAACATAAGTATTAAGATATATCACATTATTTGTTAAAGTATTATTACGTTTTGCAAAAAAGCGAAAACAAAAAGTTACAAAAAAAGAAACCGTAATAATTAATTGAACGTTTCTCTTTTTAACATGCACTTTATCATTCAAACGCACACAGGAATGTAATAATATTTTTACTGTATACTTAATTTATAGTTCTTGAAAAAGCGAAGTGCTACTAAGATGAAAAAAGAATCACCTAATAAAGTATTAAATATACATATAGCAATGAACTATGATAAGGAAAATGACATTGATGAAGATAAAAGTGATTCAGAGTTAAACACAAATAATTTACATGCAAGTTAAAATTTGTTTTGTTTTACATATTTCTTATTATTGTACGTGTGTAATTACATGTTTTTGTTATAGTACATGGATAACTAAATAAGAATTCCAAGGGAAAGAGCAAAATATAGAATCCAGAAAAACAGAACATTGATAAAATATCTAGCGATAGAAATATTAACGAACAACATAAGCATATCACTTAAGAGAAGAAAATTTTCAAAAGAGTCTAGGAAAAAATATTGAACGCAAACAGTATAAGAAACAAGAGGTTATAGTTTCAAAAATTTCACAGTATAATATATTAGGTGTACAAAAAAGTTCTGAGTTTTTTCTTGTAAAATTCAATCTTTATTCCAAAACAAACAAAAGAATATTAATCAGCAAAATATTCCCCGTTTGCATCAACGACCTTTTGCCATCTTTCGAGTAGCTTGCGAATTCCTCGATGATAGAAGCTCACCGGCTTCGAACCGATAAAATCATTAATGCATTTTCGTATCTCTTCAAATCTCACGAAATGTATATCAGCCAAATGATGCTGCAGCGACCGGAATAGGTAGTAATCGGTAGGCGCCAAGTCTGGGCTATACGCCGCGTGCGGGAGAAGTTCCCAGCCTAACGCAAAGATATGGTCCTAAGTCGCTTTTGTAACATGTGGTCGAGCATTGTCATGAAGCAAGATCATTTTACGACGTCCTTGGCCAGTAAATGGCCTCTTTTCTTCTAATGCATCGCTCAAATTGGTCAATTGTTGTTGGTAGCGGTCTGCCGTGATTGTTTCACCCAGTTGTAACAACTCGTAATACAACATACCTTTCCAATCCTACCAGATACAGAGCAAAACCTTCTTGGCGTGGATATTGGGCTTTGGCGTCGATGTCGAAGGTTAACCAAGGTCAACCCATGATTTTCTACGTTTAAGGTTATCATAAAGAATCCACTTTTTATCGCCTGTAATGATTTTGTGCAGAAAATCTTTTTTCCGGAACTTTGAAAGCAAAATGAGTGCAGTGTCACGCTGACGATTTTTGTTGTCTTCGGACAATTCATGCGGAACCCATCTGCCTTCCTTCTGAACCTTTCCCATCGTATGTAAACGTACGGAAATGGGTTGCTGCGTAACGCCAAGCTGTTCTGCAAGCTCCTTTTCAGTTTGCGCAGAGTTTATATCCAGCAGTGCTTGCAATTCGTCCGTTTCAATCTTTTGAGGGCGTCCAGCACGCGGTTTATCTTCAAGACTGAAATCTCCTTGGCGAAATTTTTGATACCATCTTTTACATGTAGTATGACTTACAGCGTTCTCTCCATATGGAGCACAAATCATTGCAGTGGCTTCAGCAGTATTTTTCTTCAGATGAAACGCGAAGTGGATGGAAAATCGAATATGCTCTTTTGTTATTGCCATCGTGAACATTACTAATTTTTGAGGTTATGTACATCAAATGCCAAACCGTATGGCATTTTAGAAGGCCAAATGTCAACGCTTTAAAACCGCAAAAGGGCGGGAAGATATATAAAATTTAAATTGTTATTTGGGTTGTATGAAATCTAAAGCTCAGAACTTTTTTGTACACCTAATATTACGAGACTCAAAAATTGAGCTTATGCAATTTAAAGATGTAAAAGCGAACAGTGAAATTGAAATGAATGATATTATAAACGCAATTAACAAAGGAGAAATTAGAAGTATAAATACTGAAAAAAGAGCTTGAGCTAAAAGAAAACTGTTATATAAAAACGAAACAATGGGATGTCTTGGGGCACGCAGAAAATAATAAGAAAAGAAGATTCGGATTACTGAATATTTGAATACAAACGACAGATACATTACAGTCTCTAACATCATAAGGTACAAGAACTAGAAGGGAAGATCTAATAACATAGATGGCGTTAGAATGACAAAGCAAATTGTAAAAGAAATATTTCTAATACCTCCTCTCAAAGTTATATAACATTAAGTAAAATGTATAAGATCAACAGCACAAAAGTAATGTTTAATTCTCGTAAGTGATTTCATAAGAACGTCTGCTGGCATATCGTCAGAAGATATAAGATAAAAATCAAAGTTGGGCGAGCTCAAGACTTGATTTCTTGCAAGAAATGGAATCTTATATTTATTATATATGCTTAGTTCTACAATAAGGTTTTTCGCAAGTTATTGACCTTCTACGTTATCATTGTAAATAACTATTCGGGTGAACAGATGACACAGATGATGCAGATTAATCTGATATAGAAAGTCTAGAATACAAATGCCTTCTTTTACACCTTCCGACAAGGCCATATATTTTGGTCAATCGGGACAATGGTCAATCGGAACAATGGTCAATCGAGACGGTGATCAATCGGGACGATGGTCAAACGGGATTGTGGCCAAACAGGACTGTGGTGAATCGGGACGGTGGTCAATCGGAACGGTGATCAATTGCAACGTGATCAATTGGGACTGTAGTCAATATTAACGTGGTCAAATGGGACGCTCCCGATCCGCAGGCTAACATAATCGCAAATTCAGTATAAGATCGCCTGTCAATTTTATATCGTTCCCACTCAATATCAACATATAATTTATTATCAGATTTTTAGAAACAAATACTATAATTAGTTGTATACTTTAAGTATACTTTAAGTAACGTAGTACTCTTTTAACTGCGCTTCAATGTATCGGTCCATGACAATCATTAAATTGAGATAAAACTTTGACTGTATGTGCGATGTCAGGTCTCGTGGCGACAGCTAGATACATTAAAGCACCTACAAGTTCTCGATAAGACTTCTTTTGATCTTCCTATCTTTCATTTGTCTTACACAATATAATGTCCTTATCCATAGGCGTTGCTACGGGATTATAATTTTTCATTCCACATTTTCTAAGAAGATCTAGAATATATCTTTTTTGACTCAATGTAATAGTTTGTCTTCTTGTTGAATTTTTATTCCTAAACAGTAATTAGCCTTTCCAAGATTCTTAACTTCAAATTCATTTGATAGCCTTTCTTTAATATATTTAATTATCTTAGGATCTTTGGAGATAATTAACATCAGCAACATAGAGTATTAAATATCAGTATACAAATAATAAGATCTTGTTGTATGCTGATAAATACACGGGTCAGCAATACTGTAGTATCAATTACTGTAAAATCTAAATGCTTTAACTGTTGACTAATTGTTCGAGTCTACTGCCTACCAGCCTGTCGCAAACCATAGATTGCCTTTTATAAACGACAAACAGTATCAACTCCATGACTCAAATCCTTCAATAATCCTTTAGCTATTCTCTTTATATTCGAATTTCATTTTCATTATCATTTGATAAATTCAATATATTAATAATTCAATATGATAAGTTCAAACACTCTTCTAAAAAGTCAGATTTTTCCATAAAAATCTCTTGAAGCGAACCACTTAAATGTGCACGTATAACATTCATATGTTCGACAATCATATATAATTTTATAGACAATGCTAACAGTTATCAAATAGATTCAAGTCGAGCAACCGGAAAAAAGATGTCCGCAAAATTAATATCGGGTCTTTGAGCAAACCCTTTTGCTACTATTCTAGCTTTTTCTTTCTAGATCACCCTTGACGTTATATTTATTAGTTTGACAACCTATTCCACGCTGTGTGGAAGGTCTATTTATCATTTTAAACGCCTCATTTTGAACTAGATTTCTGATTTCTGATTTTATAGTGATTTGCCATCCAATGAAGTCTTCTTTTAGAGCTTCATCCAACGAAATCTCAGCTACCCTCGCAGCTATCATGACCAAGTTAGTTTCCTGATTGTTACAATTTTCAGATTCTGTATAAATAATGGTTTCTTCCTGTGTTGCAGAAATATCACTTTAAATCCAAACAAGTTCATTTTCCATTGTATCTTCATTAGATTTTTCTTCAGTGATATTATTAGGACGATGATGAAACAATTTGCGAGGACTTCTTCGGTCTGGTCTCATTATTCTTGGTCTGCCTGGAGCTCTACATGAAATGATATCTATCTAATATTTGTCATTCAATGAGTTTTCTTCACGGTTCACAGTATCAATAGATTTAACTTCATCGATATCCTGAGCTAGATTCTCAACAGCATCATTAGATTCACAATCGGTTAATAATTTCGTTAATAATGCAAATTACGCTCATTTGTCTTATAATCTGAATCATAAGAACATTTTTTAAAAACCTTAACATCTCTTGAAACAATAACTCGTCTTTCTTGAAGAATCCAAATACGATAAGGTTTAGCTTTGATTGAATAGCCAATGAAGATAAATAGTTTTGGTTTTCTGTTCAAACTTCTTCTTTTGTGGGTTTTTGTCTAGAATAAACGCTTTCATTTCAAATGTCTTCAAATGATTAAGGTAAGGGCGTCGGCTGATCCACAGTTCAAATGGAGTTTTATCTCTCAAGCTCTTCGTCGGACATCTATTTCGCAAATAATTAGCTGTATGGACAGTCTCTATCCAAAATCCTTTTGACAAGCCTACATGAAACAAATATCTCTACCAATGAGGGTATAGTTTATGCATTCAGTTACACCTAAGGATGGGCAAAAAACATCAATTATTTAATAATCGATGCTTTTTTGTCAAAAAATTGATTAATCACTTGATGTTTTCAAATTTGATTAATCAATCGTCAAATCGATAATTTTTTTATTCGATTAATCGAAATCAATTTTAAGCTTAAGAATACTGTCCCATGGGCACGGAAAACAGAATCGGAAAGGTGAAATCACAGTCAGTCAGCATTGTTCCGAAAATTTCAAATAGCTTTTCGTTCCGATTTTAAGCACCTTGGTTCTCCATAGAACATATTTTTCAGGAAACAAAATCCGTTCTAACCTTATTTTTTTCAATTTGATAATTTTTTATCATTTTATTTAATTAATATATTAAATGCATTAAATAATGAAAAATTATAGATGATTATTAATATATATTATGATATAATATATATTATTTGAATACACTGACGAAAAATTATTAATGGTATTTTACAGAATTATCATGTACCACGTTAATGTAAACATTATCTTTTGCTTTTATTTCTGCAATCATATGGTTCACTAAATTCAATTTTTCGGTATCGGAATCCATTAATTGAACAAACTTGGCTTTGTTATTACATAAGTGAGTTGTACACTGTCTAAACACTACAAGTTCTTTCCGTAATTATGTTATTTGATAGGCATTACTATGTAACAGTGCATATTTTGATGCACTGTTACATAGTAATGCCGTCGAATACAGCCGAACACCGAATAACGTCGGACCAATTAAAAATAAAAAGCTTATCGGAGCGGCAGCGACGGCTTAATTACACTTACGATCGCTTACAATCTGATTCGAATTCGATCAAATCTACCCAAATATCGAATCATAGCGGTATAAAAAGCCATTCTCCATTTCAAGAAGATAGATCTTCCTCTCACGAGCCGATCCGTGCTCCGTTCCTAAAGAGTTTAGCAACTTGAGGTGAGAGCAATCCGCCCCCGCCAGGAAATTATCGGCGGATTGAGCAATTCCAGAGAACTCTCCGCATCCTAGCCGACAAAAGAATTACACGATGTAAGGGTCGTTCCCTGCCTCCACCTGGGATTATCATCGAGCTTTGATACCATTTCTGACCAACTCGAGAAAGCGCACAAGGACAACTCACTTTCGCCAAGAAGTTGCCGACCGGCTGCGCCTCCATCCAAAGATCTTAATTCTGTCTGGCTCAATTCACCGGCTCAATTCATTATCACACGTTGCGCTGCGAGACGAAATTAGTCCGGGAGAGACAAACACGATAGTACGTAACGCCTCGCTGCGAATTAAGCTCGCATTACCACGATATAAAAAAATAGCGTTGCGCGTTACTAGGCACGCGAGACTATCAACACACCGCGGCCATTATTACATATTGTTACCCGAGCGTTAACGATACCTGTTGATTATCGCGAAAGGCTACTTACCCGCAACGCGCGACTCGCGAATCGCGCATAACCGGGACATAGTTAAACCAATTGCGTTAATTGTATCTGCGACATAACATCGGTCGAATATCGCAACCTACACATATCTTTTGTATCAACTTTGACACTTGTACAATCAATATCTTGTACCTAAATTAATTTTTCTTAATAAAGTAATTATTAATTTGTATACGGACTTCTAGCAATTAATTAATCGAATCTGTGTAAAGACACTCAACCGGCGAGCTATTCCGCGCTCGAATTATACATATCCGATTTGGACGGGGAAAACTGGCCTGTTTTAATTAGTGTCTTTATAATTAACATAAAATATCTCAGTGACTTTACTCGCCTTGTGCTTGGGCAATTGATTCTTGAAAAAACAACCCAAAACTTTATGTCCAAGTTTACCACATTCGAAACATTTCAATGGAAATCTCTTGTACGAGTTGACCTTTTAAGAAGTCGTGTTCTGCTTAACCTTTTTTTACGAGTGGAAATGCACTTTACGCACGACCCCCCTCCCTTCCCGGGCATTTGATCACCAGGGAGAATGTTGGAGTCGGACCTATAGTCTCCTACCCACTAAAATCATTCGGTGTCTTACCCTGATCATTCAGCGGAACGCCCCGGAACGATTGTCGGCATACTTCCGGGCGTCCCGAGAGCCTGCCGGGTCTTGTTGGTTGATCCGGCCGTTACTTTCTTATACCATGGAATAGAGACACAGCTACTCTGCTGCAACCGTCCGAAGAAGGTATTTTAATCCCCCCCATTATTCGAGTTGGCAACCTCCGAGAGCTAATTAGCTCTCATGTGTGCCAGATGTACTAGGTGTGCCGCCTTCCCCTTTTGAATCGGGAGCAAGCTCCGGAGGTCCCCGCCTGTGCGGCCGGACATTGTTTCAGCGTGTGGCGCGCCGAGTCCCCGGCCGCCCCACAATGGTGGCACATTATTGTGTGCTTTTTCTTTATTCGGCATAGGTATTCCCCGAAGCAACCATACTCGGAGAGCACCTGTGCCAACCTGAAGATCAGCCCGCCGTGACCTCTTTCCACCCATTCTGTGAGAAGAGGTTGGATGGCCTCGGTGTAGCGGCCGAACGCGGTCGGGTCTTCCAGTCTTCGCTGCCATTGCAGCATGACCGACCGTGCTTCTCCATCCTGATCTTTGCCACGGTCCTCGCCGTTGGGATGATTCCTTCCCGCCTTAGCGCTCTGGTGCGCCGATAAACTTTGGCGCGTTCCAGAGTCATGAAGTCTATGGAAGCGATCCTCGCGAGGACCATGACCACCGCGTGTGACATCGTCCTGTATGTATGGATGACTCTGGCGGCTATGTGGCGTTGCTCCTTGTTTGCCGCCGCCTGTATGCGGCGGTTGGCCGCCATTGCTGTCGCCCTGGTACCCCGTACAAGGTCACCAATAGGACGGTGTTTACATATAGGCGCCGCACTGCAGCGCCCAGACCACCAAGGTTGGGCAGGAGGCGTCCCAAAGCATTTATCATTCTGCACTCTGGGGGCGAGCGACCTTTTTTTTCTTAACGTGGGGAAAAATGCCTTTACGCAAGATGTGCGAGACTCGAGGGTACGCAAAAGAACGCATCTTTCCTACCCGCTAAAAACCCCTCTCAGGAGTATAAAAAAGGTGACCGGCGAACCGCAACATACAACCCGACTACCTTCACGCCATACTAGACCTTAACACTCAGGGCAAAGCCCTAAAGGATGATCTAGGCATTACGAATGTCTAGATCAACCACCCCAAACATCGCGGCAACCTATCCCAAATTATGAGGTGGAAGTGCCGCAAGGGGTACGTTGGGAGAGGATATTCTCCTCCCCAAAAGAAGAGGGAGTATCTCCCCCCCCACAATGGGCCCATTTATCTAGCGAGCCCTCAAGCGAGCTACCCGGGGTTACCGCCGTGTCCATAACTTCTGTATCGGATAAATCCTCTCGAGGAGGGGAGGTCGACACAGAGGGACCAGCAACATCGTCCCCGAAGAGGCGAGGCACAGGATGGTCGGATGCACCCCGCAACGGAATGCAATGCGATCTGGGCACCGCTGCTGCACGTGACCCTAGGCTAGGCACTTAAAGCATCGGAGTGGCCTGTTCTTGAGCAGGTCCACTCGAGCCGATGCCCAGTTCAGCACGATTCGCCCTGCCTTCGTGACACGAAGGACAACCGGGCATTGGATGGATCCAAAACCCGAGCCATCACGCGCAAATCTCGACTGGCCAGTGTGGACGTCAGCGACATCACAGCCGCCAACAACCGCAACAGCCTCTCAGCCACCGTCGTAACCAACGAATCAAACTCGCTAATGCGGAGATCAAACTTCCGCATGGGTTGACTAATGCAGACGGATGGATCGTCCGCGAAGAGGGACCCCATCCGATAAGCATGGTCGTCGGCAAGGGGACCCGAAGCAGCACCACCGGGGACCTCAAGAAATCCCCGGCAACAAAGCGGTAGGGGCGAATTCTACCCTGATGCCAATCTTCTCAAGAAAGATGGTATCCCTAGGGCGTTGCATCACCTGTTCATAGGAAGCGTTCTCCCTCATCACCGCAACAGAAACGACAGCAGTGTGAGGAAGACGCTTCCTGGCGACAGAGAGGGGGATGGTTCTCGCCCTCTGAGCACCGCCCATCGATTTGAAGGGGAGAAGACAGGAGAAATGGAAGGAGAAGCCCGCTTCGCTTTTTTCTCTTCTTCGTCTTCGTCTTCTTCGCCTCAAGGCGAAGACGGTTCCAGCTATGCCAGAGGCCGACACTAGTGGCAAGAGCCGAGGCCTCCACCAAAACAAAGTCGGCCTCCTTCTTGTTCTTTTTCGCCGACGAACAGGGGGAGGGGGGAGGCCGAGACCTAGAGGCTTTCGCCCCCCCCCGCCGTGTCAGCGGCACTAGAGTAAGGGGTAGGAGGGGCCGAGGCCCCATCCACAACCCATCAGTTTTTCTTCTTCCTCTCGTTCACAGAAGCGGGAGAAGCAGAGAGAGAAGGAGAGGGAGGGGGAGGCCGAAAACTCCCACCACCGAACTCCTTTTATCCCGTTTGATGACCATAAGATTTCCTCTGACCACTACTGATTATGGAAAATATAAAATTTTTTTTATTATGGAGTACTTTATTAAAAGAGTAAGTGTTAAGTTTCAAGTAATGGATAGAGCATATGTTATTAGAAAAGAATTTCCATTATCCTTGAATTATAGCATCACTAGCCAAAAGCTAGGGATTAAGTTTGCAAAACACTATTATAGATGTAGGTAATTCTATATTTAATTGCGGTCAGGTTTATGTTGCCTTATCTCGAGTAACGTCTTTAGATGGATTGCATTTAATTAATTTTGACCCTTCATCCATATTTGCTAATGAAGAAGTTATCACAAAATATAATCGGCTAAAACAAATACATAATCCAGAATCGGAAATGATTACTGTTTCGAAAAAGCGATATCGTAAAGTTAAAGATGTTCCATGGGTATTATTAAGAATAATTACTTCCGTTCAACAGTCAGCTCAAGACATTCCTGCAAAAGGAGATCTGTGAAGTTAGCACGACAAGAATATCGTGCTAATATAATAGAATATATATAAAAAAAAACAAGTAGAATTCCAGCAGCACTTTTCATAGTTCTACAATTCCATATAAAAATTAAAAAAAGTTCCGCATTTTTTATATAAAAAAATCAAAAATAAAAAAAATGCCATGCTAACTTTGCGAATCTAGACACGCTCACTTCTAACGTATAAGAAAACAATAAATGTTATTATTTTGGCAACAGTTTCAATCAATTCTACTCGAGTTCCGATATTATTGCAATTACAGATCAAAATTCCAAAACAGCTTTCATGAACTTTCAATACTATAGTCAGCACGACACTCAAAAATAAAGTGGCGTGCTGATGATTTATTTCAATTCTAGTGATAGTTCTCGTTAGTTCTAGCAAAGTTCTATGTTCTAGAATCAATTTTAAACAGAGTTCCGCACGATATATATTATTAAATAATTTTTTAATCTTGGAAGTAAGCACGATACTCGAAGATAAAGTGACGTTATTTCAATTCAAGTGAATTCTAGTTCTCGCTAATTCTAATAGAGTTGTACGTTCTATTATTATTTCTATACGTCTTTTTGTTGCTGTGTATTTTTGAACAATCTTTTAGCCTTAAAAATCAGGACGACACTCGTAAAAAAGAATATGGTTTTAATTATTTATTTTAATTCTTGTTTTTATTAAGTATTTTACATTTTTTATACTTATTAATATGTTGTGTATCTTAACAAATAAAAATAATATATAAAACGTTTCCACTTCCTCGCGGTTTCTGAATCGGCGTGTTTCGCGGAATAGCATCGGTCGGATGTGGTCAAGATTATTCAGAGAGAAATAAAATATCGAGAAACTATAATAATTTGTTATATACAAGTATTTATATTTAAAGGTAATCTGAGTTATTTACAATTACTGACTGGATTTTCTTTATGTACAATATTTACAGTGCGTTTTTCCCGGAATCTGATCTTTCGTTGTTTCGCGAAAAGCGTCGTGGATTCCGGGAATCATTACAATAGATTCGCTCGCGGTCTGTTCCGTGAATCCGGCGCGTTCGCAGTGGTAGACGCGCGCGGGCGCGCGGGCGCGAACGTGCGAGGAGTCTCGGAGCGCGTGTTATTGTCGGTCAGCTGTTTGTACGTCTCGTTTTCCGTTCTCGTCGGGCTGAGATTGGGATGTTCTGTTTTGCTGTGGCTGAGATGCAGGAAGCTCCTTGCTTCTTGGCCGTCAGCGGAGGATGATGCGCACAAGGGCTTGCCTTTAGAGCCCAAGTTAAGAAGCTCCTTAACCTGTGGAGAAGCTTGTGTGCTCTGGTGAGAGGAGCGATCAGCCAGAAGCTCCTGGCGCGATAGGAAGCACTCTAGATCGCTTTTATTGGATAGGAATGGAAATGTCGAGAGCAATACTGGATGTTTTACTGTCTCGCCGGTGATAATCCTGATCATCTATCGGAGTCGCTTAATATACCCGAATCGGTCGGGAGTAGTCGGGTACAGGTCGGCCGAACTCGGGTCGGGGGCGATTCCGGGGATGATCTCGCCGGAAGATTCGAGATAATTCGTTGAACGCGCTCGATTCCGCGAAGATGCTCGGTGAGATGGCGCGGTCGATAGCGGGGTCGGCGGCGGTGGTCCAATCGGCGCGTCTATTGTTTCCCCACGTTCTGTACACGTAAAGCCATGCGATTTCGGTTTGTCTACGTCTGATATTTGACATAAATTTACCCGAAGATGGGATCGCGGGGAGATCGCCATGTCGGTACCCCGACAGTTGGTCGGTCGGGGGTTGAGAATTTTATGTTTATAAAATTCGCGAATATTATTATAATGGGGGTGATTCGGGTGTCGTTACAAGCATAACAATATAATGATTAATAATTAATGAAGATAATTATATTTCAGTTTGTATATAAAACAGTAAATGCGGATTAATTATAATCTTTACTTATTGGATATTTTTTTTGAGATCATCATATTCGTACCAATGCGACCCACAACGCGCATATGTGACATAATGGCCGCAGAGTACATTGCCACTAGAAATGTAATGTACTATTCCAATTAGAACATACACTCTTGATGCAAGTTCGATTTTTGTTGCGACTGTATCTAAAGTATGTGTAATCGTTTTGTCGCGTTTCGTGTAATTACTGTCAGTAAATATTGCAGCATCTATAAATAAATGTGAACCATATTCCACGTTTTCATTGATGGTTTTTAAACAACGTCTACATTTGGTTAGAATCGCTAATGTGTCATCTATTGCTTCTTGCATATATTATAATCCTTTATAGAGAAGTATGCCCACATTTAAATGTAATTCTATAGTCTGTCTTGGTCATGAAAGATCGCAGGAACATTCAATAATTTTTTTAGAACTTGGTATATCCGTAAATAAATAAGTTATTAAATGAGCAACGTTATAATTAGTATCTAATTTCGAAATTGAACGAGTATATGTTGTTAAGGCGTTACTAAAAAGGAATAAATTTAATAAGATTTTCGCTCTTTCGACATAGTAGTTTTATATTATTTTACCACTGTGCAATATTGAAAAAGTTAGATTGATAGTGCTATTCTCTGATAATTTAATTTTCTTCTCATATTGTTTTATGATGGCAATACCGCTTGCGATCAGATAAATTATCGAGTCACAAGTGTTGCTGATACTAATAATTTTTTTATCAATATTGACGCTTTTAGATATATTACCGTTTCTCATTAACGGTATATTTTGGTCCCTTGCTAACTTTATATAATCTCATTCCAGATATGAATCTAAATATTATGGTTTGCGCCGTTTCTTTGCAACAGATTGTATTTTTGGTGACTCACGAATAAGACCTCGCCAATTTTCACAAATATTACTATTTAATAGATCTTCGTCATCGATAAGGTCAGTCGTTAGATTATCTTTATTTTCATTTTGTACATTAATGTCTTCTATATCAGAATTAATTGCATCGGAAGAACAGATACTTTTTGAAGAATTATCTGTTTGAATTTTTTCGGAACTTGCAGAAGAATAATTATGATTTTGCTGTTTATATAATTATGATTTTGCTGTTTATATAATTGTTCGCAAGGCTCAATTAAAATATCTTTTTTACGAGATGTTAATTTTATTCTGTCATCGACATAATCGAGAGTTCATGTATAAATTTATCAGTTTTCATTGGCAGTCGGCCTTTAAATGCATGATTTTTTAAATCAGCAAATGCTACCTCTACAGAAAAAGAAGTAGCAATTTCTTCGCCTATGTTAAAATGCGGTCGCATTACACCGCTCCACAATACCACATATGACATTAAATGAGTTTTCATTAATTTTGCAAACTTAGAATTAAAACAAGCTTTATAATTATTCGAGAATGAGATTATATTCTCGATGGAAGTTATGCGCTGATGTCTAGTTCTTAGATGGAGGCACCACACGCATACATGCATTATATATGATGCCGGAAGGTGACCGCCGGAAGGAGGCACTTCCAGCGCTTCTCGCGCGCTCTCATTAGATCATTCTCGTTACGGTCATCTTGCATAACGTATCGCTCGAGATTGTGTTCGCTTTTGCGCTTTTGGTGTTTCGTTTGTGCACGGTGAGTTAATACAAGGGCGTTAACGGGGACTGCTCTACGCTCGGCAATCTTTAGGATTTGGAAAGTGACGTCAAGTGTGCTGCCAGACGGAAGGATACATAATCACGCCGCGCTCATGCTTACCACGTGGTGTTCACGTGGCGTCTGTGATCGCGTCTCTCCTTTTGAGTCAGCTCACTTGGAGATCATTCAGAGATCTCTCTAAGATCTTCAATACACGGTTCAGCTCACAAGGATGATGCGGACTTGGGAACACCGATTTTAAAAAGACTTATATATGTTAAAGTACTCTACTAGAAGAGTACTTTAATATATATAAGAGTACTTGAGTAAATGGATAGAACGCCATATTCAGTTGTTTTTGAGAAAAACTGGTTTAATTAAATAAAATTTATAGCGTTCCTTATATACCGGCCACGTTGAGCTCATTGTCATCAAGATCGGGTAGCTCGGGCGCTCGGCCCTGTATTACCAATCTGTTGATGACCGGGTTTGATTCCTGTCTATTATATTTTTTTTAATCTAGAAAATATTTATTTATTATATTATTACGTTAAATACGTATTATATTATTACATAAAATAAAATTAATTTAATTAACAATTGTTTATACTTAAAATTTTCACTTTTAACTTCAATTAAAAAAATAGTTACTATAATTATTATTATTAATTATTATTTATTAATTATTATTTAATACAAGAAATATTTTATTCATTGTAATTTTATCTGGTCCGTAATTTTTTACTCAACTTAAGTTACTCACTGCTCTGACTCTAATATTTGTATATTTGTATACCTGATGTCCTTAGGTAACAGTTTTTGACCTCCCTATCACACTACTTTTCTACCTTAACATATATCTCTATACAAAGAAATTCAAAATCTCTTCTGATCCTGTTCTTGAACAAAGACAGTGAGCGATCATTTCAATGTGAGCTAATGATGGAATCAGTTGATAGTTGATACTTGAGTTGAGCGAAGATTTCAAAAAGTGATTTTTTGAAGTATATTTGCGAAATTTATTGTGATAAAAAAAATGGAAAAAGATGCAAGACTTTCAACCAGTAAAAAACCTTTCGACCAGTGAAGAACTTTCGAATATCGAAGAAAGATCATTTTTGAACGAAAATTTCAAAAGAGAGTTTACAAACGCCCTTGTTGTTGCCAAATCTATTTACGAAGAACGAAATATGTTAACAAATAAGCCTCCTGAAAAAATCAAATAAGCCTCCTAAAAAATCAGCTCCGTTTCTTTGGCCATGGTAGAAGAAATAAGTAAAGCAACAATAAATGTGTTAAATGAGTGCATTGTTATTGTGGACGAAGAATTACTTTTATTCTGAAAGCGATGACGAAAGAAATTTTGAGGAGGTATGTATAATTATTTCTTTTATTGCAATAATTTTTATTCAATTTCTTGATAATTGTAAAAAATTGTAAAAATACTTTTTCCAGTGTACTAATGATCCAAAGCTCGATGCTGATTATATTCCAGAAGATTATGAAAAACCTTCTGTCGAATATATCCCATTGGAATATAAAGAAAAAGTTGTTGCTCTTGCCCAGGTACATCCGAAATGGAATTTGGCCACTCTGCAGAAACATGGTGCCGTCCATTTAAAACGAAAAGATCATCTTGAGCGATGGAAGAAAGATATTCTAAAAGGTGGAACGCGGATCGATAAAATAAGAACAATCGATTCTGAAACTTTCGAACGTTTTATTGAAGCAAGCGTTTTATTGAAGCCTGCCGTTTGGAGCAGGTAAAAATATAAAAAATAATTTTAAAAAACATTCATTGTATTTTCATTTTTATATCATATATAGTATAATATAATATAATAGAATATAATATAAATTTTTTCTGACATAATATATATTTAATGTGAAAATATTTACAGATTACTACAAGAATGTTACAGCAATGAGCAATGGCAACAACTTTGCCTTTTCTTTCAGAAGAATTTCAGTTTGAAGCCAGTTCTACATGGATCACAGTCTTCAAGCAAAAGCATAGAATAAAACAATGAAAAATTATAAAATTCGTGAGCAAAAGAGACATCGCTACTCTCGAGGAAACTCTATAGGTGCAGAAAAATTTCAAAGATAAACAAGGTGCCTGATTTCTAAATTTGATTTGGATTAATACAGATCAAACAGACCAAAGATTGTCAACATGAGATGACTTACAATAGGTCATTGGACTTTCAAGGAATGAAAACTGTACTTGTAAAGAAATAAAATTTAAACTAACTAAATTAACTCATTTGTATGCAGCACAATATTGTGTAACTGCGTCAGACAAGTTGCTTCCACTAGTTTTTTTGTGTCTACAAGAGCCCACGAATAAATTTGATCCAACAGTTTTCAAAAAAATCCAAAAATTAATCACAGAATTTAAAAATGTTGTGATTACTTGCTCCAAATCAGGAAAATTAACGAAAGAATTGTATAAACAATTTTTAGAAAATATCCTTGTACCATATGTACAATAAAAAAAAATAAATTTATGTTAATTATTGCTTCGTGGGAGAGACAAACAGATTACAGTTTGCATGATGAAATTTTTGAAAATGATTCTGGGGAAGCAATTTGCACTTTGATAATTATTCCTCCCAAATGTACGCTGCTTTGTCAGCCCTGTGATGTTTACTTTTATCGCCAGGTAAAAATTTTTATTAAAAAATTATAAAATAATCCTACTCTGTTTCAAAATCAATGAGAAATATTATCACGCGAAGATGCTATAAAAATACATCTTTAATACATAATCATATGCATGCCGTTACAATACTAGACGGCTAACTTGCATCAAATACATGGTATGTAGTATGTACAAAACTCATGCTCATGCGTATGAAATAAGGGCACGCATGCACATGAAAGTTCTATGTACGAGGATAGTCTGAAAAGTTTTGAGCCTAACATAGCAACAAGTATTTTTTCGGTCAAATATAGTTTTATTTTTCAACATAATCTCCTTTTAAGTCGATACACTTTTGCCATCGATACTCTAACCTCTTTAACCCCTCCAAATAGTAGTTAGCGTCTTGCTCCGCAAAATAGGCGTTTACATATGATCTCCTCGTTCGATGAAAATCTCTGTCCTCCAAGCGAAACTTTAAGCTTAGGAAACAGGAAAAAGTCGCTAGGGGACAGATCTGATGAATACGATGGGTGGTCAACCAATTCGAAGTGCAATTCGTGAATTTTGGCCATGGCGACCGCCGAAGTGTGAGCAGGTGCGTTGTCTTGATGAAATAGCACTTTCTTCTTCTTCAAATGCGGCCGTTTTTTTTGCAATTTCTGCCTTCAGCTTATTAAGTAATGATGCGTAATACGCTCCCGTTACTGTTTTACCTTTTTCAATATAGTCGATACACAATTCCGTGACTATCCCAAAAAACAGTCGCCATTACCTTCCCAGCTGATGGAACTGTCTTCACCTTTTTCGGAGCAGGTTCACCCTTTGCAGTCCACTGTTTTCACTTCTTTTGTCTGAAGTGTAGTGGTGAATCCAAGTTTCATTTACAGTTATGAATCGACGCAAAAAATCTGACTCGTTTCGCTTGAACCGCTCCAACAGGGCCTTGGAAATGTTCATTCAAATTCGTTTTCAGTCCAAAGTGAGCAAGCGCGGCACCCAACGCGCGGATAGCTTGCGCATATCCAATTCTTCAGTCAATATATGACAAACGCGTTCTTTCGATATGCCCATAGCCTCTGCTATCTCTCTAATCTTGATTTGACAGTCGTCCAGTACCATTTGGTGAACATTTTCGATGTTATCAGCGGTAGTCGCAGTTTTTAGCCGTCCCGAACGCTCATCATCAGCCAAGCTGGTACGACCACATTTAAATTCAGCTGCCCATCTTTTTACGATGGCAAATGATGGGGCAGAGTAACAGCGTCGTAAACAGCGTCCAACTCGATTTTAATTTGCGCAGGCGTATTGCCTTTCAAATGTAAGAATTTAATCATGGCACGATATTCAATTTTTTCCATTTTTACAAAACCACTGACACATCGACTGACACAAACGACTGTCAAACAACAACTGAGCGTTCAAAATGGCTGAAATTTTCACAAAAGTCTTTCAAAGCATATATTAGGTGTATAAGAAAGTTCTGAGCTTTAGATTTCATACAACTGAAATAACAATTTAAATTTTATATATCTTCCCGCCCTTTTGCGGTTTTGAAGTGTTGACATTTGGCCTTCTAAAATGTCATACGGTTTGGCGTTTGATGCACATAACCTTAAAAATCAGTAGTGTTCACGATAGCAATAACAAAAGAGCATATTCGATTTTCCATCCACTTCGCGTTTCTTCTGAAGAAAAATGCTGCTGAAGCCACTGCAATGATTTGTGCTGCATATGGAGAGAACGCTGTAAGTCATACTACACGTAAAAGATGGTATCAAAAATTTCGCCAAGGAGATTTCAGTCTTAAAGATGAACCGCGTGCTGGACGCCCTCAAAAGATTGAAACGGACGAATTGCAAGCACTGCTGGATATAAACTCTGCGCAACTGAAAAGGAGCTTGCAGAACAGCTTGGCGTTACGCAGCAAACCATTTCCGTACGTTTACATACGATGGGAAAGGTTCAGAAGGAAGGCAGATGGATTCCGCATGAATTGTCCGAAGACAACAAAAATCGTCGGCGTGACACTGCACTCACTTTGCTTTCAAAGTTCCGGAAAAAAGATTTTCTGTACAAAATCATTACAGGCGATGAAAAGTGGATTCTTTATGATAACCCTAACCGTAGAAAATCATGGGTTGACCCTGGTCAACCTTCGACATCGACGCCAAAGCCCAATATCCACGCCAAGAAGGTTTTGCTCTGTACCTGGTGGGATTGGAAAGTTGTATTGTGTTGTATTACGAGTTGTTACAACCAGGTGAAACAATCACGGCAGACCGCTACCAACAACAATTGACCAATTCGAGCGATGCATTAGAAGAAAAGAGGCCATTTACTGGCCAAGGACGTCGTAAAGTGATCTTGCTACATGACAATGCTCGACCACATGTTGCGAAAGCGACTCAGGAACATATCTTTGCGTTAGGCTGGGAACTTTTCCCGCATGCGGCGTATAGCCCAGACATGGCGCCTTCCGATTACTATCTATTTCGGTCGCTGCAGCATCATTTGGCTGATACACATTTCGTGAGATTTGAAGAGATACGAAAATGCATTGATGACTTTATCGCTTCGAAGCCGGTGAGCTTCTATCGTCAAGGAATTCGCAAGCTACCCAAAAGATGGCAAAAGGTCGTTGATGCAATACGGGGAATATTTCGCTGATTAATATTTTTTTGTTTGTTTTTGAATAAAGATTGAATTTTACAAAAAAAAGCTCAGAACTTTTTTGTACACCTAATATAATAAAATGGTAACATTTATATATATTTTTATACTTATCTAGAGCCATATTTTAATTTCGCCATTAATTTAGAATATTTTATATATATCAGGTCTTTTTAAGATATCGTTTATTAAACATTAATAACATTAATGTAACTTTTATTTGTTTCTTGATAATTTTGTTATTGATAATTTTTATGTAATTTAATAATATAACTTTTATTTTTTTTATTTTAACCTGCAAGAAAAAGAAACATTGAAATAAATAAATATCTTTTTTTCATAAAAAGAAATAAAAGAATTATAATTTTTTTCAACTTGGCTTCCTATTCTTCTGAACATTAATCTTTGCCATTCAATTAATGTTTATAAATTTTTATAAAAATCGTGATTAATTAAAAAAGAATCTGAAGTTGAATTGAAATGTTCATGTAAAAATAAAATGATAACGTTTATATATTTTTATACTCATCTAAATCCATATTTTATTAATCCCGTGATTAATTTAGAGTTTTATTTGTACACACATATCAAGTCCATTTAGGATATTATTTATGTCTTTTTTGACGATTGATAATTTTCATGTAACATATGTCTCTCCTAAGTATTTGATAAATCTTACATAAACCTGTAAAAGAAAGATATTAAAATATTTAAACTGATAATCCTAAAAAAAATGATACATGTAATTTCGATATAAGTACAATATGTTTTTTTATACTTTTATTAATACAATTTCATTGAAAAGGTAATTCAGTTTTATTAATGATACTATTTAAAATATATATTTCTTATATTTTTTTTCTTATACTGTTATTAATACGTTTCATTAAGATTCATTTTGTTTTGTTAATAATAATTAAATATATCTTTTTGTTATGATTTGATGATGATATCTTTTTGGTAAATTACTTAAATTATATTAAATTTTAACAAATATTTTATATATGACAGTAATATGTACATTAATATGTATCTCGATAAAGATATAGATCAAAAGTAATACAAAATTATTAGATTTTTACTGCCATATTTGATGGCAAGAAAGCAACAAATTGCATAGAGTCTGTAATATCTGACGTTGGGAGCAAATTGCCCTCAAAAATAGGACAAAGCCTGCTGATGTGCTATACCAACAGATTGCTAGCAAAAACCGAGCAGAGCCTGTTACTACCGTTTGATAGCAAAAGGGCAACAAATTGCATACAACATCTGTAATATCTGATGATGTGAGCAAACTGTCCTCAAAAATATGATAAAACTTGTCGACATGCTATGCCAGCAAAAACTGAGCAGAGCCTGTCATTATGCATATTTAAATACAATAGTTGGAAAACTACCACTAGATGGCATCCGTTTCTCGCTTGCAAAATTTATCAAACTTTCTATATAAGCGAAATCATAATCAAAATTTAAACATGCATTTATTATTTACGTATTTTTATGTATATGTTTGATGCAAGATATAATCGCCCAACAAGGAAGTTAGGGCAAACTCTATTCGATTTTTGCCGCCAATCTATTCGCATAATATGTCAGCACATTCTGCTCGGTTTTTGCCGCCAATCTGCTGGCATAGCATGTCAACAGACTTTGCTCGGTTTCTGCCGCCAATCTGCTGGCATAGCATGTCAGCAGGCTTTGTCAACAAATTCCGAGCCTAATGCAGACACAGATGGCTATGGATTTGCAATCAATGTTTGATCGAATTTGTTGCCAATTTGCTAGCAAATTGCTAGCATTTTGCTTGCTGGGAATATGATCAAGAGTTGCACAACAATCTGTACAGACCGTAGTATCTAAACATTTGTAGCTTTCATTTCTGCAGAAAAGCACAAATGCGTACGTAAAGGATAAAATGAAAAGTAATAAAATGAAAAGTAGAACTTACCTGCAAAATATAGTAGACACAGACATGAGTTACACTCCGAAACAAATTATCACGAACTGTCAAACTCGCCGCGAATGTCAACATCGTTGGCCACTCGGATGTGCAGAAAAAGAGTAAGCATATTATGCAATAGTAAGCAATTTATTAAATATACTGCTGTTTTCTGTTCGATGCACACGTATTTATTACACATGCGTATTTATTATTATATTGATATCCGAGAGGTCTACAACCAAAAACACTACCGTGTTTATATCAATCAATCAATCTTATCGATCCAGCGGATAAATCAGGCCGATAAATCAAGGTCACTGCAAGACCCAGCGAACATTGATTTGCCTGATCCCACAGTAACTCTGACTAGTAAGTCTGATAATCCGCTTGGTCAATAAGATTAATAATGACATTTCGTGACAGACGTTGCAGCCATACAAAGACGACGATAATAATGATGACGACTTTCTTAAAGTAAAAATTTCCAAATCGAACTTTGCGTAGCAATATCTCTGCTTGTAGGGCACGTAGCAGAAAAATACTTTTATTATGCAAGTCGGACTCAAGCTATCGATCAAGCCTATTTAGAATTTGATTAATTTAGCCATTATTGAGATTCGATAATTTCAGATGCTCGCATCTTGCCGACTCGCGTAAAGTCACACGGTAGTTCTCGATTGACTTGACATCCGAGATACTACCATGTCTCCTGATATATAAAATATGATATAAATATTAGGATATAATTAAAAACTTATATGCTTCTTTTAATTTGTTAATAAAGCTGGTGAATAATTTTTTTATTCATACAGAATTTGCAAGCAAATGCAAAGTTATTATTTTTACTTAAGTTAGGTTTAAAAATGAACACGTCGGAAAATGCCGACCATAGCATTATAGTCTTTTTCATTTAAGATTTCATTCAAAGTATTCTCTATGTTCTCATTCATTATTACACTTCAAACTTATAAAACTTGTAAAAATTCCATTCTTGCAAAGATTGAGTGCTATTCACTATTTATATAGTTTCTAAGAATAATTAAGAATTTCATCTATACAAGAATTTTACAAGTTTTACACGTTTGGAGAATAATTGTGAAAAAATGAATGAGAATATGAATACTTTGATTAAGATTTTAAATAAAAAGGACAATACGTCCTCTAAAAAAGTAGTGAAGAAATAAACACTGATGTGAGTGTAGCGTACTGCATGTGTGTGCGTTGGATGATAACATTTTGTTTGGAGGCAATGAGTTCGTGTTGGAGATGTCTAATTGTTTAGCTCTTCCTATTCTTTATAAATAGTGCTTTGTGAACGGCATTTAAGTTCTATAGTTTTTATAATTTTTATGATTCTTCAATACGTTAGTGTACGGATGTTATGCACATGCGCGAGACGTTGACGTGTCGCGCGTACGTATAAGATAAGACCTGTTCTTTTTGGCTGAACTGTACTAGTTCACAGTTTATTTTTGTTTCTTACATTAAAAGAAGAAAGATAAACTTTGAACTAGTGCAGCCAGTTCAATTAAAAAGAACAGACCCATAGTTGTACGATTTACTGAATGGAATGAGTTGTCATTCGTTGACTCTGAAATGTATTTGATCGAGAGATTTTATTTGATTGTAATTGCTTTTAGAAGTGTCTTTGTCAAAAGGACACAACATTTATCTGCATTTACTCGATAGCCAATCTAGCTTTTCGCGTGCATATTGTGAATGCGACATGGCGCATGCGCATGAGTTGGAATACCGGAAACGAAAGCGAAATTAATATGGCCGTGAATAACAATTGAATGTCTGAAGTGAAACATTCTAGATTTCAGTGAACTTTATTAGAAATATATACGGTTTTTAACTCTCTTGAGTGGGATCGTGTGTGCTGTCCGAGAAGTCGGCATGACTGTGCGCGGCTTGATTACTGTTAATATTTTATCATAGATTATGTGATATAAGTAACACAAGTGATATAAGTGAATATAAGTGACCGGAAACGGTGACCGGTAATCGACACGTGGCAATAAATAATACGCAATATTCGTATAATATTTGCGAGTTAGGTCGCGTTATTATGTAGTGTAAGACACGCGATGTTTATGAGTTCAAAAAAAGATAATTTTAATTTACTTATGTCTTACAATAATTTTAGAATAGTTCTTAGAGTATAATATTGAATATGCTATCTTAGAAAACTGTGAGCCGAACTGACAGCATAATTACTGACTCTTCCGAGCTTTTCGTATTGTCTTATATAGGGCTTGAAAACAATAGAAAGTACAAAGTCGAAATAGAAGGTCTAAAGATTTAGGGATAAGAGATAAAAGTCTTAGGTGTCCAGACTTTACATTAGGTTTAGGAATTTAGGGAGATAAGAGATAAAAGTCTTAGGTGTCCAGACTTTACATTAGGTTTAGGAATTTAGGGAGATAAGAGATAAAAGTCTTAGGTGTCCAAACCTTACAGTAGTATGTAATCTACTGTGACGGATTTAGTGAATTATTCCGTCAATATCATTTTGCCGATCTGGCGGTGGAGCGGTTTGAAGTTCGTGCTCTTGGATATCTTTTACGTTCCCTCTGCGGACATATATCGACATACATCTACATATTGGATTCAATCTGAAATTGCTTTGAAATATTGCAGTTCTGGTATTTATCATATCATACGTCTATAGCTTTGTTTCAATCGAAACCTGATATGTTCATTTTTATTTATTCCACTTTATTTGAATTGTGATATTGTATACTATGCCTTTTATAGTGAGTGATAGCTTATTTATAGCTTATTTATTATTGTAATTATATCTTATTCTTTGTAGCTTATTAATCTTAATGACTTGCTTATTAGTCTTTTATTGCTAATATTATTCTGATTTTATTTATTCAACTATTTGCTGATAATAAATTTTTTGTATGTGCTATTTTTTAAACTCTTTGATTTTATTAATAATATACTTTTTCATTCTTGTTTATTTAATTTTCTTACTATACTGCATCACTATTATATTTAATTGTCTTTATATTGATCATAATTGTCAGATATTGATACTGCTTTACTTTAATAAATTGCTTGATTTACATCACTTGCTTTATTTAGGCCT
This sequence comes from Pogonomyrmex californicus, assembly GCA_024349325.1. NCBI lineage: Eukaryota > Metazoa > Arthropoda > Insecta > Hymenoptera > Formicidae > Pogonomyrmex > Pogonomyrmex californicus. Next base: position 1,021,019 of record JAECZD010000011.1, read on the forward strand.
TATTTACTCATTTATTTATTTATTTATTTTTTATTATCAATTGTTTTGACGGTATTATACTATCTGCACTGCTCTGGAATGTATATTTATTTAATCTGATTTATGTTTGTTTATATTTTTAGTATGCATCATTTTAACTGCTTTTATTTATTAAATTGCATATTAATTTAGTTTGTTTATTATTTTATTGTTTCTGTTTAAATTTATATAATTTTTATTTATCTCTGTATAGTATTATATATATTCATTAATATTTTCATTTCTATTTCAATCTCTGATTCAGCTTAACTCAGCTTAACTTTAATTTAATCTAATTAATTCAATTGAATTCTATTCATATTTCTTATATTCTTACACTATTTACTACTTAAATCTTCTTACTCTAATCGTTAATAATAATGTTATTCTAATTATTTATCTTATTTAATTTTAATTATTTTTGATTATTAAATAAATAATTCCAAATTTTCTCATATATCAATTTTAATTTAACTTTATTTTGATTTAATTTATTTTAATCAGGTTTAGCTCATTTGATAATTTTTATTCATATAATTATTCTATAATTAATTTTATTTTACTTTACTTATCTATCAATAATTTCTTTTGAGAAACTATTTTCATGGGCGCCGGGTAAATAAAATAAAAAGTGGTACAAACAGGTACAAACGAGATACAAACCTATGGTATAAACAATTTTTTAATTTTTTAAAGTTGGGCGCTAAGTTCACATCGATCGCCGGATAGTTATTGTATTATAATGTTATTCCCTGGCTGCCTCTATATGTACATTTGCACACTTTTTACTTGCTGCTTATATATTTGTCTTTTAATTTGATTTTATGTTATTACTTAATTATTATTGTGCCTATTTTGTGTAATTTTTTGCTATATTTCAGTAATTTAAATCTTATGATATTTTATCCATTCTTCTGCAATACTTTTACTGAATTAAAACCGAATACAAGCAATATAAAATTAAAGAACGAGAGAGGTGGATGACGCATATTTTCAGCCAGCGTAATATAAAACTTAACAGTTATTCACAGAATTAAAAGACTCTCTGAATGAAACAATTAAAAAGTTAGAGAGATAGTATGGCTATTAAGAGTCAAGCGTAGATCTTGTAGCATACAATTTAATTACGGATTATATTGTTACATATGTCACAGCTATCTAAATCTTATCTTATAACTTTAAATGAAAGAATGCGTACTGTATAATAAAATATTGATTTATTGATTGAATTCCTGTTGATGCCAGACTACGCCTGTTGCTAACGAGGATTCGGATGACACCTCTGAGAAAGAATCTTCCCACTCTTAATTATGCGTTCGGAAGTAGGAAGTGGTGAGAAGCTTGCGCGGGGGATTCTGATTATTTTTACTTATAAATATGCGTGCGAAGAAAGCGCTAGAGAGTTTTTGTTCCAGTTCCAGTTAGAGTTTTATTCTCGTTTTGGGGCGCTTATTGTTAAAAAAAGTCATTTAAAAGTCGGGCGTAATTATTGTCATTATCATCGTTATAATAAACTTTAGGGTTGAATTCTTAAATTTATAACAAATTGCTGATTGTAATAATTCTCTTAAAAGAATTTAAATCTATCTAAGTAAAAGTCTCCTTAACTAAATGAAGATAATTTTAAATTAAAACAATAGAAAAATTGAAATCTCATTCTTCTTTCTTAAATATTTTTTAATTAAAATCAAGAAAATAATTCTAAATCTAAATTCGGTCGGTGACAAGAGCATAGCATACCAGTCGCAGCCAATAGTGTTGCAACTAAATAATTTGAATTTAGAGTTTTAATAATAAATAATTAATTTCCAAAAACATTCATGCTCAAAAGAGAAGGGCGCAGAGTTCAAATTAAAAGATTAAAATTTCAATTAAACCAAACGATAATTTCGAATAAAGATCCCTTCCCATTATTCCTAAAACTTAAAAAATTAGAAAGACAACCCGAAATTAAAATAATCAAACAAATTCCTAAATATAAATTGAATAAAACTGATTTTGAAATAAATTATCCAAATTATGATCGAATTGATAGGAAAGATTCGCGATACAAAATTTATAAAATTCGTTATCTATTCGGGGTTGATTAAATCACAAATCGGTCCAATCCCAGGGTAAAGTACTTAAATGTATTGACCCAAAAACGAACAATCAGAACGTAACACAAAATATTTTTTACGTAATGACATAATTTTTTTTAAGAATCAAAAAATTTTATTTGTCAGAGAAGTTACACATAGGCATATTTTTCTTACTAAAAAAAAATTATATATATTTGAGAAACTTTTGTCAAATTTTTCCAAATAATTTATGTATTTTTATCTGTATTCTTATCAATTTGATTGTTGGTAAATAGGATAAATTTTAATTAGTTTATTTTATTAATTTTTATAATTTAATGGGTGATCATCTTGTTTAAGAATTATTTTATCATCTTTTCTTTTTATTTATGCACGTTTATATATTTCTTACTAAAAATGTCTTTTCCTAAATATATTTTTTTAATATTTTTCTTGGATGATTGGAGTTTTTATAACAATATAATTATAAATATATATCTCTTATATTTAATAAGTCAATATACAAGAAAATTAATCTTAATTAATCAAGACAAATATTTTCATATAAATATAAAAATATTATAATCTTTACATAGAAGATTTTTAATCTTAAGTTGAGCAAAAGTAATACTTACAACAATATTAAAAAATTCAAACAAATCAAGACTATAAGAAATAGTGTCTTCCCACAAAGTAAATAACTTCCAGTGGACATCCATTGAACCTTCATGGCTCCATTAAACTTCCACGTCTCGGACGTCTATCTCCACGATGGAAGTCAGATAGACGTTCATTAGAAGTCTAGGGAACATCCACGATGGACGGTGCTCTAGGATTCCAAGGAGGATGGTGCTCTAGGATTCCACCGTGGATGTCCATTAGCCGTCCAGCGAACCTCCGCAGTGGATGGTGCTTTAGAATTCTACCATGGACGTCCATTAGCCGTCCAGCAAACCTCCACGGTAGATGATCCCCTAGGATTCCACCGTGAATGTCCATTAGTCGTCCAGCGAATCTTCACGGTGAATGGTCCTACACGGAACATGACATCTATTAAAGGTCCACATAACCTTCACAGCTTCCATGCGACGTCTATCTCCATGATGAAAGTCAGATAAATCTCTAATGGAGACTATACTATCACCATAATGAGCTCTAAAGAAGCTCTACCAAATCTCCATCAGACGTCTTGTAGAGGTTGTATGAATGAATTATAGATGTTTCATGATACTTTTATGAATCACATACAGAGTTTAATTGGAGGTTTTAGATCCTTTATAGATGATTACTTTATGATAAAAATTGAGAATATATACTTATAAATAAATTAAAAATTTATTACATGTATCTTATTTATTCGTATTTAATTGTATATAAATGATTATACCAAACACAAGAAAACATATATTGTCGAATAAGAGAAATATCTCACGTATTTAATACGATTAATAAATATATAAATGAGTAAATAGAATATATACGTAAATTTATAAACACTACTCACATGGAACATAATATTAAAAATCTATATAACCTATAATTTTCACATATAACATATAACATATAATTTTCCTTTATATATAATATAATTATTATATAGTATAATATATAGTATAATTAAATTATCTACAAAAATTACATATACTGATAGAATATCTGTTATATTTTTACATCAAAATTCTAAGTTTAATTATACAATAGTAATTATAGTAGTTCCATCGAGTGAGAGACCAACATCGCTCTGGAATACCGGTCGTGGGGATTCGAGAGAATACATGTATTAGGTGTACAAAAAAGTTCTGAGCTTTTTTTTGTAAAATTCAATCTTTATACAAAAACAAACAAAAAATATTAATCAGCGAAATATTCCCCGTTTGCATCAACGACCTTTTGCCATCTTTCGGGTAGCTTGCGAATTCCTTGACGATAGAAGCTCACCGGCTTTGAAGCGATAAAGTCATCAATGCATTTTTGTATCTCTTCAAATCTCACGAAATGTGTATCAGCCAAATGATGCTGCAGCGACCGGAATAGGTAGTAATCGGAAGGCGCCATGTCTGGGCTATACGCCGCGTGCGGGAGAAGTTCCCAGCCTAACGCAAAGATATGGTCCTGAATCGCTTTCGCAACATGAGCTCGAACATTGTCATGAAGCAAGATAACTTTACGACGTCCTTGGCCAGTAAATGGCCTCTTTTCTTCTAATGCATCGCTCAAATTGGTCAATTGTTGTTGACAGCGGTTTGCTGTGATTGTTTCACCCGGTTGTAACAACTCGTAATACAACACAATACAACTTTCCAATCCCACCAGGTACAAAGCAAAACCTTCTTGGCGTGGATATTGGGCTTTGGCGTCGATGTCGAAGGTTGACCAAGGTCAACCCATGATTTTTCACATTTAGGGTTATCATAAAGAATCCACTTTTCATCGCCTGTAATGATTTTGTGCAGAAAATCTTTTTTCCGGAACTTTGAAAGCAAAGTGAGTGCAGTGTCACGCCGACGATTTTTGTTGTCTTCGGACAATTCATGCGGAACCCATCTGCCTTCCTTCTGAATCTTTCCCATCGTATGTAAACGTACGGAAATGGTTTGCTGCGTAACGCCAAGCTGTTCTGCAAGTTCCTTTTTAGTTTGCGCAGATATTATATCCAGCAGTGCTTGCAATTCGTCCGTTTCAATCTTTTGAGGGCGTCCAGCACGCGGTTCATCTTTAAGACTGAAATCTCCTTGGCGAAATTTTTGATACCATCTTTTACGTGTAGTATGACTTACAGCGTTCTCTCCACATGCAGCACAAATCATTGCAGTGGCTTCAGCAGCATTTTTCTTCAGATGAAACGCGAAGTAGATGGAAAATCGAATATACTCTTTTGTTATTGCCATCGTGAACACTACTGATTTATGTGCATCAAACGCCAAACCGTATGGCATTTTAGAAGGCCAAATGTCAACGTTTTAAAACCGCAAAAGAACGGGAAGATATATAAAATTTAAATTGTTATTTCAGTTGTATGAAATCTAAAGCTCAGAACTTTTTTGTACACCTAATATATTGTTATATAAGTTATATTGTTATATAAATAGTCTCAATTTTAAAATCTTGATTGCTTATGTAATTTATGTGGATAATTTAATTACATATATAGATCCGTAAATCTATAATATTGTAAGAAAGTTCTTAAGAAGTCCCTAGGACAACCGATGGATGGCGCCATGAGTGCTGTTCAGTGACCAACAAGAGCGCCTCTCGATCTAACACGACACGAGTGTGTGATACTTGGAGAGGACCAATCGGATAAGGGCTGATGCAATCCTTATTAGTTTTAAAATCATCGAACGTGCTCCGATGCGCGAAGCAGCGAGCGACGGGGACTCTCTCCTCAGTCGGCGAATGAGACAGACGTGTCATCCGCGAGAGTTCAAGTCGTATAGTCGAAACAATTAACATAGTCGAGATATCGTGGAAAGCGATCAGTATAATCGTTGTATTACGGGCAGACTCAGTGAAAATATATATATATTCCTTATTATATTAAAGTTGCCTAAAAGTTATTGTGCCTGCTCCATTATCCATCACGTGCCGGTCACCTCTCTCTGTGCGTGTATTAAACCATAGACAATAATTATCAGGAGACACGGTAGTGTCTCGGGTGTCAAGTCAACCGAGAACACTGCCGTGTGACTTTACGCGAGTCGTCGAGATTCGAGAATCTGAAATTATCGAATCTCAATAACGGCTATATTGATCAAGTTCTAAGTAGGCTTGATCGATAGCTTGAGTCCGACTTGCATAATAAAAGTATTTATATTTTTCTGCTACGTGCTCTACAAGCAGAGATATTGCTACACAAAGTCCGATTTGGAAATTTTTACTTTAAGAAACGTCATTATCGTCGCTTTTGTACGGCTGCAACGTCTGTCACGAGATGTCATTATTAATCTTATCGACCCAGCGGATTATCAGACTGATAAGTCAGGGTTATTATAGAATCTAGCGAATCAATGTTCGCTGGGTCCTGCAGTGACCCTGATTTATCGGCCTGATTTATCCGCTGGGTAGATAAAATTGATTGATGTAAACACGGTAGTGTTTTTGGTTAGACCTCTCGGGTATCAATATAATAATAAATACGCGTATATTAAAATTAAAAAGGAAACATTAGCAGTATTAATAAATTGCATACTACTATTATTCTTTTTCTGCACGTCCGAGTGGTGGCCAACGATGTTGAAGTTCGCGGCGAGTTTGACAATTTGTAATAATTTCAGAGTGTAACTCATGTTTGTGTCTATACTTTGCAGGTAAGTTCTATTTTTCATTTTATCAGAGAACAAAGATATTATTCTTTTATTCAATCTTATCTACATACTCTTATTATGTCACTCTAGAAAAATCAGTTACAAATCGAATAAAAATGAAAATTTGTCAATTAAAAAAATAACATATCTAGAGAACTATACATATATTATAATTTTGAATTATATTTCTAATCAACTATTTATTATTAGACAATTACACACACACACACACACACACACACACACAC